>OY728128.1:493068423-494318423 GCA_963277665.1 Viscum album
GAAAATGCAAAGATAAATCTTACGGTTATTCATAACCAACTATCTAGAGTCATGATTGACCACTTGAACCTTGTTGATTTTTCTAAGGCATCATTTCTGTGGGAAAAATACCTATGGACGTTCAGGTAATAATCATAAAAGTACGTATATTCAAAAACCAATGTGTCATTGATGTGGATGGAATGACAATGGAAAATGAATCAATGGTACAGGATGATGTTTCCAATGTCTTAATTAATGTCATAAATCAATAACCTACAATGTAAAAATGAATCATCTAGTTGACACTATGAAAGGAAAAGACGTTCTTTCCAAAGGATAAATAGAATTTTTAAATGTGGTGTGCATGGTCATTATACAAATAGATGTCAGATGAAGAAGGTTCAGGAATGGGATCACCAGGACTATACAAATATGTTATTATCAATACCTAATGCCATTCAAATTAAGGATGAGGCAACTGAAAATGACAAATCAAAGGAATAGATTATTTCATTGGTGATGTTTTGACATTATTGAATCATAGGATATGAATCATGATTTTGTTTCTAGGAAAGAAGGATTACAGAATATGTTGTAAAAAAAGTGTTCATAGATCATGAAGAACATTTAATATGTAGTAAGTCTAAATATAAGCGATTCAAGAGTTATGGTACTTTTTAGGGGGATAAAATAATTAAATGTATTAAGGATATTTTGATAATGGGATTACTTTGGATGTATTTTTCCAGTATGTGTAATCCTAATGTTTGATATGTGAAAATGTTATTCAATGAATAATTATATTTTCTGTTGTTGATATAGTTATAGAGAACCATTTGGGTTAATAAGATCCTCGATTTTAGGCAATTACATGTTATTACATTTTGGGATGAAAATGCCATGTATGAGATAACATTTGTGGTTAAAATAAGTTAGGTTTATTTTTGAGGAAATTATATTATTTAAAAAAAATTCATAAATAATTATATGGCTTTTGAAAAATGACATCCCATAATAAGGGTGAAAACCCCTCGCGTTCGGAAGTGCTGTAGAAATTGAACCCTCAACCGAAGGGTGACAAGGGCGCATCACCTACTACTGACATATGCAAAGTCTCTGGTTAGTCTGACTTATTCATTTTAGTAAAATGATTTTATTGATTAAGAATAATTTGATTTGGGATCTTATATTTTATGAAATGGATATCCTTAGTACAAGAAATTGATTTGGTGATTAATTGATAAATGTTATTTATGAAAACACTATATGCCTAAGGAAAATAAAATACAATGGGATTTAATTTGTGGAAGTAATGATTGAAATTTTATTTTTGAAGAATTTATGTTATTATTGTGGACTGATGGGGATTTGGGTTATTTGGAGAAATTATTAACCAATTATATAGAAAAGGTGATTAGTTTAATTACAGTTAAGTATGATACGTTATGAGTAGTCAATGTTATTTGGATATAAATGTTAAGATTTATCGTGGAAGACTATGTGATCAAATTTGTCTAAGTTTTGTGTTATAATCTTACTTTGGATTATATTGACTAATATTAAGGAAACTGTTTTATTGAATTGTATTTTTTGTTCATTGGGTATTTTTTGTTCAATTTTTGAGATTAAGGGCAGTATTTATTTTTATAAATGATTAGCCTTTTCGGGATTTTCTGATCTCATAATAATCAAGCTTTGTTTTAAATAATTTCTAAAGACCAGATAAATATATAGATCATCTTTTTGGATTATTTGATACTTTATAATTTTATTTTAGCACTTTTTGATTGACTATGAAAGCTTGAATATACATCATTTGGAGAAAAGATGTGTTTGTAGTTGAAATTTAGTGAAGGTTGAATGTCTACTTTTCATTTTAGTATATTTTATTTGGATCTTACTCAAAGAAGTAAAAAAATTATTCAACTCTATGAAAAGGATCCAGAAGAAAAAATTTAATACACTTGCTTTTATAATCAGATTTTTACAAAAGAAAAAATTTATGGAATTGTGCTGGATAACATTCTGTGATCATGTTCTCTATCATTCTCAATTAATCCATGAGAGTTAGTTTCTTTTCCATATCAATGTTTACATACATGTAATTATATTATGGGATATCTCAGGTTCCCTTTGTTCTTATGATTATTTATTTTAAAGTGATTGTTTTATTGACTCTCTCCGATGTGGGATATTTAATGATGTTTCTTTGCCCAATTTTAAAATTGTGAGAATGAAAATCCCAAAAGGGGGGAAGGATGTTACATCCCAAGTAAACAAAGAATATAAAATTTTCATATTTATGAATATTTGTTAATTAAATATTAACTTTTCATTCAAGGGTATGCTATGTCTGATATCATACTTAACCCATAACAACGATTTTCTATGAATTCTAGAGTTGCACAGAACATTGATTTATACCAAAAAATAAAATAATAATATTATTATTTTAAATGGTAGTTGACGCCTGTCCATTGTATTAGCGAGAATGAATAGAACTAAACATATTATGATTAAATGTGTTTTTTAATTTTTTTACATTTATCCAATAAAATTTAGAGGTTTAAATTTAGAATAAGTCCAATTTTAAGCACAAATATTCTAATTTTTTTTAATATGTAGTTTTACCACCTTTTGATGGAGAACCCCTTTTAAATAAAGTTTTTTCACTATTATACATTGAATTTGAAATAATAAAATTCTTCTTTATAAGTGGGATATCAAAATTTAAATTGGTTAAACTTTTGGTATTTGTCTATTAGAGTACATTTTTTATTGAATAGTGAAAAATAATGCATTTTAAGTTAAAACTAGCTTTTCAACTAATTTATTTATATGGTTAGATTATGTTTTTAAATGGGATTAAAGAGTAATCGGATTATATTTTTTCAATTTAATCCAATTTTAGTTATTTTAATTAATTTCAATTTGAAATTGGACATAAACACATGTCAATATTTTTGTAGTTTTTACTTCTTAAAAACACAATTTCTAATTTCGACAAAAGAAATTAATTTTAAATTAATTTATGAAACATTTATATTTTTAATTTGGTAAAATATAAATAATTTTTGAATTTTTAATATCAAATTTTTCTCTGGGTGTCTTTTTGGTATTTTTCTGAAAACGTTCAAGTTTTGATTAATAGTGTAAAACACTACATTCTAGTAAAAAACGAATTTTTCATTTAAATGAAAATTTACCACTTCTATGAATTGAATATCAAAAAATACGACATACATGGTTGTCATTAGTAGGTAAAATGAGGTTCAATATGTTAAATATAATATTTCGGGAATAATAACTTCTGATTTTTATTTACCAATATTAAAGGAAAATAGAAAAATTCAATGTAAAAATAATATTATAATAATATAAAATTAACTTAACACTTGTTTAATCCTTATTCGATGTGTCATGGTCGTCCATAAGAATCCTTGGGTAGAAATTTTGGACTTTGGAAGCCACTTTGGTAAGATAATTACATAAATATCATAAACATGTATTGTTTTTCTAAAAAGAATTTAATGTGGGGTTTTATAATCAATATAATTGACTATAAATAGTCATTAGAAATATAAAAATACTTAATACATCATTATATTTTATATATAAATTTTAGATATCAAATAATATATTTATATATGAAACAATGATTATGTAATGATTACCTCATTAATGAATGTTTAAGATAAACGAGATTATAAATATTAAAATAAATTTATTTTGAATATTTATATTCCATCCACGAATTTTAGGTATTATTATGAATTTTTATATTTTAATTAATGATTTTTTTTCAAATGTATCATGTAGATATTGAATTTGAAAAATTCATGATATAAATAGTAAAAAAATTGAGATAAATGAGTTTTTAAATAAATTTATAATTTATTAAATTATAAAATAGTCCTAAAACTATAATATTAGATAAAATAACATAAATGATTTTACAAATGTCATTAATGATCTATTTATTATATTTTGGAATTTTATTGTAAATATTATTACCATATAGTATGAATATACAAGAAGACATTGTAGAAGTTAAATAAGTTAAAAAATGGTTAAATAAAAATGATAAGGATTAAAAATTATCCAAAACATTTACGATTATTATTGGATGATTTTATTTCGAATTATATTCATCTTATCTTCTCCTATAATAAGTTTCATACCATTTGAAACCAAATATAATTTTATTATAAAATAACACGTTCAAACCTTCCAAAAGCGCCCCTCCTCCCTCTTATTAAAGGAAAACACCTCTATCCCATTACTCTCACCAATCAAAAACATTATCTCGTCCAAATATGCCCAAATAATATCCCAAATCCCTCTCTTACTCCTAGACTCCATATCCTTAGTACAAGAAAATTTAAGAGAGCCCTTTTGCTCCTATAAAAAGAAGTTACCTGATTTGTGTTAACTTCTTCTCTCATGTTTCTTTCCATTATTTTTACATATACACTCACTATGCTCTTTTTATTTATCATTAATATAAAAACACTAGTATCCTCAACATTATAGGTTGTTTTTATGAGAAATTTTATAACTTCACTTACATACACCTCCATCTAATGGATATGAACAGACTTTTTCTGTGTACGGCGAACTGCTGCCTCATGAAATAATGATTATTTGATTTTCCCCTACAACCATTAATGGTGGCCATTATTATGTAACGATAATTATATATGATATTTTTGTTATGTATTTTATCTATATGCTTCTATAATTATAATTTATAACCTACCTTTTTTCATGTTGTACAAAAATGATAATTTCATTTCAGGAAGTGAAGACTACCTCCCCCTCAATGTGATATGATTCGTTCAAAAAAACATATAACATATAAAGGATGGTGTTAATTAACTTATGTAACATATAAAAAATATAATATTATACTGGAATAATAATATAATTTTTATTCATTTGGTTTGCATTTCATTAAAAATGAAAAAAGTTAAATGAAAGTAATGTTCTTGTGTACAGATGGGTTACCATATCCATGAAAGATAAATTTAATTTCTATATATCAAAATGATATAGAAAATTATAAATACATATATATAAGTCATATATGATATGTAAATCATTAATATCATTCATTACATAATGATCATTTGACCACAAGGACAATTTGTGGTTATAACAAGTTCATTTTTTACTCATGTTCTGAACATCGACAAAATGTTTCCTATGAACTAAAATAATAATATAATTGTTATAGAATGGTAATAAGTAATATAAAATGAATAATAAAAATTATTTTTTATAATAATGTATAAATTTACTTGATATTATTATTCATGAAATTAAGTAACGAATGAGTCAATTTGGACACGAGGTAATGGAAGCTTTCACCGTACCCTTTTAATCAAATACTTCTTTTATGTCATGTCTTTTAATTTACATTTTCTTATGATTGAATATGTTATTATATATCATTATTTTTTTAAATTTTATTTCAAAGTGATGAGAGACCCTTTTCTCTCTGATAAATGCATTTTATGAATCATAATTTAATGTAGTTAGGCTGTTGAATTTTCATAAGGGACATCATCTCAATCTCCATTCAGTGAGGCATATCTTGATAATTTTCACCTTAATTTTCCTATAATGTTTATATAAAACCCTTTGAAATATTATAACTTGAAACTCTTTATCCAAATGATATTATAGGTTTCGTTTAATGTTTTATTTAATTATATTATTCAAGTATTTTCTCTAGTGGTAAGGGAAATACGTAACCCAAATTCTATTCATTGGGTTGATCTTATAATTAATTTATATTCATGAAATGATTATATGTGAAATGAATTTTTATATCTTATATTGTTTTCATAATTACATTATGTGTACATATAGTGAATAAACAAAATTAATATATTTTGTTTACAAAATGAACTTTTTAAGGGACTTCGTCTTAATCAATTTTCATTGAGGCATACTTCGATTTATACATGACATTCCTTTATAAGGTGTATAAACCCCTTTGAATTTTACTTTCATTCAAAGAGAATATTTTCTATACTAAGAATTTTAAAAAACTAGAAAAATAATGTTTCTTCTTAAAGTACATGGTGACAATGACCTTTCTACCACCGTGATAATAATTTGATATTTGGCGTCCTTAACAAGATGTAATGTTTTTAAAAGGAAAATAAATATCATATAATATTTTTACGTATTTTGGTACTGAATTTGGTTTTAATAATGGATTTATTATGTCAATATATTGAAATTTTATTACAATGTGGAAATGTTATCATTATTTTATACTTTTTAATGGGATATGATTATGTAATGGTTCTAGGGAATCGTTTATGTATATAGATGGTTTCGTGACAAAGCTACTGTGGGTGGTCCCGAGATAGCTCTCTAATTCATTGGGTAATGTGACAGAGGTAAATGTTAATATTTATCCTAATAGATTCAGGTAATGTACATTAATGGGTATTCGAATCATAAATCCAAATGTAACTGTGAATGCTACAATGTAAGTATGATATGGATGCCACAAGTGATCTTTATGATTTATTTACTCTATGTGTTATTCATAAAAATTATGATTTAATTAGGTATGTTAAAGAGCATATGATCAATGATTTAAAATTATGATCTCTTTGACTTGTATGTATTCATGGAATGATATTTTCTTTCATTCATTATGTATCCCTTACTAATATTTTTATGATAATACTATGTTTTTGAAATGTTTTCCACAAGACATGAAGAATAATAGGGTCATGTATGGGATAATGGAAAAGTCATACTATCTAAAAAATGGAACTATAAATGTTTCTTTTTTTAATAATTTTAAATATATGAAATAATCGATACTGAGTAGACATGTCTACATGAAATATTAAAGTTTTTATGTATATGTTATGACCTAATTATCTAATTATATAATCCCAGAATATCCCCAATGTGAATTATTAATGTAATTAAAGATTATGCAATGTTTAAGGGTGGGGCCTTAAACATCCATCCAATGAATAAAACAAAAATTATACTGTGAGAAAATATATTCCTTATGAAAAAGAAAAAAAATAATGAAAAGTTATTTGAAGAGTTATAAAATCTTGAAATAAATTTTAATCTATGAATCCAATTTTTTAACTATGTTCATTCATGGTCTTCATCTATTCAAATACTTTATAATGGTTTATAGTGAAAATCAATGTTATCAAAGAATTTCCATAAGGGTCGTATGACCATATTCGTAGTATGGGTATACTCACCATTCAATAGAATGATGGATGATATATACTCAATAAACTTTTTATCGAGGTCATTACCCATAGATGCATCTATTACTAAACCGTATCCACTTGTAGTATCCATCAAAGTATGTAATTTAATATAAAACACATTCAATAATCATAACAAAAATCATAGGATATTTTTCTATACAAAAAAATATCCTTAGGGCCCTCAATATTGTATTCAAGTAATAGTATAAAAATATAACAAACCATTCTATGATATAGATTGTTGGGAACAA
This sequence comes from Viscum album, assembly GCA_963277665.1. NCBI lineage: Eukaryota > Viridiplantae > Streptophyta > Magnoliopsida > Santalales > Viscaceae > Viscum > Viscum album. Next base: position 493,075,922 of record OY728128.1, read on the forward strand.
ATTCATTTTACAAAAAGAGTTAATTGATTTTTATCATAAATTTCGATTAAACACAAAACATGGAATGAAATTCCTAGTGAATTTGAAAGAATAGGATACAAAACATCATAATGGCAATAAAACAACATCACTTTTAACTCCATAATGAACATCTATATCCCATTGAGCTTCTAAAATAGAAATAGACAAATTGGTGAATACATATAAAAAAGGTTTGAGCTTAAAAGATTTGTAAGGCTATAAACATGATTAGGAACCATATCATGTCAATTAAAGATATATCTTAATTTAATAAAAGATAATTATAAATAGTAATAACATGTAAATTTAATATAATGGAAATATTATCATAATATCTTTGAATTATAGGAGAAGTGGAATAAATACAAAACATGAATTTTGTATAAGCTAATGGGTACTTCCAAGAAAACATCAGATGGTGGAAAAGGTCCAATCATGGATTATGATTACTCCACAATGATAATAAACAACTATTGAGAAAATTAATTTAAATAATAAATTTGAGAGATATGTGGATTCCCCCATAGTAACATATTCAAGATTATATATTCCATGATAAGAAATCAATTGTAATACAAATTTCAAATTTTTACCCATTAAAGGAATGTGATTCTTAATCATGACTCATATCATAATGAAAGTTAATTTTGTGAAGATTCTAAAGAGAAGAAGGAAGTAAATATTATTGATGTTCATATATTATTAGATAATTAGTGTTCTTATAATAATATTTTAATTTCATAATAAAAACATCAAATGATCATTACAAAAAAGGATAAACGGATAAAATAAATGTTGTTAATCTGTATAGATTTTAAAGAATGAATTTGAAAAATTCTTTTATGTCATGTATTGCAATACCATAGGAAGGGTGAATGAACTAGTTCTATATGAGAGAGACATGCATTGAAAATTTATAATTATTCCACTACAATAATTTGACTGAGAAAGTTAGTTATATATTGATGTATCATGATATAAATGGATGTTGATATAGATTCCTTTCAAACAATTTATTTTATTTACCAAATATGAAGGATTTTTTTAAATAAATAAAAATGAAATATTTTTAATGGGTATTCAAAAAAATTGAATGTCCTCGATGAAAATAAATGTTATTCATAATTATTAATCTAAAATAAAACATTACTTTGATACATTGAAAATATGTATAAATTACCTCATATATAAAATGATATGAATATTTATTTTTAGAAATATTTTAAAAAAAATTAATAATGGAAAAAAATATATTTAAACTATCATTAGATAATAATATAATAAATTGTTGAAAAAATCATTATAAAATAGGGACCTGGATTAGAAATATCATTTGAAAATAGAGGAAAATGTATTCTATTTTTAAAAACATTACATAATTCTCTTACGATCATAAAAAGAAAAAAATGAACGGTAAAACAATTTTCAGCATAAATGACTAGAGGTTAAGAAAATTCATGATTTTATTTTTGTGCTTGAGGAAATTTTTTCATAAAAAACTATTCATATGAAATACTTATAAACAATTATGTTATAATATAAAACCCCTTCCAAATTGATTGCATTGGAATCATAATCCCCTTGAATGAAAGAATGGTATATTGTTATATAAATCCAGAAAATTTTAATTATAATGATCTCAAATGATATTCACGGGTTGTATGTATACTATATAAAAGAAAAATGTTTTGAATATGGCTTGTGTCTCATTGAAATAATATTGAGATGAAAATACCTTATATCGAGTTTGACTAATCACATACATTCATTATATTCTGGAATAATAAAATTATATTCATTAAATTCTTACAAAATAACCTCTATAAATTTATCTATTAATTTTATTTTATCTATTAAATTGTTATATTAATTCATATAATAAATTAATTTCATTTCATACATTTTGAATATATTTGGATAGTATTCCCATAATGAATTTTATAGATTGAATATGGTAAAAAATTTCAGTATTAGATCATATAAAATATTCTATTCATAAAAAATTAATTATTATATAAATAAATAATAATTTTTTAAAAAATATTTAATGTTGGATTTGAAGAATCATTTATGTTACAATCTGGGAGATGGTAGGCCATACATATGAATAAATAACATATTCATTTTTCAACGATCATAGTTTGAAATTAGGTAAGTATTATTTTACCATTCAATCAAATAATTATATCATAAATATCATATTATTTATTCAATATCACTAATAAATACCATCCATTTTATGGAGTTATGAAAAATTAATTTTGTATCATAATGGAGGTGACAATCCACACACACACACATACGATATTTACATTTTTCAATGATTGGAAATGTTGAAAAATATATGACATATGAATTTTTTATAATTATAATAATTTCCATAATATCTTATATATACATTAAATACATTATTATAATAATTCATGAGAGTCATTTATGTGAAACGAATTATATTGGTTCTCGAGTCACTTGTCATCTGTATATAAAACTAATGGTTGTATTCCCCTTGTGATGGATGAATAGAGGGATATAAGATATATAATTAATTTAAAAACATCTCAGTAAATGGGATATACTTATGTTATTACATAATCATTGATGATGATTTTTTGAATGTGTTAGAAGACAAAAAATATTTCTTGGTTAAGAACTACACCTCTTATTGAGACAACTACTTTAGGAATATTGGAAAAACATCCTATGTTGGATTTTTGATCATAACCATCCCTCTGTGATGTTAAGAGGGATTTAATTTTTTAATGTGTAAATGTATTTTTACAACCATTTTTTTATGTGTGAATAAAAGAGGAGAGGAGGTTTCCTTTAATAAGAGAGTGGAGGAGAACTCTTGGAATTATTTAAAGCATTAAATTAATATTAATTAATATTCATGATAATGAATAAGAATATATATAACTCAAATATATGACGATTATTTTTCCAAATAATATCATCTAATTATATTTTTACATTTTTATATTTTTTGAAACATATATCCTTTTTAAATGTTCATTAATCATTTTTGATAATTACCATTATAATGATGTATCTAAAAGTTAGGTTTCAATAAATTAATTTACATGGTCAATTGGACCATAAATAAACATGTTTATATTTTATACCACATTACATTCATGTTTTTGATTACATGATATTTTTTTAATTTTAAATCATTAAATAAAATGTTATATTAAAAAAAGGATAATTAATTTACTTTTTGACTAAATTCATATAATTTGAATTTAAAAACATATTTAAAAAGATCTAATTTGAATATAATCCTTCCACACATCACAACTATATTATATTTATACATGTGATTATTTGAAATGAATAATTCATTAAATAATATTACTATGTATTTTTATACTCCTTTTTATTTTTCAATTAATTTCATAAATAAAGTTTCAGCATTGCCTAAGTATTTAAGATAATTAAATCATCAGTAAAAAATATAATTAAATTAGCATGACTATAAGAATAATTTATGTTTCAATAAACCATTTGTAACAAAAAAACTCTTTTTATCTATATTTCATAATTGTAGATATAAAAAACGTTTGAGAATCACATTTTTGACATCTCATTACATTTAATAATATAAATTTTAAAATAACTGAAATATGGTGTCAAATTACCATATTTTCAAAACATGGATGGTCAGGGAAGATTTATGGTCATCCAATAGGATAAGTGATGAGTTAGGTTAATTTTCATCCATTATCATATAATTTGTATGCATAATTACCTGATTCACCCTTATTTTGGTAACAGTTATTTATTATACATAGTCTTCATAATATAAAAAATGATTTATATTTATAAAATGTGTACATTATAATTTAAAATATTGAATCCAATGTTTAGTATTCAATTTATATATGTAGATGTAAATAATTTACGATTAAAATGTAAATAAATGAAAAACGACACTTTTGAAAATTGCACAGTGTATAAAAATATTTTCATTCCAAATTCAAGTATACAATTCATTATAAATAATATTATTAGATTATTTAAATTTGAAGAAGCTAATTTAATTTTAAAACTAATTCATAATATAATTTATGTAATTAAATACATTAAATGAAAACATTTTTTTTAAAAAAAAATTAAATTTTCAATGCTCATTTAAAAATCAACATTTTTCGAAAAATGTCAAAATTTCACCACAAGCTAATTTTTATTTTCTAATTTAAAATTTGGTTAAAATTCTTCCAAAAAATAATCATAATGTTCTATATATTATTTATAATAATTTATCCAAATATTTAATGGGATCTATTTTGTAAGAAAAAATATTTTTGAAGAATAAAATATAACAACTAAAAAATCTGTGATTATTTATTTAGAGTTCATAAATAAATTTATATTTATTTGGACCATTTTAAATGTTTCATAATATGGTTAATACTACTAATACCCATAAATTTCACAACTGTGTTACAATAGTAATATTTAAATCATATAATTTCATTGTTTGGTTAGTCTTGGTGTTACATGTCTTATATGATATAAAACATAGTTTTATTATTAATATATTGAGGTTTTTAAGGTCACCCTTCATAAATTATCTCCACTATAAACATGAATCAACTCAATGATATTTAGTAAAATTGAAAATATTTGATAGAGCGGTACTTGATGATCAACTTCATGTTATGTAATATGGTTTTTCATGATTAAAAAACCAATGTTTATGTACATTCATCCAATGTTTCAATGAAATTAATCTTTTAGTAACACAGCTATAACAAAATTACCTTTGGATATTCAAATATTCATACTTCATCTAATTTGTATTGGAATACATATCTTTCAAGTGATAATATCCATTAGTTCATGTTTCCTTTTTTATACATTATTGTTACTTTCTACATTCATATTTATCAATTTGGGAATACCATATAAGTTCTTGTTTTCTTGAATATATTTGAATTTCATAAACCACCTACTTATTACTCATGCTTATCATCATTAAAATGCATTTTAAATACATCATATTTTTATTTGTCTTTCATTATGTATTTAAAATCCTTTTATGTTGATGGGTTCTCTTTCCCATTCTTCCTCTATGTTTTCATCCTCAATTTCCATCAAATCATTTGTGAGTGAGAAGCCATTATAAAATTACAGACACCCATTCTCATTCTATCAAAAAATTAATTTTTATTTATAAATCTATTTTTCAACATAACAATTTTTTTCCTTTTTTAACTTGTCTCCCTCTTTATATGAAAGAGTGGTATTTCATATTAAATAAAAAAATTTCTTTAACTATATAATATCAATATGTATATCCATTTTTAGAAAAAATACATTGTTACTATAAAATTTCATTTCTTTTGTAGTCTTTTCTATGGTGATATGTTTTAATAGGTTAATTTTTTGTTTTAAATATATTCCTACAAACAATCATATGGAACATATCTTATGATCCCATATTAGTATCACATCTATACTATAATTATTGTAGGATTAGTTTTACTATATTTTGATGAAAATATTATTTTTTAAATAAAACTATGATTTGGATATTTTAAATGTATACTTGTTAATGTTATCTTATGAGGGACCTCCAATATCCCTTTCTCATTGAAGGATTTTATATATTCTTCAATTTTTTCCCATAAAATACAGAACATTTATTTCAAATAAAATTCCTTTAAATCTCAAAAAAATCTATATTTTTCATATCATTGAGTTATTTCTTGAGAGAGGTCATGTTAACATTATGTTTTTTTACCTTATCCATTTTCCCATTTACATCATTTTTATATTCTTTGAATAAATCACTTTGATCTTAAAATTTTTAACTCATCATTGTAATTGATATTATGATTGACAACCCAACATTACTTATAAATTAAAAAAATTATTATAAACATATAATCCACTTATTGGATGATTTTTAAATAATAATTGTATTCTTAAAAGATACAGATCTGATATTTAATGATTCAAGGAAGATACAAGGACGAAAAATATTATATTGTGGCCTCTTATTAATATTATTAATTATTTATATCTATTTATATTATTTAATGACAACATAAATATTTTAATGAAAGATATAAAATAGTGTTATAATCAATTTAATTAATGAAATTGAATATAATAACATCATTAATAGTACCATTATTTCTTGTCTCTTTTTTATTCAACTGCATCTTTCTTCTTTTTAAAATAAGGTACACTTTTTGACTTACCCTATGAGAAATTCAATAATAAATTTTTTTCATAAATTAATTATAGGTGTAATGGTCATAACCTCTACTTGTTGTGGATCTCCATTTATTACCTTTATGGTATCCTATAATTCATAAAATGTAACATAGTTATCAATATATTTGAATACTTTTTTGATCTGTATAGAATTTAGAATCCATTTTGAATATCTATGAAATAATACATCACACTAAAATCCCAAAATAGTATGATAATTCATATAGTAAATACAATCATCTCTATAAAAAATAAAATATAATGCATCTCTACCTTATAGTATTCATTATTATTATTATTTTAACTAGAGACAATATAAATTATTACTAATGTGAAAGAAACATGATAATAATTTTTGATATATTGATGTATAAATCAAAAAGAATGGTCTGTGGTACTACATGTTTGGACAACCATGTGACTATATGACACCCAAGACACCCTAAGAGGGAAAGAAAATCAAGGTGATTGAAAATAGTATCTTTTATCTCTTAACCATCATTTTTTGATGAATCATGTCTCCATGTAAAAAAGTTACACATATCAGTAAATAACTCCCCTGAATACATCAAGACAATGAAAAATGAAACATACATAAAATAAAATATACACAGTAATACATATATTTTACATGGATGAAGAATAATTGTACAAATTAGGGAAAATTACACACAATGAGGTGTTGGTAAATTAAAATCAACTATTAAAACATATTTACAATGGATACAATATTGAGGTTGTGGTCACTCCACTAAAAGATGAACATCTGTAATAAGAAGTTATAGGTACATATAACTGGATACATAATGTATGTGTCCAATTATCTTGTTCTATACATGTATTTATGGAAGGAATATATTTATATAACTATAGGTCTCCTCATGACTAGTATATGAAGTATATTCCATTGAACTAGAAAAATCCATATTTTATATATTGTCACATTGCACCATTCTCCCACCATGATCACCAGATGAATAAATAGAACTCATTGTTAAGATAATCTATTTGTTGACCTACACATGATCTTCATAAGGGTATCATATTACTTCATAAATTATATAGATTAAAAAAATTATTATTAATGGTATTTACCAATGTTAAGGTCGACCTTTTTCCCACTATTGAAATTCAACAAATATGTAAATTATATTCCTTGAATAAGAATTTCTGTATGGAGTCATATATGTCAAGTATGTGTTCAATTTTTACATTATAAATCTAATATCACCATAAATATTTATTTAATTATTTTCTTTTCTTCTATAGAATTATAAAAAAATTACATTAACCATTTTATCCCGGATCAAGGATTAGGAATCATTCATGTTATCATACCATGTTTTGTCAATATTATTATATAGAAATTACATCAGTATCTCATCCTTAGATAATCATCCATATCATGGTCAACAATTATCCTTTAATATAGTCTATAATCTAACAATATCAACATTATATCTAGTTAAATGTTAAATTATAATCAAATCCTCAATAGCCCATTCCAATATCAGTGATGAAAAAAGTCTCTCTATTAATAAACAATTAATTTTATGACATAATATATTTATAAAACTATATAATTTATCATATAAATCCTTGTCAAATATTTTTCTATAAAAATATAATGAATATTTTCCCTTTCTACTAATTATATGTAATATTTCAATGAAATATTCTCCTGAATTATCATTTTTTCTCTTAAATTATATCCCAAATTTACTCAAAGTCAAATCATTTAGTTTTTCTTATAAATAAGGCATTATAATTTTCAACCAATGTCAATATAAATCACCCAATTTTCAGGTTAAATTAGAAAAAATTTATGAAATGTTTCCCACTTATAACTAGTTAGGATATTTTTAATAATAAAGTAACATCCCACAGTTTGTTGTACTATACTTTTTATATTAGGTACTCTGAAAATCATCGCACGATTTTAATTATAGATACCATGAGTAAAAGGAATGATATCTCCAAATATTAACCATTTAAAATATTATATTTTAAAATTTATATTGGTTAATATTAATTATATTGTTTATACACTAATATATTAGTCGATTAGGTATCATAAAAAATAGTTGTGATTTGGTAAATATGGATGTGATGTGGATGATTTGGGTATATTATTTTAGTTCTTATTTATCTTTTGAGATATCTACAATGTAGACAGGAGGCTGTGACTTTTTCCCCTTTTTTTGTCCCAGTTTTGTATAGTAGTTTTTTGTATAATTCCATGGTTACTTTCATAGATTTATGGATCCACTATGTAGAGATCAATGTGTTTTTGAACAGTAATTTGGACCATCAGTAATGTGTCATGGTCACTTATATTGTGGTATACACCTTTTTGAACACATCAACACTCTAGTGTTGTGGGTTTTGTCATATGATATTTTTATCTAGTTTTAACGATCATGAACTATAGTCTTAAATTGAAAACCACACCCATTGAACTCTTATCTGAATGTTTGGATTATAGGGGATATTAAAATATTATTTTGGCTTTGTGAAACCTTTTTTTATTGGATCGATGTTAATATTGATGTGTTTGATCTCCCCATATTTTGTGGATCCTATCTTTTCTCTAATTATCCATTAAACATATCTCGCCCACTTATATAGTAATTTATCCTCATTTTATTTATGGATCTAAACTGTGATTTAAACAATTTTTATTCATATGACCCCATTTGAACATCGTTTCATATAATTCCTTATTACTGATTCCCATTTTGGGGGATTTTATTTTCACCATATGTCCTAAGGTTAGGTTATTCCTTATGAATGTTACCTTTAATTGATTCCTTGATTTAATTATTTAATTGAATTAAGTTTTAAATTTTATTTTAATATGAAGAATCGTGAATATTTTTAGTATTAAATTCATGGGAATGGGAAATATGAAAATAAAAAAAATTCAATGGATTTTAAAATTTTTATAATTTATGAGAGATGTGGGATAAAATGAAAATTTATTTTTTTAGTAATTTGAAATAGATTAATGAGTAAAAGTATTCAAATTAACAATTTTTTTTAAAATATTAAATTCTATGAAATGTTTATTTTGGTTTTGAAATTGAAATGAAATGTTGGACTTGAAATAAAGAAATTTATTCATGAATGATGAATTTATTTGGAATAATTGAATTAACAATGATTTGGTGATTTTTTGATTGATGGAAAATAAGAGAATGGGTATTTAGTGCGTGATTGGGACAAGAACTGAAGAACTATAACTCCATTGAAATAGATTGGAAATATTAACTCTAACTACACCAAATTTATCAATATTTTTCTCGATAGGGTGTTGCTAAATTATAATGATGTCGAAAGACCTAGGTATGTATGGACACACAATGAACCATTATGATTTAATAAGTATATCATGGATTATAGAGCTAGAAACTAACGATCTTAAGTGCTTATGAAAATGCTTCAAGTAATTGACATGGTTATTACATGTTAGTGATTATAGAACTATTTCTATTCATTCACATTTATTTAATTTAGATTTTAATTTAGGTCAGTTGTAATATATATTCTATATACATGTGTTGAAATAACGTTTTGTTTGAAAATATGAAAATGATTTACCATGCTCATTTTTATTGAAATTCCTACATGAATTGTTTTTTTGATAAATTTCATATGAAATATTTGGTGAGATCTGACAATGATATTTATCTATGAACATCTCATTTTCTGTAGGTGTTTTAATATTATGTTATTCCTAGTCTATGTAAAGGGAAATCACAAAATGGAGGTGGAAGGTGTACTTGACTTACTGCACCTTTCGTTATGGTGGTTACCTAGGTAGATATTTATACATATTGCATGGAGATTTTGTTACATTATCTTGATGGATATATATCAATTATTTTATGATTTATAACATTTGGATTTATGTTTTATTTGTTATGTTACTTTTCAAATTTAGGATTGTTTTTCCATACTATCTTATCATTGTTTTATCTTCTGCTGTTATATTTTTTCTTTGTTCTCAAGGAAAAATTATTCACATTCACTCGGTTATTATGTTAGGTTATATTATCCAAAAAAATGGGGACTAGGAACTACCTTCAAGATATTCCAATTTCTTCTTGGTATTAGTGTACAAGAGATTCTATTCTGGCATGGGAAAAAACACTATTAGATGAATGTTTTCAAAATTTCATGAATGTTGATATACAATTTGGGATCTCTTTTTAGTGAGGATGTAGGATTTGTGGGACTAAAGGGGTAGTCATAATCAAGCTCCTCGCTATGCCTCAACATAAAATTCCAAGATATTCCATAGGTGTTAGGAAAAGGAGTCTATTGGTAATAAATTGATATGATTTTAGTAATTTTCTCCCCATTTTATAGGTGTTTTTATGCCCCATAATATTGATTTACATTTAATTAAATAGATATTCCAGTATGTATTGAAGGAAATAATGTTATGAGTATCATTACTGATGTTTTCATGTTTTCTAATAGTTATTTTTACTATAACCCCAATAAGTAATTTTAAAAGGCCACTTGATGGGTTTGTCGATAAACCCTGAATACAAAACCAAGTATTTGTTTTGATATTTTTTATGATTTTGGGTTATATTATCCATGCTCTGATATAGGTTCATGAAACCATTCTTTTTATATGCTCTAGTTGTTCACTCATGAAGAGACTAATGTAGAAATCAACCTGATGTGTTTATTTTGTAGAATCCGCAAACATTCCAAGGATTTAATGATCCTTAGGAGTTAGTGAATTTATTGAAAATAATTATATTTTATTTTGAGTTCATGGAAATTCATGATGAAACAATAGTTAAATGTTCTACCATAATTCTTGATGGGTTTAACAAGAAATGGTGGGATTCAATGGTTATGGAAACAGAAATTTAGTTTTAGGATTTAATGGAAATTATAAATCATTTCTAAAAGTATTCCAATATAAAATAAATGATTTTAAAAAATTATATAGAGTTTCATATAATTCATCAATGTAATGGAACTGTGACTTGATATGCCAACAGATTTTCTTGAAATTTTTTTATTTTTTCAATAGTAAAACCAAATAATAAAATTAATGAATTCATATTTTAGATGGTACATTTATATGATATTTTATATCATATTTTTATTCCTAATCATGCATTTTTGAAGATGTGATAGATAGGTAATTGATGGATGAACATGTTAGGGATGGTATGTCATTTTTTATGAGAGTTTTTCCTACTTATAGTGGAAGTTCTTTTAGTTTAATTAAATGAACTGGGAATCATGATGGTTCACATAGTGGATCTCAAAAATATGAATAATATTATCCATCATAAGTTTCTTAAATAGTATCTTTGAAATTATTTCAATTGGGAAAGTATAGAAATTCAATGGACATTTTTATTTTTGAACAAGAGATATATTGTTCATGCAGTCACTCATGCCACCTACATAAATTTTGTCTTGTCTTTTCTACTCTCTATAGTTGTATGATCTCATAAGTACTAAAATTTTATAGAATTGAAAAAAAATTATTAAATATCTAATGCATTCTAGCCTTTGATATATGAAATAATTTTTTTTACAAGGTGAAAGTGTATCTAGTGGAAGATGTAATTTTTTTAGAAATAGTGTGATGTACCATAATAATCACATCATCATTAGTGGTTTTGTTTCTTGATATCATTACATATCATTTTCATGTACTGAGTCGTGTAGTCAATTTTATGAAAACATGTATGGAGATTATGTCATATCTGAGGGATATCACTTCACCTCTCGAGATGAAGAAGACCATGGTCTCTATTTCCCCTCTTGTGCATTCTATCAATCCGCGATTGATATAATTGGGTATATAATGGTCCTCAATATAAATCAATTATATTCCATTCCTATGATGGATTTTATTCATTCCCATAAATATAAAATCGATTTTTTTGAAGGATCTATTTTACTAAACCTATTGGGGTGATCTTGGTTTTTGAGTGAAAATGGGCTACATGGTTGAGTAGGGTTATACCACAACCTATATATTTGGGTAATATGATAAAAATTAATTGTTTTGATATGGAGTAAGAATATTTTATTGGTGATATTCCGCTAGTGTTCATAGATATTCCCAATGTGATTCCACATGAATGTTTTGGATTACCACTATTATGGTATGTTTTTTTCTATATTGACAAGGTACTGGGTACTTAGACTATCTATAATTTTTCATAACATATGCAACATATATATTTGTAATAGTTGAAGACCCATTTGGATGTTCTATAAAAAAATTATTTATAAGTCAGAGTGTGTCTCCTTGGGTGGGGACTATTCATTTAGCAATGAATGATTATAGTACACATAAACTTTTATGTGATTACCAGAAACATGGTAAATTAACTTTGAATAATATGTACCCATTGAATCACATTTATTATTTATTTTTCTGTTAAAAGGGGTAAAGAGTTTATTAAATATTTACTAACAATATTGTTACCATATGAGAATAGTAAAATAATCTAACCATCTGAAGACCAAATTAAAGTGTAGGTATTTGAATTATGATTAATCTGTTTTGTTTTTTTGTCTCACTAATCCTCCTATAGGTTTTCTATTGCTGATAAAAACGATATGAAAATACTATCTATAATTTATCATTGTAGTATTTATATATGAAGTATTGGTTACATCTATAAATGAGGAAGACCATGTGAATTCTATAGGGTTAGTAGTCTAAATTTGATAGGTCACTGAAAATAATATAATCTATCAAAATTTAATTAATGGAATCATAAAGAGATGTTATAAGATCAAATAGTATTGGATCTATGAATTTTTGTTGATCTTGATATGGTGATGGATATCATGACCTAGTAATAGATGTAAAATGTTTTCATGGGTTACATATTATTATGATTAGTGGGGTATTATCATCACTTCATTAATAATTTTTCAATGTTGGAATCTATTATAAACACCACCACTGTGAAATTTGTTCTGTACATATTAGATTGGATGTGTTCAATCTATTTTGAATTGTTATATAAAATGTCGACCTAAACACAAGTTTTAAATATTTTAGGTGTTGGACAAGGATATATGGTTGTTTTTGACACATCTATTTTTAGTTATTGATGTGTTCCTGTTCAGTGTGATCATGTGCTGAAAAAATGGTTCTTGAATGGTTAGGCCGCACAATAATGACCATCCTGCCCATGACATTAATCATGCAGCTATGATAAACTTTTAAGTAGTTGGAATCATTTCCTTTTTGGGTATATTATTTCTATTTAATTAAACCCTAATACATGTATTATATAATTTATAGAATATAATTTAATATCTTTCATATTTGATGGGTGGAGTACCTAAAATCCATTTATTTGAACATTTCCAACATTCCATGTCATAGAAATGTCATTATTGATGGCTTAAATGAGATGATTGTGACCCCAACCATGAATCAATCTAAAGAAGAGTCAAATTTTATGTCTCACATTTCATTTGTGCATTTTGGAAATTGATATGATGATATGAAGAGTATTCAAGAAATTGTATTACTGAAATCCTATCTTCTTGAGATGATTCATTAGGAGAAGTGTCTTGATAATGAATTCTATGTATTCTAAGAACTTCATTATACTTGGGATATCATTAGTGAGTATTCATTAAATTCTGATGGAATACAATGTTTTCAAAATTAGAATGAAAAACCCTTAAATATGAAAAAGGCTATCATGGGTGAATGTCACAATTAGAATTGGTTGATAAATTATGGTTCTATAAAGATGTTCTATGAAATGTTGTCATGAATCTAGTTCTATGTATGAAAATATACATCACATATTTTGTTTTAATTTTTTATATCTGTGATTATGTCAAGGAGAATGACCAGATACCCTTGGGTCCTCTTCAAGGCCTTTTTATGATAACATTTATGATTGATGAGATTTTTAGGGATTTAATGTTTGGTTTTTTGAATACCCCTCATGGGAAGACTATGATATGGGTAGTGATTGACTAGATGATGAAATCAACTCAAAATATCCCCAACCCACAGGGCTATGGGTAATTTCATAATAATAATCACTAAAGTGGGAATAATTATTTTCAATAATTGGGGGGGGGAAATTGTGATGGTGGTCATCCCATCTATTCCCCCTGCAACAAGATGAACCTATTCCATTTAAGTCCCACATTGTAATCATAACCAGGAACTCGTTTTTTGTCACTGGTCAGAGACCAGTATTGGATAAGAATACGATGAAAGAGATAAAACCCTGATGGGGTTATATGGAAAACCATACTGATATGGTAAATGGATCAAGAAAGAATCCTTATTTAGCCAATAAAAAATCGTACAATTCCATTGAATGTAATTGGAAAACATCTATTAACTGATTCACCTTTAAAAATTTTATTGCTATGAACTCAACAGAGAATGTGGGTCTAGATAAAGTCATTGAGGGTTATAATTTATACATTATAAATCAATAGGGGGATCTATATGCTGTTGATGAGGATTTATGTACCTAGACAAATAGAAGGATCCAAAACATGGGACCTATTAAGATCGAATTTCCACCACAATGGTATAAAACTACCAATTATAAAGGGATATGTCTTCTTATATCCCAATCACCTCCTCAAAGAGTTTATGTTCCTTCAATAGAGTAAAAAATAGAACCATATGAGAATGATATGAAAAATATCCAACAACATATCATGGAGGTACATAGGGAAAAAATTCCCACAAGATATCATATTTAGATACATGTGAATATAGCTACTCGCATACACCTGGAGAGAAATGATCCTCCTACAAGAAGACAACCTAAGCATAAAAGCATCTCCACATATAGGAAAATGGTCTTTATAATTGATGAAATGGAAAATAATCATGAATTAACCCCCATTAATTCAATCTCTTCTTCCATTCCTGGGAAACAATGATATCCTCTAATTAATTGAGAATCTACAAAAGATTAATGTAGATCCATATCATAAGGCCATTCTAGCTCCCTGAATATGGAAGGCATAATAGATAGCAGAAACTATTTAGTTAGAAAACTCAATTGAATCCCTACATACTCGAATGGAATCCATGGAAGGGTGATATAAACATATATTTCAACAGCTTATATGTTCTGTTATTTATTTTCAAATATTATATGGATTGTTTTTATAACCAGGTACTGAGACTATCTATGATTTTAAGGCCTGGTGTTCCGGGAGTAAATGATAGAAATATAATAAATATATTAAATAGACCGTATGTGTGATTTTCCTAAATTTTTTGAATTACTCGTAAACAGGTTATCCTATCAAAAATATGAGGGAACCATTGTTTTCATAATCTTGGTTTTACCTTAGGTGCGACATAACATTAGTCGATGGGGGTTGTTTGTGAAAAATATATCATGGGCATAAAAATAGTAAAATAACTGAACAAAAATATTTAAATTATTTTTTTTGACACAAAGTCCTTTTTACAATTTAAATTTATTTTTATGTTGATATCTATGGTTATCCTCATAACCATGTAATATCTAGAGAGATGATGGAGTGAACATATAATGAATTAAATTAGAAAAATGGTGACAGATCGTGTATCGACAATCAACCACCAATTAATTTCATGTGTCTTTCCAACAATGACGGTTCAATAATCATTCTTCATTATAGAATGATCCAAATAGAGGGAGGACTTATGTTTTATTTGGATTTATTCCCCTATCTTGATTCCATTGATGAACAAGGACTAATTAATGTACAGATTGATCCTTGGTTTGATCATCTTACGAGATGGGTTTATTACAGGTTGATTTGGGAGAATTAATTTTACCATCTTCATTTTTATATTATAGAAATGAATCTATGTCGAAATGAACAATGATTGAGTTTCATTCTTCTTGTTTTTTTCTTATCATTTTCTCCACAAATTCGTTGTTTGTTGAATATGTTCTTTCTTGGGATGTGTACTTGACACATCCCAATAAATCAATCGTTCTTCACCCATTTCATGTTGAAAAGATCCAGTAACATAGATCTGAGATCCACACATCACAATGGTGGTGTGGTAATTGAGACATAGTGATTCAAATGAGTCCCAATTTGGTGTTCTTCGGTGTTCCATCACAGAATTATGAATGTAGATTCGATCCATTTTAAGGGATTATCTGGTTATAAAAGGTGAATATTTAGTGATTGAATATAAAAACAAGGCTGGATATTGAGTTTTGTGGCATGGAAGTCAATGGATCGAGGGATGGAAGATCAGACAAGGCGTGTAGGGGAAGATCTAGAATTATGAGAAATATTATGCAACACAGCATGAAACTCAAGATTACATGTTGTGTGGACTCTTTTATTGGCATGCAGGGTTTCTAGATCATGATAAGGATCCAAGGAAGTGTAAACCCTTTCACATTACAGGTGACCCCATTCAATTGACTCTATGTGTACATAGTAATTACATATACATGAGTTGGATTACATGATCATGAACATGTCGTGTACTCCTGCTTGGACATAGCTTATTATTCACAGACTGATACATGGATGTGGATTCTATAAATGAACATGTCACAGAGACACGAAAAGGATACCATGTGTCTTTACAAGTCTTTTAGTCATTCTACGCGTTGGGTATATAGAGACTACATGTGGTGTGAGGATCTTTCATAGGGGAAGGACTTGGGATATATGGACACGCTATCTACCCCATGGGAAATTCCATATAGTCTCATAAAGAGTCCTTTAGGATCTTTGATTTTGTAGTTTGGGTCACTTATGGTTGAGTTCATTCCATCGGTACTTTTCGTCAAGGGTATTGTGTGGAATTACACCCACATGACTCGATTTTGATCCCCTCATGTGGTTGAGTAACAGATAGAAATTTGGTTTCCCTCCATGATACTGGAGTGAGGTCGCCTATCATCTCCAATTGAAGACTATGGAATCCACATGAACTCATTTAAAAGAGTTTCAAGACACCATATAGTGGGATGTAATGTTGGTGTTTGAAAAATCATTGACATGTAATCCCATACATAGTGGGTTGATCCAGACTGGGTTCCTTGTGTCCGCCATTGTTTTTTGGAATTCCACCTTTTCATTGATTCATGGCCCCCTTAAACTAGTGAGCTTCCATGGGAATCTCTTAATGACCTCGACTTCTTCATATATTTTCTTTGATGGTATCATCGCTTGTGGACTGGGTTTTCCTTGAATGATAATTGCTTCAAAGAGAATCATTTGGTTGATTGTTGGTTATGAACTCTTGATGTCATGTTGTGTCTCTTGAGTATATATTGGTTTATCTTTTATTTCATTTATACAGATATTTTTAGAACTAATACTAATTTGAATATACATGGTTATTCATGTTTAGGGTTTTGGGGTGTCCTACTAATAATTTTTATACTAAACTATAATCAATATTTGTCCACACGTATCATGTCTTTTGCACACACAGTCCATTTTGACAGTGTGCTAGGTGGATAGGGAGTAGGTGGTGCATAACTGGAGAATGAATGTCCAATTTGTTTCCCAAGATCTTACATTTAACATAGTCCTCACAATTTGAGAATTTTTTACTCTTTACAGTCATGGTTGGGATTTTTTTCCACTTCTCAATTTTCATTAATTTACCTCCATAGAAAGTGGTGGTAACTTAAATGTATGCACAAATTGTTTCAATGGTTTTACATTTCATAATTCTGTAGGAATGGACATTTTTTCAAGTGTACAAATACTTTATTGAAATTCCTCACATTTGTGGGATATTCCAAATTGGCGCTGGTTTCTAGAACCTGGCCTATTTGAGGCAGTATTTGGGTAGTCATGGGCTGCAAAACGGCGGGTTGATTCATGACAGAGTATTACCATAGGTGGCGGGTTCTACCTTTGGGAAATATTTGGTGAGATTTGTATGGGGTAACATTGATAAGTGTCTCTAGTTCAGATTTCAGGCTACAGAATCCAGTGATGGTGCAACGACCAATGTATCAACACTCCAGGACTCTGATCACCTTCATTTCGACACGGTACATGAGAAAACTAGATGAAGGAAAAATAACGGCACATGCATCATATATAAATTCTTGTTTTTTTCACGTCCTTCATTATTCCTATAATGATACATACTATTTTCAACATGGTAAATATTATTTTATTTCCTGATTCCTCTATATAGATAGCTATACAAGATTCCACCCTGTGATCATGAGAATGATTTTCTTATTGACAGGGAATCAATACATGGGGTTGTGCTGCTGATAGCACATCTAGGTGTCTTAACAGCTGTACCACCACCCATTCAAAAGCATCATGTACTATAACTACTAGCTGAGGATTTTCACTGACTCAGTAAGTTTCAAGGGTTTTTTAGGAAGCATCCTACAAGGTTTCAGGCTGAGCTTGACCACAATGTGGCTGATGAATGTCTATAGGTAGTCACTCGCATATTAGACCTTGTGAGGAAAACTTCCTACTATATGGAAGTTTTTAGGGTGTTCCTTATCCAATGTTCTTCTAGTAGGTGGTGGGGCTTGGATACATCGCTTCCTGAAGAGTAAACTCTCTCCAATATAGTAATAATGTGTGTCTTCTGTGATGATTTTTATCAGTCCACATTAATATCATTACACATACTAGAGCTTATGATTCTGTATTAGGTTAGTATGACAATGGATTAGTATTCAATGTGGTTTACTCATCTCTCACATTATTCCATAGGTATGGTAAAATACTAGTTCTTCCGAGATAAGTCCATTGATCAGGGCTTATGATGGTACATAAGGGATTTAGTGGTATCTCATAGAACTTCCACCTTTGTTGGGGATCTAGAGAGATCCTTGTTGGTAGGATGCTTTCCGTTAGAGAATACATTAGTAGTTGAAGATAGTAGTCGGGACATGGAAGCTGAAACCGTGGTTATAGTTGTCCAACTTTAGTAATATGGATCCAAGTGGCTGTGATACTTCAGGAGGTGATCCCAAATCATATGGTCAAATGTTCATGGATCTCATAGTGGCTCAAGTATTCAATGTGATAGGTGGTGATTCACTTGTGATGGTCAGAGACATCATAAATTAGATTGTCCAACCAATCACACAGCTGAACGAGAGACTGCCAATGGACTGCCCAAACAGAGATAGAGGCTAGATCATGGTGGTTCATAGGGTGGCTAACGTGGAATAGGGGTTTA
The DNA here is from genome assembly GCA_963277665.1 of Viscum album. Lineage (NCBI taxonomy): Eukaryota > Viridiplantae > Streptophyta > Magnoliopsida > Santalales > Viscaceae > Viscum > Viscum album. The sequence goes on from OY728128.1 coordinate 493,095,357, forward strand.
AGATGATCATGTGGTGGTCATAGTTTTGACATATTACCACCATAACCCCTAGACTATCCACACCAGGATCATGGAGTCTGTGGGTAGGGATGAGGCTTGTTGAATGATTTTAAGGACTATGATCGTAATTATCTAGAGATTATATGAGTTATGATCCCTATATTTACTACCTTATCCTAAGTATTGATATACATATGAGAAATTTATTTGTCTCTTTCCAAGAATATTGTTCGATACTCTTAGATTCATATCGAAAAGTGGACTTGACCCTTCCGCTTGTATACTACTACTATAGGAGACACAATTATCACATAGTTGCTTCGAAAACATGACCAAACTATTGATGGAGATAGTTTGATTTGTGATTTCATAGTAGTTACATCAAGGCCTTATAACGCCATTCTTGGTATGTGTTGATTATCCCCAGTTCATTTTTAAATTTATTTTTTTAGGAAAGGTGTATGGGATGTCTATAGTGATAGAACTAGGTTTTACTTTTTTGATGAAAAGGAAACCCATTTAGTTTATGATTGAATCAGATATAGGAAGGTGCAGAAAATTAATAGTCAGTGGGATACCCTGACCCTCTATGTTGTGGATGTTATGAGTCCTCAGTTCCCTACAATGGTGGCAGAGTACGAAGACATCATTCCTAATGCTGTTTCAGTTTTACCTCCCCACTAAGATGTAGACTTAGGAATTGATGTAGACACTGAGATGAAATGTATATCTACACTTTCATATCAGATAGCTCTTGTAGAGCTTTTTTATCTACGGGTTTAGTTAGAGGACTTTCAAGGGATGTGCTTCAGGTGACCCCATGTTTCACCCTGAGCAACCATGGTTTTTTCTTCCAAGAATAAAGGAGTGAGCATGAGGTTATGTATGGATTAATTCTGCTTGAATCCCATGATCATCCTGAAAAATTATAAACTACGAAGGAAAAATGGATTCTTTGATTAGTTAACATGGGTGAAATGTTTCTTAAAGATTCATCTCTGATCAGGCTATAACCTGTTATGATTATATGATTAGATAACACATAGGATGACTTTCATATGTTGTTGTAGTCACTATGAGTACATTATGATCCTCTTTTTCATGTGGAACTCCCCAACTGTGTTCATGGGACTCATGAATTAGATCATTAAACTTTTTGTAAAATGTTTCATGGTAGTATTATTTAATTAAATCCTTGTGTATTATTCATCCAAGGAGGATCATGTGAGACACTTAACGACTGCCTTGGACATAATCTTAGAACACCAATATTAGGAGAAGCTCTTGATTTTTCCATTTTGGATCCAATATGTCATTTCATTTAGGATACATCATCTTAGAGGCTGGAGTTGCTATGTATCTAGATAATGTTGAGATAATTCTTTCATAGAAACCATACAAGAGTGTTACTGATGTGTGAAGTTTTCATGGATTGTCTGGGTACTATTAGAGGTTAGTATCCAAATTCTCGAGAGTGTAATAACCCTTGATATTGCTGAATATAAAAGGGCATTATTTTTTATAGATTAAATGGTTCTAGTAGTTCTTTCAAGAGATGAGGTAAAGACTGAAGAGTGCTCTCATGTAGAGGATATTATAGGAAATTATCATGTATGTAGTGTACTATGTTCCATCATATACCAGACGTGGTTGTGTTTTGATGAAGAGAAAAGAAATTATTTAGTATGGTTTACACAAATTCAGAACACATAATAAGAACTATGTGAACCATGACCTTATATACGAAATACTAGTATTCATACTAAGGATGCTGAGACACTACATAATTGGTGATTGGTTCACCATGTACTCTAACCACAAGAGTCAAAATTATATCCTCATTCATATGGACTATAACTTGAGATAGAGGAGATTCCGAGATTTCAACCAGGACTATGACATTATGATATTATATAAAACTACGAAGGGGAACCTGGTGGCATATAATCTTAGTAGGAGATATAATTCAATGTTTCTAAATGATATCTCAAACTATATGGACTCATTATAATTATCCTTTGTGGATGAGGATGGATTAACTCTCCTTAAATCTATGGTTGTTACCCTTCCAATATTTTAGTGATTTGGGGAGGCATAACCCTGGGATACTGACCATGAGACCCTACATACTGGGATATCCACTATATATGCTCTTAATGGATTTTGTAATGGATTTGAGAACATCATTATTTGTAGTGGACACACAATGGTACTAGGGATTTTTAGGGAGAAGGGTATAATGACATTTCATTAATGCTATTTAGAGGGACATTAATCTGTTTAAAAGTTACACCAAGACCTACGACATCAGTTATGGTGGATTGGATTGACAAAATAAGTTTCAATGTTTTTATCTTGATGCCTTACATATGCAAGAGAAGAGTCTAGTAGAGAGTTTGTATGCCTATTAATTCATGATATTGCTCTAATCCCTGGAGTTCCTTTGATGATTTATATTTTCATGATTCTCTCATTACATCCCTATTTTGTAAGGAATTATATGAGGTTTTTAGGACTCAATTATTCTTGAGAATTTAGTTTCACTCACAAAATTATTTCTAGTTTGAGCATGCCATTAATGTTCTTGCGGGACATGTAGAAAGATTTTATATTAGACTTTTTCCATAGTTGAGATGATAACCCACCACTGGAGGAGTCTACATACAAAAATGACAACCATTCGACCATTAGTGTGGCACTATTTTGAGGCATTGTATAGGAGACCGTATAGGACAAGAATTTGCTGGAATAATTTATGAAAATTGATACTCATGGGTTCAGAGATAGTGTGAGCTATAAAAGAGAAGTTAAAAATCATCCAGGAGGGGATGAAGACTACATGAATATATCATAAACCTTATGCTAACTAGGAATGCAGCCTTTGAAGTTAAATGAGGGATATGATGTGTTCATTTCGGTTTCACATCATTTGGGATTATGGTGATTCAATCTATTTGGAAATCTATATTAGATGTTCATTTGGACTTTAAATATAATTCAAAGAGTTGAAGAGGTGGTTTACATCTTAGATCTACCTTTGTAGTTAGACAATGAACACAACATCTTGCACATGCTGCAACTGAGCAGGTATGTGTTTGAACAATTGCAAGTTATCAATTGGGTGGGCTAGAAATTGTGGATAAAGTGACATTTTCGGAGTACCCGATTGATATTGAAAATATGTGGGATATGATACATCATGGGTGATCAATTTTGTAATGGATTTTCTTGTGGAAGCACATGAATCTTCAGGATATCTTATGGGAGTGGGAGGCTAAAATTCATTCTTAGTACCCCCATCTCATTGTATATTACCTGTTTTGGAATTTTGAGGATGTAAACCCTCATGATACTGAGAACGTAGGGACTCAAAATTTCAATGAATTTTTTTAAATATTATATGGATAATTTATTAGAGTTGGAGAAATCTTGTGATATTGAGGGATGATGTTCCAAGAATAAATGAATGAATTTTATTAAATATATTATATATCACTCAAAAATAGTATTCAAAAAATCATGGAAAAATATTAAAATGTTTACCAAATAAGAAATTTGAGGGCATTGTTGAACTCAGAATGGTAGTTTTTCCCTAGTTGTAGTGTAACATGTTCATCGTGGGTCCTTTTGAAAAAATTTATTATGGGTGTAAAAAATATTAAATATGTTGATGACATTATATTAAATTTTTTTGTTGACACAGTGATATTTTTTCGCTTTAAATAAATACTTATGTTGAGAACAAGGGTGGTACTCATAAGTAGGGAATCTCTAGAGGGAGGTTGCAGAGAACCACTCATGAATTCTATTGACCAAAGGTTGATGAATCATGGTTCGATGATCAACATTCAACCGATTTGAAAGATCCATCCAATTAAAAAGTTGCAGTGATAATTATTTGCCAGTAACCTATCCAAATTTTGGTAGGGAATTTGTTTTATTTTGATTTCTCCTACATTCATAATTTCTCTGGAGAACGTGATCCAATCAACAAATATACTACTCCATGGTTTGATAATTTAAAAGGATGTGTACATTACAAGGTGATTTGGGAGAATTTATTAGAATATATTGCTTGGTTATCTTATGGATATTGATCAAGCTCATCATGAAACCTGATCAAGATTTATTTTTCATATTTTTTTCTTATTCATTTCTCCCTCAATTCATCTTTAGTTGCTTGTGTTCGGGATTTGGAGTACGAGTCAACACATCCTCATCTATTAATGGTTGCACACCAGTTTCCTGGAATAATAATCTAATATCATAGATCATAGATATTCATGACACAATATAGGTGAGATGATAGACATAAAAATTCAGAATACAGATGAATTAAAATTTCATATTCTTGACTATTATTCATCGTAGAACAATAATATTGATTTCATCCGTTTTGTGAGAATATCTATTGACAAAATGTATTTATTTGGTTCTGGAAAAATATGGGGCCTTATCTTGAGTTTTGTGGCCCAGTAATTGACTTTTCAATGGCTGGAAGATCAACTGAGGTGTGTGAAGAAAGATATAGAATTGATGAAAAATACTAAGAAATAAACATATAACTCGAATTTACATGTCGTGTGGGGCCCATTTAGCAGAGACTAGGGTTTTGGGGAGAAGAAAAGGATCACACGGAGTGTGAAACCTTCCCATTGACTCAGTGTGTACATTGTATATACAATGGTATGGCTTGATGTACATGGGAATGAACACACTATGTACTTCAACATGGACAGAGATTAGGGTACATGGACTTTTACACATACACTACTTCGGTACACAAACATGTTCAGGTGACACGGGTTGGACACCGAGTGTTTCTAAACACCAGTTAGTCATTCTACACACCATGTATATGGATACTACATGTCCTATGCGAAAATTCTAGAGGGCATGTCATTGGATAGTTGGACATGTTGTGTACCCCTTGGGACATGACCTATTGTCCCATCTAGTGTGATTGATGCTCTTAATTTTCTATGTATTGGATAATATGAGTTGATTTTCATCCCTTGGATATTTAACTTGAGGGTATAGTGCAACCATATATCCACATAACTTGATTGTGATCCCTTCTTGAGGATGAGTATCAAATAGAGTTTTTCTTTCCATCCATGATATTGGATTCTGATACTCTATCTTCCCTAGTTATAGTTTTTAGGAATCAGCAGGACCACCATGAGTATGGTGTCAATCAAACATCTATAAATCCATATTTTTATGGTTTGTAGAATTATTGGAATACAATCCCCTATATAGTGGGATGATCCAGAATGGGTTCATGGTGTCCCCCAACTGATCTGGGCATGCCCCCTATTTGTGTGTCCCGCTCCCCGTAGTGTGTTCAGCTTACATGGGCATGTTTAAATGACCAAACCCTCTTCAATGAGTGTCCATAATGGTATCATGTCATATGGAGTGGGTCCTCCTAAAACATGTGTTTCATCAAATATAATCTTGTGGCTGATATTTGGTTATGAACCACTAATGGAATTGTGTCTATCCAATATATATTTGTTTATCTATTTAGTTTTTTGTACAGATATTGTTATATCATGTATTTATCTGACATTACATTGTACTTCTTTTTTTTGGTATTTCATGATGAGTATTTATATACTCACCCCATACACAGGATTTTCCCACATGTTTCATGTATTTTTTAGATGAATACACTTTTGAAAATGTCCTAAATGAATAGGGAGTGGGTGGCACATAGCTCGACATGAAAGACCGAGGTGATTTCCTAGATAATAATTTTGACTTATTCTTCATGATTGGAAAAGGATGGGATCATTATTGTTTTGGTTGGGATTTTTTTGGCCCCATATCATTTTTTAGTACATTAATATTGTACTCGGTTTTGGGATCTTAGATGTTTGTACGCATTTTTTAGTGGATTAAAATTTTAGCATTGTGTGGTCTTGGATATGTGTGTGTGTGTTTTTTTATAGGTACATTAGTAAAATTCATATGATTTTTGGGATATGCCTACTCATAGTTGGACCCCAAACCATGGCCTATTAGAGGCAGACATAAGGTAGTAACGAGCCGGGCCTCAGCTGGTTGGGTCGTGACATGTGTTACCTGAGACGAAGCAATATCCCGAGTGGGTGACTGTCACTTTTCCCCGACCAATTTTAGAAATCCAACCTCATATACTTTTTAAAATGTATGACACATTGAACTACATATCACTCATATCATATCCCATCATGGTATGATAATGGGCCCATCTATTTTAGAATGGAAATACCTTCATCATCAATTACTTTATGTGTTTAGCTGCATGCATTGGAAAAAAAATTGGACATGAAAAAATACTTGAAATGTGATAATGACAAGATTTATGAAATCACAAAAAGATGGAAGGGTGTAATGTATTGTCTTTCCCTCACTCTCTCATAAGAACAATTAATAGAACTTAGTGTTAAAAATTTGTGGGATTATATATAGACAGATCTGGTCCCAATGAAGTATTCATGTGGGTTCTTTGAGTTAACAAAAATAGTATAACTTTTAGAAATATTTCTTTTTCAAACAAAAGATAATTTTTATGTCGTTTTTTATTTGAAATAGGAAGCATTATGAAGTTAGGGACCACTGATGTTACACTAGATACAAAATTAATTCCCATCGAAGCACCTAAGTAGGTCTCGAACGAAACAACACCACTTTTTGAGTGAAAACAACCAGAAAATAACCCAATACCATAGTCAAAAAGGGAAAGTGGTCACCATGTATTAGATAAATTAATGCATAAACCCAACTCATTTAATAATTATTATATTCATGATTTTTTCATAGTATTAATGGGAAATAACGGGCTCAAGCTATAATATCTCAGGGATCCTGATGAGGTCATCCTCACAAATCTTCCTGATGAGTTCAATTTCCATATTATAATGGGTTATAAAATCCAGGGATACTTTTTATTTAAATAAACTATTTAATGCATTAATAATTCTAGATGGGTGATGTCTGATAACTCTACAACATAGGTGACCAACATAAGAATTTCCTAGTAATAATAATAGTGTGATTGGAAGAATGATTTGACCAGTCCTGGACAAAATTTCAATAATGGGTTGAATGTAAAATTTGTTTAATGAGATAATTCCAACTTTATAGAACATATGTGTAAACCCAAAAAATAGTTCCACCACCCAATGAAGTGGCATCAGATAAGACATTTTATTGTGGAGTTGATCATGACAACAAAAATGAGATAGATTAAGAATAGTTACATTATGCTCTTATAGAAGAACTATATCTTACAAATTTATTCTCTATGACATTTAATGCTTGCGAACTTCACCACCAAATGAATCAATCATCTAATAATGAAATAATATCTGGTTCTGTAAATTAGATACACTTGGTATACCACATCTCTAATGTTGAATATGCATCCATGTATGAGTTCCCAGAACATGAGGAGGGAACAAGATGATGGATGTTTCGGAACCCTGGATAATGGGGAAACATGGGTGTTTTCGTACCCAATATTTTTTCATGTCTGAAAAGATGACATATATGAAGATGAACCCCATAGAAAAGAACTCCAAAAATAAAAAAAGATAGGGTGTTCTCTTAAGACCCTCCTGCAGACATCTATATCCAAATGTCTTGGTTAACTGCCTAACAGACATAATATTTTATAATCAACCCAGATAATGGGGAAGGATGTTACTACCTGCCCCACTAGTAGAATATTCTACCTAGGCATATGAAAGTGAAATAGTCCCATCTACTGCAAATTCATATGATCATGAGCCAAAAATTTAGCAAAAACCATCCTTGGGAAGTTCCCATAATTGGAAGAAACTAGGACATTATAAAATATATTATGATTTCCCAACAATGATATAATTCATGGATGTTCCCCATCATTACAAATAACATATTGAGGAAATAGGAAAATATCTCTACATCCCACATGATTTTGAGATAAAAGTATCTGCAGCTGAGGTCTTTCATGTGGATACAACTCTAATAAAATTTTGTATGACCATCTCATTCAAAAGTTATTATTAGGAATTGGTCAAACAGGGGAATATCATACCTCTAAATGTGTATGATAGACTTGATAATGTTGACGTATGATGGGATATGCTTGATAATATTTCATAGATTAACCTCAATAATATTTGATCCATCAGTCATTTGGGATATATCATTTGGGGTTTTCCACCAGAAAATATGACCATTCATGTGTATGATAAGTATGAGAAAAGACCCCTCAAGAATATCAAACAAAAATATCAGTTTTGGTACCTCACACCTGATGCAGATTTTATGGTAATCCTGACCGGAATCATATAAAATGTTCTTCTAGAATGGCCCTAGATCCATAGCCACATGTTTGTACCTTGAATAGTCCATCATTGTTTGAAATACCAAATCAATGGTATGGTCATCATAATAAATGGAGAGAGTTTCCCCTTAGAGACTTTTAGAGCCACATATTCTCAAGAAGATCTTTATAAAATGGAAGGAAAAAAAATTATGGATTATGATATATAGGTTTCACCACATAACGGATTTTGGACCAACCCTAAAATCCATGAAATATGATCGATATAAAATACATGCACACCATAAATCTAGTTGAGCCAGAATACCTAATCCATGATGTCAAAGTACATTCTGTCCCCAATGATAGTGTCAAAGACCATTATATTTAGAATATATCTACAATGAATATGGGTGTAGGGATTAATGATATAATTTTTCATGGCCCCACTCTCCTCAATAGTGATAGAAATTCCACCATATTGGTGATTTCATCTACAAATTCATCCAAAGACTCAGATATGGAATAAGAAGAAGAAGTCCTCTGAAAAGCCCCTCCTCTATTGGATAAATGATTCTATTCAACCATTTATTATCATAGGAAGGTAAATATAGGAATATAGTATACCCAAAAACCTTCACTTATTATTGTATTAAGTACGCTTGAGGATAAAGATATATACCACTCATTTTTAATGAAACATAGATATGTGTTTTCATTGAATAAAACATAAATGACCGTACTAATTCGAGATATTCCTATGAAAAATATAAACTATCCAAATTACCATTGAGGATCAAGAATTTAGAAAAGAGGAAACACACCACTCATAAAACTAATGTAGGTGTGGATGATTACAAATTTTTTCAAGAATAAATTTTCCTAATATCTAAATATCCACGATGCCTCATAAATATTGTCTATGTCAAATAATAAAATTGTAAGATTATTGTTTACATTGATTTCATTGACTATAATTGACACTTCCCAAAATTTGATTTCCCCTTTCTAATCAAAAAAATTTGGACATGTGCAACTAATATATTCCAAGACCTTTATATCATGGATGATTATTCAGGGTATAATCATATAAAGATGGCCAATGAATATAACTAAGTCTATGCCTTTATCTAAAAAATGGTATCATATACCATCAGACCATGCCCTTTCTCTTGATGAACATGACTCTGGTTATCAATTTTCCATTAATCATTTATTTATGGACCTCTTAGAAAATGTAGTTGAATTTTATGTTACAATACTTGTAGTTAAATTCTAACATCGAGATGATCAAATATGAGATCCTCAAATAGTCATTGAAAAGATATTCCATCACAGTTTAAATATGAATGTACTATGGTGTTCTTTCAGGGTGACATCAGTTATGTTCCTTATAATTATGGTATGCCACCATTCCAATGTGGTCGATCAAAAATAATATAGTTCTATTTAGAAATTTCACCCCTGAGATATTTCAATTAATGGAGGGGGATTCTAGGATAGGTCACCTATATTTATAATTTCATATCCATCATGTCTAGAAAGTATCTGCCTTTAACCATACTAATGAAGAAGGGGATCACCTATCAGTGGGATGAGGACTTCGATGAATCCCTCAAGAGTCTCAACCAGTACCTTCTGCACCCACTAGTCATGATTCCACTAGTGGAAGGAAATACCCTCATATCATATGTTTCCACCATGGAACTCTCACATAGAACCTTCCATTCAAAGTAGAATGATTTAGGGATTAATAATAGTATCTACTGCCTCATCTAGGTGGAGTTAGGTACTAAAACATGATAATCAAATATTGAGATGAACTTCCTTTTACTAATCATTGATTTTAATTAATTGTTGTATTAAATGGAGCACCATGAAGTGAATTTTGTCTCTCATGTGGATCTTATTAGGTATGTCCTTTCTTGTCCCATAATAAAAGGGCCTCATGCAAGATGGGTGGTCCTTCTATGATAATATAACATTCATTTCTTCACAAATTGTGCTAAATGGGAATGACCTGGATGATTTATTCATGGGACATAACACTTCATAAAGTACACCAATTGACACTAAACATCATTAATACCAGTTTTCAAATAGAATGACACTCCCTGATCATGATACATTTATTTTTACTATGCTAGCTGAATTCTTATCGGATAAAGGATGGAAAATCTTAACATCAATCAAGTTATCTTATTGATTGTATTTTTTTCTCCAGATAAAGAGATTATGCCATAATCATTATCAATATATATAATATTTTTTATCAATGAGGAAGAATTACATCCAATTTTAACTACCATATAACTGACCATACACCTATAGATATACAACCTGAATTAATAGTTGTATTTTTATCTAGAGATAGAGAATATGAATGGATAATATTCCAACAAAATGGATGAATTAGAACCTCCAACTATCTCCATTATAGGAATATAGTAAGAGTTTCCTTTTAATCTTAGGTTACATCATGTCCCCCAATTAGGAAATTCTCGCATCGAAGCAGTGACTAATGTAACCATAGTCCTAGCCAATCCTAATGACAAGTATTTAATCATCTATATCATACACCAATGAATGGCCCCATTAATAATCATCTATGACATGGAAGATATCAATAATTTTAACACCACTCCAGAGAGTGATGAAATGATATCTGACCTAACATGGATGGGGATTATTATTAATTATATAAAAAATGGGACACTCTTGACAGACCGAGCCAGAAGGGAACCAATTTTCTATATTGGAGTGAACATTAACATTATTGGTTGTCTAAATTGGAAAAAAAATTGTATAATAGAGGATTAAATGGAATGATCCTCAAATGTATAAAATAAAGACATATTCCCACTATCTGGGAAGAATTCTATGTAATATCATGTGGTACTCATCAATCATGGACTCGAATATCACAAAAAATCACGAGGCCTCAATTCTACATAGAAAACATGATAGAAGAATGTGTGGAAGTCTCTAGGAAATTTCATTTTTGTTAGATCTAATATAAAATCATCAATCATCCCTGTGAATTCTATGTATTGATAAATAAATCTAGCTGGTATTAATTTGTGGAATGGTTGTCGTGGGGACATATCCCCTCAACATAACTAAACAGTGAATGTATATTTTCACTAATATTTAACTCTTATCTAAATAGGATAAGGAAATTATAAAAAATGATGTCAGGATAATGAATATAATCATATTCATAATGTCCTATTTCATCACCATATTTGGGGTCCCTCACACAAAATTCATAGAAAATGAATCCAACATCTATTCTATAGAGTTGAAAAAATTATACGATTAGTACTACACCTATTTCAATCTGTCACCTCAATACCATGTAGTTGAAAATATGAAAACAAATGCATTCAATAAGTCCTTCTCAAACATACTCTAGAAGAGGGAGAATAAGGATAATATGTCTTGGATAGTCATTCTCCATCATTTATTATGGTCATACCCTACCACCACAAATATAGATACACATGTATCTCAAAATACATTTATGTAGAGAACCAGAGTTGTTTTCCAATTGATGTTCAATTTCCACACCATCGAGTATCTGTTTTTAGAAAACACTTACAAGATGAGAAATCACAAATTATCTGGTTGATATGTAATAGATTAATGGGAAAAGGTTTTGAAAATAAAACAACCTTGAGGTCCATCAGAATCATATCACATGATCCATCAATAAAATGGTGCAAATACATTCATTTATCCTAGGATAATAGGTATGGGTTTATATAACATCTTGATATGTGGAAACAATCATCCAAATATGGTACCAAAATTGGATGTCCCCTACATAATACATTAGGTATATCATAATGGAGCATAAAGATTCACCACAATGGATGTGGAATGTGTTAAACTTTACACCCATACATTATTTCATATGAAATACTATGTATAAGCTTCCATCTTGAACCAATCGTCCTGACCACATTAAATTTAACTGTATGGAGAGGACAATGATGTAAGTCCGAAAACCGCATTGCACCACTCATCCTTATCACATGGTGATAAAATATATGAAAGATCATACAGTCGTATGATGTAAATCTATACAAACGCATCCTCACCACATTCTATTATATATTATGAAAGAAACATTGGATAAAAGATGTTGAAATACAAAAAAAAACTTTTTCCCTCACCACAATATAAAAAATTTGAAAAAAATGTCTCTATTTCATGATGTAAAACTACATAGATCCCCAATGATTATATTCATTCACATCTACTGATCCTTACCCTTGTAACATTATATTATACTTCATGAATGTTTCTTGAAGAAATGATATTACATTGTAAAAAATATGTATTTATAGTAGGAGTATAAATAATAATGCATCTTTTTTCATTACTTTAAGACATTCAATTGCATGGATGGTGTCCATGTAAAATGAAATTAAACTAAATTAGTTTCTAATACTAGGTATAATATGAGTAAAATTATAATGATATATATAGGTATGCATTTATTCTATATTTTTTCAACCCACCACATGACACAAAATTCCCACATCCTATCATTGATCACAATAAATGATTTGAGGAACACTTTCCATTCCTTGTTTAACACATGAATTATGGATCACATGATCTTAGTAATCTCTATAAGGGCCTCCCCAAACTAATAATTAATATCATATCATGTATGAGTTAGCATTTTCCTGAATGAATGAATATAAAAGGAGGACATTGAGTCCTCACACATGATGTTAAACTTTTTTTTGAAGTCTCTTGCATGAAATAAAACTACACATTCCATGGCCCACTCATAAGTGGAAAATTATTATTTTTTGGTCTCCCTCCACATCCAATATTAATGATCTATTTGTGACATCATTCTATACATAACAACATATGTAGTTTCCACTGAATCACTTTCCTCAGTTGTAATCACAAAAAAATTCCCCCTCTATCTGTATGAGTCAGAACTATATAGGGGGATCCCATTTATGATGTACATGTGTCTTGATCCCTATTACCATGGGATACATACTTATCCCATGATTTTATGTTATAGGACTAGACTCAAGATCCCCACATCACAAAGGGGAGCCTCTTTCCTTTCTTCACTACATTAACTATGTGGTCTCTCAAGAAAAATATGTTGATTGATTCTTTAAATAATGGAATATATAATGATTCTCGGATTCCACATCATATGAAAAGATGAAACAATCATCCCAAAAATTACCAACTCCTCGTATTGGATAGAACTATATATAGATTTCACTATTTAATTACTATTTGTGGATCTGTTCCTCTAATCACATGATATATAGTGGCACCTGGATCCAAAATCCAGGCCCCAGCTATAATAACTTATAAAATAAATGCACCAAAACTACATAAGGGATGAGTTATAAAAGATGACATTGAATATTTAAAATTGCATACTTATTCATTAGAAAATAATATAATTTTTCAAACAAATCATGTTAGTTCCAACGTTTTAACCACTATATGTGAACCTTAATGGAAATAATTACATCCTTACTCTATGATGTTAAATATCATTGTAATTTCCCTAGTCGAATTACATTAACACTGTACATCAAATACATCCCCACTATATGAAATTAAAATGTGTAAGATATCACCCATTATCATGCATTATTAAAGGACCATAATATCATTACCCTGATCAACCATGGTATGAGTTTCTTCACACATCATTTTAGAACCTTAATCCATAAATCACACTTCATTTCTAGAGCACTATAAGTTTTCGTAACCCTTTCATAGACCATGATAAGGAAAATATATATCTATTCTTTACCATTCATTTTATTCATAAAGGATCAATACATTTATCAATAGAAATATTATATCACCATGGGGGATTTAAAATTCATGGAATCTCATCATCAATACTGTGGAAATCAGAAAATTGATCTTTTTCTTGGATATCCCTGATATGATTAGCCCAAATCATAACCATTGTACTGAGAACTGTGGGTAATGATTTATAACATTTTCATCTCTCACTCATATGGATGTTGGATATTCATGATCCTGGGTATCCAAATTTGGATGTTATATAAAACACCCTTATATTAGGTACATATTCTTCATGAACAATGACTATCGATACTTTGGTCAATGTAATATGAACATAAACTATAGCATTTGATTGTACAAATTATAAGTCCTTAAAAATTAATGAGTGAGATTGAAAACACTTCAGTTCAATAACTCGTAAATGGTTTTATGATAAAAATCATGTATCCCCTATATAAAATCTTCATATCAAATGTTTAGGATGGTTTTTAAAAATATATAATGCATAATTCTCCTAGGGCTTAGGTTGACGACCTAGTAAATTCCATGCTATTCTTGCTGGACCCCATGGTATAGGAAAATGTTATTATAATGAATTTTCACATCTCATCACTATGAGAATAAATTTTCTATGAAGTAATAGTATTATTAGAGTTCTCAAAACTGTATTGGATATTATATTTACCATAAATCACAATTCATTATGTAATCACCTTCAGTTTCCACAAATCTCCCATATACCTTGAAATGGGAAAGTGATATTCCAGGTGGGACTTTTTATTGAATCTTGAGCTATTAGACATACTAATTAGAGACATTGTGCACCTATATTAAGGTGTTTATGATTCCCATGAATTTGAAATTACCATTTCAGAACCCACCACCAGAGGATGTTTTATGCCATTATCCTTTTACTTACTCATCCTATCTTCCAGACCCAATCAATTTGGATCATGATTTACAATACCCATAGATGGACTATTAAATAATTTTCATCATACTTTATGATACATAGTAGTATTTTTTTCCGTTCAGATATCAGGGATGTGGCACTCTATTATTAATCCTTTTGATGGACCAAATCTTTATACTCAAATACACAGTGCTTTGAACTCCAGCTACACAAGTTAATTGATACAAATCCATATGGTGATGGTACCCTTATTGTATATGTTTCCTCCATTTCCAATATCATCTCCTAGATTCTTTAACCCTCTTGAATATTTCATGACCCTTGGAAAATGGTGTGGTCAAATATTTTTTACCATAATATTTATGGGTAAAAACATTGAAATAACAATAAATAATGTATCCTTCTTACATGAAGGGAACCCCAATCCATGTGATCCACAATAATAAAATGTAATAACCTTTCACCTAAGGGTGTTATTGGTTATTCCCATCACATTTCCCCATGAAATTCTCACTAACTCAAATATTTTTCATCAGATTTACATCATCTACATTACAACTATCTAGGTCAACCTAACATATGTAATAATTTAAAAATAATTGATATTACACCCATAAATATTCCATGGATATTATAAAAGATTAGGAAAACTCATTTTGACCATTATATCAATTCCTAGGGTCTTTTACATAACAACCATATGTGTTTCATCTTCATAAAATAGGAACATTAACCATTGTGAGCACTGTAATCACTATGGTAGAATAAAAAACATTAGGTTTCTTGGGTCATATCTAGTTTTTCTTCCCTATATACCATATTCAATAACAGAAGGTTTGGGTTAAAATAACCTAACACAAATTAACTAATTTTCCACTCTAAAATTAACTTGATCTATATAAATAGAAGGTTTTATCTAAAATACCGTAAACTACAACAACATAATGTCTGAGTGAAAATACCATAAACTAAGGAAACAAAACTTATGATATAAAAAGATCCTAAACTAAACCAACATATGGTCCGAGATATGAACAACCTCAAAACAACAACAAATTATTTGAGATAAATGACCCCAAAATAATTGTAACAAAAGGTTTAATCTAAAATACCCTAAACAATACAGTTGGACGGTCTGAGATAAAAGACCCTAAACTACAGTGATACAAGGTCTGAGCAGAATAATCATTGACTATAGTGATAGAAGATCTATCCTAAAATACTCGAAACTATAATGATCAAAAGTCGAAGATAAAATTATCTAGGCTACAATGAAATAATGTTCATGATTATAGTCCATAAACTATAGAGGTATAACTTCCAAGATAAAAGAACCTAAATTACAAAAGTATAAGGTCCAATGTGAATTACCCTAAACTATAGAAGTATATGGTCCAATATAAATACACTAAAATATATCACATCAATGAAATAGTATGTGAGAATTGAAATTAATAAAACCTATTGTGGACCACCATCTAGGAATAGAAAAAATAAATATATGCTCTCTTTTAAGATCATATTTGAAAAAAGATACTATAATCTTCCTCTCTGACAAATATTTTACCAAAATTATCCTTTTTGGAATCAAATAATAACATGATATCTTTAACAGATATACAATAATAAATATCATGTTGAAAGGAATTCATTATCATTTTTGACGAAGAATATATTACCATTTGTATATTATAATATAGTCTTTTAGGTTTAATTTATATTCTGACAAATATTTTTATAATTCACAATTCATGAAATATCATATCATGGATAAGTCATGAACACCATGAATGAATTACAATTGTTAAAAAATATAAATATTTTGAAAGATATATTCATTGATATCATCAATGGAGTTGGTATCTCAAAAACATAGAGTCTATAAAAAGACTCAATAAATAAAAAATATAAATCAATTCCCAAACTACAAAAAATTTATCATTTTATCTAGAAAAATTAGTTATACCTTGATGGAAGTTTTCAATGGAGTGCCCAAATGTCTCCCACAATTCTTCTTCTAGTACTTCTTTAGCGATAAGTGTCTCAATTAGTGTAGAAAGCTCCTAAAATATTTTATTACTGGTTTCCAAAAATGAATATAATTCATAAATATTAATTCTTTTGAGAGATAACACCTATTTATATATCCATATTTTCATGGTTGAGATATCTATCCAGTCATGCCACATAGATATGAACAGATGGCTCTGCTCCAATACATCTAAAGCATCCTTCATATGTTAAAATTGGGGGAACATTTCTTCATTATTGTGAATGCCCAAATCACTAGTGGGAAACTCATCCTACATCTAGAAGATATATCCCATGACATTATATTTTTTTAGAGGTCATCATTTACCTCCCCCATGTCATGAAATATCATAAGAATATGTTCTTCATGACCACATATTTATCCAAAATGAGTTTTAGAAATCAAGGAATGAGTCTTCCTCCATGTCAACATATGATGTCTATGTTCCTCAAATGAAGCTTCTGGAGTGGGTATGTAAAATGGGGGGATGGATGGATGAGTTTAATAGGAATAAATAGGTGAATACCTAAATATTATTCTCTCATCATGTTCATAGTCCATTGTTTGTGCGAAAGGTCTTGATTCTACGACATATTATTCCACACAGACGGGATGATAATCGCAAGGATGACAATTCTTCATTAAATAATTGATCATGTTCTAAATCCAATACTAGTTTTATTTATACAATAGTTTTTGAGAGGCCAATGTTTTTTCCATATGGAGAACAATAATATTTATCAAGCCACCCTTATAAGATTCTACAAATTCTTGGGAATAATCATATCAATGGAATGTAGAGATAAAAATGGGACAATGGATAATATCATAACTGGTATTATCATGATATAATCTCATCCAAATTATGTAGAAAATCCTAGTCTTTCTCTCTAACCACACACAAATAGAAGTAATAATGGGAAAAAATTTCATGAAGCTAAATTAGGGAGAAAATTGATAAGGGGTATACGACTCACAAATGACCATCTCATCCATTATAGTCCTTATAATCCCTTCTTGGAGGGAGATATTGTATAGAAATTAATTTATAGTAGTAGAAAATTTATTAATTGTTTGTATATTCATTTTAGTATATGGGTTGACATCGAATCAATCCAATCAACCTATCAAATTAGTGACCCAGTAGAGGCCTAATGACTTGTCCTCAATCAATGATATGTCCAATATTCGATGAATGTATAATGAATCAATCATTGTAGTAATATCATGGTATGTATTAACAAGAAAATAGTTCCATATCCATCCAAATATAAAATAGAATGGACCAAAAATATAACAACGGATGTTTCCCAACTAGATGTGGCCCAAGAGTTGGTAATGGAATGTAAGAGTCAGTGCATCTAGATTGATATGATGTACCTCTGCGAGTCATGGCTCCATCAATATAACACTAACCCATATACATGAGAGTTTGTAACCAGATAATAAATACCACCCACTCATCAACATATACATGAATCATACTAAGCTAATGATTGGTGATATATTTGGCTTCAATCGGAACCCTCATGAGGTATATTCTTTGGATTCCAATATTTCCCTAAAAGAGCCAACACTGTCACAGAGAATCTATGATATGAAACATTGAAGGTGTGTGGTGGTTAGTCAAGCTCCACTATAGTAGAGGAAAAATTGATCCAATAATTAAATGTGATGATATATCCAATATTCATATCATTTAATAAAGGTTTTTTTCATGATTTTGATCATGTACCACAAAAATACAAGAATTTTCATGGAATAATCATAGGAATCCATTGCAGGGAGGAATTAATAATATATCTTCTCAAGGGATGACATTTTTTCCACCCCATAGATATCCCATAGGTTGATTCAAATTTAACTATGGGATTGATGGAATTAATTAGTACCAGGTCACCGATTTCTAGACAGTTCTCAAAGTAGATTTGTGTGAAGATAAATGATGCACTGGGAAAACCATAATACTTTATTAAAATGGAAAGCGTAATGCTAGCTAAAAAAGTTTTAAATATCCCCCATCCTAGAATCTCTATTCAAATTCTTCTAAGATGTTAACCAAATATAGAAAATCCTATTTTGAGCTTCATATGATATACTTGTTTCTCAAATAAGATACAAGTATGGTCGAATACATTTTTGAAATAGGATTGTATGGAATTTTTCCACAATAAAGACCAAGTGGGGAATTAATAAGTTTATTATACAGCCACTAAGATCACGCTACAACTAGTTTACCATCCTCAAAAACTATCTTTTGAATACAATCTAGGTATTTTGATTCACATAAAGATGAAATATCATACTATGTAGAAGGTATTTAAAACATTAAAATCATTCTGAATCCATTTAGGGGCATTCCATAAGATAAATGATAGTTTTATATTTCAATGAGTAGAATTATTTTATAAACATCAATTTGTTCAAAAAAAGACATATCTTGGTTATTCACTACAGTTCAAGAAATAATGTCCTTATTGTTTACTATGGAAGAAAAACTATATAGAGATCTAGGATACATCTACAAGAATGTAAGATACAAAGTTAGGGTAATTAGATATCGATCAAAAGATACAAATAATGAAAATAGATGGATACACATCACAAGAATCATCAAAGGGATTCCAAACCTCATAATGGAATCATGAATCAAATATATTATAGTTTTGTCAAGGACATCATAATCTTTCAATACATATCATAACAACTCAACATGTCATGAGACTCATGATCATGGGATCCTGTCATGGTCTTAAGATTCCCATGACAATTATGTGGTTATGTGGAGGATCCTTAAGTTCCTATGAAACCTAGAGAGGTAATTGTACATCCATTTGGAGGATTTTCAGGATATTTATATAATTTAATTAGTGTTTGTTGGAAATTATTTCTATAAAAATAGATATTTTGAAATAGTTCTAGTGAAATGCTCTAGCGAATAAATCTCGTGATAAGTTCTTGTTGGAGGGTCAAAAGAAATAGGAAGATCACATTATCACTAAGAAATGAGTTTCTAATAAATGTTCCGCCATCTATTAACTAATTTATAGTTTCATCCATGGAATTCTAAATTTCAACATAATGATCAACCATCTCCAATGAAAATGATTGGTGGTAGTGCCAAATCCTTTGGCAAGAATTCTCATTCCACTGTATTGATCCCTTTTACCCAAGAACATCTCCCCTTATATAAGTAATCTCTTGACGCCCACAAAATAAGCATAGAATAATACACAAGTGAATAAATACCAAACGTATGGGTATTGAATTACCTTCATTGAAATAGATGAAAATGTTACCCAGACACATGGATCACATAATCTTCAACAATAAAAATGTTATCATGACCATTATATGGTCATGTGGACACTTCATGCATAGGGAATTACTTGCTAGAATATCTTGAATGGACCATTTAACAAAATTATTTATGTTCATTTTAATGTGTCTAACACATTTGATGATTAAAGCCTGGTTTCCAGGCGAGTTCATCAAGATCATGTGACTTTTTAGTCATTGGGAAACTGAAAACCATCCAAAAAATCCTTGTAAAATGAGGAGAAAATATGCAACATATAGTCGCATCTTTTAGTCATAAATTTTCATTTGATGCACCAATATATTTATCAAGAAACCACATTATCCCTTCACACGAGTTTTCCTAGTTTCACTAGAGTTTACTAGAATGTAACCCTCATCATGTGAAGGGCAAGGAAATGTCTAGGAATCCTTTCACTCCCCTCTATCTCAAAATACAAATTGAATGGTTTTACATGATAAATCTTGTGCATCACCACTTGAACCATTTTCTGACATGTGACATGTCACCGATGGGAAGAGTGGTTGTCTTCAACAACACTCTAGACAAATCATGAGATCCCCAACCATTGTGAAATTTATTGGGAAATTAGAAATGGAAATGACATAGGATTATTTTTAGCGGCTGATACACTATTCTTATGAGAATGGGTCATACTACTAGATAAATAATCCTTGATCATTAAAGGCATCCCTTTTCAATCCATATTCATCTCATGGATACCCATTTTTATGATGCCTTTTCCTCATTTATTGTAAAATAAAAAGCCTCTTATATCAATGAAAAGCCTTTCAAAATGAATCTTGATCTCACAATGGTCGCTAGGCATGTAATTTAGACAATATAAATTCACCTTGTCATGTCCACATGATTATTCCTGAACCCTTTGATTATAAAAAATCCAATGAATTGATTGTTGATCATACAGAGTTATAGTCACTGAAAATCAAGCAACACATGTTGTGAGATCTGTGAAACACATGAAATTAATTCCCTCAACCAAATCAAGAATTGAATTGTGAGATAAATGTTCAACTGGGAGGTGAATAATAGGGCTGAAGAGGCCTATAAAACCCTCCCTCTAGAAAAAACAATCATTGGATCCATGAAGTACTGCACCTTGGCATCAGAGTGGACTATTCAGAGAAACCATTCTCATTATTATACAAGTTTTCTTCTAGAAAAAATCCATGGATCAATCTAATAAATCAGGAATTTTTCATGGGAACTCTGTATAATCACATAAGCTCATGTGAAATTCTTATACAAGATCTTTTGAATGATGTCACAAACATTTGTTTAATCATGGAATACCTAAAATAGCAATCCCTAAAAACTATAATGCACATGACTAATAAAAATAAGAATAAAGGCTTAATGAAGAATAAAAAAGAAAATATTGATCCTCTTATCCAAATGAACTTTTCATGACCCATCTAGATCATGAGAAAACACTAGGACATGTCACACATATTATGTAATGTCCCCTTGAAACACCATTTAGATAATGTGATATCCTCTAGACATGCCAAGAATGTTACATTATGTCCTCTTGGCATGTCACCCAAGTCTCATAATTCCATCCAAACTCACTAGCAAGATCATTCAACGAACTCTAGAAATAAAAAATATTCTATTCGGCAACACCAGGGTATTTCAATTTTGTCTCATAGAGACCCCCACACTTGCTACCCATATTCTATGGAAATATCTAATCATTTCAATCAGCTTTCATGATGGCATAATGAAATATCATCAAGGATGAGTGATTTCTTATGAAACATCCATAAGAGTATTGAAAATCCCTCTAGGATCACGACCGAGATAATACAACATCCTATTATACAATTATTACTGGCCTTGCAATATTATACAAATATTTTTTCATGGAACATGAAATGTACTCTAGAAAAATCATCCAAATCTTGTGACACTCCCGATACATTTCTGCTTTTATGATGTGATTTTATGTTTTTATCCACAACTATTTCTTTCAATATCCTCAATCACACAATTTTTTTGGACATATGAGGAAGGAAACATGATAGGTCTATATGAAATCCGGATATGTTAGCCAGACTACTAGTCCATGTTGAGTAAATATATTTGGATAGGGTATCCTAGTCCAGTGGGAATATCAAGGTATCCATAGAGTGTAATACCCAATAAAACTGATTTATGATGATTTTGAGTCCTTCGATAACTAGTATATGTAGGACGCCATTTTGTGTCCTGATCTCCATGCCAAAAGACCCAAGGATATGTCCATGAATGTAAGTTACGCATCCATAAGAATTTATACTCATTACATTTTTCCCATATTTCTCACACTGAGCATAGATAGCAGGGGAATATAAATTTTTAATGGTCATATTATTATCATTATAATCATCTAGAAATATAATGGAAACCTCAGTGTTCAATCCTCGATCAGCTGAATAATTTAATATGTCCCCCATATCTGGTCATCCTCAACGTGTAATCTCTGATCAAACTAAACTATGAAAAATCTGATTCCTTCCATAAATATGATATGTAAGACAGATTCCTAATTTCCTAACCTCATATTGGAATCCACCACTATGTTTCCCATACCATTTGGGTTAAATTACAACCATCAAGGCCCAATATCTACAATTGGCTTACCATTCATCATCATGAACCAATGTATTGTGGAGTTAACTGAACTAAAAAGAATTTGGTTCGTACTATAAAAAACATACATAGAAAATATTACCATATCTAGATCTTCATAATGAATTTATAGGGGGTTTCCCAGTACATATGTCCTACATCAATATATAGTGTCATTATTGACATGAAATCCCTTATTTCATACACAAAGCGTGGATCATGTTGCCTTAGGGAGTTAAAATGATCCCATTATTTTCATCACAAGTCTCCACCAAATGAATGAAACATCGGTGTGTGAACCTTGGTCAGAATAATGGTATAAAATCCTCCGTATAAGGGTATATACCTTGGGTAATGTCCAAAGGGAATGATTTATCTACAAAAACACTGATTCTATCCATAACTAGGATACATAGGATGGTATCCTTAGGATCGAGCTCAATAATTGTAACCTAAAAGACCACATATATTCCCTTTATATATGAAATTAAGATATATTATATAAATGAAATTCATTGGGTTTGATTCCTATTATATATCATGATACACAACATGCCTCTTATTGGATAAATCCAATCCTCAAAATATTAATAGCAACCTGAGTTAACCAAAGAAGTTAGAGATCCTTGTTATGTCACTTCAACATATAATAATATACCAACCATTAGGAAATAAATTAATATATTTGGATTCATACAAAAAGAATAAATAATTGTACCCCCTTTCGTATATAAATGAATTTACACTATGATAATGTTGTTAATGTATACAGTATCGTATTGGGATTAGGAAGAGATTCTTCAAAATATCTAAAATCAATAAGAGACTCCCGAAGTAGGAAATAATTCTTCTTAGGAGGGTTTTATGATCCAAAAAAATAGATCATATTGAAAAATGTGAGAACTTAATCATCATTGGATCAAAAACCAAAATGAACCACCTAACATGTGAATGAAGGTTTATACCTAGTTATGGTTCTGGGACCATTGGGATATTTTGTTAGAGGTGAAAAAAGGGTAAAAATGACTTTAATTATACTAAAAAACATTGATCCTCACATAATATAATTGTTAGGACATGACAATGATGTCATTAGAATGATTGGATATAGGTGGATCATATGAGGTATCACTTAAATAAGGAATTTTATTCATAATATAAAAAGGATATACTACCCATTCCTCATCACAGAATTTATTTTGTGTCTCATGTGTGCTATTTATCTTATTTTACATCAAAAAAGTTGTAATAATGGTTTGGTGTAAGTCAATACTTATAGATATCATGGTATGTGTGTTCTGTGGTTCTTGTTTCTTACTTTAAGATTGATCATGTAGAGATATAATTATTGGATTTATAATGTACTGAATATGTTACAATGTTTTACTGATTAATTATTCATGTTTAAGGAAAAAATATACAAGGGATATTGTTTGGAATATAAAATTTGGAGATGTTTTGATCTGATGTTTTGATTAGAAGATGTTGATTAGGAATGTTATGAATAATGAATGATTGATAAAAAATAATATATTTTTTTCTAAAATAAATCACATGAAAATTAAAACCCTTTTAAAAACATTCATTTGATGTAGATGTTCTAATAATTTTTTATGTACTATGTTTACCAAACAATGGTACTCAATTAGACATAAGAAGCCAATTTTTTTTCAAATTTATTATCTTATCATTCTTACATGTTTCATCAATGAAACTATTCAATTAATAAATATAGTTATTCATTGGTATTCATATAGTTTATATCATAATTTCTATTACTTTTTCATGATCCAAACTTATGAATAGAGGATTAGTTTTGAACTATGGTGTTTTAATATTTATTGGGGTGGATTTATGGTCTTTGTGTTCGAAGATTGTGATGATTAATAAATTCAATGGTTCATGATAAAATATGGTTTAAAAATATAAATTTTATAGATGAGAATAAGTTTTTATGTATCGATGTTCGGAAGTGTTTCCATCCAATCATTATCTGAAATTTTTTAAAAGAGGAAGCTTATCGAAGTATAATGTGAATTTGTATTGGAATTTTATCAAATGAATTCCAATTAGTAAAATAATAACGGTTGACTATTTTCTATGTCATCATATGGAGTCCATCAAATAATAAATTTTTATATTCAATAAGAAGGATACCTGTTTTTGTTTAATTAATATCAAATGGAAATTTACAAATGGGAAAAGTAGAGTTGTTGAAGGATTATTGGAAGAAAGTATGCAAGTCATTTGATAGATGGATTTCGTTAAATTCATTGGAAAGATGTTTCAGTATAATGTTCATCAATTAGTGGATGGTGTGGGATGGAATTATTTAATTAATTTTGATACATTTATTCATATAGTGGATGTGTTTAGCTAAAGAATTATCCCAAATTATTATTATGTTTTATAATAACATTAGATAGACCCTTATCAATAATAAGTGTTTTTATGATGCTTCACTAGTTGAATGAGTGTTATAAAATATGAACATGTTGAAATTTATTAATTGAAATTTATCAATGATATCAAGAATAATTATTCTACAATAACAATTTAATTTTGTTAATATCATGGGGGAATGATCCATAATTTTTTTGTATATTAATGATGTTAGATGAATGTATTATATGTCTAGTAATATTTAAATATCCAAATAACCAGGAGGTATTAATATTGTAAAAATAAAAATTCTCATGAGTGGGATGCTCAATGTGTTGAGAGATATTTTTTAATATGTTTTTACTTGTTCTCCTAAAATCATTTAGGAATCCATCCCATAAAAATGTGGTTATGAATCATGGAGTTTTTTGGATGATTTTTGATGTGATTTAAAGAAGTGAAGAAGTGTATGAGAGATCATAATAAAAGAATGTAGAATCATAAATAATGAGGATACCCAACATATTTTCCCACCACATTGTTATGAGAAAGATGGTGCAGACAAAATATTAGTCAAATAGTAAGGAGTGGCACTGGTCTAAATGCATGAGATAGAGTTTTATATCATGTCATTTGTAGTAGATAATATTACTAGGGTATTGGATGAGTAACGTTGTGGTAGGGGTATCAATATACATGGGTTTAATGTATATAGTATTTTAGAGGGAAGTAAGGTATATTATACTAAAAAAACCCATCGAAAAACCTATAATCAAATGGAATATTTTATTAACTAATTTTTGTTAAGAATGTGATGAATTATTACTTATAAAAAATATTTTTTAAATATCTATAAATAAGAAAAATGAAAATATGATAAAAAAATTTAGTAAAGGATTGTTATTATAGATATGAAAACATTGTGAAGTAATTTATCCATGAAAGGATCTCATGAACTACTGATGTGTTATAGTTCTTTTCAAGTGTAAGTATATTAATTTACTATTATAACCACATATCAATTATTTTATCCTGTGGTTTTGGGGGTCCTGAATTATTTCTAAACCATTCTAATGAATATCTAGTAATAATATATAATATGAAATGTAAATAACTATGTCTCTTTGATTGTTCTTGTTTACATGTTTTCAGAAAATTCATATATCTCTAACATGAGGTAAAGGTTTATTCTAATGTATGAAATAAAAAAATAGATTATTACCAATTTACCCCGCTCACTCTTAGTAATAACTGAGACCCTGAATAGTTATTTCATCTACCATACACTATTATGATATTTAATGTTTAATTTTACCCCCAAATATGGATTATTTGAGGTATTTTAACATCAATATTAATTATTAAAATTTTAAATGGTTGATAATGAAATACAACCAAATGTTTCTATGAGATTTATCATTAAAAACTAGTTATTAAGAGGTTAATTTTTTTTAAATACTATAGATCCATATAATCTTATATTGAGAGAATCAATAACATGAAAGTAATATAATTTGAATATGATATTAATATATTCAAATCACGTCAATATAGTGTTATCTCAATATCATTTTCTTAATTTATTTAATATGTGGTTCGTGTAGAGTGTGAATCAATGGAGATCATTCCTATGAGTTTGGGTATTTATATAGCTCATGTAAACCCTTTGACAATGTTTTATATTTAATAATGTTCAAATATAATTATAAAACTCATGTGATGACTCATGGGATGATAATAAAATTAGAGAAAATTTTTACAATATTTTCTTTCATTCTACCAACAAAAATCTTATAAAAAAATTGGGATTGTGTTATTATGCTCATATCATTTTAATGACACTTCCTCCTTAAAATTATTTATTGGATGAATAGAAATTATCAAATCATTTGGATTGAGTTATTGAATAGATTATGAAACAATGGAAATTATTTTCAAGATACATATATTTTTTTAACATCAATCATTGTTAAGATAATTTAAAATGAAAATATGATAATCTTATAAAAATGTGTATAGTATAATAAAACATATAAATCAATGTTTTACTTTTATAGATGGGGCATGTACATTAAAATTTAAAAATATATCATTGTGATTTTAATATATGATATAATGTTTTCTAGTAAAATATTAAATGTAAATATTGAGAATATAATTTCTTTAAGAAAAAAAATATTATATATATGTGAAACCATGTTATGAATTTGTAAGTGTAGCATCAATTGGACAGATCAAAATTTTATTCTCATGAATTAAATTTTTATATATTCCTATGATATCACCTGTAGATGAATCCATGTCATGATTTCCAAAATAAATGTTTGTGGTTTTTTATTTCAGTGAAAAAAGTAATTTTTCATACAATTCATGAACTCCATTATTAGTTTGGTATAATGTTTTATCAAATTTCATCATATTTTATGGTGAATTTTACAAGGAAATTTTATTCAAAATAGTATGGGATGAAACCTCTTTTTATTATTTATAGAAGACCCCTTTTAGTCTTGATTTTTACGTAACCCATTATATGAAACATAGGCCAATAGACATAATAACCAATCATTTGTACAACTAGAAGGTCCAAAGGAATAAAATCCTTATAAAATAGGTGGATAAAAAACACAATTAACCGAATCCATTGATAGGAGACTCCCTCCCATTATACTCTATAAACCATTGGTTGAACCAGAGTTTCCCTACCAATGAACTAGAAGCCAAACTTTCCTTCTCAGTGTTCCCCACTGTAACTATCAACATCCTCTTCATCCATCGAACACTATTTTTTGGACTCCTAATAAATTAATAATGTGTTTATAAGATGTAAAATAAGATGCTAATTAATTAATATATAATTATTCCTTATATTTTCATAAAATATAATATAATATGTTTATATATATTTTTTTATTTTGAAAAATTATTTAATCCATAAAGAATAGGGTTCCTCTTATTTTACCAATTATTTTCATTATGAATAATATATGATAATATTTATGTAAAAAAAATAGATATAATATGAAATTGAAACATAATTATATTTTATTCATAATAATAATATATTTAATAAATTGGTGTATTATATATTAATTTTAAATCCATTTAATAAAATGAAAATTTTTATAGTAAAATGTTGGATGTATGAATAACTATTAAAAACATTATTTATGTATTTTTGAAGAGGATTAATATTTTATTTAACAAATTTAAAAATGACAATGTTATTGTATGAATGATTAATAATGGCTAGCAAGATGTGTTACAAAGCATCCATTGATTATCCTAGAATTTTTTATGTTGAAAAAAAATGAATATCTATACGTTGAATATTTGATGGTGTTTTGGGTTAACATGGAAGAAAATTTTGATGAAAAATATTTGGTGTAAATGATAATGTCCATAGTTTAAATGTATTCTATAAGATTTCATTTCAAACCTAGAGTTAAATTTGAAAAAATAATTGAATATTTTTAATAGTCCATTACACATATAATTTGAATGAATAAATATATTGATAAAGAATAATGTCATATATAATGAGGATATATTTTCTATAAAGATTATTTATATTGAAGGAAGTCAAAATATGAATGTGGAAGAAGATTGACCATGTTTCATAAGATTCATTTAGACATAAAAATATTGAAATAAAAATGGCAATATAATATCATAATATTCTAATTGAATTCTCTAAGAAAGGTCCAACTCTACGGACAAAGCATTAAACATTTCATGATCTATAATTATGTTAATAATTCACATTGAGGTTCTTTTAAGGTTTATAAATTTTAAGAATAAGTTATTAACTTATACATAACACCTTGAATATTTAATGTAGGCACTTAGACTAACTATCCATTTTTTTCATAAAACATTAAATCTTAAAAAAACATGTCTAGTTCCATGTTTTAGACAGAATGACTTTTATTTGATCCCATCATTGACACAATTCATCTTTATGTTCTATGAAAATCATTTCAAAACATGGGATGTGCAAAAAAATTTCAGTAAGGGATACATAAAGATGTAAGACAATTATTTTTTCAAAATAACAAGTAAACCATGAATACTTTATCATAACATAATTCTTTTTACATTAAATAAGTAAAAA
Source organism: Viscum album (assembly GCA_963277665.1). NCBI lineage: Eukaryota > Viridiplantae > Streptophyta > Magnoliopsida > Santalales > Viscaceae > Viscum > Viscum album. Next base: position 493,124,861 of record OY728128.1, read on the forward strand.
ACACTTCACTAAATATAATCTCATTTATTACACATTTTTTAAAAAAAAGGTTACCATAAATCCCATAGAAAACAACTTATAACCTTTAAAGGTAACTTGGGACATGAAAATACATAAAAGGAATGTCCAAATGGTCGACTTCCATGCATATCACAAAATGGAATTTCTATATGTCTGACTTACATACCTAATTCATTGGTGGTTATAGGATAACCACCCATCCCTTGATTATGATAGAACCACCAGTCATTTGGTTTATCACATAAGAATAATTATTTGGTTTATGAACTAACCACCTATCAAATTTCCAAGTACCATTTAGTAATCATAACACATAAAACATTGAAATTTTCAATATTTCACTCATCAATCACATTAAATAAATTCAATATATTGAAAAATTCAATAAATTTTGAAAACCATTTTATAAAATTAAAAATAAGAGTTTTGAATCAATGAGTCACAAAAAACATTGAATCTTTTAAAATGATTTAGACTTTAAAAATTTCATGTCAACATAAATAAATTCATAAAAACATTTTTAAAATGTGGACATGAAATATATTTTTTTATAAGAATAAATCATTAATACATTAAAAAAATGTTTTAGTTAAAGAGTCCCTCACCACTTAAGAAACAATTATGTGAAATAATTAAGAAATGGGACATAAATATCATGAGAATATACCAATTTATGATATAAAGATTCAAAAGGGTTGGATATACACATTATAAGATAATAAATGTTCATGAAAACAATTTTTGCCTCAATGAATGGATATTGAGAAGAAATCCCATACAAAGATCATTTTTCAATAAAATAGATTGATTATGTGTATTCACTAAAAGTACACATAATGAATGTATAAATAAATGGTATTACATAAAAAGTTATTTCTCACATAATCTTATAATGAAATATTCATGAAAAATAAGATCATCCTAAATAATAGAGATTGGGTCAAAAAGTTCCCTTACATAAATTCGTCATCCTAACAATATCACATAAAAATTTAGAAAATTATTTGATGGGAGAGTGAAGGATATATATTCACATGGAAATAAAATTTATTGCAATATGTATATATAATAACATATCCAGACATAAGAAAATGGAAATAAAAAGACATAACATAAAATGAATCTTTGACAAAAACAAAAGTGTGAAAGGGTCCCTTACCCTGAGTTTGAATCACCACGTATGTTCCTTGTTCATCCTGAATAATAAACATAGGTGAATTTATAATTTCATAAAAACATTTTTAATTTTTATTATTCCTTTTATATTACTTATTACAACATTATTTAAATTACATTATTATTTAAGTTAATATTAGTCATTTTCTCATTATTAGGTACTTGAGTCGAAAATGATCGTGTCATAATTAAATTTTTTCCATGTAGTCAAAAGTACATTATCTACATAATATTATTCAAATATATATCATCTATATCCATTGTATGTGTTTATATATAATATTCCATAACATATTGAAAAAGAAATGCAATGCATCGTTCATGGAGACGGTAAGTCGTATGTACGCATGAACACTACTTTCATTTATTTTTCATATTAATGAAATGAAAACTAAATGATACATAAGTATATTTTAATTAAATTATAATATTATTTTTATATGTTATATTAGTTTATTAATTTCATCCTTTATACGTTCCATGAATGGAATGAACGATTCGCAACACTTCGATGGGGCGGTAGTCCGCACTTCATTAAATGAAATTATTGTATTTATACAAAATGAAAAGCATAATGGTATGTTTTATATAAAAATTACAGAATAATAATGACAATATAAACATAATATATATCATAAAAAAATATATCCATCATTATGGCCACCATGAGAGGTGGTAGGAAATAATTCAACAATCATAGATTTGTGAGGCATTAATTCACCGTCCAAAGAAGCAATATGTTATAAATCCATTCTATTGAGGTGTGTGTACGTTTTGCCCAAATAAATATCATAAAAATATTTTAGTTTATTTTTTATACTGATATTTTTGTTAAATAAAATATTAATTGTTGAATAGGGAGTGAAGAAATAGAATATTGGAAATGAACTTTAGAGAAGACTCTACCTCTTAAAACGGGAAACTCCCTTTGATTGGATCGAAAAGGCTATCTCGAATTGCCTTATTCCTAATGATAGGATTCTATGAGGAATATAGGGATGTAGGGAGCTTATTATAGAGGAGTTTGTGTGATCCAATGGGCTTTAGAGGTGTGAGTAAAGGGGTTAGAAGTAGTGGACTTTTATAAGAGGGAGGAGGGGTACTTTAGGATTGTCTTGAAAGATTATTTTATAAAAAACTAAATTTCGGTTTTCAAAAGATCCACATTCTAATATAATTTGTTTTTTAGAAGATTATTATTTAAATTCTTTTTAACCAATTGGTTTTAGACATGTTTTTATGTCAAATTTATCCATATCATTTATCATTAACCCTTTGCCAACTAATTTAACTCTTACCATGTCTTCTTGTGTATTCATACAATATGGTTAATATTGTTACCATAAAATGAAAATACAACATAAAGTAGATCATTAATAAAATTTAAAACATTATATAAGTCATTTGGATGTATCATATATTTTTAGTACTGTTATATCAGTTAATAAAATAGTATTTGGCTTAAAAACTAATTTATGCAATTTTTTGTACTATTCATATATGGACATTTTAAAAGTTCATAACATTATTATTTTGAAAAAAACCACATAAATTAAAATATAAAAAATCTAAATCATCCCTAAAATTAGTGTATTTCATAAACTTTTTCAAAATAAATTTATTTTAATATTTATAATCTCATTTATTTAAATAATTCATTAATAAGGTTATAGCTACATCATCGTTGTCTCATAAATAAATTTATTTTTTTAATGTTTAGAAATTATAAATAAAATTAGATGATGTTAGAAATCATTTTAACATTATAATTAAAATTATATTCTAAAATATAAATTATATAATCCCATATAAAACTTTTTTTACTAAAAGATATGAATTTATGTTACATTTTTATTTACATTAAATTTATTTTTATAAAATGTCATTTTCACATCGACGTGGCTCCAAGGGGTCAAAAATAGACCCAAGTATCACCATGTAATGAAATATGTCATATAATCATATTATGACATGTTTTAGGGTAGTTTAATATTATTATAATATTATTTGTTTACCATTACTTACCAGATTTATCCTTAAACCACAGTAAATAAAATAATTACTGAAGTTACTATTAATAATGTCAACTAACCAAAGGTAACTATTTAAAAAATATTGATTTCCTGATTCCAAATATGGAATCTCTTTCTCCAAATTCAAAATAAATAATAGGAATAAAATTAATTAAAATTAATTATCGTTGTCAAAACCAAAAAGTGTTTTGAAAAAATAATATCTATAAAAGTTTTGACATGTGTTTATGTCCAATTTAAAAGTGAAATTATATACAATGACAAAAATAGTATTAAATGGTAAAAACATAATACAACTACACATTAAAACCAATTAAATTCACAATCTAACTATGTAATTAAATTAAATTAAATGGTAATTTTAAACTAAAATTCATTATTTTTGACAATTCATTATAAAATGCAATTTATCATATAATTACCAAAAAATTATCCCACATAAATTTTTATGTCCCTATTCTATAGAAGAAGTTAATTTTTTCATATAGAACATATAAAAGTGACATAAACTATTTTTAAAAAGGGTTCTCCATGAAAAAGTGGTAAAACAACCTTTTTCAAAATATTAGTGTATTTCAAGCTTAAAATCAGATTCATTCTTATTTTTAAGCCTGTTTATTTTATTAAAAAAATGTAAGGACATTTAATAATAATATTTTACATTGTTCTGTTCATTATCGCTAATAAAATGGATAGGCATTAACTACCACTTAAAATAATTTTGTTATTATTGTATTATTTTTCAGTATAACTAAATGTTTTGTGCATCGTAAGATTTTAGAGAAACCCCTTCTTCCGTGTCAAGTACGATATTGGAAAAAACATCCCCTTTAATATAAAATCAATGTATTATTAAAATGTATTAATAGAAATAAAAAATTATTATTCTCTAAATATCTAGGTCGTTACAACCTTCCCCCATATGGGAATTGCAACCTCGAAATTTTAAAATTGGGCTCGAAAACAACATTAGATGTCCCACATAAGAAAAAGTGTCAATAAAACTATCACTTTTAAAAAATAGAAGTATAAAGGGGACCCTAGAAAACACATACTATGATTCCATGAAAACATCAATATGATGAGAAAACTAACCATCATGTTCTGATGGAGAGTGATAGAAAACATGATCTGGAGAAATTTAACCACCCGAAAACCACAAACTTATGATAGGTTAAATGATATTTCATTCCCTAGTAGGAAAAGTAAATTGACAAATTTTTTTGTTTTATGTTCCCTTTCATAAATTTGTAGAATTTATTCTGATATAGATTCATGACATAATGAAATATAATTACTTTTTTAGATCAACTTCATCCTTTAAAAAGTTTCTACCAAAAACTCATCTTTTCTCCAATCGACGAGTATTTAGGATGAATTGGTCACACCAAAAGCATTAGAATCAACTTCTAGAGAATAAAATCATTCAAAAAATATTAACCATATATTTTCCCAATCATTAAACATTATCCAAAACCAAAATGGTTAGAGAAAGATCATATAATCCCTAAAAAATATAATATTTAATAAAATTCAACACTACTCTAAGTATCCAAAATTGATCAAAAATTCCAAAATCTCAAAAAAGACAATTCAATTCCCAATTTTCCTCAATATTCATCAATATAATCCAAACTATTATTGAAACCCAAAACTCACAAGAATTTTATCACATTGTTGCCAAAATATTTTTTAACATTTATCTTGAAATAACATTGGCTACTCTTAAAGTATCAAATTAAAAAGTAATTAACCTAATCACATATTCACTATGATAGTTTAATCATTTCCCTAAGTAACCCACATATCTATATGTCCATAATAAAATTATATATTATTCCAAAATAAAATTCCACCCTTAATCCTCAATTGAAATCTAGAAGTATTCAATTTTTATTTAGGCATATACTGTTCCCAAAAGTGAAAAAGACTACCAAAATAACCTTTATCACTTAATCACCCAATAATAATCCTATACTAAGGATATACATTTGAAAAATAATAATATCACAAATAAACTTAATCTTGATAAATAAAATCAATTAACTGAAAATAATAATTCATACTCACCAGGGACTTCACATAGTCATGTGGTCGGTGGAAAATTCTAGTCGCTCTTTGGTTGTGGGTTCGATTCCCACATATTTGTATGAAGCGACAAGTTTTCACAAGGTATGGGTGTTTTCATTTTTTTAAAAAATGTATAATTTTTATTAAATTTCTAAAAATGTGATATATTCCTTAAAAATATCTGTAACATAATTTAACCACAAATGTTATCTCATCCCTAGCGTGTGCATCACAAAATGTAATAACCCATAATTTCCACAAATTCAGGGATCATATAAAACCTAATGTTTCATTATAACTATATTAACAAAATAAATGATAATACTTACTCAAATACCATTTTAACATAAAAAATCTGGGTTACATAGACAATAGAAAATTCTTCCAATGTAATCTCGTATACAAAAGAGAAAAAATACAATAAAACACTTCACCATCCATATATCTTATATAACTCTCAAAATTATTAAATTTTTATATCTAAATTGTCCAACATACTTCACGATCCCTTAACCATTTTATTCGAACATATTTTGTAATACATATTTCCTAAAAAAATCATGAATCATATCCTATGATTTAACAATATCAAAACATCAGCTAACAAATAATCCAGACCTTTCATGGGTCATTGTCAGTTTCCTTATCCTCAATTGGAATGGCATTAGGAAATGGTAAGAATATATTTATATGGTCCATCTAATCCCAATTCTGAAACTTTTTTATAGGATATCTATTTGTGTAATGACCTTGTACACCACATTTAAAACATTCAATTGATCCCTCGGAAATAACTACATTCCCTTTCCTAGAGTCAACTGAACGGTTCTTTTATCCATGGTTTGAGATTGTTTTATAACCATCATTACCAAATATGAAACATCTTCTCATCACATTAATACTTTTTTTTTGTTTATTAACACATTCCTAAAACATAGATTTTTGAATATACTTACATCTAGGACTATTACCTAAACTTCCATTGGGATTCATTTCTCGCATATATGATGCCTTAGAAAAATCACCAAGGTTAATGTGGTCAATCATTACTCTGAATAGAGGGTTATGAAAAACCACAACATTTGTCATTCCAGCTCCCATTTAATTTAGTAGATAATTTAGAAAACCACCATAGATTCCTTCACATCCATTTTTACTTTTGTGCCTGCTAGATCTATCCATTTACTAAAACCAAAATTATCTGTGTGAGTATATTAGTAAAATCATCATATATTATATTATGAGTATGGTAAACAATAATATATATTTATTCATGTTATCGTAAACTCATTAAATTTATCGAAAATAAATATGAATCTTTTTAATATTCTGACCATTATGGTAGTGTTACATATGAATAAATAACACCCAAACCTCTATTGTTATCTAAAACAACCTTGAATTCAAACTGTAAGGCCCCAACCTTAAACATTTTCTAATCATGAATTAAGTTAACAATTCGCATTGGGGATCTTTTCAGGTGTATAAAATTAGAGAATTATGTCATAACATGTATATAACAACATTAAAATTACATATAAAAACATATACTCACTATCCATTTTTTCATAAAACAAATAATCATAAAAAAAGAAACAAGTCTAGTTCCATATTTTAGATAGCTTGACATTTGAATGACCCCATCCTAGATCTTATTTGTCTTTAAGTCCTGTGATATCATTTTAAAACATGGGACAAGCCTAAAAAGATCAATATGGGATGCATAATGAAAAAAAAAATATTTTACAAAAAAACATGTAAACCATGAATAATTTATCACAATGTAATACTTTTAACCTTAATGAAGTAGGAAAAAAAATTCATTCAATATAAGCTCATTACTTACATTTTTTAACCAAAATATTACTACAAATCTCATATAAAAAACCATATAGAATATAATGTAAACAAGGTACATAAAAATACATAAATATAATGACCATATAGTAAAATTCCACACATAACACTAAACTGAATAGCCATATGGCTGACTTATATACAAAATTAATTGGAGGTTATAATGTAACAACTTTTCCTTGGTTTATCACGGAACCACCCGTCATTGGGTTTATCATGTAAAAACCTGTCTTTGGATTATAATGTAACAAACTCTCAAATGTCGAATTACCAATTAATAATAAGAACACATACAATATTGAAATTATCAAAATTTCACTCTTCAATAATAAGAAATAAATTCAAGATATTGAAATATTCAATCAATTTTCAATCCCATTTAAAACATTTAATAATAAGAGTTTTGAATTAAAGTGTTCCAAACCACATTGAAACATTTGAAATGAATTTACACTATAAAACATTCATGTCCATATAAATAAATTCATAATTTTTTTAATAAATGGACATGAAACATTTTGTTTAATAATAATAAATCATTGAAACATTAAAAACAGTGTTTTAGTAAAATAGTCCCTTACAACTAAAGAAAAACATGAATAAAAATAATTAAGGAAAATAATATTAAATTTCATGAGAATATACCAATTCACTTTTTGATGACTCAAAAGGGTAGTTTATACACATTATAGAATAATAAATGTGCATGAAAACTAATTATGCCTCAATGAAAAGAGATTGAGATGTAATCCCTAAAAAATATTATATTGAAAATAAAATAGATCAATTATGTGTTTTCACTATAATTACACATAAAGAAAGTATAAATACAATGTAGTACATCAAAAGTTATTTCACACATAATCATATCATGACATATTAACGAAATAGATGATTAACCCCAATAATGTGGATTTGGTTTAGAAGTCCCATTATAAAAATTTAGTAGCCATACATCATCACATAAATTTTCAGAAAATGATTTGATGGGAGAGAAAAGGGTATATCATAACATAGACATAAAATTAACATAAATAATTACATATAATAACATATACCAACATATTAAAATGGAAATTAGAATACATAGTATAAAAGAAGTCTCTAACTAAAAGAGGATGGTGAATGGTTCCCGTACCATGAGTCAGACTAGTCACATATTTTCCTTATTCTTCGTGGATAATAAATATAAGTTAATTTATACATTATTAATAACCATAAAATTATTATCATTCCTTTTATATCACTTATGAACACGTTATATTAATTATATATTTATTTAAGTTAATCTTAGTCGTATTGTCGATATTAGTTAATTCATTCGAAAATAATATTGTTATAATTAAAATTTGTCCATTTGGCCAAAAGTCCTTTATATCAAGAATATTATATATATATATATATATATATATAATATCCAGTATATATATATTTATAATATTACATAACATCTAGATATTGAAATGAAATTCACCTTTCATGGTGTCGGTAACCCGTACGTACACATGAACGCTACTTTCATTTATTTGTGATATTAATGAAATGAAAACTAAATGATACATAGGTATATTATAATTAATTTATAATATTATTTTTTATATATTTTGCATAATTTCATTAATTTCATGCTTTATACGTTCCATGTATGACATCAACGAGTCATAGGACATTGAGGGGTGGTAGACCAAACTTCCTCAAAAAAAATTATCATATTTATACAACACGAAAAGCATTATTGTATGTTTTAAATTAAAATTACAAAAACATAAAGAAAATATAAACCTAAAATATTTCATATAAATATAGTTCCATCATAATGGCCAACATGAGAGGTGGTAGAAGAGAATTGAGCACCCATCGTTTCGCGAGGCAGTAGTTCACTGTCCACAAAAAATAGTTTGTTCTAAATCCATTAGATGAAGATGTGTTTAAGTGTAGTTCTAATCCTTCTCATAAAAAATACTAGTATATTTAATATACTTATTTTATTATGAAATCATTTAATAATGATATAATAGGGACTGATGAAGTAGAATATTGGAATGGAATGTTAGGGAACACACTACCTCTTAAAACCTGTAACTCCCTTCGATTTGAGACAAAATCCATTCTTGAATTTCCCTCTACATAAGGTGAGGATTCATGGAATAATAGAGGGATGTAGGGATATAATTTAATCCTAGTTTGGACAGGACTTGGGTCTTGAAATGTGTGATTTAGGGGTTCGAAGTAGTGAAATTTTATAAGAGGGGGAGGGGTACTTTAAGAATGTCTGGAAATATTATTTTATTATAAAGTGAATTTTAGTTTCAAAAGATCAAAAACTAATTTACGTCTAAGATAAGATTATTATTGTTCTAAATAATATCAACTAATATGTTTTATACTTGTGTTTCTGTCAAATTTAACCTTATTATTTAGCTTTAACCCTCACTTAACTAATTTAACTCTTACCATGACTTCTTGTGTATTCATAATATATGCTTGATATAGTTAGCATAAAGTACAAATAGAATCTAATATGGTTCATTAAGGGAATTTTGGACATTATCTATATCATTTGGGGGATTATTATATTTTTATACAGTTATATCAGTTAATAAAATACTATTTTTTAAAACTAATTTATGTCAATTTTTATTCTATTCATAGAATGGCATTTTAAAAATCCATTACACAACTTTTCTTTCAAAAACAAATTATAAATTAAAATATAACAAGTCATAATCATCCTTAAAATTCTTTTATTTCATAAAAAGTATCAAAATAAATTTATTTTAATATTTATAATCTCATTTATTTAAATATTTGATTAATAAGGTAACCACTACATCATCATTGTATAATAAATAAATTTATTTATATGATTTCGAGAAATTATAACTAAAATACAATTATTGAGGAAGTCATTTTGTCTTTCTACTAATAATTAATAGTCTAAATTATCACTAATATAACCCCATATAAAAATTGATTTACTAAAAGATACATCTTTATGTTACATTTTTCATTACTTTAAATTAATTCTTATAAAATGTCATTTTCACCTCGACGTGGCAACATGGTTCCCTAAATCGACCCACCAATGGTTAGAAATATTTCATCACATAAGAGTATGGCACGTTTTAGGGGAGTTTTATATTATTATAATAATATTTGATTACCCTTATTTGATATATATACCATTTAACCATGGTAAATAAAATAATTACTGAAATTACTATTCATAATGTCTAAAAAAAATGTAGCAATTTACATAATTTGGGACTACTGATTCCAAATATTGAATCCATTTTTCCAAATTATTAACACATAACTGGATAAAATTAATTTAGAATCAATTCCCGTTGTCAAAAACAAAAAGGTGGTTTTTAATAAGTTATAATTACAAAATGATTTACATATGTTTATATCCAATTTAAAAGTGAAATTACTTCCAATGAAAATTATTTTATTAAAGGGTAAAAATATAATCTAATTAAAATTTAACACCAATTAAAATTATAATCTATCTATAAAATAAATTATTTTAATATGCAATTTTGAATTAAAATTTATTATTTTTTACTATTCATAAAAAATGAACTTTATCGTAAAATTACAAAAAATTTATTCAATTTAAATTTAAATTTTTAGATTATATAGAAGATGTTTATTTTTTCAATAAGAACATATAAAATTGGAAAAAACAAGATTGAAGAATGGTTCTCCATCAGAAGGTGCTAAAACGACCTTATAAAAATATTAGAGTATTTCATGATTTATATCAGATGAATTATTATTTTATGCCTCTTAAATTTATTGGATAAATGTAAATACTTATAATAATAATAATATTGGAGTTAGTTATATTTATTCTCTCTAATACAATTTATAGGCCTTACCTACCATTTCAAATAATAATAATATTTTTGTATTATTTTTTTTGTACAACTCAATGTTGTGTGCAACATATGATTTAGGAGTAACCCCTTGTTTCGTGTTGAGAATGCAATCATAAAAATCATCCCCTTTAATTTAAATGTAATATATTATAGATAATAATTAATAGAAATCACAATGTATTATTCTATAAATACCTAGATTTTTACATCCTTCTACCGTTTGGGAATTTGTGTCCCTTGAATTTTAAAATTGGGATGTAAAACATCATTGGAAGTCCAACATCGAAAAAGAGTCAATAAAACTATCCCATTATTATAAATAAAGAGAAGTATAAAGGCCACCCAAGATAACACATACTAGGATTTTATGAAAACCTGAATATATATTATAATAATAACAATCATTTTCTGATGGAGAATGATAGAGAACATGATCAAGAGAAAGTTAACCACCAGAAAACCATAAACCTGTGATAGGTTAAACTATCATTCATTCCCCAGTAGGAAAAGTAAACTTATTTTTGTTTTGTTTTACGTTAACTTTAATAAAGTAGGAGAATTTTTTTATTATATTAATTAAGAACATAAGGAAATATACTTACTTTTCATGTAGAGTTTCCTCCTTTAATTAGTTTCCACTAGAAAATCATCTTTTCTCCAAACATTGAGTATTCAAGATTACATGGTCACACCTAAAACACTATAATCAATGTTTAGACTTTAAAAAAACCAAAAATGGTTAGTACAAGATCATAATATCCATAAAGTAGATAATATTTTATAAAAAGAAATACTACTCTTAATCTCCAAAATTGATCAAAAAATACTAAAATCTCAACAATGACCACTAAATGCACAATTTTTATTAAAATTATTCAATATAATACAAAATATTATTAAATCCAAAATCTCAGATGAATTGAATCACATATTCTTCCCCAATAATCTTAACATTAATCTCCATATAACATCAGCTACTCTTAAAGTCACATACTGAAAATTAATTATCCAAATTAAATATTCTCTTTGATATGTTAATCATTTCCATAAATAACTAAAATTGCAATATGTCGACAATAAAATCATATATTCTTCAAAAATAAAATTCCACCATTACCCCTCAATTGAAATCCCAATGTATTCTATTTTCCTTTGGGGCTATATAGTGTTACAAAAAGTGAAAATTTCTTCCAAAATAACCATTATCACTCAATCACCAAATCATTTTCTTATAGTAAGGACACCCATTTGGTAAAACACAAGATCCCAAATCAATATATTCTTGATCAATAAAATAATTTAACTAAAAATAATATGTCATACTAACTAGGGACTTCACATAGTCCACTGGTAGGTAGTATATCCTAGTCTCACTTTGGTTGTGGGTTCGATTACCGCAACTTTGTTTGACGTGATGGGTTGTCACATGGTCTGTGTGTTTTAATTTTTAAAAAACAATATAAGTATTATGAAATTCCCAAAAAACAATATGAATTCCTAAAAAATAACCATAACATATTTTAACCTCAAAGGTAATCTCATATCTTGCATGTGCATCCAAAAAAGTATCATCCAATAATTACCTAAAATCCAAGAATCAAATAAAACATAATGTTTCTGTATAAATAAATCAAGAAAAGAAAAGATAATACTTCCTAAAATATAATTTTCACATCAAAAACATCAGGGTTACACATAGAATGGAAATTCCTTCCAATGTAATCCATTCACCAAAAGAGAATTAAAACTTTTAAACATTTCATCATCTAAATATCTAACACAACTCTCAAATTTATAAAATGTAGACATCTTAATAATCCAGCATAATTCATTATCCCTTATGCATTATTTTCCAACTTATTCTGTAATAATTATTTCCTAAAAAAATCATGAATCATATCCAAAGATTCAGTAATATCAAAACATCATCTAATAAATAATCCATACCTTTCCTAGGTAATTGCCAGTTTCCATATCCTCAATTATAATGGAGTTACTTATTGGTAAACATATATTTGTACAGCCCTATAGATCCCATTCCCCATAATTCATTTTATGATATCTATTTGTGTAATGACCATATACACCTCATTTAATACATTCAATTTATTTCTTAGAAATACCTTCTTTCCCTTTCCTAGAGTCAACTGGTTTAATTTTTCCATGGCAGGTTATTTCTTTATGACCTTCATTACCACAACTGATACATCTTCCCACCCATTTGAATAATTTTCCTAGGTTTTTCCTTCCAAATCCTTGACATGTAGGTTTTTTAATATATTTACCTATGTGATTATTATATAAACTTCCATTGAAATTCGTTTCTCGTATATATGATTCCTTAGAAAAAACTCCAAGATCCATGTGGTCAATCCAGACTCTAGATAGTTGGTTAACAATATCAAAATGTATTCACATTAAAGCTCCCATTTCATTTAGTTTATCATTTAGAAAACCACCATAGTTTCCTTCACATTAACTATTAATTTTCTGCCACTTAGATCCATCCAGTTTCTAAAATCAAAAAGGTCAGTGTGAGTATATCATTATAATCATCATATAATAACTTTTTAGGATGGTAAGAAATAATATATAATTTTTAATGTTATATTAAAATCATTAAATTTATATAAAATAACTATGAATCATTATATTGTGATAACATTTCTGATTATGTCACTAATATTTAAATAAAAACCTATCCTCTAATGTTTTTTAAACCGACCTCCAATACCAACTGCAAGGCCCCAACATTAAACATTTAATAATCATGAGTGGTGTTAATAATTCCCATTGAGGATATTTTCTGGTTAAGAGATTTTTAGAATTAATTAATAACATATAAATAATAACTTGAATATTACATGTATACATTCTACTCATTATCCATTTTTTTCATAAAACAGAATCTATTAAAAAACTATTTCTAATTCCATGTTATAAACAACATGACTTTTCGTTGATCTCGTCCTTGACCCTATTAATCTTTATGTCCTATAAAACACATTTAAAAACATGGGATGAGAATAAAATTATTTTTAAGGGATACATAAAGAAGAAAAAATGTTAGTTTTTTTTAAAAACATCTAATTAATGAAGAATATATCATAATGTAATACTTTTTACGTTAAATAAGTATCAGTAATAGTTCACTGAATATAAGATCTATAGTTACCATTTTTGTCTCCAAAATATTACCATAAATACCATAAGAAACAAATTATATCATATAAAGGTTACATGGGACATAAACATACATCAATGGAATAACTATGTGGTCGACGTACACACTTATCACTAAAAAGATTAGCATTACTGCCAACTTCCATACCCAATACCATGGAGGTTATAAGGTAACCACATGTCCATGGATTATCACAGAAACACCCGTAATACAGTTTATCACATAACCTCCCATCTTAGGTTTATTAGGTAACTACCCATGTAATTTAAAAGTACTATTTTATATTCATAACACATAAAATATTGAAATTATCAACATTTCACTCATTAATCGCATGAAATCAATTCAAGATATTGAAATATTTAATCGATTTCCAAGTCCATTTAAAACATTTAAAGATAATTTTTTGGAATTAAGGTGTCCCAAACCAATTTTAATCTTTTCAAATGACTTTAGACTTTAATAAATTCATGTACATATAAATAAATTCATAAATATATTTTAAAAACATGTACATGAAGTTGATTTTTCTATAAGAATAAATATTTAAAACAATGAAAATGATGTTTTAGAAAAGTGTACCATACCACATAAGAACAACATGAATAAAAATAATTAAGGAAAAAACATTAAATATAATGATAATATACCAATTCATGCTATAATAAGTAAAAGGGGTTGAATGTGCATAGTATAGGATAATAAATGTGCATGAATGTAATTTTTGCCTCAATGAAAATTGATTGAGATGAAATCCCTTACAAAAATTTTTTTTCATATAAAATATATTGATTATGTGTATTAAATATAAGTACACAAAATAAAATTATAAATAAAAGGATGGAAATAAAAATTTATTTCTCACATAATTATATCACAACATATTCATGAAATATAAGATCTACCCAAACAATGGAGATTGAGTTTAAAAGTCCTTATACAAACATACATCAGCCTAATAGTGTCACATAAAAATTAAAAAAAATTATTTGATGGTTGAGAGAATAGTATCTCATCACATGGACATACAATATTATGTAATAAAGATTAATGAGAACATATACCAATATTATAAAATGGAAATTAAAATACATAACCTAAAATAAGTCTTTGACTAAATGAGGAGGATGAAATGTTCCCATACCATGAGTCTGACTCGTCACGTATGTTCCATGTTCTTGCTAAAAACTAAACATAAGTTAATTTATAACTTAATAAAGAACGTTTTCATAATTTTTATTCCTTTTATATAACTTTTTACTATGTTATAAAAATTATAATATTATTTATGTTAATATCAGTCGTTTCGTCGATATTGGGAACTTTTGCAGAAAATGATCTTGTTATGATTACAATTTTACAATGTGGTAAAGGGTCTATTAATTACAGAATATTATTAATATATAAATATATATTCTATATCTAGCATAAATTTAATTATAATATTCCATAAAATTTGGATAATGAAATGAAATGCATCATTCATTGAGACGGTAAGCTCTACAGACAGCTGAACAATAAATTCATTAATTTGTTATATTAATGAAATGAAAACTAAATGTTAAATAGGTATATTATAATTATAGTATAATATAAATTTTTATATATAATACATATTTTCATTAATTATATCCATTATATGTTCCACTTATCGCATGAACGAGTCATATAACATTGATGGGGTGGTAGTCCGCATTTCGTCAAATAAAATTTTCATATTTATACAACATGAAGTGAATAAAGTTATGTTGTAAATGTAATTACTGAATCATAAAGGAAATATAAACATAATATACATCATATAAATAATGTTTCATAATAATGGAAACCATGAGAGGCTGAAGGAGAAAACTGAACAATCATCATTTCATGAGGCAGTAGTTCGCCGTTCCCAGAAATAGTATGTTCTAAAACCATTAAACAGAGGCGTCTGTAAGTGTTGTTAGAATAATTTTCCAAAAATCATCTTATCAAATTTATTATAATTTTTATTTTATGAAATAAACTAATAAGAATATAATAGTAAGTGAAGAAGTAGAATATTGGAAAGGAACACTAGAGAAGACGCCACCTCTTAAAACGAGTAACTCCCTTTGAATTGATCCAAAAATCATTCTTGAATTTACTTCTACCTAAGGTGAGGCTTCTAGGAGGAATATAAGTATTTTGGGAGGTTATTGGAGTGTAGGATGGATGAGCCAAGGGGATTGAGTGGTGTGAGTAAGGGGATAGAATTGGTGGCATTTTATAAGAGGGAGGAGGGGTACTTTAGGAATGTCTTGAAAGATTATTCTATAATAAAATGAATTTAGGTTTTCAAAATGTTAAAAAATAATTCAATTATAATACAAGAATAATATTTTTTTAAATTCTATCTACCAATAGGTTTTATACAGGTTTTGGTTTCCAATTTAACCTTATCATTTATCTTTAACCCTTAGTTATATAATTTAACTCTTACTATGTCTTCTTGTGTATTCATACTATATGGTTAATATAGTTACTGTAAAATGAAAATATAAAATCAAGTGGTTCATTAATAAAGTGTAAAAAATTATCTATGTCGGTTTTCTGAATGTTATATTTTTAGGACTGTTATCTCTTTTAATAAAATTGTATTTTTTTTAAAAAAATTCATTTATGTCAATTTTTATACAATGCTTGTCATGACTTTATAAAAAAACCATAACAACTTGATTCTTAAAAAAAATAATTATTTATAATATAAAAAGTCTATCTCATCCACAAAATTAGTTTATTTCATAATAAATTTCAATAAATTTATTTTAAAATTTACAATATCATTTATTTAAATCTTTCATTATTAGGGTAATCACTATATCATCATTGTATCATATATAAATTTATTTATTTAATGTCTAAAAATTATAAATAAAATACCATGATGTAAGAAATAAATTTTTCTTTAAAATTATTATTTCTAATTTTAATATTCACTTATATAACACCATATAATTTTTTTTACAAAACGATACATGTTTATGTTACATTTTTCTTTACTTTAAATTATTTTTTATAAAATATCAATTTCACATCCAAGTCGAACCATGGGCTTCCAAAATATACCCATGAATTACCATGGTCATAAATATATCATTAGATAATAGTAGGACACGTTTTAGTGTTGTTTTATATTATTATATTATTATTATTTTTCTCTTATATAAAAGTTTTACTCTTTTACCACGACAAATAAAAAAAATACTAAAGTAACTATTCATAATGTCTAAAAATTAAAGGGACCTATTTACACAATTGGGACATAGTTATTCCAAAAATGGAATCCATTTTTCAAATATTAATACACACTAATGGAAGAAATTAATTTAAAATTAATCCTCATTTTCAAAACCAACAGACTGGTTTTTAAGAAGTAATGACTATCAAATGATTGATATTGGATTATGTCAAATTTAATAGAAAAAAAATACAAAAAAGGCCTTAATTTCGTTAAATTTTAGAAATATAATCTAATTAAACTTTAAGTCCACTTAAAAATAAAATATAACTATAAAAATAAATTATATTAAAATGAAGTTTTGAATTAAAATGCAGAATTTTTCATGAGTCATTAATAATGAACTTTATCATAAAATTACCAAAAATTTATCCAAAGTAAATATTGATGTCCCAATTCTATAGAATAAGTATATTTTTTTAAATAGAACATATAAAAGTCAAAAAAACTATATCTTAAAGGGGTTCTCTATCAAAATGTGGTAAAATGACATTTTAAAAATATTAGAGTATTTCATGCTTAAAAACATATACATTATTATTTCGAGGCTCTAAAAATTATTGGATAAATGTAAAGTCATTTAATAATCATATTGTAGTTATTTATCTTAATTCCCAATAATAAAACAACTTTTAATTACCAAAAATTTAAAATAATATTAATATTAATTTATTATTTTTCAGTATAACTCAATGTTGTGTGCAACGTAAGATTTTGGAGAAACCCCTTGTTCAATGTTGAGTACCCTATAAGAAAAATCATCCCCTTTAATGTAATATAAATACATTTTTTAATAGTATTAATACAAATCAAAAATTATTATTCTATAAATAACAATGTTGTTACACCATCAATATCCGAGGATTAAGTGGATTATAAAAGGATCAATTAAAATCAATAAAAATAATTTGGGTTCTATATGTTTTATTTTTGTAAGTGTCATGTTGGATTCCATATGAAACATTATACTATTACATAATACATTATAATAGTATTAAATTTAATGGGGAATGAAATTAACCCAAAAAAGTTAATAATAATTTTCTATGATCATATGAGTTATTCCTTACCTATATAAAAACAATTTTATTATAAATATATGAGGTGGTATTTTGAATGATATAGTTTATAGAATTTAAAATTAGAGATTATATTAGTTTATATTAATTAAAAACTTCTTATTATGAACTTTTTATTTAAATTGGAGTTTAAAGTTTCTATGCTGTGAATAGATGTACCACAATATAGCATTTCATGAAGTCATGAACCCGTGAAGGATTGATTAAATAATTATGATTCATATTCATTTTATTATTAGTTTTTAAATTAAATATATAATGGTACATTTCCATCTAAATTAAGATAATTAATAGGACGTAAATGATATATTACTATGAATTAAAACCTGATAATATCCACCAGTTCCAATAAAAAGATCATCTAATAGTAAATAATAGGGAAGATTCCAAATTCATGTTATGAAAATTTTATTCCTTAAACATACTAAATACATATGAGATAAATGAAAAGATGTGTATAATTATTATAATTTTAAATAAGATATGATTTGAGATAATTACATTAGTATTATATAAATGAAAGAATGAAGAAGAAAAGGTTGAACATCCATTATGATAGTATTTTGGCTCACGAATTCACATGTCATCATTTATAAAGAGGGATCATTCAATTCTATTATAAATGAATTTTATATCATTACGATTACCCATTTTAGCTGGTTTAGAGTGATTCCATTTCAAATATGTTTTTCTTAATAATAATAGATGAGTTTTTTTATGGGAAACCACCCCCCCCCCCAAATAATGGGGACATATTTATCCTTCTTGGAGGATATTGTCTCGGAATACCTACTATGTGTCTTTATACTCACCCCTTAACGGTCTTTTCCCGAACCACATTGTGTTGGATGCATATGACGGACATCGCTGATGGAGGTCAAGTGTACGAGTACTGGACGACACCTGGAGGTGGACCACACGAGGAGTCGGTACCCGGACGTGGACATCGTGATGAGTCGGTACCCAGAGGAGGTTCACTGAAGAGGGAGCTGAGGAGGCTATCTGTACCTACCCTTATGGTGGGAACTGTGGTGGATGATCTAGGAGCTGCGCTATCTGTAAATACCCTTCTGGTAGGATCCGTGGTGGACGATCCAGGAGGTGCTTGTCACCTTCCAACTATTTTGTCTTTTACCGTGTACTTCACAGTTGGGCATGTATTTCTGGCCCCTTACTTTCAGCACTACTTTTGTTTTTAGTTTTACATAGTGTTTTCTTCCGCTTGTACTCTGGTTGTGTGTTTTTCCATTTCATAAAGGCAATTCCTTCCCTTTTTATCAGGATTTACACCTTTCGCGCTAGTCTCCAGCCCTTGGCCTATGCAAGGTGGGCTTGGGGTAGTCACAGCATGGGCCTCGAGGACAGGTCGTGACTGTTATCTTCCGTTGTGGATTCAATTGTCATTGAAATACAAGGAAACAATAATAACATGGTCCACTTAACCTATAAACCAAAAGATCACAATAAAATGAAATAATGTGTTTCTTGAATCTAATTATTTTAAGATATTTAGAGGTACATAGATCTTACATTAAATTTTAAACTCCAAATAATTATCAATTTCAATCCCATTTAGATCATGGTGCTTAAAAATTCAATATTCATGAAGGGGTTTCATCACTAGACCTAATACTAGGACAGTTTAAAAAATGTCAATTGATTCATATTATTTTTCAGATTGGTAGTGAAATTTGATCCAAGATGTTTTAGTGGAATCTATAAATCAAAACTACTCCCATGCATTATCATAATGTTTAGGTCCCCACCATTCATGTCAAAGTTCCCTACATAATACCAACAATGATATATAAACATTAACATGATATAGATAAAGGAATACCCCCATATAAAAAGGATTTCATTGAATGAAATTAAACTGTATCACATGTCATCCACTCCGCTTGATAAAGTGCATGGAATTAGTTAGCATCATAGACTATAAACTAGATTACACTAAGACATTTTAACATGAAATTAAATTGAAAAACTATTAGTCAATTGAAAATAAATTTAAATGGCATTGAGTGGATCATCATATATGACCTTAAAATACTTACATCTATACATCTAAAGTCAATAATATCATTTAAATATAACCATTTTTAAAGGTAGATAGTTGTAGAAATGAATTCATCATGTGCAATTGATAACCCATATTAATATATATATCATTACTATGTTATTTAATTTATATGGCTATATTTTTATATCATACTACCATATTGACATGAAATACAACTTGAATAATGTTCTTTATATATGATTACTACATGCAGCATGAATCATTATTTTACAATATATATAGTTATTCCATGTTCTCATATCATATC
Organism: Viscum album; assembly: GCA_963277665.1. NCBI lineage: Eukaryota > Viridiplantae > Streptophyta > Magnoliopsida > Santalales > Viscaceae > Viscum > Viscum album. The sequence continues at coordinate 493,145,754 of OY728128.1, forward strand.
CCCAACTAAAAAATTACTCTAACACACTATGAATATCATTATTTATGATCCCATGAGATTTTAACAAAATTTATTCCCCATTATATTACTAGGGAACCATTACATTACACTCATCCAAAAGCATCCTATGTTTTTTTGAGTAGATAAATTTCCAAGGGGATCTGAATTAATTACATTTAGTTGATGTTCTATTTTTTAATTCGAGCCTAAAAATATAATACAAAGACATAGAACACATAAATGTGTTTATTTGGTTATATTCAAGGCTTTAGGGTCCCTTGGATGTTCCATTGAGGTTTGGGGTTTCTAGACACCAAAAAATAAAAATTCAATCGAGCTCTTAAGAGCACAAATTTTGTATGAAACAATGTCTCCCCTAGGGAAACCATGTAGCCTGATCTAGAAATAAAAGATGTGTTTTAAGGATTGTTCAAGCCATGTGAGAGGATCTTCAGATATCTGAACCTAAATGAAGGAAATTGACATTGGTTTTTAGTAATACTTATGCATGGTTGGGTATATCTTGGGAATTAACTCTATGGGGTTAGCTTTTGGAAGTGTATTAGAACGTGGTTAAAGAATTGTTTGGCCAACCTTGTGGAAAAATTGTGTGGCATGTTCCATCTAGGTGAAACACTAATTCAACCCTTAAGAATATTAAATTTCAAACCGACAGTTTCCAATCTCCTTTTCCAGCAATGAGTTCCCCCTTTTCTCTCATGTGACTCTTCTACTAGTTATATCCTTGTATTTTCTTTGTCTCTCTTGTCCAATGATAGAATCAAGAACCATCAATATTTATGGAATCCTCTTAGTATTATTTTCATTCCTCATTTTTTATTATTTTATCATCTCTCTTAATGTACTATTTTTTGTGAGATCAATTTCCGTCTTTTCATTGAGAATATCTGTTTCTTCATTTCAGACTAGGCCAAATCAAGTCTTTATATCAGAATTGTGATATTTCCTTGGAAGAAGGTGGGTTGTTTAAAAATTTTACCCTCAAGATTCATCTCTTTATAAAATGTCACCATTATTCCACACATAGAACATATCTGATGTTCCATGAAATAATAAATTTCATTCAATTATTTTTTAGCATATCTTATGAAGTGATTGAACCCTATTTGTATGGTTATAGGTCATGAACTAAATTTGAACATCCCATCAGAGGGTCCTCTGTTTTCTTCTAATATAATTATCACATATTCTATGTTTGATAAATCCATTTTACATGTTCCATTTTCATTAATTTATTAATTTTTTTCTCAGTTATATTAAAAACACCTTGAAATATGCTTTTTATGATTTCCATATGAATTGAATTTCTTATAGTGAACTAAATGGGTTTTTTGAATAGAAATTTCCTTTTTTCTAATAAAACCCCTCTACTGATGTGTGTAGCCTTCAAATAAAAGAACTATAAGTTTACTGTTTTATTGTTTGAATGGGTGGAATAACTTGTACATTCACTCTTTTAAGTTGTAATACAAATTTAAAATTTCCTTGAACGTCTCCTTTATATTTCAAGTACTATGGTGTAGTTTTCATATATGGTTAGCCTTTTATTTTTCACATTTGATATGATGGGGAATGGTTACCTACTTTAAATCTTTATTTAAATAAATTTAAAAGAAATAATGTATTTTATAAATTAATTAAATAATGAATTATGTAATCCATTAGCGATACTCAAATACCCTTCTATGGAACACCAAGGAGGGGATTTAGTTTCATTTTCTATATTTTCCTATGATTTTTTCATACATTAGTTGAGATAATAGTATTCCAGTATGGGCTCATTATTAATTCATCTTACCTCATTATGAGTTATATCATTTACATAAGGTTTAAAACTTGGATGAGATAGATTGTGTATTGGTTGAATCGAGACATTAATGAGACATGGTGTGCCACATGCGATATAATTTGTAGCTCTAAGGTTGTTGTCTCATAGTAGGCTGGTATTGATACTTGGGAGAACATTCTAGGATCTCATTGGATGGACTTTGAGGGAATTTAGAGATATGTAAATCCTAGTACGATATATATGTTCTTTGATAAGGTTCTCTTTGGACGGGTCCAAGATGGTTATTATTTAATTTTATTAGATTATTTTATAGAAAATACTTGTGATATGATTTGAATCATTATGTTAAACTTCCCCCAAGACAAACCACATGCTTGGTGTTGGTCTATATTATCATAAATAATTGTGATTTTTTCATTTTATATTTCTCATTATCTATAGGTACACGATAATTATGGTTCAATAATTACCAGAATAGGATGAAGAAGTTGTAGTTAATCGATGTCTTTTTGGGTAATATTTGTTTGAAATGATTATTCATTAATATTTCATTTCTCCTTTACTCAGATATACATGAACGCACCGTTTTTATGAACAAATAATATTATGCTTTAAACCCTATTGGTGGTGTTCTAATTAGTAAATTTCACACCCATTTTAGGTGGCCATTAAAAAGGGTTATTCTAGAAGATGTTAATGATTTTAGGTTAATGGAAGATTTCATGTGTTGTTACGCATATAGTCGAGTGATCAGAGCATTGGACTATGATGGTACTCAGGATTCTCGTGGAGATTGTTAGCTATCCTTTTTCTATATCTTTTATTTATATTGATTGTATTTTTCTATATAACATATTTTATTTTCCTTCTTCTTATACTTTTAGTGACATTTATTCATGCGATAAATATAGTTTTATATTATCTTTGGTCACTTTAACTTAGTTATTATGATTATCTTCCACGGCATTATTTTATTTTTTTTAAACTCCTTACACTATTCCCATTTGATTTAAAGCTGAAATACCATTATATAACTCAGTTATCATGAATATTATATATCCATTTTACCAATTTTAGACATTCTATTCTATTTGGCAGCCCCATGAAAACAGGGAGGTCTGCTTGAGGCCATTTGGTGACCATTATTTATACTGAATAAATACTATATCGGGTTCAGATTATTCAAATTTGTATTTGTGAATTTATGTTTCTTTTTCTTGATATTTTGGTCCATTAGACAGGGGATTAGAAATTTTTTAGTAATTTCAAAATTTTAATTCCTAGGAATGATCAATACACATACCGGGAAAAATCCATATCGATAGGATTGGTATTTTTCTTCTTATTGTTATAAATCAAAGTGGAATAAGATTTCACACTGAGTAAATGGATTATTTTTCACTGATATTGATTTATGATGTTTATATAAATTAACCATATCATGGATGTACAAGGAAGTAAAATTATATGCATCATTGTAGGTATGTAGGGAATTCCATGCCAGGAAAATTCAATGACTTATAGATTAATTGTCTATATTGTTTGAAATTGTTAATATGCCCTCCTTTTTGAAAGTCTAATTATTGAATAAAATGTTAATAATTTTTTTTCATATTTAATTATTTACATGTTTTGGTATATTTTTTTAAAATTATTGTTTTATTTCATGATAGTATGATTATTTATCATGTTTTCTTATATAATATGGTTTATGATTAATATTAAATTTATCTCTTCTTAGTTAGCTTGAACATTGTTATCATTACATGATGTGGGAGCATTATTTATCATTATTAAATAATGAAATAGGTTAAATATAGTGATAGAAATAGCCAATTAGTGTTTTATTGAATATCTTTGTGCTTCAAAATGGACTAACCAATTACCTCACATTGGTTCATGATCCAATGGTATCATGGACCGTGACATTGGTGGTTTCAATTAGGACACAAATTTATAAATTATAATTTGTATAGGTTCTTTATAAATTAGAAATCAGATATATGTTATTAAGTAAATTCTCAGTTAATGATGTATATAGAAATATAAATTATAATTTATCAATCCATAATTTCTTATTTTGAAATGAATACCATTTTAAGAAATAAGTCATTTATAAATTTATAAGGACATTGAATTTATTTTAATAATTGGAAAAAAGTTTTCACTTATTTAAGAACATCCAAAAACATGTAAATTGTTTTTATGATTTATAATTTTATAGGGGGAAACCCATAAAATATAAAAATGTATTATCAAATTTTTTTAGAAACTATTGTAAATATAATTATTGTTCAATTTTGATATTATTTTCGTGGGTTTTTTATTATGGATTGTACCCATATTCCTTGTTATTAATGACCCATATGGATATATTTATTAATGTTTAACCATATCTATCTCGTCTATTTGGGGGAATGTTTATATTTAATAAATCTACAAAGGGTGTTTTTAAAAAATCTAAATGTTTATTATATTTAGAGTGATTTTAGTGGAACTACAATTGTTTGGAGGGACCCTTTTAGGCCTCCTTCACAATAATGTGACTTAGAATTAAACCACATGGGGGTATGTTATTTCGTAAAAAATTATTATTTATGATTCCCCTTATATGGTTGAATCAAACATGAAAAATAACCTTTTTGTTAATGCAAGATCAATAATTCATTTTGGCAAGCACTTACATGAGGCATTATTTGATTAAAATAGCAGTTGAATACTAAAGGGTATTTCTCCCTATATATTACAATTGAAATTATCATTAACTAAGACAATATTATAATATTGAGAATAAATGAATGATGTTTAAGTGGGGGTTTCAGAAATAAATAATCTCATTATAATAGGATGACAAGTAAATAACCTGTGCATAAGAAGGAAATTTATTATCAGTTACCACTTTTTTCTTACGTCCTTATCTAGATTATTTTTCCACAATAATAGTTTTTTTCATCGTAAATGATAATCCTTGAAATTATTAATGAATTAAGACAGTTTGGTATAATGATATAAATTGAACTGTAAGTGGTGTTTTAGTTTCAACCCTCTGGTATGGTTCATTAAGGAGTATTTTATAGTTTCTCCTTCAAAATAAATGATATCATTTTCATAGATAAAACTTCATATATTTTCTAACCAAGTATTTAGTCCTTTCAGCCTACTAATTATGTTCCAGTGTGATATAGTTATAGGGTCATTGATTCCAATATTATTATGTGTCTATCAAATAGTAGAAAGTTTTATTAGGTCGTTAAATCCATTTTTTGGTGCATGTACCATTTTCTATAATGTTTGATACTGTTTTAGTACCCCAAACCATGTATGGATCTTATATTCTAGATTAAGACGGGTTTTTATTGGTGTTCATTTGTTGTTCTCAACTTTTGTATGAGTGTGATAATATCGATATACTCAGTTCTAGATGGCTTGACATGCCAAGGGCATGGTCAAAAAATGTAGGTATCATTACCCCGATTCTCTTCATCATTTTTGTTTTGGATGACAAAATAGGTTCTCAGACATTTATACGGGCGTACAGAGTAATGTGGATCTGTGTTGTTTCTTTTAATGGACATAAAATACTCTAATTCACATGGTCATTATTCTATCATATAGTTTTTGGGATGTTCGGTTTTTCGATTGAACCATTTGGATTATTCCTTGCTACATGCGGTATTTGACTAGTGTATATCATTTATCTAGTTTGACGGGGATAGGTAAGCTTTTCCTCAGTGCATTATTTCAGAAACTGATCATTTCCTCCAGTTTCTATGTATTACGTAAATTTTGATATGTAAATTATGGGATGTACATTGAGTGTATAGAAATTAAAGACAATGATTTTAAAAAGACTTATATACTTGAGTAGGTCACGTAATGGTCTCTTCTTTATCGAAATGATTCTTAGGGATGAGATGATTTAAGGTAGGTAGATTGTAGCTTACATAATTTTTTGACTTTCTCGAATCCAAAGTGAAATTAAATTTTTTCATTTGGTGCATGGTAATTTTTGTAAACATACATTTTAGCTGGAATTTTCAGAGTTGGAACACTTCAATGTGTTTATACTAGAAATCGTTTAATGGCTGAGCAGTCCCTTTGTTGTTCTGTCTAGTTTGAGGAGTGCTGGAACCTAAAAACCTAAACAATTGAAGGGTGATATTAGGGGAACTGAGTAAATATGAATTTGTATGACAACCAAGGAATACTATTTTGGTAGATCTGGTGGAGCTGGAAGTGATGTATGGTTTTGTAAAATAGTTGGGAGGCATTCCATGGCTGTGCGACCAACAATTTGTTTTTTATAGGGGTTTTATTATTCTTTTTTATAGTTATGAATACTACACGTATTAAAAAAATTTCTTCACATTAGGTACTTCCATATCACATGTTGGCACATGGTTTTTCCAACCTTCATGAAAAATCGTGGTCCCCGTTCCCTTGAGAAGAAATAAAGATCCTACACTGAATGATCTTATATTTTTTAACCTCCCTTTACCCTCTTCTTTTATATAGATTATCTACCCATTTAACTCTCACCTAAGACTTTTCCCATAAATAACCTAGGATTATGTATATCTATCAAGAATGAAGATAGAATCAAGAGCTATCAATATCTATTTATTTCCTTCAATAAGCTTGTTTTTTCTCTTATTTTAATTCTTCATTTATCATCTCTATCAATGTTCTATTTTGGTGTGATCACATTTACCATATTCTCAAGGAGGATTTTTTATCATTATTATCATTCATACTAAGACAAATCAATTCATTATATTAGAAATATCAATTTTAATTGTTATAATGTAGATGGTATATATCTTCTCCCCTCATGGTTTGTCACTTTGAAAAAATTCTTTGTTCTTATACACACCGAACGTTCCCATGGATTCTCTAAAATAAAAAATTTATTTGTATTAAATTGTTAATATAAAATTTTGATTTGATTTAACCCTCCTTGACAGGTACAATGGTTATGACCTTGTCTCAATCTATTCCTTGGGATGATCCATTTTTTCATTTTTATTTATCATATCTTCCTTCTTCAAGACAACCATTTGCTTCTTCCTTTTTATATATTTATAGAATGACATTTCTCAAATATATAAAATCTATCATGAGGTGGGTTATTTATGATTTGTGTTGCAATTGGATTTCATAATGTAAATTAAATAAATTTATCAAATAAAAATGTCCAGAATTCTAAAAAATCATCTATGAAGATTTGTGATTTATTTTGAAAAAAAAATATTTTTAGCAGTTTGATGTTTGAAAGGGTTTCACAGAGAGTGCTTGCACCTTTATATTTTATAATTGAAATTAATTATGGTCTTAGACCACTTATTTACAATTCATTTCCTATGGTGTGGTATGGTTAAATTAATATCCGTCTATATTTCAACTTGAAAACGATATCGAATTATTACATACTTGTCCTATTTAGAAATTTAAATTTAAAAGGAAGAATTAATTTACAAATTAATTGATTAAGGAATTATGGACATAATGAGGGATTCTAAGGTTTCAATCCACATAACACTGAGGATGATCTCATCATGCAAATATTTAGCACCATTGAATAATGTATTCATGCATTGGGGTAGATAATGATACACTAGGATGAGTTCATTGTGCATTCCAATTACCTAATTATGAGTGATACTTGTTCTCTATGAGAGAAACCATGAGAGGAATCATATAAGAGATGGTTGTTACTGACCACGATTGATAGTTGTTATACTATGTGGGATACAAGTTTGGGAAAATAGGTATTTATCTCACATTTGGTTGATATTTATACATAAGAAACCTTTTTAGTATCACAATGGGAAGATTCCAATGATAGTGAGGGTTATGGAGCTCCTCGTGCTATACATGGGTTCCATTTCAGGGTTCATGTCAGTTGGGTTGAGAATGATTCTTAATTAATTTTGGAAGTTACAATTATATAAATTTTTAGTTGTATAATCTGAATATACATTGTATGTGTGCCCTAAGGCAAACCACCTGCTTGGTGGCTATCATCCTCCAAAAAACATTATGATGATTCCATTATCACTTTCCCCTTAACCATTAATACATAATGAACATGGTTTATAAATTACCAACATAGTCTGATGAATGTATGGTTGTGATAGGTTTTCATGAAGAAACTTAGTTCCATGTGGGTTTGTATTTATTTTTCACTACTACATTACTCACATATGCATGCACAGTAATTATTTTATATATATTAAATAGATTAGGATTTAGACATCATTGGTGGTGGCATATTGAGTATATCCCATTCCTTTCTCAGGAAACCAATGATCTAGATTATGTGAGAAGACTTTAATGTTCATAAGTGTTTATTTTTTATTTCTATTCTTATATCAAAGATTTTGGATCATATGAATGAGTTGGTACGGAATATGCTCGTGTATATTGTGATCCAGATATTTTTCAATATTTTATTTATTTATCATGTATTCATCTGCATGAACTGTTTTGTATTTCATCTTCTAGTACATGTAGTACCATATCTTCAAACATGAAATATAGTTATACCTTAGATTGGGTAACATTTAATTTGTTATTATTATTATCTTCTTATTGTTTTTTAATCTACTTAATTTTTTTCCTTTTTATTTACAACTAATATAGCATTGTGGTACTATGATCTTGAAGTTATAGTCTCTCAAATTCACCAACATTAGACCCTCACAACGTGTCAGCATGCTCTGGAATATAGGGAGGTGAAATTGAGGCCATGTGGTGACCAGACTGGCAGCTATTTAATGCTAATTCATGTAGGTAAATTACACCACCACTCTCTAATATAAGGAATATATTTAAAGTGAGAAACAATGTTCATGTTAACCTTTTTTTATTTTATATAAATAAACGATATGCTTTGGTTCCAAAATAAAATATCTAGGACCAAACCAAGATATTTTTTCCCATTATACAATCATTCCATCCAAACATTGGTTCATCCCATTCATGTTGGAAATCCCAATTTTTGGATCCATGCCAGGATGATATATAATTATTATTTTATATGGATTGATTCTCATTATTTTTAGATTTTTAGTGATATATGAACTGTATATATATGGTCCAAATGTATATTTCATTGTCCAAAAATCCATCATTGGGTATGATAATCCCATTTATTTCGTTTCAATAATTAAAAAACTATATAATGGCATGGTGAATATTTTAAAATAACTACATGTTTCATGATTTCTATTATTTAAAGGTATGTAGTGATGTCTATATTACATGTTATAGTCCCAACAAGAAACCATTATTAATCTCTATCCACCTTTATAATCCCCTAAAAACAGAAAAATGGTTATTATATGATGATAATATGCCAACATACAATTGGAAATTTCATTCTGTATAAATCATATCATTACTTGTTAATTTTAAAAAACTATATCCCTTTCATGGATATTAGAAATGTTTCAATCAATTGGTATTTGACACCTATTTTATGTAATATTTCAACCTCTATATTTGGATTTTCGAACCAGAGGCATAATCAATCCTAAAGATAAGGTCATGTAATTCCAACACACCCCATAACATTTCCATGGAACCCATAATTGGAATATTAGTTAGTTATATTCCTAATCATACATCGTCCATAACACAATTCTTATATATATACCTTATGTTGTAATTTACAATATTAGAATTACCTACTTATAGGGGTTAGGATTCTCCCAGGTATGGTGACCCATATGGGATATCATATCAAACGACATACATTTGGTCCAAGGGTAATGATCTTAAATTGCATGAAAACCCATCTGAGGAAATCAATATTTAAATTGGATTCTTATTCATGTTAGGTTATCTAATTACCATTTAAAATACAATCCATATCAATTTTTTAAACCTATATAAACTTAATCATAATCCATTTTGTAACATAGATTGACATATTTTAATGTTATTTTTCATTTAATTTAAATTCTTTATTTTTGGGGGTTTTCCATGAATTTTTGAAGGAAATGGTGAGTTTTCAAAATTTGGGCCAACCTGAGAGCCCATTTACAGTTTTAACAATAAATTTTATTTATTTAATAATTCCATAATTTTTACACCTTTTTAGCCCATTTAACATCCAAAATTAACTTCATTTAACCATTAAAACCCCCAAATAAATTTGGAGCCCTTAAAAATTAACTAACATTTTGGATTTGGGTGATCAAATTAGGTATTGGGCTAACCCAAAAGCCCATTTAAGTTTAACTTTTTGTTTAAATTTTTTCATAAAATATGCATTTTTTCGGTGATTCCACCTCTCAAATGTTCCCACTGAACCCAACCACACCCCATATTCGTTTCCTCCTCTTTGGAGCTCAGATTCTTCACGAATTAGGGCTGAACTTCTTGAGCTCCAAAAAATGTCTAGATTTTCCATGTAATTTGGGTCCCTTGCTTCCTCCCCCATTTTTCTTATGGTTTATTCTTTTTTTAATGAATCCCTAAATGTCCAGAGGCCCGGGCTTCATAACTAAGGTTATATTTTTGATTTTTTTGATCCAATACTCTAGTTTCAGGTTCAATCTTACTGCCATGTGGTGTGGTAGAGGTGCTATTGAAGTGACACACAAGGATTTGGGGGTTTGACTCTTTTTGTAGGTGATTTCATATGTATTTATTTTAGAATTAGTTGGGTTGCTGTATTTCTATTTCCATTTTTTTCCTCCTTTATTATTTTGATTTCAAAAATTTATTTGGGTAGCAAATTCAAAGTTGTTGATTTTTATGTGCCAATTTTGAGTGAAAACGGGTGTTTTACATGTGCAACCCATATTGTGCCTCTTTTTGTTGTTAAATAATTCATGGATTGGATTTAAAAAAATGATTTTATGCTGAAATTTCTGGTTTGGTATAATATTAGTCAGCATTGGGTTTTAAATGTGGGTTTTGAGATGAATTTAATGTGAAAAATTTGATTAATTTTCTTGAATTTATTTTATAGACATTATAAGTGGTTTATTGAGTTATATAAAAGGTGAAAAGAATGTGTAACTAATATTTTGAATGTGTGTGACCAGAAATGATATTTATATGTTAAAATATATTTTGTCAGGATGTGGTAAGTATTTGAGCACAAGACGGGAAACCCCGGTAACTAGGTGGGCTAACGTGTACTAGTTCTCTAGTGAATGGATGGGTTTTGACGATGGTTCACTTAGCAAGTCTGACATGGATAAAACTAAAAAAACTATAATGGAGATGATTGGAGACCACTAGGTTATGGGCATGCTCCATAAAAGTGGCTCGTGCACGAGAATGAATTTTATTATGGTTACCTTCACCGAGGTACGAGGTACATAGGGCTCACAACTAACTAGTACCTAGGGGTGTTCCTATGCTTGGTTCTCCTTTACATTTTGGAATTTATCCATGACTTATGGTATTTTGGGATGTGAAAACCAGTGTCTTTCATGTTTAATTTAAATTCACTCATTCTTTAAAGTTATCCCCATTGAATGTTATCTTCATTTCAAAGTTGCACTTTTAAGAATAAAGGCTACCATTTTCTGTTTATTACTCTTGAAAGATTTTTAATTTATAATTCTAATCATTAGGAATCCTTGGGTGATATATTATTGGGCTTAGTCTCACACCCTACTTACACCTTCGGGTGTAAGTAGACTTGATCATGTTTGACATAAGAAAAGGCAAGGTCTTGGGCGATTGTGGTTCGGGTTTCTAGTTTCTCTCAATGGTGCGGTGTTGTGGAGACGGCACGTGGGTGATGAGCCCTTCTCATGTGGAGTCTTATGAGATATTTTTTTCTACTACTTTTATACACCTTTGGACCTCTTGTGTCTTTTTTAAACCCATATACTCAGTTCTGAATTTTTATTAAGTCTTGCTTGGCATAAATTTTCTGATTTGGTTTGTTCTTCATTTTTGGTTATTTTATGAAATCAAACTCATGTAAATAGTCCCAAAATGAAATTTTATAATACCCGGGAACTTGTGCCAGCCCATGGGGATAGGAAACACCCTTCAGGCCTTGTTATGAGCTGGTTTTGGTGCCGGTTTGATGGCGACCAGATTCGGTTCGTGACAAAATGGTATCAAAGTAGGTTAATGTTTTTTAGTTATATTATTATTTTGGGATGATTCATGCTATAAAAGATCTAGGACTGTCAGGGATCAGAGTTTTGGTAATGAGTAGAGGGCTTGGCCTGTACCCCTTGTGCCAGACCACGAGTCACCATGGGATGTCTGAATTGTTTGTTTATCTTTACATCCAGGTGAGACGTGTGGGCTGCAGACTACATATGGACATCGAGTGCGGTGAAGTAGTTTTTTATTATACTATTGTAATGTGTTTGGATTATTTATATTTGGCATTATTCCTAACATTTTCATAACTATTGTACTAATTTTTGTTCTTGTGACTGTTTCCTTTTGTAGCAACATGCCTCCTCCAAAAGCTCCCATGAACCTATGAGAGGAAGCCAGAGAGAGTTCTCCTCCACTACTCGATCAAAGGATGATAGAATCCATTTTCTAGGATATCCAAGAATTGGGACATGGAGAGGTTCTGGATCCTACTATAACCAGAGAAGATGTGTCAGGCCCAAGGAAGGATAAGGCCCAAGAGTTCAGAAAAAATAAACCTCCTTGTTTCCAAGGTAGCTCAGAACCTCAAGAGGCTGAGGAATGGCTCGATAAGATAGAGTGTATGTTCGAGTTCGTAGACACACCTAAGGAGTTCAGGTTGAAATGTGCCTATTTTTAGCTAGAGGGTCCTAACATTAGGTGGTGGGAATTGGTGCTTCAATCTGGGAAGCATGAAAACATGAGTTGGAGTGATTTTAAGGCCATCTTCAAAGAGCAGTTTTGTCCAGAGGTTCTATCCTATGCCATATCTTGAGAATTCATGGATCTTTCCCAGGAAGATCATTATGTAATGGAATATGCTAACTTTTGTTCGAAACTAGTGCGTTACGAACCTGACATTGTTTCTAATGAGAGATTTAATGCTCGGATGTTTGAGAAGGGGATGCGACAAAAAATTTACTCACATGCCTTCCTATTTAAGGTGGGAACTTTTGTTGAGGTGGTCGATCATGCTTTCATGGTAGAGATTGTGAATAAGGCGGAGTCTGGGATCTTTGGAGTGGAATCTTATATGGGCACTAGTATCTCAACTGAAAATAAGACGAAGTAGGAAGAGAAAGGAGAGAAGGGGTGTGGCAGTTTAGTCCACTCTTCCAGGATGTTTTCATTGGTGGATTCATATGCAAGGACTATCATGTGACACCAGTATGGGAAGATAGGGCATATCCATCCATAATTCCCTCATCCTATGAATACTTGTTTCTAGTGTAGAGGTATGGGACATGTGTAACGCTTTTGTGGGATAGCAGGTCTACATCAATGTAGGGTAGGATAACGGGCTCCTAGGGGAGTGCCAGCTAAGTCAAATCCATCGAGGAGAGGGGGATCTCAGTTCGGTGGTCATGGTGGTAGGGTTGGATCATCTTTTCGGAACAACCTGTTTAGGTCAAAGCCACTAGCGGGTGGTCGTTCTCTGGTAGAGATGAGGCATCTTCATGCTGTGGAGCAGGCACCAGCAAGATCGGATGGAGGGCCATTGACTTTCCGTGGTACCGTTTTGATTTCATCTTCTTTATCAAATTATCTTTTTGATATTGGTGCTTTAGTTTCATTTATATCTTCTTGTACTATGAGAGCACGGAAATTGAAAACTGAGCGTTTATCATTCGCGATGGATTTTGTGACGCCACTGGGAAAGAAGAAGGAGCAGGGTCTCAGGTGTCCCTCATGTGCGCTCTCCGTGTCGGGGGTGGAGATGGTGTTGGACCTATTGGTCTTGGATATAGGCCTTTTTGATGTAATCCTCGGCATGGACTGGCTTGTACATTTTTAGGCGCACATTGATTGCTATAGGCGTCAGGTGAGTTTTGTGGCACCTGATGGTAGTCCACATGTTTTTCATGGGGAATGGGACCCCTTTTCAGGTCTTTCAGGACCTCCACTCCCAGAGTTATGGAATATTATCTTATAATTATCATTGCTCGCACTACAGGATGATGGTCATGCTCTAGAGGGTGGATTACCTCATTTGGTGGATGAGTTCCCAGTGGTATTTCCTGAAACTTTTTCAGGCATTCCCCCAGAGCGGGATGTGGAGTTGTCAATTGATTTTGTGCTAGGAACACAATTGATATGTCTTCCCTCATTCCGTATGGCCCCCGCCGAGCTAAGGGAATAAAAGATACAGCTGGAAAATTTGGAATCCAAAGGATTCATTTGGCCGAGTGTCTCTCCTTGGGCCGCTCTTGTTCTTTTTGCAATGAAGGTGATGGATCCCTCAGATTCTGTATTGATTACCAGAATATAAATAAGGTAACCATCAAGAAAAAATATCCTTTCCCCAGAATAGATGACTTGTATGATCAGTTTAATGGGAAAAGTGGTTTTCAAATATAGAATTGCGTTCGGGTTATCACGAACTCAGTGTGAAAGAGGAAGATATCCCGAAAACATCCTTCCGAAGTTGGTATGACCGCTATGAGTTTTTGGTCATGCCCTTCGGATTGACCAATGCTTCAACGGTCTTTATGGCTCTCATGAATCCTGTGTTCCAACAGTATCTCGACTTATTCATCGTCGTGTTTGTGGATGACATCCTGTTTTACTCTGGATCCGAGGAGGAGCATGAGAATCATTTACAGATCATGTTGGGAACATTGCAGGATCACCAGCTTTATGCAAAGCTATCCAAGTATACCTTTTAGATCAGGGAGGTGATGTTTTGGGGCATGTGATCTCGGAGCAGGGTGTTTTAGTGGATCCTGAGAAGATTAGTGTAGTTATGTCATGGGAGCAACCGAAGAATGTGTTTTAGATTAGGAGTTTCCTTGTCCTGGTATGTTACTACATGCAGTTCGTTTAAAATTTCTCTCAGCTTGCTTCACCCATTACCACACTCACCCGGAAGGGGTGATGTTTGTGTAGAGCCCAGAATGTCAGACATCCTTCGAAGAGTTGAAGAGGAGGTTGACTACCTCCCCAGTATTGATCCTTCCAGAGTCTAGGAAAGGCTATGTGGTGTATTGTGATGCTTCAGGTAAGGGTCTCGGGTGCGTGCATATGTAGGATAATCATGTGCTAGCGTATGGATCTCACCAGCTCCGACCACATGAAAATAATTATCCAACCCATGACCTAGATCTAGCGACGGTAATGCATGCTTTAATGACACGGATACACTACCTCATTGGGGATATGTTTATGGTCTACTATTATCATAATTTTTTTTCATACCTCTTCTCATAAAAAGATCTCAATTTGACGCAGCATCACTGGATCAAATACCTACAGGGGTTTGACTTTGATATCATCTATACCCCAGGGAAGGGTAATGTTGTAGAAGATGCCTTGAGAAAAAGTTTACCGGTGCGGGCTTTGAGGATGTCTAGTGATGAGTGGACTCTGATGGGACTCTTTACTCAAATGCATGTGAAGAACAAGGTGCACAGTGGAAGTGCATTTTTAGAAAGCATTCAGTTGACCCCATCTCTTTTAGAATTGATTTAGAAAAAGCATCCCAGTGATGAGTTATGCCAATGATGGTGACAAATTCTTCATGTTGGGGAGATGTCTTCTGATTGGTCTTCTTACCTCGAGGGTATCTTGTGTTTCATGGGCTTTTAAATGGTGGCTCTATCTCTGAGGAAGGTGTTAATGCAGGATAGCCACCATTCATAGTGGGTCGTCCACCCCGGTGCCACCAAGATGCACTATGTTGTTCGTTAACAGTTCTGGTGTCCAGGTATGTAACAAGACATTGCTTACTTTGTATTGAGGTGCTATCCATTCTAGCTGGTGAAAACATAACATCAGAAGCCCATTGATTTTATTTAGCCCTTACCAATTCATACATGGATGTGGGATGAGGTTTCCATGGATTTCATTGTTGGATTACCTCGTACACCTCAAGGTAAGAATGATATTTTGGTGGTGATTGATCGTCTGACCAAATTATCCTACTTCATTCCTATCAGAGATACAACTAAAGTGTATGAGTTGGGCCAGTTGTATATTTAGGAGGTGGTAAGGCTTCATGGTGTTCCATCAGTAGCTTTCTTAGATAGATTCCCCAATATCACCTCTCGGTTTTGGGGAGGCCTTCAGAAGGCTTTGTGGTCCCAAATTCAGATGACCACAGCGTACCATCCTTAGACAGATGGTCAGACAGAACGGGGAAATCAGATCCTGGAAGACATGCATCATGCATGTGCCTTGGACTTTGGTGGTTCGTGGGATAACCATTTGGTATTGGTTGAGTTTTCTTATAATAACAGCTACCAATCCCCGATTCAAATGGCTCCAATTGTGGGGTTTATAGTCATCCTTGCCAGTCCCCTCTATATTGGGCTGAGGTTGGTGAGACATCGCTGTTTGGACCGAGTCTTGTGAAAGTGACATATGATAAGGTCATGTTGATCAGGAATCGTATATTGATAGCTCAGAGTCACCATAAATCACATGATGATAAGAGGGATCTATATCTAGAGTTTTCATTGGGTGATCAGGTATTTCTGAAAGTGGCCCCTCGTTGGGGTAACCGTCGATTGGGGAGGTAGGGAAAGTTTACACTGAGGTTTGTTGGACCTTTTTAGATCACTGAGCATATTGGTAAGGTGGAATATAAGTTGGATTTTCCTTGACAGTTGACATCCATCCATGATGTTTTCCATATCTCCGAGTTGAAGAAATACAACTCAGATCCGTCCCATGTGCTGAATTGGGGGAAGTTGGATATAGAGCCTGATTTATCTGTTTTTGAGTAGATAGTGAGAATAGTGGACTTCAAAGAAAATGTGCCTAGGGGAATTTCAATTCCAATGGTCTGAGTTCTTTGGCAGCATGGCAGTGATACACACGAGACATGTGAGCGAATGTCATGGGTTGAGGAAGAGTACCCAAACCTGTTTTCCGATCAAGCATCCAGATGACATTCCAGGGTGGAAAGACATTCATGGTGGGGAGAATTGTCTCATAGATGACATATTTTAAATGCATTATTCATTTAATTTAAATTATTGCTTTGATTTTTAGATTTTGAATTCATTTTTGAAGGAAATGGTGGGTTTTCAAAATTTGGTCCAACCCGAGAGCCCATTTCCAGTTTTAAAAATAAATTTTGTTCCTTTTATAACTCGTTTTTCAACCTTCTCCACCCATTAAACTTCTAGAATGACCTTAATTTAACCATTTAAAGCAACAAAGAAATTTTTTCCCCTTAAAATTTCATTAGCATCTTGGATTTGGGGGATCAAATTAGGTATTGGAGCAACCCAAAATTTCATTTCCTGTTTTAAATTGTTTTTTAATGATTTCATAAAATATTCATTTTTATCCTTTTTCGGTGATTCGAGCTCTCACATGTTCCCACTAATCCCAGCCGGAACCCCCCATATTCATTTTCCCCTCTTTGGATCTATTATTATTCGTGAATTAGGGCCGAAATTCTCGAGCTCCAAAAAACGTCCAGATTTCTCAAGTAAGTTGGTTCCCTTCATTCCTCCTCCCTTTTTCATAGGGTTTCTTTTATTTTTATTGAATCCCAAAATGTCCAGATGCTAGGGATTCGTACCTAGGGTTTTATTTTTGAGTTTTTTGGTCAAAGCCTCTGGTTTTAGATTCAATCATACTCCCTTGTGGTGCGGCAGAGGTGCAGTTGAAGTGACACACAAGGATTTGGGGGGTTTGACTATTTTGGTAGGTTATTTCATATGTAGTTATTATAGAATGAGTTATATTGTAGTATTTTTGTATCCATTATGTTCCTCCTTCATTATTTTGATTACAAAATTTTATTTGGGTATAATTTTCAAAGAGATTGATTTTTAAATGCCAATTTTGTGTGAAAATGGGTGTTTTACATGTGCAACCCATGTTGTGCCTCTTGGTGTTGTTTTATAATTCGTGGATTGGATTTATAAAAAAATTTGGATGCTGAGATTTCTGGTTTGGTATAATATTGGTCTCCATTGGGTTTTAAATGTGGGATTTTAGATGAATTTAATGTGAAAAATTTGATTACTTTTCTTGAAATTGTTTTATGGAAATTATAATTGGTTTATTGAGACATATAAAATTTGAAAATAATGTGTAGGTAATATTTTGAATGTGTGTGACCAGAACTGATATTTATATGTGAAAGTTTATTTTGGTAGATTTTGGTAACTATTTTAGCACAAGATGAGAAACCCGACATCTAGGTGGGTTAACGTGTACTAGTACGCTAGTGAATGGAGGGGTTTTGACCATGGTTCACTTACCTAGTATGACATGGATAGCACTAACAGAACTATAATGGAGATGATTAGAGACCACTAGGATAATGGTATGCTCCCTACTAGTGGCTCATACATGAGAAAGAATTTTATTATGGTTACTTTCACAGAGGTATGAGGTACATAGGGCTCACAACTAACTAGTACCTAGGGGTGTTCCTATGCTTGGTGCTCGTGGCCTTTTTGGAATTTATCCTTGCCTTATGGTATTTTGGGATGTGAAAACCCATAGATTGAATGACTTATTCAAATTCACTCATTATTTAATTTTATCCCCATTGAATGTAATTTTCATTTCAAAGTTGCACTTTTAGAAATAAATGCTACCATTTTCTATTTATAACTCTTCCAAGATTTTTTGTTTTATAATGCCTATCACTTTGAATCCTTTGGTGATATACTATTGGGCTTAATCTCACTCCCTAATTACACTATTGGGTGTAAGTGGACATGATCATGTTTGACACATGAAAATTCAAGGTCTTGGGAGATGGCGGTTCAGGTTTCTAGTTTCTCTCAATGGTTCAGTGTTGTGGAGACGGCTCATGGGTGATGACCCCTTGTCATGTGGAGTCTCATGGGATATTTGTTTTTGTAACTTTTATACACCTTTGGACCTCTTATGTCTTGTTTAAACCAATATACTCAATTATGAATTTTTATTTAGTCTGGTTTGGCATAAATTTTTAGATTTGGTTTGTTTTTGGTTTTTTGTTATTTTATGAATCCAAACTCTGGTAAATCATTCCAAAATAAATTTTTATGATACCCAGGCACTTGTGATAGCCTGTGGGGATAGGGAACGCCCTTCTGGCCATTCCATGAGCAAGGTTTAATGCTGTATTTTTGGAGACCATATTCGGTTCGTGACACTTTTTTTGTTCAATAGCGATTATCTATTTATTTTATCAACCATTTAAAATAAGTTTTATAGCATTATGGGTCCCTAAAATCATTTAACATTTATTCCACCCTTTAAAAATATATTACCTCACTATTTGACCAGGGTTATCAGACATTAAATTTCATCCTTCAACTATCCAAATTCAATGAATCTTAAATGACATAAAATAGAGACATAATTTCTTGTTAGGTTGAAAACTCTTAATTGGTGGCCTAAGAATAATTCATGACTCTAGTACATAATTAATTTACATTCGTAACCAATACTAATGTTTTAAACTGAGGTAAAGAATTAAAAAATCTAGTTTGGACTACTATGTGGCCCTACCATGATCCAATAAATCGATTAAAACCTACTTGTAATGAAACATGTTTTATCTTAGCTTATACCATATCTAATATAAACATGTTCGATCAATTTCATATAAAACGCCTTTATATAGTGTTTTTTAGTTTATGATGATATAACCTTAGGGTCGTTTAAACCCATTATGGGTACCCAACATATAATCATACTTCATTCCATAAGTGTTGTTTGGTCACAAACCATTCACTATCCATCATAAATAAGATCATATATCTCTATGAGAAAAAACATCTTAGTAATGTTCATGACTTTATATTTGGAATATCCAACCTAAAAAATCTCTTATCTTGGGAAGAAGGTCCATTAATCCCATTATTACCAAATAATGTCACAATGAAACATGTCAACCAAATTTATTCAATAGAGATTACCTATATTTTTTTCGATCACAACATTTCATATTTTACTTATTTTATGTAATGATTAATACATTCCAAAAACTCAGTATTGGAGTGTATTTTAACACATGTTCATGAATCATACCCATTTTAGACCAATAATATGTCATTATATTCCTGAGCCTACATTTTCCATTTTCACATGACCATAAACTGCAAGATGAAATTGTCATACAACTATGAACTTAAACAACATTATCTCATCAATGATATAGTCTATAAAAATATTGGATTCTTTATTGAATAAGTGTTTTTATTCACCCATTTTTAAATTAAAAATATAATTCATTGTGAATGTTCAATTTTTAATGGCCTTAAATACATATTAAATTGTTAGGAGAATTATGACCATAAAATACATGAATCTTAATTGAGGATATCTATATTAATAGTGACCCTCAACAATTAATGTTGTGTCATTGTTTCCACTATATAGAACACACAACCTCACCAATATTTTTTTTATTCAATGGTTCCAAGACATATACCTCAACAACTACATTCCATGCATTTGGATTCTAATTTGAATGGACATACAAATGTGGATTTCAAAATTGGTATTATCAGGTTCCAATTTAAATTAATTTTTCATCACATATATTGGCAGTTAAATTCAAATACCTATTGGTTAGAAAAATAATATATTATAAACCAAAAAAATGGGACTGTGTTTTAGGACAATGATATACTTATGAAATGTGATAAAACACCCACCAGTATTAAAATACACAAATGTAACGCATTAAATAGTAGATTCTTTTCACATTTAGCATGTTCTTTTTTGTACCATAATAAATTTGAGAATTTTAAAAAAGGAAATGAAAATTAAATTGTCATGTTGGTAACCTCTAATTGATTTCTTATGAAAAAATCATGTCATTTACAACTACTCCTCAATTAATTAATACATAAGGATTTTTAGGTCTAGAAAAGTGATGATAATATTGTGGGATTCACTATAAGACCATTGAAAGAGTGATTCCATGCTAAATGGGTCCTTAAACCTATAAAAAATTTATACTTCATACTATAATCAATTAAACTATTATTAAATAACCCATTCATATTACGTGAGGGCGTGGTCATAGGTTTCTCAAGCTTTATCGATAATTATAATCCTCATTCTATATCAGCCTTTATTAGCTTCATCATGTTGAGTCACTCATCAATCATATATGAATAGACAAAACCATGTGTATTTTAATGATATATCATTTATTATATCTATCCTAGATATAAAAATACAAGAAAATAGATCTAAATGAATAAGATATCTCATTGCCTGAAATGTGTAACCAATTGATTCTTATGATGACTCATGTGCCTTTATATTTTCCCAAGAAATATTTATTCATGTTTAGATGCTCAAGTGTAATATATCACCCACAATTATATGTCTCAATATTGATCTGATGATTTTGGTGATGTAGTATTTGTCTCTATATATGGCCCCCCATATATTATTTTTAGGGTACATGATTGGGTGAAAAAAATACTTTTTAATTGATTTACTCAAGATATTAGAGGTCATCATTTACATGATCCATTGAATTTAATATTTTAGAGTATATTTTTATCATGAAGATATTATACAAAAAAAATAAATATATTAAACATATTAATATGGTAGAATATAATGAAAATATAAAAAATTGAATTTAAATAATAACAATAAATTTTTTATTTTATTTATTAAGAAATTTATATGATAATCCACAAGAAAAAAGTATCAATTCAGAAAAATTATATATTACATAATAACCTCGTTATAGTATCATATTAAATCAATTAAATTATGTTATTTGTTAACAAATCCTTGAATCCCAAGAGTATTAATTATTTGGATCCTATTATAAGACATAAACTCTCAGCCTCAATAGCCATATTATTTTTTATAGTGTTAGAATCTTCAGAAAAAACATTGAATTTCACCAATATAGCCTTTACAGAGGAAAGATACCATTGGATTCATCTTACTTTAATATCATCCTCATCACCAAAATTATTTTGTTCTAATTTTTCACCCACATATTGGAACTTCTAAAAAATCCTTATATATCTGAGGGCTGTCAAATTAAATTTGGATTCTGTCTTGGATATAAATAAGTGTGATATTGGAACTTGTTCTAACTTTCAAGAGATATCCTTCTCAAAAATATAGATGGTTCGATAATAAAACACAGAATATCCTATTTTCATGAACTTATAATGAATATTTTTTAGATCAACTATTATATCATCAAAATGTGATATTGAAATGATCTTATATATGTCAATCGACACATATTTACTGTGGAAACAAAAAATACTTATTGCTAGATGTAAAGATTATAGTTTCTCTTGCGGGGATAAATATATTATAGGTTTAGTTTTATAATATTTATAACTTTCACATTATCCAATGACCATGTGGATCATTAAGAATTCATAAAATATATAATCTCTTATTGTGGGGTTGTGGGTACTATGAAATTCTCAACGAGCTCATTTGTTTATGATGGTACCACTAAATATGACCATAGAAATGCTTATTTCAATATGTGAGTGAAAAATATCAAATCAATATACTTATATAGTACTAAAATTACCAAAATAATTGATTTCTCGGCCATTTATTATTATTTTGGGGTCAATACTTTGAAACATCCTCAATAACTGATTCCTGGGTCACCAGGACCTGGATTTTTCCCACCATAACTACTATATTTTTTGAAACTATAGGTGAGTCTCCACCTTATAACATTACCATACCCTCTTTAAAAAGATAACCCTCTCTGAAATAATTATCCTAATAGGTTAGGATGGGTTGAATGTCCTAAAGAAGTAAATATTCAGGGATATGTTGGTTGTAGACTTTAGGCATACGAGGTGGGATAAATCTTCCTAATACCATGTTCATAAATTTAAGCACCTGAAAAGGTGAAATATTCCAAGTATTATTGTAGATGATGAAGTTTCCTATATTTTTAATTGATATATTATTATTATATTCATGTTCAAATTATCATTTTATATAGGGAATAATCAAACAAGTATATTCAAAAAAGACTTATTCCCAAAAACATCCTTGTTAATGTCATTTAATTCATCCAAGGAGAATATACTTTTACATTTCATTGGGGATATTCCACCATGAGTATGGATTCATTAATAATAATGAGCCAAATTTTGAAACAAAAAGTCAGTAATCTAATACATTCTATGCTACTATATTTGGTAAATGCTACATCATAGAAATATTTCATAAATGCAGCCTTTAAAGTGAGTTTATTTAATAATTTAATAAAACTATAAATTTTAGAAGATGAAATTGATAAAAATTTATTTTATTTTGAAATTTATCATATCAAAAAATCATTAGTTTTAATTGTTAGAATTTTTTATAGATGATCATGTTTTTGTAATAGTACAATTTTTAGGAAACATGTAATTTTTATGAATTTAACGTGACATAAGGATAAACATGAAAATTATCAAAAAATTAATAAATGAAATATTAACTTATGTTATTCCAATATATATTTTAAAATTTCATTTAAAAATAAAAATCATACAGAAATATCCTTAAAACTACGTAAAAGTTACATTAATATAAAGATAGTTTTTATGCCATTCTTTAAATTAATTGTTTTCAAAGTAGAGTAGATTTTTGAATTCTTAGAAAGACTCATAACCTTTAATTTTTTTACAAATAAATTTATGGCCTTCAAATAACTATCCATAAAAATGTTATCTTATATATAAATTTGAATATTAAAAACATTATTTCTTTGAAAATAGTTTATACTCTATAATGAATGTTTGTAACAGAATTATCTATTCAAAGAAATGGAAATTTAATTTAAAATAAATATTTTATAATTTTAAATTATTTCAATAAAATTAGTTAAAAAAATTAAATATAAAATTTACTACATTAAAATTAGTTACAAAGGTTCAAAATGTTTTACTATGGTAATAGAATATTTGGATAAATATAAAAGGTAAAAAAAGAAAAATCCATAAAAACAAAAATATGTCATAAATGGAATTTATTTAGTTATGTTTCTAACAAAAATATATTTCCTCTCCACTTTTTTCCATTTTAGGGTCTTTTACACATGAATAGAAACCTTACATTTTTAAAATGTATTGTCCCTTATAAAACAATGCTTCCTTTCACTTATTAATGTATACAATGTTAACAACATCAATAATCATCCCTCATTATATTTTAACATTTAAAATATTAAATAATCCTTTTACTAGAAACCTATCCAAAATATTCACACCCATGTGTTTTCATATTTACCCATATCTATTCAAATTTGAGGAGAATTCAATGGAAAATTCAAGTCCCTGACCTGAGTATTATCTTCTAAATAGCATTCTTCTTAATTAGAAATTTTAAAATTAATTTTAAAATTATTAATAATATAAAATAATAGAAATTTCTATTCATTAATGTTACTGTATTATATTTATCATCATTATTTATTCATACACTAAGACTATTGATAAATAACCTACTGTTTGTGCATTATGTGAACATCCATATCTATGAGGTGAAATGTTTTGATTCCATTTACCACTATAAAATTATTTAATTAATAAAGTTATTATATTATTAAATTTATTTTTATAATAAAATTAAATTTATTTTATGTAAAATTATATGACCTACTAATTATATGATCCACAATTGATCATTGTAAATTTATTAGATTAAAATAAATGTTCATATAAGATTATCATTTGTTAAAATATTATAATATTTTCATTTCCATTTCATCTAATTATGATTATTTAATGTTAATATATATCAAACTAGTAACCCATAAATTATATAAATATGATTTTTGAATAATAATATTCTAACAAAATACCCTCATAATAATTTACCTAATTTTGGTGTGTTCATGTTTTAGAATAGATTAACGACCTTCATGAAAAATAATATGAATTTCTATCAAGGATAAATATGAAAAAATATTTAATAGTATAATATTATATGATGGTGTAAATAATATTTTTATGGATATATTATATCAAACTAAAATTCATCAATTAAGGAAACACCCCCTGTTTAACAAAAATCAAAAAATTTGATTCTTAATGACTTCATTTTCATAGATATGGTATAAAACACTCATATAACCAGTTTAAAACATCAATAATTATAATATATCACCCTTAAAAATTAATGAAATATGATTAATTTTTATTGGAAGAAAAATAAACACAATAAAATCATTATGAAACTGGTACAAATGATCATAATGATAATCATTGATATGGAAAATAAGAAGAATTCATATATAGAATAAATTTTCATGAATATTATTCATGAAAATAGATATGTGTATTATTATTATTAATGTTGTTAGGATATTGATTTTTATTATATAAGATTCTAAATTATGATGGTGGATTTCAAGTAATGGCAGAAGTATTTCCAATCCCCTATTAGTCTCTTTTAGATGTGTTTTGTGTAATTCACTAAATTTACAAAATCTAGAATATATATAATGAAAATATAAATTTTATAACATTCAATTAGAATATTCATATTTCTAACATATTATAGATAATTCCACTCTTTTAAGTTGTTATTATTGAATTTATACCCAATTCATAAGAGGGTTATTTCAGTCACATTTTTTATTCTGTTGGTCTTAGGTTATAATCACCATATATTTTATTCTTGTTGGTTCTTAATTATCAATTGAATTTTTGGTCTATACTAATTATAAGTTTTATATTATTTACGTGTCTATATTTTTTCCCTTGGTCTTATAATTTTGATTCAATATTTACGTTTTTCAGGGTGTAAAACCGTCTACACTTTTTGGGGAACTTAAAGTGTATATAATTTCATGGAAAATAAATTCATGTATTGATATTAAAATTTTTATTAGATTTTGGTATATATTAATTTATCGTTAATCACCCTAAAAATGTTTGTTTGAGCATTAATAAAATTGGCACCATGATGTGTGTTTATGAGACCTTGGATATAACACATGTTATCATACTCCTAGGGATATGATTTGTATTTTTGCACACTCATAATGATCCCTGATTAATACCATCCAACTATGTGACAAAAACCTAGGAACCCAGAATTATATCTTGATTAGTGCACCAAGACTCACTCAGGTCCATGTACAGCCAACACACTAAAAATACCAACCATGGTTTCTCCAATATGGAAACTATTCCACACATAAAAAGGTAATATGAATGAACTATGATCCCATACTATAATTCTAGTATCTCTCCAATTGTATGAATAAATACATCCATAAATCTAAAAAATACATTATGATCCCCTCCACGATGTTCCATGGATGGGTACTCGAGTATCACTCATGGATTCAATAATTCATTTATTAATTAATTTAAAAAATACATTCTTCAATTTAAATTTAAATAACTAAATTGGTAAAGTATGTACCGATGACCTATCATACTCAAGGTAAAAAATTATAAGCTAACAATATATGATAACTAAATCAAAATCCATGAAACAAAAAGGATAGGACCAAGATAAACTTTTAAACCAATTATAACAAAAAAAAGTTCAGGAACTAGGTATTCCACCCATCAAAACAATAAAAAAATATACTTAACTTTTTTGGATTAGAAGTATACACAAATTATTATAAGGGTGTTATTAAAAAAATGACATTATTATTAAAAAAAATCATTTAGTTCACAATAGGTATTGAAATTTGAATGCATATCCTAAAAACCCCACCTATAGTTGTCTTGTATATATGTGAGAAACAACATTTAATACATGAATAAAAAATGAAAACCTAAATGGGGTGGATCAAACAAGTAATAGATGATAATTATTTAGGAACAAAACATTTCACTCTTCTAAATAAGGTTTTGGTTGACTTTATGAATTTAAACCATAACAAGAAAGTTCAATCATATGATAAGGAAAGCTAAGAAATTTAATTGAATTACATTTATTATTTTATATCACATTAGATAAGATTGATTTGTCGAATAACGGTTACATTTTTTAAAGATATGAAAATTTAGGAAATTTTTTTTATACCACCCACATTATTCCATAGACAACTCACAATTCTGATATAATGCTTTGATTTGGCCATGTCTGAAAAGATGAAATGGATATTTTCCATGAGAATAGGGAAAATTATACCACACAAAAATAGTACAATGAGAGTGAAGATTAACTAATTAAAAATAAAGAGGAATGAAAGGATTACTAAAGGGAATCCATAAATATCAATGGTCCTTGATTCTATATTTTGAATAGAGAGATAGAGGAAATCATATGATAGGATTGGGAGAAGACTCACGTGAGAGGGAAGGGGGAGCTCATCACTAGAAAATAAGATTGGAAACTAAGGGATTGAAATTAAAGATCAGTGATCGTTAAATCCCTATATCCCCTAGATAAAATTTGGAACACATTTTTTCCACAAGGATGGCCAAACCATGTGCCAACTGTGTTCTAATGTAGTCCCAAATGAAAACCCCACATAGTTAATGCACAATATTTCCCTAACCAGAACCAAGTAGGGATAAAAAAATATGATAATAGCCATCATTTAGTTTTAAATTTGTGAGGATCCTCCAAAATGATTTGAATAAACTGTACAACACATCTTGGTTATCTAGATCACAGAAAATTGTTTTCCTTGGGGGACATATAGTTTCACAAAAACTATGTCCTCTTAATTTCTCCATCCAATTTTTAGGTTTTTGGTGTCTGGAACCCCTGATCATAGATGGAACACTAAAGAGACCCTCATGCCTTGAAACACATCTAAAAACACAGATTTATGTGTTCAATGTCTTGGTATTCAATTTATATGTTCAGATAAAAAAATATACCTACCACCAAATGAAATAAATTCGAATACCCATGAATTTTTATCTTGTTTAATAACACCGGATGCTATAAGTTGAGTGTAATATTCTTGTTCCCTGATAGTATAATTGTTATTAACTTATGTTATAATCTCATTGGATCTTCAATAATGGTCATCCTTGTGTGTAAGTGTAATATTTTAGTTAGGGGTATGATATGAGATCATGTTATAAATAATTATATTTTAAATGAAATATTCATGCTACATATAGTTATCATATATAATGAATGTTATTCTATTTTCATTTCAAGTGTAATATGGATCATTGATATGAAAATGTATGCATAGAAATAAAATATCTTAGTAAACAGAGATCCTAATAATTGTGAGAACTTTCACATGGGGGA
Organism: Viscum album; assembly: GCA_963277665.1. Lineage (NCBI taxonomy): Eukaryota > Viridiplantae > Streptophyta > Magnoliopsida > Santalales > Viscaceae > Viscum > Viscum album. The sequence continues at coordinate 493,173,829 of OY728128.1, forward strand.
TTTATTACTATATATATCTAGATAAAAAATGGTTAGATTTCATCGATTGGAGTCATGTTAGTCGTATATATATAAATATTCTATGGTCTTATAAGATGAAACACGTAATATTGATTAAATTCATTATGAATTTAATAAATTTTGATAAACTCAATTTCATGTGAAAATTTATTAGTGTAATGTATTTTATGTCCATATGATGATGACTAATTTCATGAAATTTACAATCATGTTGAGCAGATGACATGCCATACAGTTTAATTTCATTTTGTGAAAACCATTTTATATGGTGTTTTTGATATATCTATCTCATGTTTATGTGGATCTATATCATTTTTGGTCTTGGATATGTAAATTCTACATGTTATTCGAGGATTTAAACACTACGATAAAGAATTTTTTTATTTTTCATTTATATTTTAATCCAAAAAAACATAGTTCAAGTGACAATATAAATCCTAAAATATTAGGAATCAATCAACAGAAATTTATTAAATGTCCTAGAATAGTTCCAGTAATTAAACCCCTTCACGAATAGTGATGTCTCAAATAGTAAGATCTAATGGGGAATGAATTTGATATATATTTGGAGTTGGGAATAAGATAGAGAATATATATGCCACTAAATATCCTAAAATAATTTTAGTTAAGTAACCCATAGTTCCAGGTTAGGTTGAAATTATTTGTTATAGGTTTACCGAACCATGATATTATAATTTCCATTTATATTAATGACCATTGAATCCTCAATGGAAGATCACAATTCTCAATATAATTTAGGATCTTACACGGGGGAGTGAAAATAGTATAAACAAAGAAATGATGAAAAATAAAATTACGTTTGGCATTTTTTAGTCGATATGGTTCAAACATATGAATGCTTGGTCACACCAAATATAGTACACTGTGAATTTGAGAATCTTGTAAGATGGAAAATATATTGGGTTGTTGAAAATCATGTTATAAGGACACATATATCATGTAGTTTATGGTTATGATATTATGAACCATACTGAGTTATATATACTTATTTATAGTGGGATTATGTACTGTTAAATTGAATTCATATAAAGATAAACAATGGCTGAGGGTTTTTAAATAGAACTTATTAATGTGTAATTTGAGATAAACTTGTCATAGTGTCGAGTGAAAAAGATAAAAAAAATATTTGAATGAATAGGGGATCATACTATAAGGTAATGTTAGGGGTAAATTTGATCAATCACATGGTATACTATGCATGAAATCACTGCATATATGAAAATGATAAGAATTATGACACCTGAATTTCATCAAATGTAAAGGGAATTATATCATAGTGCATATAAAGAAATGGAATATTCCCTATAGAATCATAAAAAAATATGAATCTCAATTTTAATACTTGCAAGACCATTCTAGGATACTTGCAAGACCATTTTAGGATCTTATTTGATCGAAATGGATTCATAGTAATTTAATATCATATTTATCACCCAAATTATTTTGTTCCAATTCCAAAACCACATATTGGATCTTCTATCAAATCATCGTATCATTGAGGTCTATTAAATTTAAGATGGATTCTATCTTGGATCTGAATAACTGTGATATTGGAACTTGTTCCCTCTTTCGAGATACATCCATCTAAAAATGTGGATGGATTGATAATAAAATCCTCCATATCCTAGTTTTAGGAACATATAATGAATCTTATTTAGAACCCATGTTAGATTGTCTAAATCTTGTTTTGAAATAATATTCCATACACCGATCGTTATATGTTTTCTGTTGAAACAACAACTAATTCTTACTCGAGGTCTAGTATATAGTTTCTAATGGGGAGATAAATATATTATAGGTATAATTAATAATATTTATTGTTTTATCATTATCCATTGACCTTTTGGAAGATAAAAAAAATTAAAATATTATCACTATTAATTTGGGGTTATATAGACAATATCTTTCTCGATGAGCACATTTGTTTTTTATGGAACCACTAATGATGGCCATAAAAATTATTATTTCAAAATGTGAGTTTCAAATATCAAATCATGATCCTCATATAGTACTAAAAAAATCCCATAATTTTTAATTCATCATCCATTAATTCCTATTTTAGGGTTAAATACTATGCATCTTCCCCAACGACTTATTCCATGGTCACCATGACCTCGATTTTTTCCAACATTACTACTCTATTTTTGACACTATAGTTGAGTCATAACCTTAAAAAATTACCTAAAAATATATAAAATATCCTCTCTCTCTCTCTATCTCTCGGAAATCAGTAGCCTCATAGGATTGGAGGAGTGAAAATTCCTCACATGGTAAACTGTTAGGGATCTGTTGGTGGCAGACTTCACACATGCGATGTGGGAAAAATCTTCCTGGTACCAAGTTCATAAATATAAATAGGTGAAGTAGTGAAATAACCCATGTATTATTCAGGAAAATTATGTTTAGTATATATTTTACAGATATATAAATTTGATATTCATATTTAAATGAGCATGTTATGATGAGGAATAATCAACCAAGAAAATCCATAAAAGTCATCCACCCAAACATATCATTTTTAAGGCCTATTAATTCATCCTAGGGGCATGTAATTTTATTTTTGAGTGGAGATATGCCACCATGTTTGTGGATTCATCAACAATAATGAACATATTTTGAACAAAATGGTTTTCATATAATATCATATATGCTACAATAGATGGTAAATTCTACATCCCAGGACTATTTCACAAATGCAGCTTTATATGTGATTTTATTTATTAATATAGATAAAATATAAATTTTAGATGTTGAAGTTGAACAAACGAATTTTAATGTTTCATTTATCAAATCAACATTATCTTAGTTTGAATTTTGGGTATTTTTCATAGAAGGTTAGGATGTAGTCAAAATAACAGTTTTCAAGAAACCTAAAATTTGTATAACATTACCGCTATATTAGGATTAACCTAAAATTTAGAAAAACTTTTAATTTGTCAAATATTAATTAAATTAATATCCATATATATTTTAAAATTTCCTTCAAAAATATGAAACATATTAAAAAAAATTTTAGAACTATTTAAAAGCTACAATAACATAAAGATAATTTTCATGCTCTTCCTTAAATAAAGCATTCAAAAATGAGGTTAGATTTTTGAATTCCAAAAAAGAATCACAACCATTATTTTCTTATAAAATAATTTAATGGAATTTAAATAATTATCTATATAAATTTTTTCTTTTATAAAAATTTAAATCATAAATTGGTTATTTCCACAAAAACATTTTTTACCCTATAATTTGTATTTATAATAAAATTAACTTTTCACACCATTGTATATTTTATTTGAAAAAATTAATTTAAATTTTAAATTATATTATTCAAATTAGTGGAAAAAAATAATTAAATAAAATTTACATTAAAATTAGTTACAATGGATAGAATGTAAAAAATAAGGTAAACATGTATTGTGATTAAAGAGAAAATTAAAAAAGAAAAATCCATAAAACACACATATATGTCCAAAAATGTATTTTTTGTGGATTGTATCTACCAAAAAAGAATTTCCTCTATACCTTTTCCCATTTTATGGTCTTTTACAAATGAATAAAATCCTTAAATTTTTTAAAATGTATTTATAGTCATAAAACATAACTTCCCATAATTTATTAAAGGTTTCCATCTTCACAACATCGAGACTCACCCCACATTATAATTTATCCTTTAAAATATAAAATATTTTGTTCCATGGAATCCCATGCCAAAAATTTATGCACATGAATTTTCAAACATAGCCTTATCCTTTCAAATTTGAGGAGAATTCAAAGGAAAATTCATGTCCCTGATATGAGTATTATCAACTACATTTTTTTCTTCTTGATATTAATTTTTAAAATTAATTTTTCTAATATTAATATATTTATATTAAAATAATTTATTGTCATTAATGTTAATATATTAGATTTACTATAATTATTTTTTCATACACTCAAACCTTTAATAAAAAAATTAATGTTTTTGTATTGTGTGGACATCCATGTCTATGATGTGTCATGTTTTGATTCCATTTACCGATATAAAAATATTGATATAATAAATGTTTTAAAATATAAATCTTATTTTTATATTAAAATTAATGGTATTTTAAGTCAAATTATATGACCTATTAATTATATGATCCAAAAATGATCAATTTCAATTTATTCCTTTAAAATAAATGTTTTTAGAAGACTATCATTTGTTGAAATCATGAAATATATTCATAACCATTTATTCTTATTATGATTATTTAAAATTATTATATATCAAAATAATAATCATAAAATTATATAATTATTTTATGGAATAATAATATTATAACACTCCTCTCATCATAATTAATTATTAAATCTGGGTATGTTCATGTATAGAATGGATTAACCACCTACATGAATAGTATAATATATTTTTATCATGGATGAATATGAATACATATTTACTTGTATAATATTTTATAAATTGGTAAGGAATTTATTTTTCAGGATATATATTTTGTCAAAATTTAATTCATCAATTAAAGAAACATCCTCCATTTATAGAAAATAACAGATTTCTTATCGACTTCATCATCATATATATGTTCTAATACACTATTATAACAAGTTTAAAACATCATAACTTATTTTATATCATAATTAAAATAAATTGAGGACATGTTAAAATTTTAATTTGGATGAAAATTGAGTAAAACACAACATCATTATGAAGCCAGTACAAATAATCAAAATGATAATCATTCATGTATAAAATAAGTAGAATAAATATAGAGAATAATTTTTTGGATTATTTTTCATGAAAATAGATATGGGTATTTTTATTTATTATGTTCATAAGACATTAATATTTATAATATAAGTCTTTAAATTTTGATTGTGGATTTAGAGTAAAGGCATATGCGTTTCCTATATCATATTCCCCTCTTTTATGAATGTTTGGTGTAAATCACCAAATTTACATAATCCAGAGTTTATATAAAAAAAATATATATTTTATATCATGAAATTTAAATATTAATGGTTCTAAGATATTATATTTTTTCCCACTATTTAAAAAAGGATATTATTGAATTCATTCCCAGGCCATAATTGGGTTATTTTTGTCTCAATTTTCATTCATTATGTTTGAAGTTATAATCAGTAAATATTTAAGATTTGTTGGTTATTAATTTTCAAATGAATATATATATATATATTAATTATTAATTTTATAGGATTTAAAAGTCGATATTTTTTATCCCTCGGTCATATACGTTTTATTAAAGAGTTACATTTTCTAGTGTGGGTACCCCATCCAATATTTTTGGAAAAATAAAATTGTGTATAAATCCCTAGAAAATAAATTAAAGAATGGATATTGGTATTTTTATGTGATTCTAGTATAAATGAAAATATAGTTAATCTCTATAAAAAGGTTTGTTTGAGCATTAATTTAATTAGCACCCTAATGTATGATGATAGGCCTAAGGATTTCACACATGTTATAACACTCCAATGGATATTAATTGTATTATTAACACTCTCATAATGAACCATGATGAATTATATTCCCTTACACTTCCATGGTCACCTTCTAATGAATGATATTGAACCCATTCACTATCTCTCATGGATAATCCTATGCATAATGTGTACAATGACCTCAATATGTATTTGATAAGGGTAATTGTTTTAAATTTTAAGATACCCTCCACATTCTATGATGATTAATATATATTCTCATAAAAATCCATGATATTATATTTAATATAGATGTATTTTATTTATGTATTCCTGAGAATATGGATATCATTTTTTTAATTAATAGATTCATTTTAGAATGGTATCAATGTTCTTGATTAATATTATTGTGAATGCATTAGACTGTATTTTGGTATGAATGGGGCCAAAGTTTTATATAACCAATGATTAAATGATATGTCTCTTGAGAAAAAATAGTTTGGGTTTTGTTTATTCCTCTTCACGTGAAAAGATAGTGTGTTATCGTGGGGCCTTCATAGTGATATTTTTTAATGTCTCGAATTATGCTTTCCATCATTATGAAATCAATTGTTATTATTATACATGTTTTTATTTATTATCTGGGAGATAATCTTCCTATAGTTTCACATGAATTTTAATTCAATATTTTAATTCATTATTTCCGTATTATTTATCAAAAAATTATGTTATGTAATATTCTGCTATATTTTAATTCATAATGATCATATGATTTCACCCTTATTTTCTTCCCTTTACCTATGATTGTAAGAGGTGGACTAAGTGTAATATTAATTCATATTATATAAGTTTTAATCTTTTCTTTATCAAATTTTGATGATGTATCTTATTTTTTCAAGTGTAATTTTTGAATATATCTTGTCATTCTAATATATTAAATTATTAAATAATTCTAGTACTGTTATAAATTTAACAAATATCATAATATTACTATAATGTCTATGATTCTAGATTTTGGGATGAAACAGTTGCTCATAATGGATGATTAGTAGATATATTAGGGATTATACTTAGTTGAACCATGTAAGGTAGAATAATTATTATAAAAAACAACCAATATTTATATTTAACATTCTAGAAAACATAATTGGAACTTATTTTACAATTAAATATCATGATCTAATTATGTGAATACAATTTTTGAATGATGGATACTAATAGGACTTTTCGGAACCATATCTTGTTTTGAAATTAAATTTCATTTTCTAATTATGTGCATGACCTTGTATAATAGTGGAGACTAGACAAAGGAATGGGAACTACATGAACACCAATTATCATTGAACATATATTACATAAAAATAAGTTTCTTTTCAAGAAATAGAAGAGGTTAAACACCCCTTTATTGATTAAAAAAGATAAATTACCATTGAAAACATGTAATAGGGACCATTATAGGGTGATGTGAAATAATATTTACAAACATGACCTTATGGCCCTAAAAATGGTCACAAGAGTTAACTGAGAAACAATGATTCATGACCTGAAAAATAAAAACATTCTCACCCCTTTTATAAAATGATATTATGAAATCAATCACAAAAATGTGTTCCCCACCTCTCATGAAGATAATCTATTATATAACCACAAAACAAGGAAGAACAATCCTCCCACTCTAGAAAATTGATTGGAGGACTGGATGATAGGTCCCAACACATCAGTATGCCTTTCAAGCTGCCAGCCTGACAATGTACATGAGAAACTAAATGCACAATTAACCTGATACATCACTGATGAATATTGAAGATAGACTATAAGAATAGAATAGGTTTCCTATATTTTCAATGAGATCAGATGGATGATGATTGGTGTTATCACACTCTTCCCTCATTCAATGACACCAACCTACTGATATATGTAAAATCATTCACCACATCTAATTAAAATGAAATAAAATTTAATTATCATGATGAATATAAGGACCTATCCTTAAACATCTCAAAATATTGAGTTAAGACTTTAATTTGACTTCAATTCACATATAATATCATTTCAGGTTAAGAGCATTAGAGAAATAAGCAATAATTGTAACATTACATCTCAAATATTACAATGTTGACACTTATACTCTAACAAATTTTTTTCACAAAAATGAAAATCCTAAATTAAAACAAAAATCATTTTCTTCATTAAAATATTCTCAAATTATTCCTTTATCTTACCCTTTCTTATACCCTATGAAATGTATTTCAAAAACATGGGATGCACATAAAAATCTCAGCTAGGGTTATCAAATAAGGAAAAAAACATTAGTCCATGAAGACATAAAAATCAAGGAAATCATAAATTTCACTCATAAAACATGTGACACTTATTATAACTCATTAAGTCATAGTATTTATGAAAACCACATATAAATCATAAACCATTAATGTATCTTGTGGAATCTATAACATACTTACTCTGTAACCATCACAACAATAGAGGGAGTAACATTCATGGTTACATTTGAAATACCCATCATAGTATATTACCTAAATATCATAGGATAAAAATTAATGTTTTCCTCCATCACATTACCCAATGCATTAGAGATATTTCTCGTCCTCACCCAACCTCGGTTTATCATGGAACCTCCCATATACGTAAAAAATACCTATGAACCATAAAATAATCGTAACATATAAAACATGCGTAAAATAACGATAATGTTTCCACGTTGAAATAAAAATATATAATTTTAAGATCTTAAAATAATCAATGCATTCTTAAAATGATATTCAATAAAAAAATACCTAAAAAGGGTATATGGTATTTATTTTCTTTTTAATGACATTACAGTTTCTTAAATAATCCAAATATAAAAAAATGCTCGTGGCAGTGAAAGCTCATTGTCACTACTTACGTTAAAATGGAAAATTCTTTTAATCATTTATTAAAAGTAAACATAAAAAAATATTCATTTTAAAAATATTTTATTATAATTAAAATAAAAATATTCTAATTATACACTGTGTAAAATAAGTGTGTTTGTAAACCAAAATATGCCCCAATGAAAGGTGATTGAGACGACGTTCCTTACCTTGAGTCCAAATCTTCACGTATGTTCGATGTTATTCTTGAATAATAATATTAAGTCTATATATACTTACTTAAAAACTTTTTTCAATTTTATTATTCAATTTATAATACTTATTGTCATGTTATAAAAATTACATAATTATTTATGTTCATATCGGTCGTTTTGTCAATATTTGTTACATGGGAGGAAAATGAAATTCTTTCATGTAAATTATCCATGTGGTCCAAAATAAATCATCTACATAATATTATTCATATTTTAAATATCATATATATCAAATATTTGAGTTATATATGTATCTATAACAGTTTATAATAGTTGGAGATAAGAAATGAAATGCACTATTCCGGGAGATGGTATGAGGTACGTACGCATTAACGAAACATTCCTTTCATTTTTATATAAAATAATTGAAAACAAAATGAGACGTATATAAATTATAAATAAATTATAGTATATATTTTATATGTCTAACCAATTTTCATTAACTCTATCTGTTATACGTTCCATGTATGGCGTGAATGTGTCATATCACATTGATGGGTCGTTAGTCCGCATTTCCAAAAATGAAATTATCATATTTATAGATTATGGAATGCATAAAGGTTTGTCGTAAATAAAAATAATTAATAATAGATAAAATATAAATATAATATATATCATATTTTAATATATTTCCAAAATAATTTCTTCCATGAGATTTTATAGGGTAAAATTGAGAAATGGTCATTTCGTAATGCATTTGTTCACCGTACACAGAATCACTATGTCCATATAAATTAGATGGGGGTGTGAGTAAGTGTAGTTCAAATAATTATAATAAAAAAAATACTATTATACTAAGGATATGGGTTTTTATGTATTCAATGAATTATTACATCATACGTAGTTAAGAATGAACATAATGGAAAAGAACTTGAGAGAATACGTCACCCCAAAATCGGGTAACTCCATTTGATTTGAGTAAAATGATTTCATGAATTTATTTCTGCCCAAGGTAAGGCTTATAGGATGAAGGGAGGGATGTTGGGAGATTATTTGGGAATATTTTTGATGATCCAAGAAGCATTATAGGTGTAAATAATTCGATAGAGTTGGAGGCCATCAATAATAAGGAGGATGGGCACTTTAGAAAAGTCTTGAATATTATTTTATAATAAAATGATTTTCGGTTTAAAATAGACCCAGACACATTTATTTCCAATATAATAATATTTTAGTTGCAATACCAATAATACAATAATTTTAAGAACATTTTGGAATATTTTTTTTCATTCCCTTCATGGTTTAACCCTTAGTTAAAAACATTAAATCTAACCATATCTTCTAGTATTTTCATAATATATGGTAACAATAGTTACAATAAAATTCAATGCAAAACATAATTTGATCATTAATTACATTATTTACATTATCTATGTTATTTGGACTAATATTAGAATTTCTGGAATTTTTTATTAGTTAATAATATAGTATTTGTTTTATAAAAATCTTTTTTATCAATTTTGATACTAGTTACAAATTGATTTTTATGAACGTACCAAATTATTGATTAATCATAAAAAAATAAATTAAATTAAATTTAATATGTAAATATCATCCAAAAAATTTAAATATGAAATCAAAATAATATAATTACTTTTATTTTAATATTTATAATATCATTTATTTGAATCATTCATTAATAATGTAATCACTTCATCATCAATTTGTAAAAAATAATTTTTTTTAGTCTAAAAATTATAAATAAAATATCACAATGTGGGAAATAATTTTATATTTTGAATGAGTATTTATGTTCTAAAATATCACTTATATAACCTCATAAAATGTTTTTTATTAAAGGATGCATGTTTATGTTATATTTGGGTTTTATTTAAATTAAAAATTATAAAATGTCATTATCACAACCATGTGGATCCCAATTTCCCAAAGTTCTGAATATGTATGCTAATGGTTAGAAATATATGATTAAATTGTATTGGGAAATGTTTTAGGGTTGTTTTATATTATTATAATATTAGGTTTTCCCTTATTTAAATAATTTACCATTTAACCATGGTAAATAAACAATAATTACTCTATATACTATTCATAATTCTAAAAAAGGTATCTATTTAAAAATATAATAATTAAATTTACTTATTTGGAATCAATTTTTCCAAATTAAAACCACCTAAATTGTAGTAATTAATTTCAAATTTGTCCATTTTCTCAAAACATGAAAGTGCGTTTTTAAGAAGTAAAACTACTAAAGGAATAATAGGTGATTATTTCCAAATAAAATGTGAAATTAATTATAATAATCATCGTTGGATTAAATGATAATAATTTATTCTTTATATAATTTTAAAAAATTAAATAATATTTTTTAACCATATAACTTATCTCGATGTTAAAAGTTATTTTCAATTAAAATTTAGCATATTTTTACTACTCATCTGAACATGATATTAATGAGATAAATATAAAAATTTCATCCAAAGTAAATTTGGATGTACCTATTTTCAATAAGAAGTTTTTTTTTTCAAATAGAACAAATAAATATTTTATTAATGAATTTTATGAAGGGTTCTACATCAAGAGAAAGTTAAACTGCATTTTTAGAAAATACTTCTTTTATCGAAAAAATTGAATTTTTTCTTATATCATATCTATAAAACATATAAGATTAATTTAATTCATTAATGTTAATATATAACATATATTTTTCATTAAATAAAAATACATAAATATTGATGGGATTTTAAAAATACGATTATTTTCTTTTTAAATTGGTTTTCATAAAATCACTTCCTTTATATACAATTGGTATTTATTTCTAATTCTAAAGAATTTTGTAACCACTAATTCATTATTTTAACATTTTAACTCTATATTATCAAAATTTAGTTCATATTATTCTATCCCACCTTCCAAAAGCTAGGTTTTAATGGTAAAATTTAAATATTAATATTTTCTTATTTGTTTATGATCGATTTAGTGTATCATTTGTGCTATTGATAATATTTATTCTTTCTAAAAACTCTGGATGTTACATCATTCCCCCATTTTGGAAATTTCAACCATCCAATTTTAATTTTTTTTCATGGTATGAACATTGAAAATCCCACATTGGATAAAGTTTCATTAAAAAAATCTATTTACAAGAATGAAATAGAAGTAAAAAGGTCACATGAGATAGAACATACAAGGATTCCATGTAATAAAACATGTATATGGAAGGAAAATGAAACATCATGTTCTGATTGATAGAGATAGAAAACATGATCAGAATAAAGTTAACCACTAGAAAACCACAAACTTGTAATGGGTTAAAGGAAAATTGATTTTTGTAGTAAGAAAATGATATGGAAAATGTTATTTTAGGTCTTTTTCATAATGTTGAGGAATTAATTTATTATGTGGAATAATAACATAAGGATACATTTCTAGTTTCCTAGTAGAGTTTCATCCTTTAATAAATATCTACTACAAAATCATCTTTTCTCCTATCGATGAGTATTCGAGATAATTAGGTCACACATGATGAGATTGGATCTTCGTCTAGAAAATCACACAATCCTTAAAAGATGAAACATATATCTCCCTTGAATATAGTTACTAACCCAAAAAATGGTTATTACATGATCAGATAGTAACTCGAAAAAATAATCATTTATAAATAGAAACACTACTCTTAATCTTCAAAAAATACCCAATTGTTCAGAAAATACCCCTAAACAAAGTATTCTATAAATAATTACTCAAAAAGTATAATCATAACAAAAAATTTAAACCAAAATTTCAGAAGGATTTGATCACACAGACTTCCAAAATAAATATTAGAATTTATCTCTAAATAAAATCTACTACTCTTAATGTCTCATACATAAATGTAATTAACCTAATCACATGCTATACATGATTATGATAATAATTTCTACAAATAAAACAAATCACAATATATAAATAATAAAAACATAGATTTATCCAAAATAAAATTCAACCATTACTCTAATAAAATCCCTTAGTATTCTCTTTTCTATAAGAATATAGTGTTCCCAAAAGAGTGAATGTCTTCTAAAATAACATTTATCACTTAATAACAAAATATTCATATTATACTGAGGATATCCATTTGAAAAAACCTATGTTTTCATAATCATATTTTTCATGATCCATAGAATCATTTTACTAAAAATATTAATTCATACTGACTAGTGACTTAACATATTCATGATGTAAGTGATGCACCAATATCTCCCTTCGGTTGTGGGATCGATTCATTTTGACTTGCTGAATGAGACAATTTTTCACTTATCATGTGGGGTTTCCATCTTTATAGAACTCAAAAAATAACCCTAACATGTTTTAACCTCAATAGTTATCTTATACCTCTCATTTTCATCACAACTCATAATGACCTCAATGTCTTATTTCATGAAGTCTTATATATATTGACAACTTTATACCTCCATATGATAATACAAAACTATTCCTCAAAGATTTAACATCATACCATGATCATAATGTCTACATAGTTTCATGATCATTTTTCTCATGTAAATAAATGGTTCATGCATTGAAAAAATGATTTAGATATCCTTCAAAATAAATTGTTTCCTTTATCCAAGTACACCTTGTAGAACATGCGTCATATTGGGGTTTATAGAAAAAAAATTTGGAAAAATAATTATGTATGATATATAATTTCAAAACATATTATAAATCATGATTTAAAATAAATAGTCGGACTGGGTTTGTGTTGAAATATTAAATCAATTGTCCATTTAAAATACCATATGTATTTTCTAAAAGAAAATATATTAAAATAAATGATAAATAGGTTGTGAATTGGTCTCCATCTTCAGAACCATTTTAAAAATCATAATATGCTTCAAAATATTGTGATAAGGTAAAATATATGAAAATAGCATGATAATATCTAACATTTTTGGAAATATGTGAATATTGAGTAAATATGATTTGATTAAATATAACCCATGATCCACAATGATATCGATTAATAATGGAGGAGTTTGATATTTCATACAACTGTTTTCATGTTCATTTTTTGTTAAAAAAATTTATAATCATCTGAACCAGACATTACAACACTGATTGAATACGAGTCAATATGAATAGACTGGAATGTTGATTGATATCCTACATCTTCCATTTTCTAACCAACTTAATTTGATCTGAACATTTTTTAAAATACGTAATTAACATAATGAATTGTGAATAAGGAATAACGATGTGTTTAAGTGATGCTCTTGATCCCTAATATTGTCTAAACCAATCCTTTAATAACTACTATAAGAAATTGTCCTTAAAAATTACATAATACTCTGTTAAGTCATTAATTTGACATTAATTAACTTTGAGTATCTTTTTAGGTTTAGTGTTTTATAGAATTAGGCAATAACTATTACATTACATCTCAAAAATTACAAAGTAAAAACAAATACACAATCAAATGTTTTCACAATAATTAAACTCCTTAATTAAAAAAAGAATTAATTTCATGATATAAATAATCTTTAATTCATCCTTTCTCTTACACTTCCTTATACCATGTGAAAAAAAATCAAAAACATGGGACGAGTATAAAAACCATAGTATGCTTTATAAAATAAGGAAAACCCCCATCTACCAATGGATACATAATAATAATTGAAATCATAATTTTCACTCGTTAAACATATACCCTTTAATATTAATCATGATAACCTAAGAGTTTTGAATAACTAATATAAATCATAAACCATTAAGGTAACATGTAGAACCCATAACATACTTACACTATAGCTTTCACAACAACATAGGGAGTAACCTTCACGGTTATGTTTGGAATACCCATCAGAGTATGTTCCTTAAATATCTTAAGAGAAACCTTAACAATTACCTCCTCCAAGTTACCAAATGCATTGGAGAGTTTTCTTGGGATAAACCCCCCCTTAGATTATCATATAACCACCAATATATGTATATAATTTCCATGATTCATAACATAATCATAACACATAAAAAATCATAAAAGAAAGGTAACATTTCAACATTGAAATCACAATAATCCTTTTCAAGATATTGAAATAATCAATGATTTTTCAAAAACATTTTCAATACAAAAATATGTAAAAAGTTTATATGTTATTTTTTTCCTTTTAAAAAAATTACGACATGTTAAGCATTCCAAATAATAAATAATACTCGAAGTGGAAGACAAATCTTTATCACCATGTACTTTAAAATGCAACATTATTTTTTCCATTTGGTAAAACACATCATTTAAAAATATTATATTTGAAAAAAAAATTAATTATATTAAAATTTAAATGTAATAATTATATACAGTATAAAATAATTTCATCTATAAACCAAAACATTCCTATATGAAAGGAACTTGAGACAAATCCCATTAACATGAGTCCAAATGGTCAAATATATTCTAGGTTCTTCCTAAATAATAAAATTAATTTAATTTCTTCTGGATTCAGAATAATTTCAAGTGTATTATTCATTTCATATGAAATATTATCACTTTTTAAAAATTAAATAATTATGAATGTTTATATCGGTCATTTTGTTGATATTTGGTACATGAGTCGAAATTTAAATTGTATAATGTAAATTGTCCATGTGGTAAAAAGTAAATCATCTCCATAATATTATTACTGATTTAAATATATTATATAACATATATAACAATTATATATTTATTTATAATTTTCCATAATATTTTGAGATAAGAAATGAAATGCACCGTTCATTGAGACGATAGGTCATAGGTACGCATATACGATACATACATTTCATTGTCATATTAATGGAATAAAAAATAAATAATACATAGTAATATTATATTTATTTTATTGTATATATGATATATATGTTACATAAGTACATTAATTCTGTCCTTTATACATTCAATTTATGGCATGGATGATTAACATCACTTTGAGGGGGTGGTAGTCCGCACTTCCAAAATAAAAATTATCATACATACATAATATAGAAATAATAAAGGTATGTTAATAATAATAATAATAAAAACAGAGACAATATTAATAGAATATATATAATATATAAATATATTTCTATAATAATGGCCACCATGAGAGGTTGTATGTGAAAATTTAACAATCATCGGTTCTTGAGGCAGTAGTTCATCGTACATAGAAACAGTATGTTCATATCCATTAGATAGATATGTTTGTAAGTGTAGTTAGAATATTTCTCATAAAAATATCCTAGTATATTTAGGATACTGGTGTTGTTATTTAATCAATGAACAATAAGATTATAGAGAGTGAAAATGGAAAATAAAGGAAAGGAACGTGAAAGATGATGTTACCTCTAAATCAGGTATCTCCTTTTGATTTGGGGAAAACGGATTTCCTGAATATCCTCCATCCCAAGTTATGAATTTTAAGCAGAGGGTAGGGGTGTTTGGAGAATCATTGATCAGAAATTGGATGTTTAAAGAGGAATTATTGGTATAATAATTGTGTAGAGGTGGTGGTCTTTTGTTAGAGGGAGGATGGGAACTTTTTGAAAGTCTTGAAATATTCTTTTATATTAAAATAATTTCCACGTTTAAATGTTTCCAAACTCATTTATTTAAAATATATGATGATTTTATTTCTAATAACCAACATCCATTTATTTTAATACATTTTATGAATCTAGTTTAATCCATATCAGTTTTTTTAACCTTTAGTTAAAAACATTTACTCTTACAATGTGTTCTAATATTTTCTTAATATATGCAAACTGTCATTACTATAAAATGAAAAGAGAACCATAATTGGATATTTAATGAAATATATAACATTATATCAGTTATTTGTCTGAGTAGTAAATTTCTATTACTATTTTATCATTTAATAAAATAGTATTTTTTTTTAAAAACTCATTAAGGTATATTTTGACACTATTTAGTAATTTATTTTTGATAATGTTATAACAACTATATTACATCGAACCAAAGGCATTAAATAAAAGATAACATGATTATATAATCCTTAAAATTCGTGTATGACATCACAAAAATTAATTTAACTTTATTTTAACATTTATAATATCATTTATTTGAATCATTCATTAATTATGAATTCACTACATCATCATTGTTTCATAAATAAATTTAATAATTTTATGTCTAAAAATTATAAATAAAATATAATGATGTAGGAAGTATTTTTATTTTTATAGTTACTATTTATTGCAGAAATTATAAAATATATATCCATATATAAAAAATATTTTAAAAAAGATACATATTTATGTAATATTTCCTTTTTCTTTAAAATAAAAATCAAAAATTTCATTTTCACACCCAAGCGGCTCTCAAATGCCAAAAATTCCATTTAAAGATTCTCATGTTTGTAAAATTATCATAAAATAGGATTATGACACATTATATTCATGTTTTATATTTTTATAATATTATATTTTACCATTATTTAACAAATTTACCCATTATCCATAGTAAATAAAAATATAATTACTCATGTTATTTTTCATAGAGTCAAAAAATAAAAGGTACCGATTTACACAATTTTACCATTATGATTAAAAATATGGAATTAATTTTTTATAATTCAAAACACAAAATTTTTAAAAATTAATTTCAAATTAGTTCCCATTTTCAATACCAGAAAATGTGTTTTTATGATGTAAAAACTACCAAAAAATTTACTTGTGTTTATATCCAATTAAATTGTAAAATTACATACAATGAAATTAATTGGATTAAATGATAAAAATATATTACATTTAAACTTTAAAACTAGTAAATAATAGTTTTTTACCATATATCATATCTCGATTGAAAATGTTGTTTTCAATTAAAATTTTGCGTATTTTTACTATTCATAAAAACCAGATAGTTATCAAAAAAATATCAAAAATTCTTCCAGAGTATATTTTATATCACAATTATAAATAAGAATTATATTTTGGAAAATAAGGCCTATATAGGTTTCAGTAACTATATTTAAAAAGTATTCTTCAGGAAATGGCTATAAAATAGGATTTTATGAAAAATAATACATTTATCCAAAAAATTGAATTTGTTCTCATATCATATCTAGAAAACATAAAGGATGAATTTAAAACATTACAAATAAAGTATATAATATATTTTTCATTTAATAAAAATAAATAATGTGTGATATTATAAAAACCCTGATCTTTTAATACACAATTAAACATAATTTATTATATAAACATCACTTGATAAAACATAGAATATTGAGTGTTCTAGTGTCTTTGGGGCATAATATCCTTACCAAAAAACATAAAACATTAAATACAACATCTTTATTGAAATGAAATTTTACATGACCAACACATTCCCTCGTACTTAGCATTGCATGGGATAACCTGAGAACATACATAAGAAAAGGGTGAGTCATAAAACCAACTAAGGTAATAATCATTGAATAACATGAGAAATAAAATACATGATAGAAAATAGGAATATCAATAGAGAATAATAGAATCATAAACATAAATTCATCATAATTAATGATAATATTAACATGGAAAGGTGGAAGCAACACTTAACATGGAATTAGCATGAGCCAAGGCTCATTGCACATGGAGTATGAGTAAATCCTCATTGCACATGAAGCATGAGTAAATCCTTTTTTCACTTGAATTAACATGATTCTACATCCATTTCACATGATGTATCATGGTACTATACATTACCCAATGCCTTGGAGCGCTATATGGGTGCACCCTTCTTAAACATTTCATTTCATGCACAAGTGTGCCACATGGATCATATAACATAGATTCACAAAACATCATCATTTATTTCATTATAAAGAAACTTGGAATTCATACATGAAGCTTTATAATCAATGAGTAAATGTGGATAATCTTTAATACCTTTGATAGAGATATGGACATGGTATTCACTACACAATGACATTGGCTTGGAAAACCGGTGCAATTTCGGCAGTGTAACGGCGTGACGAAAGAATTCTTAAAAATGGATGACGAGAGAGAAAGGGTTGTATCATCTTATTTACATGACATTTAAATTAAGGGGGTCATATAGAAACATGTCACAAAAAATGTAATATAATTTAGATTCATGATACAAAAGAATTGCTTGAATGTAAATGAGGAGAGAGAAATTCCTTTCGGAATTTCTGCATAGTAACGGGTGAACATGGGAGGAATTTAATTAGAGAGAAAGGGGTATCCCATCATTAAAACATAAAGAGGGAAGTATGGGGGAGTAAAAAAACCGTAACCTAACATTGATAATTGAAATTAAAAGGGAATATCAATTTAATGAATATTGGGAAAAAATAAGAAAGAAAGAAAAACCCTTACTTGGAGGTGTGGTTCCAAAAGCATGAGAGGGGCTTGAGAGGGGCTTATTGGATGCTTGGGGAAAATTGGGAGAATTATAGAAAGATGATGGCAGAGTTTGGATGAACTGAAATGGCTTTGAGTGAGGAAGAAGTCGGAGCTTGAGTGGGTTTATATTGGAAAGGTGAGGGAATTCTTTATTATTTAGGATTGGGACACCTCACATTAAACTAATCCAAATCACAATCCATACCATTGTTTTTGCCCTTGTTTTTTTGTCAAAGGGTTATGTAAAACAATATTTTATAATGAAAAAGTCTGAAATTATTAAAATAACGGGGTTTCTTATTTGGAGGTGAGTCACACTCCCAAAAAAAACAATTTTAAAAGACAAGATGTTTAATAAGTCATGAAGGGTCCATTAATGCATTGTAAAATAAGTAAAAAACCCCGAAATCACATTATTGTAATGGTAAAACATATATTGGCCGAACATAAGTCTTATAGTATTTTATAGCATCAATATTGTGTCATTATGTTTTCAAAAAACACATTATATATTTAAACGGTATTTAATTATTACCCAAAAATTTTACATTCTCTGAAAATTATGAAAAATTCATCGCTGGATAATTTCGACATCCTAATTCTAGAAATAATATTCATTTTATCAAAATAATTTTCTAAATAAATAAATTTTTACTTTTAAAATAAAAGCTGACATTTATCGAAAATTCATGTATTTTTACAAAAATAGATTTCAGAACATAATATAAATTAAAATTTATTTCTTAACATTATACGGTCATTTATATATAATAAAAAAAATTAATAAAAATAATAATATTTTATTAAAATATTATTTAATTAAAAAATAAATTAATTCATAAAAATAGCTTTCTTAGTAGATGACTAACTAAAAATACTAATTTTTCTTTAAAAAATATATTCAAGGTAACAGTAATAAAATGAATGTATATTCATTAATATATACAAAAATAATTTACATAACCATAGTACTAGGGATTTGACACATAACCAAGTAAAAAAGCTGCCTAAGTCCTAAGTTTATGGTGTGCGATGGTGACCGAATCTTGGGGTGGCTCAGATAACATTGCAGGCGTGGTCATCTCTATCAACTTCCAGTTTTATCATAGGTGGTCCCTCTCGATCTTGACATGATGATGCTCGAATTTGGATTGGTCACGAGAGAATCCCAATGACACCACCTCTTTTCCGAGCTCCAACAAATGGGCTTTTTATGGATCAATTCTACTAGATGAGGCCATCACTTCCTTTATCTGAGTAAATTTGGATTAGTTAAAACCAAATATTTATTCTAATCATGTGAACACTATTCAACAGCTATATTAGCATTGGTCACAATTCATAAAATAAAACCAAATATGTTGGCATTTTAAATAAAAATTTTACATAAAGAGACATTTAATTAGATCAAGAGGGATTTCATTAATGAATTTCTGGGTCATTACAATCTTCCCCCCTTATAAAATATCTCCCTTGAAATTTGCTTTTCCCACACTAAAATAGATGTCGGTAACTATACTTCATCATTTCCTCCAATTCCCATGTCACTTCATCAAACTCGTGGTTTCCCCACAACACCATGACAAGGGGTATTGTATGATTTTGTAGAACTTTTTTTTCTACGATCTATGATCTTCACTGGTTTCTCCTCATAAGAAATATCATCCTCTAATTGTACCACCATTGAAGAGAGTACATGTGAAGGGTCCAGTATGTACTACCTTAAGAGGGAAACATGAAAGACATCATGTACTTTGTCCATGGTAGGTGTATGTTCTAGTCGATAGGCCACATCATTGACACAATAAAGAATCTCGAAGGGGCCATTGTACCTTGGAATTAAATTACCTTTCTTCCCAAAAATCATGACCTTATTCTAGGGATATATTTGTAGAAATACCCTTTCTCCAACATTAAAATCAACGTATCATCAACGGTTATTTGCATAACTCTTTTTTCAACTCTGAGATGCCTTGATATGTTGCTGAATGGTTTTCAACTTCTCCACCATTTCATTGACCATTTATGGTCCAAGCTGCTTACACTCACTGACCTCATCCCAACATAACAGTGTTTTTCACCCTTTCCCATAAAGGGATTCATATGGTTCCATGTGGATGCTTGAGTGGAAACGGTTACTATAATAGATCTCTACCAGAGGAAGATGCTGATCCTATCCCCCTTTAATATCCATTGAGAATGATCTCAACATGTACTCAAGTGTTTGGATATCCCGCTCAGATTGGTCATCTGTTTGAGGATGATATGAAGTACTAATGTTTCGTTCATTATCCATAGCATGTTTAAGAATCTTCCAAAACATAGAGGTGAATCTTGGATCTCGATTAGATACAATATATACTGGTACTCCATGAAGTCTTACCACTTCCCTGATATATATTCGTGAAGTTGATTCAATGAGAAATCCTCCCAAATTGCAATGAAGTGTGCAGCCTTTGTAAGATGATCCAAAATAACCCAGATTGAATTGTTGCCTTTAGATGTCTTTGGATGTCCGGTGACAAAGTCCATGGTGATTTTCCCCCATTTCCATTCTATTATTGGAAATGGTTGCATCATCCCCTTAGACTTCTGCCTCTCCACCTTTACATGCTGACACACCAGGAGTTTTGAAGTATATTCAGCGATCTTCTTCTTCATATTATCCCACCAATAATTCTCCTGGAGATCTCAATTCATCATTGTGTTTCTTGTTTTAATAACAAAATTTAATCTATGTACATCATCCATATGGTCCTTCTTCAGCCCCGGAATTGATGGAACACATATTCATTTCCCAAATCTCAAAATTCTTTCTTCATTAACATTAAACTCGAAGGATTTAATTTTTCTGATAGCTTCCAAATTTTCCAGAATTCTCACAACATCCTTTGAGCATCCTTTAACCTCTTCAAAAGTGACGGTTGAGAAATCATTTATGAAAGTATTGATGATGTTCCCATCTTTATGATTCCAATGTCCATCTTCATCGAATCTAAGAAGATTGGATCCTTTTCAATTCTAGTTAATGATAGATTCACTGGGTGCTTTCTACATAGGGAATTAAACACCTTGTTCGCTTTTTGAGGGAGATAATGGATTGAGAAGTCATAGTCATTTACCTTCTCTATCCATCTTCGTTGGTGCATGTTCATCCCTTTCTATGTGAATATATACTTTAGGCTTTTGTGGTTGGTATATATTTCACACTTCTCCCCAAAAAGATAATGGCACCAAATTTTCAAAGCAAAGATCACTGCACCAAATCACAGTCATGTGTCGGATAGTTCTGTTCATGAACATTCAATTTCCTTGAAGCATAGGCAATGACTTTTTCATTTTTCATCAACACACATCCCATTCCCTTCTTCTAATCATCACTGAATATCACAAAAATTTCTCCACTTTTATGTAATGTGAGAATGGGTGCAGTGATAAGCCTCCTTTTCAACTCCTTGAAGATTTCTTCACATTTTTCACTCCATGAAAACTTTACTCCCTTCCACGTTAGCTTGATAAGAGGGTTGGACAATCGTGAGAAATTTCTCACAAATCGTCGATAATATCTAGCTAACCCCATGGAGCTACGGATATCTGTTACCGATGTTGGCCTCAGCCATCCCTCAATTGCATCTATTTTTGAGCGATCCATAGATATCCCATTTCTTGTGATGAAATGGTCCTAGAATGAGACATCATTGAATCATAACTCACACATGCTATACTTTTCATAGAGCTTCTCCTTTCACAGGGTCTCTAGTAAAGTTCTTAGATGCTCCTCATGATCCTCCTTGGTTTTTGAGTTTATCAGAATATCATCTATAAAGACTATCAAATATTTGTCGAGGAAATCTCTAAAGACTATATTCATCATGTCTATGAAGATTTCTGGAGAATTAGTGATTCCAAAAGGCATTAATATGAATTCATAGTCCTTGTATCTTGTACGAAAAGCAGTCATGGGGATATCATCCTTCTTCACCCTTACATGATAATATCTCGACCGCATATCCACCTTGGAGAAGTATTGTGATCCATCAACTGATAGAACAACTTATCAATTCGTGGGAGAGGATACTTTTTCTTTATCATGATTTTTTGAGCTCATGATAATAGATGCAAAGGCGCATTGACCCATCCTTCTTCTTGGCGAAGAAGACTGGTGCACCCCATGGTGAAGCACATGGGCGTATAAACACTTTATCTAGATTCTACTATAGTTTTTTTTGCAGCTCATCATGCTCCACATCAGCCATTCTATATGGAGTCTTGGATATTGTCAACGCCCCAGTTATAAGATCAATTGAGAATTTAGTATCTCTTCTAGGAGGAAGACTAGGAAATTCCTCGGGAAATATTTCAGCGAATTCCATCATAATAGGCATGTCTTCAAGGATGGTTTCATCCGTTGACTAAATCATCTGATACAGATACGCATGATCAAAGGGCTGTAATATCCATGATTGAGATGATGGAGATAAAGAAGTATCATCTTCATCCTTGCACTTGTAAAGAATCGGGGGTTGATTCTCCACATAGAGAGAGTGATTTCCCTCTCCCGACAATTTATGTTGGCTCAATATATGGAAAGCCAATCCGTGCCACGAATTGCATAAAATTACTCCATATGGAGTATTATGTGGTTTTCAGGGAAGTTCAATCCATAGATTATGACAGGGGAGGAGTTATATTCATTGGACAAAATGATTTTGCCATTTTCCGTAATCACCCACATCCTCACTTCCATGATTTGTGGGGGTGTTGGGATTGTTCTACTAATATTTCAAGATATAAAAGAATGTGGAAATCCTAAATCAAAATGTTTGTTCACTATTCTTGAATGAATAACTAGTGTACCTGGCACCACTTCGTTGTCGAGGTTCACTTTGGTAGTAGTGATGGAAAAATCTCACCCTTGGTGCATTGGAGGTTATTTGTTGCCTCAAAAAACCCTTATCATAGGGAACTTATTTGTATGATGCCCTGGTTCATTGCTGTTGTAGAAATGAACCACACGTTGATGTTTTAAGGTTTCATTCTTATCCCCTGTTGCAGCCACGGGTCATTTGTGCTGATAGTTGACAGCTAGGTTCCCTTCCCTTCCACACCTAAATCATTTCCTCGTCCCCTTCTAGCAATTTTTGGGGTGCTTCTTTTCACACCTTTGGAAAGTGGGGTGCTGGATCATCTTTTCACCATTGGATTTACCAATCGGACCACCAACCTTGAATTCCACCTTACGCTTCTTATCCCCATGATACCCTTGAGATTTTTCGATCTCCATTTCTACCTTAAGGGCAGATAAAACAATTTCCTCATAGTTGTTGAAGTCAAGGATCGCTAGCGGTTTCCACTGACTAGGTTTTAGCCCACCAAAGAAGCGGTCAACATTGCATTCGGGTGTCACAACAAAGCCGGAAGCATATCATGAAAGCCATGTGATGTTTTCCTCATACCATCCAATAGATTCGTTGTATTTTTCCTTGAGGGAAAGAAAGTCTCATTTCATTTTAAGCCGAAGGGTTCACGGAAAATATTTATCGAAAAACATCATCTGAAAATCCTTCCATTTCAATGCCTCGATCTCTTCCTATGGATTCATATTTTTAATCAATATCCACCATTGATCAGATTCACCCTCCATATGATAATAATCAATGAGAACCTTGTTCATAACATTGGAGGATATAGAAGATCTTTTCAATGGAGTTGATCCATTGTTCGACGATTGAGGGATCATATGATCCATTAAAAGTAGAAGGCCTTCGTCTCATGAAGCTCTCAATAGCAACATGTTCATTCTTGGGGGGGGGGGGTTGAACATTCCTCTTGACCCATGTTTCTATTTAAATATTGAGTTAACTAAGAGTGAAACATGGCAATGTTTGGAATTCATTCTCCCATTGGGTTGGTCATCTCATTAGTACAGTCCTCACATTGATCTTCACATCAGTTGTTATCCTGAGTCCTGCTATTACCAACCATTGTTAGGAATAAAAGGAATGTTAGGGGTAACACATAAAGGGTAACCCAAAGACAAAATATGATGACTTATAAATAACTTTTATTTCATTAACTAATGAATCTATAGGCTTCAATATATGTTATCCATGATCAACTTTCTAACATATATTATTAGGGGATTTTTTTAATTCCCTTAATAAGGGTTCATACAAAGCTTGTGAATATACCAAGGCATATCTCTAGGGAGTTTCATAACCAATAGTGCAGAAAGACCCATTTTCATGTACCAGGATACCCAGGTTCAAGCATGAAACTCCTTGTCAGGGTTTTCACCCCTAGGTACATATGTGCCAGAGCCCCCACTACCTGCTCGTATACAGAGAGAGATGTATTTTCTTGATAAAACAATTAATCAATACTCACCAAAACATATAGATGTTTTTATTATACATAGTCTTGTCTTTATGTCCTTACAAGGATTTTCTAATCCTAATCTCAAAAATAATTAAGCCTATCCTCTGATACCAACTACGACACCACTAATATTTCATTACAAACTTAAACATAATTTATTACAGAAACTTCACATGATGCAACATAGATAATCGAGAGTTGTAGTGTCTTTGGGGATTAGGATCATTACATAAAATATTAAAATATGAAATACAACATCTTTATTGAAAATTTCCTTTTCATGGCCACTACATTCCATCGTACTTAGCATTGCATGGGATAACCAGAGAACATGCATAAGAAAAAGGTGAGCTGTAAAGACCAGGAAGGGAATAATAATTGAATAACATGAATAATACAATACATGATAGAAATTAGGCATATAAATAGAGTAAAATAGAAGCATAAACATAAAGTCCTGATAAAGCATGATAATATGTGGCAACACCACTTATCATGGAATTAGCATGATCCAAGGCTCATTTCACATGGAGAATGTGTAAATCCTCATTGGACATGAATCATGAGTAAAACCATGTTGAAATTTAATTAGAATGAGTCAACACCTATTTCACATGAAATATTAGGATAATATACATTACCCAATGATTTCGAGTTCTATAAGGGCGCAACCTTCATAAACAATTCATTTCATGCCAAAGTGTGCCACATGGATCATATAACAAGGATTCATAAAACATCATCATTAATTCCATGATAAAGTAATGTGGAATTCATACATGAAAAATTATAATAAATAAGTAAATTTTCATAAAGGTGAATACCCTTGATAGGGATATGTAATGGTATTCACTACACAATGGCATTGGCTTGGAAAATCAGTGCAATTTCGACAGTGTAACGGCTTGACATAAGAATTCATAAAAATGGATGATGAGAGAGAAAGGGGAGTCTCATAATATATACCTAACATGGACAGTAGGGGGCCATATAGGAATATTTACCAAAAAATTTAATGGAATTTAGATTCATGATACAAAAGAGTTTCTTGAATGTAAATGAAGAAAGAGAAATTCCATTCGGAATTTTGGCATAATAACGGGTGTACATGGGAGGAAATTAATGAAAGAGAAAGGGGTATTCCATAATTCAAAAAAAATATGGCATTATGGGGGAGTTGAAAACCCATACCCAAAATTTATAATTGAAAATAAAAGGGCATAACAATTTAAAGAATATTGGGAAAAATAAGAAAGGAAGAAAAACCCTTACTTGGAAGTGTGCTTCCAAAGGCTTGAGAGTGGCTTGAGAGAGGATTATTGGGAGATTGGAGAACCTTGGGAGGATTATAGAGAGAGGAGGATAGTGTTTGGACGAAATAAAAAGGCTTTGAGTGAATAAGAAGTGGGATCTTGGGTGGGTTTATATAGGAACGATGAGAGAATTCTTTATTATTTAGCTTTAGGACACCTCATATTAAACTAATCCAACCCACCAACCATCCCATTATTGATTCCCATGGGATTTTAAAAAGGGATGTGTAATAAAGTATTTTATAAGTCCAATGTCTGAATTTATTAAAATAATGGGGTTGCTTATGTGGAGGTGAGTTACAATCCCAAAGAAAACAATTTCAAAAGACAAGATGTTTAATAAGTCTTGAAGGGTCCATTAATGCTTTGTAAAATAAGGAAAAAAAATCCAAAATGACATTATATTAATGGTAAAACATATATTGGACGAAAATAAGGCTTATATTTGTTTTATTACATCACTATTGGGTCATTATGATGTCAAAAAACACATTATATAATTAATCGGAATTTTATTTTTATCCAAAAATTTGACA
Source organism: Viscum album (assembly GCA_963277665.1). Classification (NCBI taxonomy): domain Eukaryota; kingdom Viridiplantae; phylum Streptophyta; class Magnoliopsida; order Santalales; family Viscaceae; genus Viscum; species Viscum album. The sequence goes on from OY728128.1 coordinate 493,200,963, forward strand.
GTCTCTGAAAATTATGAAAATTTACCATTGGATAATTTCGACGTCCTGATTATAGAAATAATAATCATTTTATCTAAATAATTTTCTAAATATGATAATTTTCACTTTTAATATAAAACCCGACATTTATAAAAAATTCATGGGTTTTGACAAAAAATCGCTTTCAAACCTTAATAAAAATTTCAATTACATTCATAAAATTATACAATCATTTATATTTAATAAAAATTAATTTTAATAATAATAATAATATTTTATTAAAATATTATTTAATTCAATAATACATTAATTCATCAAAATATATTTCTTAGTTGAACACTAAATCCAAATACTATTTGTTATTTAAAAACTATTTATAAGGTAATAATAATAAACTGAATGTATATTCATTATTATGTAAAAAAATAATGTACATATCCACAGTACTAGGTATTTGTTATATAACCCCTTAAAATAACCACATAAGAGCTAAGGGTATGGTGTGTGTATGTGACATACTATTGGGGTGGATCAGATAACATTGCATGTATGGTGATCTCTATCAACTTCCACTTCTCTGGTAGGTTTTCCCACTCGAGCTTGACATGATGAAGCTTGGCATGGGCTTGGTCAAGAGAAAAGCATAATGACTCCACCTTTTTCTAATTTTAGACAAATGGGCTTCGTATGGAGCAATTCTACTAGATGAGGCCATCGCTTCCTTTGTCTGACATAGTTTGGATTTGTTAAAACCCTATATTTATACTAATCATGTGATCACTGTTCAATGACTGTATTAGAAACGATCAGCATTCATAAAATAAAACCAAATAAGTTTACATTTTATAAAAACATTTTACATAAAGAGACATTTAATTAGATCAATATGGATTTCCATTAAAGAATGTTCGGGTCGTTAAAGATATGATTTTATAAACACATTTATTCACTTTTTAAATAGGTTTTCTCAAAAACACATCTTTATTCTCAATTGGTTTGTATTTCTTATTATAATAAATTTGGTAACAATTGAATGATTATTTAAACATGTTAAAACAATTTTTTAATAATTTAGGTTATACTATTTATTCATTCCATTCCAACGGCTAGGTTATAATGGTGACATTTGAATAATAATAATAATTAATAGTTCATTTAAGATCGATTTATCATATCATGATTCTATAGATCATATTGAATCTTTCTTAAAATGAAATATGTTACAATGACATCAGAAATAATAATGAAATATTTCCACAAAAAAACAAAATAATGGATCATTTCGGCTACCAACCAAGGGGCCCCCTAATTCAATGTCCCACACATCAACAACAACACAAATTCCTTCATGACATAACAGATTAGACACAAATCTTCCCCAAAAACCCAAAATCAACATGGAGAAAAAAAATTCCTGGCCAAAATCAAGACCATAGTTACAACCATCTTCATATGATAGAGAATGGATCACTTAATTCATGAACATGCACCATATGGCCACCCCACATCTATATCTTGGAAGCCCATAACAAAAATATAGAATCATCTATATATAAATAATATCTATATAAAATGGATGATTACTATAGGAAACACAATTGTTCCATCACCACCATATATATAGGAAGAGAATAGGTCTGAGAGAGATTAAAACACCATGGGATAAGATAAATCAAAGATGATGAAGAATGAAAATAGGAGGATGTGGATGTGGTAAATGTAATTAAAAGTGAACTGTAACATTGTCGGGTCAATTCATGTTATATGAAACTCTTCAATTTATAGGAATAACTAGTACATTAATAGCTTAAAAGTAGATTGAGTCACTCAAGAATATCAATCTCTCTTTTGGAATTAGTGAGATGGTAAAATGAAATCATGGCAGGATATCATCCAAATGGTGATACATTGCCCCCTATGAATTTTCTATACACACACCAAATATATATCCCTAATAAAATATGGGATGATATTTAGATAATGTGTGATCTATGTATAATGATGATAACGAAAGATTTGATTATTTACCTATGTTATAAAAGTACATGAAATATTTTCTATAATAATTACATTGTCATCAACCAAACTATGAAGTTGAGTTCAATGTTGAAGCTACTCATGATACAAGGAATATATCTAATAGTCTATAAAAAATGGAACTATTTTAGTGCTAGAGTTCAAGAAAATCTTATAGAATTTTAGTTACAAAATTTCAAAGGCCATAGTGTTTCAACATTGGTAGATATAACGACCCATGATTTCCATGCATATATATTTTATATTATTAGAGGACTATTGAATATATTACACAAACAGATGCATAAGTTCCATAATAGTTTAGTATCTTTGGAAAATAAGTACACAATCATGCAATTCGGTGAAGGATGTTTTACATATTCCCTAATGAACACCTCACATATTACCTCACTTAAGATTACACATCCTAAAAAATTCATTCTATCTTAGGGAAGGAAACATAATAAATAATAATCTCATATTCGTAGTAATGGTTTACATACTAGTTTTGAATCTATGATAATATGAAAGAATAAGATAATCACAATGTTATTTGATCTTGATCATAACATAAGATCTTCATACATTACCTATAATAGGTTATAAACATGAGTCTTGTCATAAAAAATTATCATTATCAAAAAAATGGATTATAATGGTGATATATCATCATAAATAAATTGTGAATCATATTATCATGTCATAAAATAGGGGAACAATCATAAATATTGAAATACTTTTGAAAAGTAAAGGCTAACCACCAAGACCATCAACATAGTGGATCGGTACACATCATGAATTTCATATTTAGGATGAGGGCACACATTTTCTCAATTATGTATAAGGGAACACCTATTTTATATATTTTATCATGACATACCTCTTTCTAAAAATTGGACACGAATCATCGGTTTCCCATAGTCGTTCGGGACGCACATGTTTCCCATAGTGGATTAATCCCATGGAATTGATTCCCATTTTTATGTCATGAGAGATAATAAATTACGCAATTCATTAGGGGGAGATATAGGTCCCACTAATTTTGGGTTATAACATAACCACCATCCATTGATATAACAAAACCACCATCTCATAATGAATATCATTAATATGTGTACCAGAATATAATAACATATTCATCCTATAAGAACCTGTGAAATTAACTCGTTTTTATAATGATTTTGTCATAACATAACCTGTTGAAAAGAAAGAAGTTAAAAATAATTTCTTCATTACATCAAAGAATAACCCATGGAAAAAGAAGCTAGTTTCATAAGTCATTTATCAAGTAAAAACATGTCAACGATAAATCCATTTTTAAAACATATTTTCAATATAACAATATAACATTTAGAGAAATTTTTTTAATATTTTCCGTTTCTCATATCCTTTGTAAATTTTAATTAACCTCACATGATTTCATCATAAATAGATAATTATTTAGAATGAACACATGAAATATTTCACAAATAAAATATTATTTCTTCTAAAATCAAATTTTAAAAATAAAATTTTGTAAAATATTTTGGAAATACATTTATTTGATAATAAAAATTTAAAAAATATATTGTAATTTGAATAAATAATTAAAAACATTTATTGATGTATGTATCCTTTCCTCTTAGAAAAAACCATTTCAATAATAAAAAATATTAACAATCCATTTCAATTTGAGTAATTTTATTTAAAATCTAAAATTTTTCCAAATATGAAAGAATAAAATTTATTTGGAAATAAAATTTTAAAACAGGAAGTAATGAATAAAATTTTCTAATGTTCATCATTGTGGGAAATATTATTTCTACTATACATTTAAAAAATATTCTTTTGAAATGTTTGGAAGATGAAAAAATGAGAATTCTTTAGAAAATGACATGGAAGATCCTTTAAATATATTTTATAAAATTTATAAAATTCATAAAAATGGTATTTAAAATTTATAGGACAATATTAAAACATTTTTGATATCATGATTTTGGAAAAAATCACAATTTTGATCAAAGAGAAAAATAGAGTTGGATTTTCAAAAATATATTTTCTCAATTTTTTTTTGTAACAAAGAGTATCAATATGTTAATATTAATTTGAAATTTTAATAATTTTCCATGGATATGAAAATTATTTATTTTATTGAGATGTTGATCCTAATATTTAACAATATGATACATATTCTTGAGAAATATGTATAGGTAATGGGATTGTAGCATTAAATCCCTACCAATTTGGTAACATTGAATCATATGTTTAACGAAAAGGATGCCCTCAAATAGATATTTAAATAACCATAACATTAAAGTTTAAAAAATTAAATGGAAATATATGGAACACATAAAATAATCATGTGCTAAAATTGGAATTTGTCTCATTGAAAAATAAATGTGAGAAGAAGATACCTTAACATAGGACTCTATTGACTTCATAAACATTCAAAACACGTATTAAATATATATATTTATAAATAAAATTATTAAATTATAATTATATATATAAATACCATATATGTTAAAAATTTTACATTTTATTAATCATTTATTATCAATTCCATGTTAATGTCATGTTTTAGGAAATAACTGCTATGCTTTTCATATTTTACTTGATTTATTATTTTTATTCCTCTTAAATTGATCATGATTAAATTATCTATATACTAATAATAATTAAATATTTATTATATTTATAAATCAATTTTACTTTTAATACTAATCATGAAGGATGTTTTTTATAAATGATGTGTGTTATGATCATGGAGATGGCAAATCTTACATTGCATGAGTAACGTTTGAATTTTCTCAAAAATAATTATTCAATGGAAGAAATTAATATATTATCATTAAATATAGATAAAAATATCTCAAAAAAACATTAATTATTTAAATATGGATATAAATTCTTCTAATTATTTTTTGGTGATGAAATGGGAGCTACTTAACTTCACAATGGTAGTAGTACACACATACATGAATGACATAATAATTTTTCATTTAGAGGATTAGTATGAAATAAAATAAAATATTATATATTATATATGATAAATATTACATTAAAATAATATTTATTTCATTTATATCACACTTATTCATTAAAATAACCCTTATTATCTTCCAGGTAAAGAGTAGTTGAAAAAAAATATCGTCTCTTTACAAGGAATTAGTCTGTTGTGGACATGAGAGATTTTATCATACCACCTATAAAATAGAATATAAAAAGATTTATGTGATAAAATGTTTCAATTTGTATAATTATGTTATTAATTTCATATATATATATATATATAAGTTATATCATTCAGCATACCTGACTCTCAGACATGTTAATGGACTATTGAATGATAGTGGTTTGGAGGCGGTGGTCTTGTGTAAACACAAATGATGATTTAGTAACACATTTTTGGATATAGATATTTTTTTAGGTCAAGAAATTATCTTAAAAAAATATTATTATATAGATTACTTTAATGTTATAATATCATCATATTTTAAGAAATATTGAACTATGTTGAAGAAGAAAGAGACTAAAAATGATCGTTGAAGAACATTACCTCAACTTTAGGTATCCTCCTAGTATTGTACCAGATTCCATACAATGATTAATTTCTAAAAAAATAATACTTATAAAATAAGATGATTGATTTTGGTAATTATATTTTTAATATATTTCCTGATAAATGGTTGGATGATGTGAAAAATAGAGAGGTTGAATAATTTTGTAAATGTGGTGAGTGCCATACATATAAATATTGCAATGTAAAATGTGTGCACATGTGTTTCACATGAAAAGTGTAAAATATAGTGTATTATAGAAAATTGGACATTATAGTGTCTAAATTTGACAATAAAATAGATTTTAGACATGTTTTATGGTTATTTTAGGTAATGGCCTGGACCATCTTGGTCTACTACATTGAAATGATTCTTGGGAATGGGGTAGCATGGGGCCCATCAGTGACACATTATGATGTTTTTTTCTAAATACGTAGTCCCACCAAACAGTTCCATCGAAAGGGTGGCACCAATCATGGTGGCACCGTGATAGTGGCACCATTAGGGATGCACCGTCACAGTCACACATCAAAATGGTGCACTGTTACGGTGTCTCACGGAATGATTTCCCACCCTTCTCCCTTTGTTTTTCCCCTGTTTCCCGTGTAATTTATGTTCATCCCTAGTAACATATATTTGGATGTAAAATTGTTTTAATACCATTTTCAATGCCATTTAATGCTAGTAAAGGATGTTTTAAACCCTAGGAGTCAGGAATCCCTTCAGTTTCCAAAACATGTGACATTTTTCCTCGATGGAACACCCTTCCCCGTACCTTCCATCATTTACCCAATTATGTGGGTTTTATATGTTTATAAGATATCATTTAACTCATAGACACTATATCCACCATAATCCATAAGATTTATTAAATAACAATTAATCCCAACATGTGAAACCTCCCAAATTTGTGGTCAATCCATGATCCAACATCAACTATTAGAAATCGTCTACCTGATTTTTAGGATCTAGCCTTTTGTTAAGACGTAGTCATATCTTCATAAATCATCTCAATTATTATGTACACCTTAGAGACTCACTCCGCGGATGAATCATGTTCTTATAATGGACCTCTTCCCACTCAGCATTGAATCCCTCATGTTTTCCTTTCCGGCAATTTTCACATCGTCAGTTTTTGACATGAGGATAAAAACTACGATCCATGAACAACCATGTAGGGTTTTCCTTCATCTTTCATTATTGTGTATCTTGCGGGGTGGGTAAGACAATGTTTTCTTCCGGACATGGATACAACCAAACCTCAATAAATATAATAAACAGATTTTAATGAATCATGGGGTATGATTGATAGTGATACTGTTGTAATATTCTATCTCTGATTATATATTGTGAAGTGTATGGGATTATTCACACTAAAAATATTGTCTGTTTGTGGTCTTTTATTTCACACTAATGAACCTATGTTTCACTATATAATCTTGGGACTGAAAGTATGTACCATGGAAACAGGTTAATCATGTAATATTTTTTGATAAAATGGATTCCCAATGAAAAATATCCTTTTGTGATCAACCTGGTTAAAACAAATATAGGAAATAGCTTGATAAGTGGTGTGGTTGAATCTGAAAAACTCTCTTTCTCCATTATTCCAATAAGAATGGTTGTTCTTCTTGATACATGTGAGGTGACGTGGATGGGGATGGGATCCCCTGATATGCAGTGTTAGGTCATTAGACCTAAGGTAATGTGTGGTCGTATGTTTTGGCTTGGTTTGGTTCTATTACTACAACAGATCACACATATCCCTTTTTTGTAGTGACTCTATAGCAGAACTGCATGTGAAAGCATAAATTACGGCTTGGATTTTTACCTTCAATTTTTATCATGGCTTTTGGATATTTTTATTTGTTTCCCTGTACTGTAGTAATATTTAAATGGAATCAATTTAACATTATAAAAGGAATGGGTACAATGGGGGATTGTTTTCATGAAATGGGTTTTTCTCTAGTTGTGGGATTTGTGTGTTCATGCATGTATGGATAGTATCGAGGGTGGTTGTTCTCTAGTTGTGTATGGGCTGGTTGTCTCTATCAGAACCCTTAGGATGGGATGAGTGTTTTTTTAGTTCATGTGTTTCTTATTCTCACCCCACCCCTATTGAGAACTCCGTACCAAACACCCACATTTCATGTAGGAGGGTGTTTTTCCAATATTCTTATGAGTGGCTATTTATTTTCTCTTTTCTTATCCCTCTCTATGTAGCCCAAGACACTTTAGGCTGGCAGTGAAGACCTATGGTATATTATGTCCCAAGACTCCTTGGGCAGGTTGTGTTTGGGTGGTTGGTCCCTGTGTGTGCGGGTAGGTTTCTTTCCCAAGTTTCTTCAGGATGAGTCCCAAGTATCATGAGGCGGGACAAAGTTTGTTCTAGAACAGTTTTCTTCGGGCATGGTAGTGGTTGTGGTGGCCCGTGTTTTTTCAGGTGTGGTTATGTGTGGTGGTGGTGGCCTAAGTGTGTGTGGGTGGGATGCATGGTGATGGCCCACAAGGTTGTTATTGGGTAGGAAGTGGGACTGCAGTAATACTATTGGGGGAGTTCTGACATGTAGGATGTCCAAAATGACCAGAGGTAATGTTGAGTGGGGTACCCAAATACTAATGTTCTATTACAATTAGATTACCTACCTTTCATTATTTTGGGAGTGTACTTTAGTGGGGATGGGTGGATAGTTTCCTTGCTAGGTGCGTTGGTTATCCTTATTTCTCACTGGGTATAAGAATGCCTTGCCACTTTTGCATTAGAGCTTTTGGTTTTCCCAACTGATTATTCTTTTATACTCACCCTACATATATTAAACTTCATTATGGTGTCTAAGATGACCTTGAGGACTATTATAGGCTTTACTAGCTCTGGCTTTGGAATTTTTTTCTGACTTTCATTCTTTTAGTACATTTCATAGAGTTTTCTTTTACCTTGTATTGGTTTATTTTAGTCGTGTATATTGGATTAGATTTTCACTTTATCAACTATTTTGGTGTTTTTTGAGTTTTACCATCTTATCAACTAATATGTTTATAAAAAAGTATTATGAATTTCATATTATGCGTTATTATATACCCTTGGTGCTGGTCGCCACTCTGGGGCATATTGAAGGTCGTATGAGGGGGTCATTATTTCTCCTTAAAAATGAATAAGGAAGTGTCTGACATTTTATTGTGCTTTCCCTCATATTGGGGAAGATGGGTCATGACAGAATGGTATCATAGGCGAATCTAGTGGAGATATATGATAGTGTTCAGGGATAGGCATTGTGAATATTCTTTTGGTATGTTAATGTAATAGTGTTAGGAAATCATCTTATAAGAAATAGGCCCTGGAAGACGGTCTGGGACATGGGATCCCCCCCCCCCCCCCCCCCGTGATCCGATGAAAGGAAAATGGTCCTACCAAACAACCAAGTGAGGCTCCACTGATTGCAGGGTATATGCACTAGGAAAGGTATATTCATCATTATTATTGGTTTTCATAAGTGTTTTTTGTTTTCAAGGTAATATAACATGAATAACAAGTTTAAGTGATATTTTAAAACAAATGTTATACACTACTCAGGATTAGGCATCCCTTGTTTACATTATAGCAATAGAATCAGGATGATATCTATGATTAGTAAGGGAAATCGAGGCCCAGAATGATTATATGGTAGATTAAATGAGGATTGACGAGAGTAACATGATTAAATGTCGAAGAATACTCTTTGTTATAGCAGTAGACCCTTAAGAAGTATGGTAATGGTATTTATGACATCGATACATATGGATATCTTGGGGAGCTGGAGATCTCCATTACCATGATCTATGCTCTGAGAGAGTACTGGGATCAGTTGGAAGTTAGTCAGATGATGGGACAAGCACGTATGTTCTAGACTCTCTACCCCAGATAGAGGATGAAGATTTAGGTTTTTTTTACTGACATTGAGAAGGAGTTCGGGTGGAATTCCATTCTTCTATGATGACGGACAAGAAGACACATGCGTTACACTACATCTAGTAGGGGAGTAAGTTAGCATGAGAGTTGGTGATCAAGTTCAAGGATCTCATTTTTTTAGACCACTTTACGAAAGTGGAGTCTTGGGTGAGACATTTAGTGTAGGCACTCTGACCTTCCATTCAGTATGTTGTTACTCAATTTACTCTACCAACGTACATGGAGTCCCAGAAGAATGGTAATTTTGTGGAGAGGATTCACATGCTGGGAGGTGTGAAAAAAGAGGGGAGCTTGTTGGGATCATTAAAAGGTAAGGCTTCTAGTAGTAGGCCTCTAGCTTTAGGCCCTTCCAGGTTTCGGCTGATGGGGAACATGCCTTAGCAGTTACAGTTTTGATATCTCAGTCCTCGCCCTTTCTACAAAATCCTAGGGTAGAGGTGTTTTATCTGTGGATGTCATGGGAACCTTAAGAATCAGTGCCCTGGATGAGAGTAGTACAGTAGAGATGGGAAGGCTCAATACCCACCATAGAAATAGCAGCTTCTTGCAAGAAAATTTCAGCCACTGCAATATGGATAGCGAGCTCCCTCACCTCCAGGAGCAGATGGTGCCTGAGCAGGCTGACATTAGGGTTCTCCACAGGGACCTCGAGCAGGGCATGGAAGGGGAGGTAGCCGATAGGTGAGGTGTAGATGATCTTTTCATGGGAAATTGCACGCCATAAAGATCTCAGTTCTAGTAGGTCTGATGGTCATTAGAGGTATGATCATATTTTTAAGTACTCATTGTTGTAACATGTTTGATTTAGGAGCTTCTCACTCATTTTTTGCACATGGTCATGCCCATGACTTTCATCTAGAAGTAAAAAATACTCTCTATTCCTATAGAGATGAGTAATCTAGTTGGAGGTCAGACATCCCTATTTGATGTTTTTCAAAGATGTTGACAATGTTAGGGCGGTATCCGTCTAGTGGGGATCTCCTTCTGTTATAAATGTTGCCTAATGATGTCATCCTAGGAATCAATTGGCTATTTTCCATTCACGTACTTATTGATTTCATCTGGAGAAGGGACATGTTTTCTGATATGGGTGGCCATCATGTAGCTTTCATTTTAATGTGGGGTTACTAGGAGGGTAGCCGAAATGTAGAGACCCTTTCTTCTTTGTGTGATGTGCTTCTAGCGGAGTCAGCAGACATAGAGAAGGTGGATGTTCCAAGAGTTTTCAGAGGGTTCCTGGACATTTTTCCCATGGAGGTTGTGACTCTACCCCCACAATGTGATGTTGAGTTCGGGATAGACTTACATCCTGGTGCCCATCCAATTTCGATGACTCCTTATATGTTGGAGCCATCTAAGTTGCGAGACTGTAAATTCGGATTGACAATTTGATGAATAAGGGTTTGTTCTGTCCCATCATGTCTCCATGGGGTGATCCTATTTTGTTCACAAAGAAAGAATATGGCGGTCTCAGGCTATGTATATTATACCGGAGACAGAATTAGGTGATATTCAAGAACCGTTACCCTCTCCCAAGTATATATGATGTCGTTGACCAGATGATAGGAGTTGTTTGGTTCACTGAGATTGATGTGTGGTCTAGATATCCGCAGTTAAGGGTTAATGATAATGATATTCTAAATACTGCTTTAAGGTGCTGCTATGTGCACTTTGAGTTCATGGTCAAGTCATTAGCTGTTACAGATGCACCTGATATGTTTATGGGGCTCATGAATTCTGTTTTTCGTTAGTTCCTAGACCGGTTAGTCATTTTGTACATAAGCATCATCTTGATCTAATCAATATAAGTGGAGGAGAAAACTGATCACCAGAGGATGGTCTTTGAGATCCATCGACACCACCAGCTGTGTGGTAATTTTTCCAAGTGATAGTTCATAACAAGAGAGGTTCGCTTTTATTTACACATGGAGTCTTAACAAGGGGTATAATTACATCTATCAATGTTTGAAAATGTTGTTTCTTCGATATAACCCAAGAACATGACAATGTTTTTTTAATTTATGGGGTCTAGTAGGCTATTATTTGAATCTTGTACATGTCTTCTCTCAAGTTGTATCCTATTTTACTTATTTTACCAGAAAGGTCCTGGCCTTCGAATGAAGTGAGAAGTTCTAGGAAGCTTTCATTTATCTATAGGAGAGGTTGTTCAGTGCTCCAGTTCATAGGTTTCCAGAGGATGGGGTGTGTTGAGTTGTTTTGTGATGCTTCTAGTTTTGGCTTAGGGAGTGTCCTGTTGTGGCAGTAGGGAGTGATATCTTATGGTTATAGGATTATACTTCCTCATGATTTTAAATCTACCACCCATTACCAAGAGAACACATTATTATTATTCTCTTTGATGTTTTTTTGGAATTACCTCAACAGGGAGAACATTGTGGTCTTCATAGATCACAAGAGTTTGAGGCATATCATAACCCGGTGGGACCTGAACTTATCACAATTAAGGTGGGTATAGTGTCATAAATATTAGGGCTTCAAGATATCTTACATATAATTTAAGGGGAATGTGGTGTCTGATTACTTGAGTAGGAAGTCATAGATTAATGTTTTTTGGGAGTTACAAGATGCATGGGAAGTAATGGAGGAGTTAGATACCTTTCACCTGGAAGAATGGGTATAGGATGGTAGGGGGTACCTATTTCAGATGATATTGTAGTAATCCATGGTACAACAGGCGTAGGAGTCTAGAGGGGGGAACATAGTGTGTCATCTCATGTGTGTTTGCATTAGACAGGTAAATAATCTAGAAAGGTTGTTAGAGGATAGGTTGAATTAGATTAATTTCTGTGGGAAGTTTTTTTTACGTAGATGATGCACGAGAGAGTCCTATGTGTGTCCTTTAAAACACCCTTGTAAGTATACCCATGAGTTTCTAAGATGTACTGGTTCCTGAGGGGTCAGTTTTTCTATCCCAGTTTGAAATAGGTAGTGGTAGAGTTTGTGGCATTGTGCATCGTGTTATAGCAGGAGAATGCTAAGCACCATGTTATGGGTGGTCTCTTGTATCCATTAAATATCCCATAGTGGAAGTGGAAAAAAATCTAGATATATTTCATCACAGGACTACCCAGAGATGAAGAGACTATGATTCTATCTAGGTTGTGGAAGACCGGCTGATGAAATCAGCTAACTTCATAGCAATCAAGGAATCGAGTGCAGTGGACGTTGTATTATAGAGAAACATGGGTAATGTGGCGAGGTTTCATTGAGTTAATAGGTATATAGCCACAAATTATAATGAAAAGTTTACCTCACATGTTTGGAAGGGATTATAGTGTTCTTTTGGCACCTAGCTATGACTTAGCACTGCATTCCACCCTTAGACATATGGTCAGATAGAGAGGACCAAATAGACGATGGAGGATATGCTACAGGCTTGTTTTCATGACTTCAAAGGATCATGGGGGTGATACATTATATTGGAATATTTTTCCTACAATAATAGCCACAATTATAAAATGGGCATGGATCCATTCAAATCCATGTATGGAAGTCCTGGTCGTTCGCTAGTGTGTTAGACTGAGGTTGGGGAACCAGGTGTTCTTGGCATAGAGGTAGTGCAGAGCATGACAGAAAAGGTTTATCTTGTGTGTGAGAGGATGAAGGTAGATTAGGAATGGAAGAAGTCATATTCCAATCATAGGAGGCATCTATTGGTGTTCTAGGATAGGTTCTATGTGTTCCGAAATGTCTCCACATGGTGTGGGAAGAGGTGGTTTGACAGGGGTGTGAGATTTCACCAATGTTGTATGACCTGAAGAGGTGTTGTGATGGGTTGGCGATGTGGCTTATCAGCTAGAACTACCACCACCACTATTGAGGATCCCCGACATCTTCCATGTGTCTCAGATCCATCAGTATATACCGGATGGCTAACACGTCCTTGAATAGGGAGATCAGGATATCAAGGACGATGTGTTGTTCGTATGGAGTCCTGGGAGGAAAGAGTATCGTGATGAGAATGTTCATTGTGTATGAACAATTCCATTGGTTTGTGTGTTATGAAGGCATGTTTTCCTTGAGGAGAGTACCATGGAACATGAGACATAAATTCATTCCCAGTAGCCATAAATGTTTTGAGATTTGTTTTGTGGGTGGGTTGTACATTACTGTGATGTAATTATTAACCTTATTTTCTATACGATAGCATGTTTTCCTTATTGAAATAACGTATGTGTAAAAGGAAATACTATGGGGTGGAAAGGACCTCATCCATAATCATGATGCATTAAGGTGTATGCAATAAAACTCATGTGGGTGAGTTAGTGCCACCCATATTATATAGTGTCTTGACATGGAGGATGTGACTTTCAAACCCATACACCTGGGCGATGTGACCTTTTACATTATTGGGGTGACATGGAGGAGAAGGGTAGTAGTGTACCCAAATTTGTTCAGAAGATTTATGAGGGAGAGGTGTTCCAAGATATTGGGGTTGTTCTGACATTCAAATGACTGTAGGGTGGTATGTCCCTGGGAGGTATCATGTGAGGAAGTTATTTGAACCCCTATCTTCTCATAAAGTTTAAACATTGATTCTCGAGGATGTGAATAGTTTGACAAGTATCCGATGTAATGGCCTAGACCCTCCTAGTCTATTACAATTTTCAAATTTCAAGTGTTTGGGGTACCCTGGGGCCCATCAGTTACTCATTAAAGAGTTTTTTCCAAAAAACATGGCCCCAACAAATTGTTCCACTGAAATAGTGGCACTAGTCCTAAAGACATCCTGATGGACACACCATGATGGTGGTAACATTACGGTGTCTCACTGAAAAGGGTCCCACCCTTTGTCCATTTATTTTTTCCTTATTTTGGGATTTTATCCATTTCTTTCCAGGTAACATATCTATTGACGTAAAAGTATTTTAATACCCTTTTCAATGCCATTTAAAGCTGATAAAAGATGTTTTAAACCCCAATAGTCGACTAACCCTTTAGTAACCCAAATGGGTGGCCCTTTCCTTTGGTTTTATACCCTTCACCGTACCTTCCATCTTGTCCCATGTTACATGTTTTTTTCTCTTTAGAAGATATCTTTTAAGACATTTTCAATATCTCCACTATCTCCGAGGAGATTTTTAATATAAAAATTAATCCTAACATGTGAGTCTTCCCAACCACGTGGTCATTCAATAATCTAACCTCATGTATTTGGAATCGTATCCAAAAATTTTAGGATCTGGCATTTAATTAAGATGATATCCTCTATTTATAATTCCTTTCAATTATATTAAAATTCCCTAAAGACTAACCATAGATACAAATAATGTTCCCTTGCTCGATCCCATCCCACTAATTAAATGAAGCCCTCAATTTTTACATTCATCGATGTTGTGAATACATAGTTATTGACATAATGATAAAAACATTTATCCCTGATCATCAAAGTAGTGTTTTACTTCGTCTCTCAATACTGTGTATCATGCGGGGTAGGTGAGATAGTGTTTTCTTGGGACGTAGATGAACCCAATCCTCAACGAAGATAATAAACAAAAACTAACGAATAAATTGGTGTGATTGATGGTGATACTTTTGTACTCAATTAATTTCCCTTATTTGTAGGGAATTTTATTGGATTTTTCTCACTTAAAATAGTTTTCATTTGTGGTCCTTTATTGAACCCTAATGAACCACTATTTCTCTATATAAACATTTGATTGAATGGATGTAGCCTGAAAACAAGTAAATCATGTAATTTTGGTTGATAAAATGTATTACCAATGAATAATAATCCTTGTGTAACCACTTAGGATAACCAAACAATAGGAAGTAACTTTATATGTTTTGTGTATAAAAATTAAAAACTTTGTTACTCTATTCGGCCAATAAGAACATTTGTTCAACTTGATGCTTGTTGGGTGACATGTATGAGGATGTGATATCCAAATGTTTATTTGTTGGTCAGGGGGCCTAATGATATGTGGGTCCATATTTTGGGTCTTGGATTGGTTTCAGTACTTCCTGGGATCTCAAAGGTCCATTTTGTTTTTAGACATTACAAGAGAACCGGGTGTGAATGCTTAAATTACTGCATGGATATTTTACTTATGTTGTTGTCTCAGCTTGCTGTTGTGCCATTTATTTTCCCTTTAGTGATGTAATATTTTAAAGGAATCACATTAACATGATAATGGGAATGGGCACATGGGGTATTTTTTTCTATAAATAGGATGTTCTCTGGTAGTGGTTGTTGTGTGTTTGTGCATGTAGGGATAAAAATTTTAGGGGTTTGGTCTAGTTCTATGTGGTCTGGTTGTCTGTTTCGGAACACATAGGAAGGGTTGAGTGTTTGTTTAATTATATGTATAAATTCAGTTATTTTTTAACTTATTATCACCACGCCCCAGTTGAGAGCGATGTGTCAAACACTGCTATTTCATGGGGGAGGGTGTTTTTCCAACATTCTTGTATGTGGATGGTTATTAGCTTTGTTCAACTCCCTCTCCCATATAGGCCAAAACTCTTAGTTAGGATATGATTACCAAAGGTATATTATGTCCCAAAACTCTTTTGGAAGGGTGTGTTGTAGTGGTGGGCCCAGGTTTGTGTGGGCAGGTTTGTTTCCAAAGTTTCATCGGGATTAGGAATAGCTGTCATCGGGCATGACAATGGTTTTTATGGCCCTGGTGACTTCAGGCGTGACAATTTTTTTGGTGACCCGGGTGTTTGAGAGCATGGATTTGTGTGGTTTTTGTGGCCCATGTGTGTGAAGGTGGGATGCATGGTGATGGCCCATAAGTTTGTTGTTGGGGCGGCTGTGGGACTACAGTGAGACATGTAGGGGAGGTCTGACTGGTAGGATATCCTTAATAAACTCTGCGAAATTGGTACGGGATACCCAAATATCAATTTATTATTAATATTAATTTACATAACAAGTGTTATTTGTCTAGTGTGCCTTGGTGACGCTGGGTGGATAGTTTCCATGCCACGTGGTTTAGTTAACTCTATTTCTCATAGAGGCACTAGAATGCATCCCCACTTGTACAAAAGATCTTTTCGATTTCCCAAATGAGAATACCTATATACTCACCCTACATATATAAAACTAATTTCATGTCTCCAGGAGGACCATGAAGACCATGTTGGACTTTACTAGCTCAGGCTTCAGGATTTGTTGCTGCCTTTATTTCTTTTGGTAATTTCCATGGAATTTTCGTGTACATTGTATCTGTTTATTTGGAACATGCATATGGGAGTGGATTTTGGATTACTTATACATTCAGTATTGATGATTTATGGGTTTTTACCATCTTATCTCTTTATCTCATTTTATAAAAAGACTAATTCCTTCAATATTACATGTGATTATATAAAAATGGGTCTATTCACCACTCTAGGGCCTATTGAAGGTGGGACATAGGTGTCAATATCTATCCTTCAACATGAATAAGGAATGTTTTGGTAGTTTTTTGTCCCTTCGTTCATCATGGTTAAGGTGGTTCGTGACATTATAACTCTTATATATTTATTTTAGCCTCTATTAAACCCATTTTATCCCAACTATGGTAATTTATTTTAATTATTTTCATTAATAATTTGAGTTAAAAAATTGTTTGAATAGTTTAGAAAATATATTTTATTTTAACTCAAAATATTTAATCGATTTTATAAAATTCAAATCATATAATAGAAAATAGATTACCTAAAATTAATCTTGAAGACACAAAAAGAAATCATGGATTACTGTGAAAATGTTGAAAGTATTACAAATATATTATATTCATATTCAATATGAAACTTATTAAAATGGCCTAATGTATATTAATATATATATAATGAAATAATTTCTTTAATAAAATGATTTTAAAATATAATTTAATATTATAAATAAATTAAATTAAAAGGAATGTTTTGAAAAAATTCAACATTTTCACTATTCATTTCTAAATTAACCTTCAATAATAATTACAAATAATTCACCATAAGATAATTTTCATATGATTATATAAAAAAATTAATATTATTTTTTCAAAAATATTGGATTAATGTATGAAAAATTAATTTTTTAAAATATTTTGGAAATACATTTATTTGATAAAAAAATTTAAAAAATATATTGTAATATTAATAAATAATTAAGAACATTTTTTGATGTATGTATCCTTTTCTCTTAGAAAAAAACATATTCAAATATAAATAATATTAAAAATCCTTTTCAATTTGAGTAATTGTATTTAAAATCTAAATTTTTTCCAAATATGATAGAATAAAATTTATTTGGAAATTAATTTTTCAAATAGGAAGTAATGAATAAAATTTTCTAATGGTCATCATTATGGGAAATATTGTTTGTACTATGCATTTAAAAAATATTCTTTTCACATTTTTTGTAAATGAAAAAATGAGAATTCATTAGAAAATGACATGGAGGATCCTTTAAATATATTTTAGAAAAATGTATAAAATTCATAAAAATGATATTTATAATTTATAGGATAATATTAAAACATTTTTGATATCATAATTTTGGAAGAAATCACATTTTTGATCAAAGATAAAATTATTGTTGGATTTTCATAAATATATTTTCTCAATTGTTTTTTGTAACAAAGAGTTACAATATATTAATATTAATTTGAAATTTTAATAATTTTCCATGGATATGAAAATTAATTATTTTATTGAGATGTTTATCCAAATATTTAAAAATATGATACATATTCTTGAGAAATATGTATAGGTAATGGGATTGTACCATTAAACCCTTATTAATTTGGTAACATTGAATCATATGTTCCACGAAAAGGATACCCTCAAATAGATATTTAAATAACCATTACTTTAAAGTTTAAAAAAATATATGGAAATATATAAAACACATAAAATAATCATATGCTTAAATTGGAAATTGTCTCATTGAAAAATAAAAGTGAGAAAAAGATACCTTAACATAAGACTCTATTGACTACATAAACATTCAAAACACCTATTAATATATATATTTATAAAAAAAATATTATTAAAATATAACTATAAATATAAATACCATATATGTTAAAAAAATTACATTTTATTACTCTTTTATTATCTATTCTATGTTTATGTCATGTTTTAGGAAATAATTGATTTGCTTTTCATATTATATTTGATTTATTGTTTTTATTCCTCTTAAATTGATCATGATTACATTATCTATAGAATAATAATCATTAAATAATTATTATATTTATAAATCAATTTTACTTTTAATACCAATAATGATGGATGTTTTTTATAAATTATGTGTTTTATGATCATGGAGATGGTTGGTCATACGTATGCATGAGTAACATTTGAATTTTTTCAAAAATAATTATTCAATGGAAGAAATTAATATATTATCATCAAATAAGGATAAAAATATCTCAAATAAAACATTAATTATTTAAATACAGATAAAATTCTCCTAATTATTTGGTGGTGTTGAAATGGGAGCTACTTAACTTCACAATGGTAGTAGTACACACATACCAGAATGACATAATAATATTTCATTTAGTAGAAATATATGAAATAAAATAATTTATTACATTTTAATTATGATAATTATTAAATTAAAATAATAATTATTTGATTTATATCACACTTATTCATTAACATAACCCTTATTGTCTTCCAGGTAAAGAGTAGTTGAGAACAAATATTATCACTTCACATGGCATTAGTCTGTTGTACACACGAGAGATGTCATCATATCACCTATAAAATAGAATATAAAAAGATTTATGTGAAAAAATGTTTCAATTTGTATAATTATGTTATTAATTTCAGATATATATATATATATATATATATATATATATATAAGTTATATCATTTATCATACCTGACTCTCAAACATGTTAATG
Source organism: Viscum album (assembly GCA_963277665.1). Classification (NCBI taxonomy): domain Eukaryota; kingdom Viridiplantae; phylum Streptophyta; class Magnoliopsida; order Santalales; family Viscaceae; genus Viscum; species Viscum album. The sequence continues at coordinate 493,220,297 of OY728128.1, forward strand.
GAAAATTGAATGATAGTGGTTTGGAGGCAGTGGTCTGCTGTAAAGACAAATGATGATTTAGTAACACATTTTTGGATGTAGAGATTATTTTAGGTCAAGAAATTATCTTCAAAAATATTATTATGTAGATTATTTTTAGGTAATAATATCATCATGGTTTAATAATTATTGAATTATGTTGAAGAAGAAAGAGACTAAAAATGATCATTGAAGAACATTACCTCTACTTCAGGAATCCTACATAGTATTGTACCAGATTCTATAAAATGTTTAATGTCTAAAAAAATAATACTTATAGGATAAGATGATTGATTTTGGGAATTTTATTTTTTAAGATATTTCCTGATAAATCGTTGGAATATGTGAAAAAGAGAGGAGAGGATGAGGATTTTGTAAATGTGGTGAGTTCCATAACTATAAATATTGTATTGTAAAATTTGTACACATGTTTTTCACATGAAAAGTGTCAAATGTAGTAAATTATAAAAAATTAGACATTATAGGGTCCAAATTTGACAATTAAATTGAATTTAGACATGTTTTATGGTAATTTTAGGTAATGGTCTGGACCATCTTGGTCTACTAAATTTACAGGTTTTTTGGGAATGGGGTAGCATGGGGCCCATTAGTGACACATTATAATGTTTTTTTCTAAATACAAAGTCGCACCAAATAGTTCCATCGAAAGGGTGGAACTGATCATGGTGGCAGCGTGACAGTGGCAACGTCACGGATGCACCGTCACAGTCACACATCAAAATGGTGGACCGTTACATGTGACTCATGGAATTGTGTCCCACCCTTATCCCTTTTTTCCCAGTTTCCCGTGTTTTTTAAGTTCATCCCCGTTAACATAAATTTTTATGTAAAATTGTTTTAATACCCTTATCAAATCCATTTAATGCTAGTAATGTATGTTTTAAACCCCATGAGTCGGTTAACCATTCAGTTACCATAACATGTGACATTTTTCCTCGATGGCACACCCTTCCCCGTACCTTCCACTATTTAAAAAATTATGTGGGTTTTCTAAGTTTATAAGATATCATTTAGCTCATAGACACTATCTCCACCATCATCAAGGAAAATTATTTAATAACAATTACTCCCAACATGTAAAACCTCCCAAATTTTTGGTCAATCCACGATCCACCGTCAACTATTGGAAATCGTCTACCGGATTTTTAGGATCTAGCCTTTTCTTAAGACAAAATCATCTCTTCATAATTCTTTTCAATTATTATGTACACCTTAGAGACTGACTCTGTAGATGAATCATGGGCCAATACTGGAGCCCTTCTTACTCAGCCTTGAATCCCACATGTTTTCCTTTCTTGCAACTTTTTCATCGTCAGTTCTTGACATGAGGATAAAAACTATGATCCATGATCAACCATGTAGGTTTTTCCTTCATCTTTCATTATTGTGTATCTTGCGGGGTGGGTAGGACAATGTTTTCTTCAGGACACGGACACAATCAAAACTCAACAAATATAATAAACAGATTTTAATGAATCAAGGGGAATGATTTATGGTGATACTGTGGTAATATTTTATCATAGATTATATTTTGTGAAGTTTATGGGATTATTCCCACTAAAAATATTGTCCGTTTGTGGTCTTTTATTAGACACCAATGAACCTATGTTTCACTGTATAATCTTGTGGCTGAAAGGTTGTACCATTGAAACAGGTTAATCATGTAATGTTGGTTGAAAATATGGATTCCCAATGAATAAGAATCCTTTTGTGATCAACTTGGTAAAAAAATACAGGAAATAACTTGATAAGTTGTGTGGTAAATCTGAAAAACTATCTCTCTCTCTATTATTCCAATAAGAATGGTTGTTCTTCTTAATACATGTGGGGTGACATGGATGGGGATGGGATCTCCTGCTATACATTTGTTGGTCATTATAACTGAGGCCATGTGTGGTCATATATTGGGGCTTTGTTCGGTTCTATTACTTCAACAGATCACACAGATCCATTTTTTGTAGTGATTGAATAGGTGAACTGGGTGTTAAAGCATAAATTACATCTTGGATTTTTACCTTCAGTTTTTGTCATGGCTTTTGGAAATTTATATATGTTTCCCGGTACTGAAGTAATATTTAAATGGAATAAATTGGACATTATAAATGGAATGGGTACAATGGGGGATTGTTTTCATGAAATGTGTTGTGCTCTAGTTGTGGGTTTTGTGTGTTCATGCATGTATGGATAGTATCGAGGGTGGTTGTTCTCTAGTTGTGTATGGATGGTTGTATCAATCAGAACCCTTAGGATGGGATGATTGTTTGATTAATTATAAGTATAAATTTATTTCTTTTGTTTCTTATTCTCACCCAACCCCTATTGAGAACTTCGTACCAAACACCCACATTTCATATAGGAGGGTGTTTTTTCCAACATTCTTGTGAGTGGTTAGTTATTGTCTTTTTCTTATCCCTCTGTACGTATCCCAAGACACTTCGGGTAGGCAGTGACAACCTATGGTATATTATGTCCCAAGACTCCTCGGGCAGGTTGTGTTTGGGTGGTTGGTCTCGATGTCTATGGGTAGGTTTCATTCCCATGTGTCTTCAGGATGATGCCCAAGTGTCTTGAGGCATGAAAAAGGTTGTTCTGGAATAGTTTTCTTCGGGCATGGTAGTGGCTGTGGTGGCCCAAGATTTTTCAGGTGTGGTTTTTTGTGGTAGTGGTAGCCTATGTGTGTGTGGGTCGGATGCATGGTGATGGCCCATACGGTTGTTGTTGGGTAGGAAGTGGGACTGTAGTGATACTATTGGGGGAGTTCTGACATGTAGGATGTCCAAAATAACCATAGGTAATGTTGAGTGGTGTACCCAAATATTGATATTCTATTACTATTAGATTACCTACATTGCATTATTTTGAGAGTGTTCTTTGGTGGGGATGGGTGGATAGTTTCCTTGCTAGGTGCTTTGGTTATCCCTATTTCTCACTGGGTATAATAATGCCTTGCCACTTTTGCATTATAGCTTTTGGTTTTCCCTGCTGATTTTTCTTGTATACTCACCCTACATATATAAAACATCTTTCAGGTGTCGAATAGGACCTTGAGGACAATTCTACACTTTAATAGCTATGTCTTTGGGATTTGTTGCTTACTTTCGTTCTATTAGTACATTTCATGGAGTTTTCCATTACCTTGTATTGGTTTATTTCAGACGTGCATATTGGATTGGATTTTCACTTTACCATCTATTTTGGTGTTTTTTGATTTTTATCATCTTATCAACTGATATTTTTATATAAAAAGGATTATGAAATCCATATTATGCGTTATTATATACCCTTGGTGCTAGTCGCCACTCTGGGGCATATTGAAGGCTGTACGTGGGGGTCATTATATATCCTTAAACACGAATGACGAAGGTTCTGACATTTAGTTATCCTTTCCCCCATATTGGTGAAGGCGGGTCATGAAAAATGGTATCAGAGGCGAGGCTAGTTGAGGGATAGGATAGTGTTCAGGGTTAGGCATTGTGAATATTTTTTAGTATGTTAATTCAATAGTGTTAGGAAATCGTCGTATAAGAAATAGGCTTTGGAAGACCGTCGAGGACATGGGATTTTTGCCCCCCCCCCCCCCGTGATCCAATGAATGGAAAATGGGTCTACCAAACAACCAAGTGAGGCTCCACTGATTTTAGGGTATATTCCCTAGGAATGGTACATGCATCATTATTATTTGTTTTCTTATTTGTTTTTTGTTTTCAAGGTCATATAAAATGAATAACAAGTTTAATTGAAATTTTAAAACAAATGTTATACACAACTTAGAATTAGGCATTCCTTGTTTACATTATAGCACTAAAAGATGGATAATGTCAATGAGTAGTATGAGAAATCTAGGTCCAGAATGACTATATGGTGGATTAAATGAGTATTGACAAGAGTAACATGATTAAATGAATAATAATTCTCTATGTTCCTTCCAGCAATATACACTTAGAATGTATGGGAATTTTATTTCTAACATGGAGGCATATGGCTATCTTGGGGAGCGGGAGATCTCCATTACCTTGATCTATGCTCTCAGAGAGTATAGGGATCAGTTGGAAGTTAGTTAGATGAAGGGAAAAGCATGTAAGTTCTAGACTCTCTACCTCAGATAGAGGATGTAGATTTAGGTTTTTTTTGTTGACATTGAGAAGGAGTTCGGGTGGAATTCCATTATTCTATGATGAAGGATGAGATGACGCATGAGTTACACTACCTCTAGTAGGGGAGTACGTTAGCATGAGGGTTGGAGATCAAGTTCAGGGATCTCGTTTTCCATTAGACCACTTTACGAAAGTGGAGTCTCGGGCGAGATGTTTAGAGCAGGCACTCTGACCTTCCGTTCAGTATGTTGTTACTCAATTTACTCTACCAAAGTACATGGAGTCCCAGAAGAAGGCCAATGTGGTGGAGAGGATGCACATGCTGAGAGGTGTGCCAAAATAGGGGAGCCTGTTCGGATCATGAAAAGGTAAGGCTTCCAGTAGTAGGCCTCCAGCTTTAGGGCCATCCAGGTTTTGGCTGATGGGGAACATGGGTCAGTAGTTACAGTTTTGATATCTTGGTCCTCACCCTTTCTACAAAAACCTGGGGCAGAGGTGTTCTATCTATGGATGTCGTGGGAACCTTCAGAATCAGTGCCCTGACCGAGAGTAGTAGAGAGGAGCTGGGAAGGCTCAGCACCCACCAGAGAAATAGGAGTTTCTAGATCGTCTTTTCCAGCCTTTTCAACAGGGATAGCAAGCTCCCTTCCCTCTTGGAGAAGATGGTTCCGGAGTAGGAAGATATTAGGGTGATCCATAGGGACCTCGAGCAGGGCATGGATGGGGAGGTAGCCGATAGATGAGGGTTAGAGGATCTGGGCATGGGCAATTTCATGCCATAAAGCTATCAGTTCTAGTAGGTCTGGAGGTTATTAGAGGTATGATCAGTTTGTTAATTACTCATGGTTGTACCTTGTTTGATTCTGGTGCTTCTCACTCATTTGTTGCACATGGTATTTCCCATGCCTTTCGTCTAGAAGTAAAAAAAATACTCTCTATTCCCCTAGAGATGAGTAAGCTATTTAGAGGTAATATTTTCCTATTTGATGTTTTTCGAAGATGTTGACTGTGTTAGGGTGGCATAAGTCTAGTGGGGATCTCCTTCTGTTTCAAATGATGCGTAATGATGTCATCCTAGGAATCGATTGGCTATTTTCCATAGATGTTGTTATTGATTTCATCTAAAGAAGGGACATGTGTTATGATATGGGTGTGCATAATGTAGCATTCATTTGAATGTGGGGTTACTAGGAAGGTAGTCGGCATGCATATACCCTTTATTTTTTGTGCGATGTGCTTCTAGTGGAGTCAGCAGACGTAGAGACGGTGGATGTTCCAAGAGTTTTCAGAGGGTTCCTGGATGTTTTTCTATTAGAGGTTGTGACTCTACCCCATTGATGTGATGTTCAGTTCAGGAATGACTTACATCCTACTGCCCATCCAATTTCAATGACTCCTTATATGTGGGAGCCTTCTGAGTTGAGAGACTATATATTCAGATTGACAATATGATGAAGAAGGGTTTATTATGTCCCATCATGTCTCCATGGGGTGATCCGGTTTTGTTCACAAAGAAAGAATATGGCAGTCTCAGGCTATGCATAGTATACCGGAGACATAATTAGGTGATGTCCAAGACACGTTACCCTCTCCCAAGTTAGATGATCTCTTTGACAAGAGGATAGGGGTAGTTTGGTTCACTAATATTGATATGTGTTCTAGATATCAGTAGTTAAGGGTTAATGATAATGATATCCTGAATGCTGCTTTAAGGTGCTGCTATGGGCACTTCAAGTTCATCGTCAGGTCGTTCGGTGTTACAGACACACCTGATATTTTTATGGGGCTCATGAATTATATTTTTCGTTAGTTCTTAGACTGGTTAAGTATTTTATACATAGGCATCATCTTGATCTAATCAATATCAGTGGAGGAGAAAAATGATCACCACAGGATGGCCTTTGAGATCAATCGACACCACCAGTTGTGTGGTCTGTTTTCCAAGTGATAGATCATAACAATAGAAGTTTAGTTTTATGGAAACATGGTGTCTCAACAAGGGGTATCAGTACATCTATCAATGTTTGAAAATGTTGTTTCTTCGGTATAACCCAAGAACATGACAATGTTTTTTACTTTCTAGGGTCTGGTAGGCTATTATCGGAGGTTTATACTTGTCCTCTCTCAAGTTGTATCCCCTTTTACATATTTTACCAGAAAGGTCCTAGCCTTCGAATAAAGTGAGATGTTCTAGGAATATTTCATCTATCTGTAGGAGAGGTTACTCAGTGCTCCAGTGCTCAGGTTTCCAGAGGATGGGGTGTTTTGAGCTGTTTTGTGATGCTTCTGGTTTTGTCTTGGGGAGTGTCCTGATGTAGTAGTAAGGAGTGATATCTTATGGGTCATGGATTATACTTCATCATGAGTGTAACTCTGCTACCCATGACCAAGAGAATGCATTATTAATGTTCTCTTTGATGTTTTTTTGGAATTACCTCAACGGGGAGCAATTTGCGGTCTTCACATATTACAAGAGTTTTGAGCATATCTTATCCCGGTGGGACCTGAACTTATCACACCGAAGGTGGGTAGAGTCTCATTAGGATTAGGGATTCGAGATCTCTTAAATAGAATGTAATGGGAATGTGGTGTCTGATTACTTGAGTAACAAGTCATAGATTGGTGTTTTTTGGGAGTTAGAAGATGCATGGGAAGCAATGGAGGAGTTGGCTACCTTGAATCTGGAAGATTTGGTGTAGGATGGTAGGGGATACCTGTTTCGGATGATAGTGTAGTAATCCAAGGTACAACAGGTGGAGGAGTCTAAAGGGGGGAACACAGTGTGTGATGTAATGTGTGGTCGCATTAGACCGGTAAATTCTAGGGAAATGTGGTTAGAGGATAGTTTGAATGAGATTCATTTATATGGGAAGTGGTTTTTTACGTAGATGATGCACGAGAGTGTTCTATGTGTGTTCTTTAACTCACCCTTGGTAGTATACCCAAGAGTTTCTAAGATGTATTGTGGCCTGAGGAGTCAGTTTTTCTATCCCAGTTTAAAATAGGCAGTGGCAGAGTTTTTGTCATAGTGCATCATGTTCTAGCAGGTGATAAGCACCATGTTCCGGGTTATCTCTTGTATCATATAAATGTCCCAGAGTGGAAGTGTAAAAAAATATTGATATATTTCATCACAGGACTACCCAGAGATGAAGGAGGCTATGATTCTATTTGGGTTGTGGAATACTGACTCATGAAATTAGCTATCTTCATAGAAATCAAGGAATTGAGTGCAGTGGATGTTGTAGTATAGAGAAAAGTGGATAATGTGGTGAGGTTTTATGGAGTTAAGAGGTCTATAGTCTCAGATCATAATTAAAGGTTTACCTCACATGTTTGGAAGGGATTACAATGTTCTTTTGGCACCTAGCCATGACTTAGCACTGCATTCCACCCTTAGACATATGGTCAGATAGAGAGGACCATCTAGATGTTGGAGGACATGCTACGGGCTTGTTTTCAAGACATCAAAGGATCATTTGGTTGATACTTTCGATAGGTATTGTTTTCCTTCAATAACAGCCACAATTATAAAATTGGCATGGATGCAATAAAATCCTTGTATGGAAGGCCTGGTCGTTCGCCAATGCGTTTGACTGAGGTTGGGGAACCAGGTGTTCTTGGCATAGAGGTAGTGCAGATCATGACAGAAAAGGTTCATCTTGTGTGTTAGAGGATTAAGGCATCTTAGTAATGGTAGAAGTCATATTCCAATCATATGAGGCATCCCTTGGTGTTTGAGGTTGGGTTCCATGTGTTTTTAAATGTCTCCCCTTGGTGTGGGAAGAGGTGTTTTCACAGGGGAGTGAGATTTTTCTAACTTTGTAGGACCTAAAGAGGTGTTGTGATGGGTTGGAGAAGTGGCTTATCATTTGGCGCTTCCACCACCACTATCATGGATCCTTGACATCTTCCATGTGTCTCAGATCCCTCAGTATATACCGGATGGGCAACACTTCCTTGACTGGGGAGATCAGGATATCAAGGACGATGCGTTGTTCATAGAGAGTCCCATGAGGAAAGAGGATCGTGATGAGAATGTTCATTGTGGATAAACCATTCCATTGGTTTGTGTGTTATGAAGGCATGTTGTCCTTGAGGAGAGTACCATGGAACATGGGGCATAAATTCATTCCCAGTATCCCTGAATGTTTTCAGATTTATTTTTTGGATGAGTTGTACTTGACTGTGATGTAATTATTAACCTTTTTTTCTATAATATATGATTTTTTCCTTATTGAAATATTGTGTGTGAAAAAGGAAAGACAACATGGAGGAAAGGACCTTATCCATAATCAAGATTCATTAAGGTGTATGTGATAAAACTCATGTGGGCGAGTTAGAGCCACCCATATTATATTGTTTCTTGACATGGAGGAAGCGACATTCAAACCCATACACCTGGGGGATGAGACCTTTTATGTTATTGGGGAAACATGGAGGATAAGGGCAGTAGTGTAACCATAGTTGTTCAGGGGATAGATGAGGGAGAGGTATTCCAAGATATTGGGGTTGTTCTGACATTCAAATGACTCTAGGGTGGTCTGTCCCTGGGTGGTATCATGTGAGGCAGTTATTTCAACCCCTCTCTTCTCTTAATGTTTACACATTGATTCTCTATGACTTGAATAGTATGAGATGTATCCGATGTAATGGCTCGGACCCTCCTGGTCTATTACAATTTCAAATTTCAAGTGTTCGGGGTACCCCAGGGCCCATCAGTTACTCATTAAAGAGTTTTTTTCCCAAAAACATGGTCCCAACAAATGGTTCCACTGAAATAGTGGCACTGGTCGTGACGACATCATGATGGTCACACCATGATGGTGGAAACATTATGGTGTCTCACTGAATAGTATCCCACCATTTGTCCATTAATTTTTTCTTAATTTCCATATTTTTTCCATTTTCTTCCAGGTAACGTATCTATTGACGTAAAAGTGTTTTAATACACTTTTAAAGTCCATTTAAAGCCTGTAAAAGATGTTTTGAACCCCAATAGTCGAGTGACCCTTCAGTAACCCAAATGACTGGCCCTTTGCTTCCCTTTTAAACACTTCACCTAACCATCCATCTTGGCCCATGTTATGTGGTTTTTTTCTCTTTAGAAGATATATTTTAACTCATTTTATTTATATCCTCTATCTCTGAGGTGAATTTTAAAATAACCATTAATCCTAATATGTGAGTCTAATCAACCATGTGGTCATTCCACAATCTAACCTCATTTATTGGGAATCGTTTCCCAAATTTTTAGGATTTGTCCTTTAATTAACATGATACCCTCTCTTCATAATTCCTTTTAATTCTATAAAAATGCCCTAAAGACTAACCCCAGAGAGAAATAATTTTCCCTTGCTCAAGCCCGTCCCACTCATTAAATACAGCCCTCAAGTATTACTTTCATCGATGTTGTGAATACTCAGTTATTGACATAAGGATAAAAACATTTATCACTGATCATCGAAGTAGTGTTTTCCTTCATCTCTCAATATTGTGTATCATGTGGGGCAGGTGAGACAGTGTTTTCCTTGGGACGTGGATGAACCCAATCCTCAATAAAGATAATAAAAAAACTAAAGAATAAATTGGTGTGAATGATGGTGATATTTTTGTACTCTATTAATTTCCATTATTTGTAGGGAATTGTATGGGATTTTTCTCACTGAAAATAGTTGTCATTTGTGGTCCTTTATTGCACCCTAATGAACCACTATTTCTCTATATAATCTTGTGATTGAATGGTTGTAGCCTGAAAACTAGTAAATCATATAAATTTGGTTGATAAAATGGATTCCCAATGAATAATAATCCTTTTTTAATCACCTAGGTTAACCATACTATAGGAAGGAACATTATATGTGGTGTGTATAAAAATGAAAAACTCAGTTAATTTATTCAGCCAATAAGAACGTTTGTTCAACTTGATACTTGTCCGGTGACATGGATGAGGATGTGATGTCCTAATGTTTAGTTGCTTTTAAGTGGGCCTAAGGCTATGTGGGGCCATATTTTGGGGCTTGGATTTGTTTCAGTACTTCAAGGGATCTCACAGATCCATTTTTTTGACTTTACAAAAGAACCGGGTGTGAATGCTTAAATTGCTGCATGGCTATTTTTCATATGCTGTTGTCTAGGCTTGTTGTTATACCATTTAGATTCCCAATAGTGAAGTAATATTTAAATGGAATCACATTAACATGATAATGGGAATGGGAACACTGGGGTATTGTTTTCCATAAATAGATTTTTCTCTGGTAGTGGTTGTTGTGTGTTTCTGCTGGTAGGAATAAAAATATTAGGGGTTTAGTCTAGTTCTGTATGGTCTGGTTGTCTATTTCGGAATACTTAAGAAGGGATGGGTGTTTTTTTAATTATATTTATAAATTTAGTTATTTTTTATCTTATTCTCACCAAACCCCATTTGAGAGCTCTGTGCCGAACACCCCCATTTCATGGGGGAGGTTGTTTTTTCCAACATTCTTATAAGTGGATGGTTATTAGATTTTTTAGAATCCCTCTCCCAGGTAGACCAAAACTATTAGGTAGGATATGATGAACATAGGTATATTATGTCCCAAAACGCGTTTGGAAGGTTGTGTTGTGGTGGTGGTCCTTGGTTTGTGTGGGAATGTTTGTTTCCAAAGTGTCTTCGGGATTAGGCACAGGTGTCAACGGGCGTGACAATGGTTTTTATGGCCCAGGTGACTTCAGGCATGGTAATTTTTTTGGTGACCCGGGTGTTTTCAAGCTTCGATATGTGTGGTTTTGGTGGCCCAGGTGTGTGCAGGTGGGATGAGTGGTGATGGCCCATAAGGTTGTTGTTGGGTCGGATGTGGGACTACAATGAGACTTGTGGGGAGGTCTAACTAGTAGGATGTCTTCAATAAACTGTGGGAAATTGGTATGGAGTACCCAAATATCAATGTGGTATTAATATTACTTTACATGACTTCTGTTATTTGTGGAGTGTGCCTTGGTGACGCTGGGTGGATAGTATCCATGCCACATGCTTTAGTTATCTCTTTTTCTCATAGGGGAATTAGAATGCATCCCCACTTATATACAAGAGCTTTTGGATTTCCCAAATGAGAATACCTATATACTCACCCTACATATATAAAACTAATTTCATGTCTCCAGGAGGACCATGAAGACCATGTTTGACTTTACTAGCTCAGGCTTCAGGATTTGTTGCTGCCTTTATTTCTTTTGGTAATTTCCATTGAATTTTCTTGTACCTTGTATCAGTTTATTTGGAACATTCATATGGGAGCGGATTCTGGATTACTTATACATTTAGTATTGATGATTTTTGGGATTTTACCATCTTATCTCTTTATCTCATTTTATAAAATGATTAATTCCTTCAATATTACATGTGATTATATAAACATGGGGCTATTCACCATTTGGGGCCTATTGAAGGCGGGACATAAGGGTCAATATCTCCCCTTCAACATGAATAAGGAAGGGTCTGTTAGTTTTCTGTACCTCCCTTCATCATGGTTAATGTAGTTTGTGACATTATAACTCATATATATTTATTTTAGCCTCTATTAAACCCATTTTATCTCAACTATGGTAATTTATTTTAATTATTTTCATTAATACTTTGAGTTAAACAATTGATTGAACATATTATAAAATATATTTTATTTTAACTCAAAATATTTAATTGATTTTATAAAATTCAAATAATATAATAGAAAATAGTTTTGCTAAAATTAATCTGGAAGAAAAAAAAATGAAATCATGGATTACTGTGAACATGTTAGAAGTATTACAAATATTTTATATCCATATTCAATATGAAAATTATTAAAATGGCTTAATATATATTAATATATATATAATGAAACAATTTTTTATAAAAATATTTTAAAATATAAATTAATATTTTAAATAAATTAAATTAAAAGGATATTTTTGAAAAAATTCCACATTTTATCTATTAATTTCTAAAATAATCTTCAATAATAATTAAAAATAATTAAACATAAGATAATTTTGCTCTAATTACATAAAAAATTGAAGATTATTTTTTCAAAAATATTAGATTAATGTCTGAAAAATTATTATTTTAAAATATTTTGGAAATACATTTATTTGATAATAAAAATTAAAAAAAATATTGGAATATTAATAAATTATTACAAACATTTATTGATGTATGTATCCTTTCCACTTAGAAAAAACCATTTTCAAACATAAAAATATTAAAAATCCTTTTCAATTTGAGTAATTGTATTTAAAATCTAAATTTTTTCCAAATATGAAAGAATAAAATTTATTTCAAAATAAAATTTTAAAACAGGAAGTAATGTATAAAATTTTCTAATGGTCATCATTGTGGGAAATATTGTTTGTACTATGCATTTAAAAAATATTCTTTTCACATTTTTGGTAAATGAAAAAATGATGTTTCTTTAGAAAATGACACAGAGGATCCTTTAAATATATTTTATAAAATTTATAAAATTCCTAAAAATGGTATTTATAATTTATAGTATAATATTAAAACATTTTTGATATCATGACTTTGGAAAAAATCACATTTTCAATCAATGAGAAAAATAGAGTTGGATTTTAATAAATATATTTTCTCAATTGTTTTTTGTATCAAAGAGTCCCAATATATTAATATTTATTTTAAATGTTAATAATATTCCATGTATATGAAAATTAATTATTTTATTGAGATGTTGATCCTAATATTTAACAATATGATACATATTCTTGAGTAATATGTATAGGTAATGGGATTGTACCATTAAACCCCTTCCAATTTGGTAACATTGAATCATATGTTCAACGAAAAGGATACCCTCAAATAGATATTTAAATAAAAATAAAATAAAAGTTTAAACAAATAAATGGAAATATATACAACACATAAAATAATCATGTGCTGAAATTGGAATTTGTCTCATTGAAAAATAAAAGTGAGAAGAAGATACCTTAACATAGGACTCTATTAACTTCATAAACATCAAAACACCTATTAAAAATATATATTTATAAAAAATATATATTATTAAATTATAATTATATATATAAATACCATATATGTTAAACGTTTTACATTTTATTACTCATTTATTATCAATTCCATTTTAATGTCATGTTTTAGGAAATAATTGCTTTTCTTTTCATATTTTATTTGATTTATTATTTTTATTCCTCCTAAATTGATCATGATTACATTTTCTATTGAATGATAATCATTAATTAATTATTATATTTATAAATCAATTTTACATTTAATACCAATAATGAAGGATTTTTTTATAAATGATGTATGTTATGATCATGGAGATGGTAGGTCATACATATGCATGAGTAACGTTTGATTTTTTCCAAAAATTATTATTCAAGGGATGAAATTAATATAATATCATTAAATAAGGATAAAAATATCTCAAATAAAACATTAATTATTTAAATATAGATATAAATTCTCATAATTATTTTGTGGGGAAGAAATGGGGGCTACTTAACATCACAATGGTAGTAGTACACACATACAAGAACGACATAATAATATTTCATTTAGTGGAAATGTATGAAATAAAAGAATTTATTATATTTTATATATGATAAATATTATGTTAAAATAATAATTATTTCATTTATATCACACTTATTCATTAACAGAACCCTTATTATCTTCCAAGTAAAGGGTAGTTAAAAACACATATCATCACTTCACAAGGCAGTAGTCTGTTGTATACATGAGATATGTCATCATATCACCTATAAAATAGAATATAAAAAGATTTTTGTGGTAAAATGTTTCAATTTTTATAATTATGTTATTAATTTCATATATATACATATATAAGTTATATCATTCATCATACCTGACTCTCATACATGTTAATGGAATATTGAATGATAGTTGTTTGGAGGCGGTGGTCTGGTGTAAGCACAAATGATGATTTAGTAACACATTTTTTGATTTAGATATTGTTGTAGGTCAAGAAATTATCTTAAAAAATATTATTATATAGATTATTTTTATGTTACAATATCATCATGGATTTATAATTATTGAATTATGTTGAAGAAGAAAGAGACTAAAAATGATCATTAAAGAATGTTACCTCTACTTCAGGTAACCGCCATAGTATTGTACCAGATTCCATACAATGATTAATGTCTAAAAAACAATACTTATAGGATAAGATGATTAATTTTGGTAATTTGATTTTTAATATATTTCCTGGTTAATGGTTGGAAGATGTGAAAAAGAGAGAAGAGGATGAGGAATTTTGCAAATGTGGTGAGTGTCATACCTATAAATATTGTAATGTAAAATGTGTACACAAGTGTTTCACATGAAAAGTGTCAAATATAGTGTATTATAGAATATTAGAAATTATTGGGTCTAAATATGACAATAAAATAGAATTTATACATTTTTTATGGTTATTTTAGGTAATGTCCTGGACCATCATGTCTACCATATTGAAAAGTTTCTTGGGCATGGGGTAGCATGGGGCCCATTAGTGACACGTTATGAAGTTTTTTTCTAAATACATAGTCCCACCAAACAGTTCCATCAGAAGGGTGGCACCGATCATGGTGGCACTCTGACAGTGGCACCGTCAAGGATGCACCGTCACAGTCACACATCAAAATGGTGGACCGTTACGATGTCTCACAGAATGGTTCCCCACCCTTCTCCCGTTGTTTTTTCCATGTTTCCTGTGTTTTTTAATTTAATCCATGGTAACATATATTTTTATGTAAAAGTGTTTTAATACCCTTTTCAATGCCATTATATTTTAGTAAAGGATGTTTTAAACCCCAGGAGTCAGGTAACCATTCAGTTACCAAAACGTGTGACATTTTTCCTCGATGGCACACCCTTCCCCGTATCGTCCATCATTTACCCAATTATATGGGGTTTCTATGTTTATAAGATATCCTTTAACTCATAGACACTATCTCCACCATCACTAAAGAGTATTATTATATAAAAATTAATCCCAACATGTTAATCCTCCCAAATTTGTGGTCAATCCACGATCCGACTTCAACTATTGGAAACTGTCTACCTGATGTTTAGGATCTATCCTTTTCTTAAGATGAAATAATCTCTTCATAATTATTCTCAATTATTATGTACACCGTAGAGACTCACTCTGTAGATGAATCATGTGCCTATATTGTAGCCCTTCCCACTCAGCCTTGAATCCCTTATGTTTTCCTTTCCTGCAACTTTCACATCGTCAGTTCTTGACATGTTGATAAAAACAACAATCCATGACCACCCATGAAGGGTTTTCCTTCATCTTTCATTATTATGTATCATGCGGAGTGGGTAAGACAATGATTTATTCAGGACACGGATACCAGCAAACCTCAAAAAATATAATAAAAATATTTTAATGAATCAAGGGGTATGATTGATGGTGATACTGTTGTAATATTTTATCTTTGATTATATATTTTGAAGTGTATGGGATTATTCCCACTAAAAATATTGTCCGTTTGTAGTCTTTTATTGCACACTAATGAACCTATGTTTCACTGTATAATGTTGTGACTGAAAGGCTATACCATGGAAATAGGTTAATCATGTTAATTTGGTTGATAAAATATATTCCCAATGAATATTAATCCTTTTGTGATCACCCTAGTTAAAAAAATACAGGAAATAACTTCATAAGTGGTGTGGTTAAATCTGAAAAACTCTCTTTCTCTATTATTCCAATAACAATGGTTGTTCTTCTTAACATATGTGGGGTGACGTGGATGGGGATGGGATCCACTGCTATACATTTGTAGGTCATTAGATCCAAGGCAATGTGTGGTCGTATGTTGGGGCTTGGTTTGGTTCTATTACTACAACATATCACATAGATCCCTTTTTATAGTGACTGTAAAGGAGAACTGGGTGTGAAAGCTTAAATTATGGCTTTGATTTTACATTTAATTTTTTTCATGGATTTTGGATATTTCTATTTTTTTCCTGGTATTGAAGTAATATTTAAATGGAATCAATTGAACATTATAAAAGGAATGGGTACAATGGGGGATTGTTTTCATGAAATGGGTTGTACTGTAGTTGTGGGTTTTGTGTGTTCATGCATGTAGGGATAGTATCGACGGTGGTTGTTCTCTAGTTCTGTATGGGCTGCTTGTCTCTATCAGAACCCTTAGGATGAGATGAGTGTTTGTTTAATTATATGTGTCAATTTAGTTCTTGTGTTTCTTATTCTCACCCCACCCCTATTGAGAACTTCGTACCAAACACCCAAATTACATGTAGGAGGGTGTTTTTCACAATATTCTTATGAGTGGATGGTTATTGTCTCTTTTATTATCCCACTCTAAGTAGCCCAAGACACTTCGGTTAGGCAGTGATGATCTATGGTATATTATGGCCCAAGACTCCTTGGGCAAGTTGTGTTTGGGTGGTTGGTCCCAGTGTGTGCGGGTAGGTTTCTTTCCCAAGTGTCTTCAGGACGAGTCCCAAGTGTCTTGAGTCCTGACAAAGGTTGTTCTGGAACAGTTTTCTTCGGGTGTGGTAGTGGTAGTGGTGGCACAAGTTTTTTTAGGTGTGGTTATGTGTGTTGGTGGTGGCATAAGTGTGTGCGGGTGGGATGAATGGTGATGGACCATAAGGTTGTTGTTGGTTAGGAAGTGGGACTGCAGTGATACTATTAGGGGAGTTCCAACATGTAGGATGTCCAAAATAACCAGAGGGAATGTTGAGTGGGGTACCCAAATATTGATGTTCTATTACTATTGAATTACCTACATTGCATTATTTTTGGAGTGTTCTTTGGTTGGGATGGGTGGATAGTTTCCTTGATAGGTACTTTGGATATCCCTATTTCTCACTAGGTATAAGAATGCCATGCCACTTTTGCATTAGAGCTTTTGGTTTTCCCTGCTGATTTTTCTTGTTTACTCACCCTACATATATAAAACATCTTTTAGGTGTCTAAGAGGACCTTGAAGACTATGCTAGACTTCACTAGCTCTGGCATTGGGATTTTTTGCTGCCTTTAATTCTATTAGTACATTTCTTGGAGTTTTCTATTACCTAGTATTGGTTTATTTTCGACGTGCATATTGGATTGGATTTTCACTTTACCATCTATTTTGGTGTTGTTTGAGTTTTACCATCTTATCAAATGATCTTTTTATATAAAATGGATTATGACTTCTATATTATGCGTTATTATATACCCTTGGTGCTAGTTTCCACTCTGGTGAATAATGAAGGATGTACGTGGGGGTCATTATCTCTCATTAAACGTGAATAAGGGTATGAAATTTTGTTGTCCTTTCCCTCATATTGGTGAGGGCGGGTCATGACAGAATGGTATCAGAGGCGAGGCTAGTTGAGAGATAGGATAGTGTTCAGGGTTAGTCATTGTGAATATTTTTTGGTATGTTAATTCAATAGTGTTATGAAATCATCATATAAGAAATAGGCCTTCGAAGACCATCTAGGGAATGGGATTCCCCCCCCCCCACCGTGATCCGATGAGAGGAAAATGGGCCTACCAAAAAACCATGTGAGGCTTCACTGATTTCAGGGTTTATGCCCTAGTAAAGGTACATGCATCATTATTATTGGTTTTCTTATGTGTTATTTGTTTTCAAGGTAATATAGAATGAATAACAAGTTTATGTGAAATTTTAAATCAAATGTTATACACTACTCAGGATTAGGCATTCCTTGTTTACATTATAGCAATAGAAGCTAGATGATGTCAATGAGTAGTATGGGAAATCAAGGCCTAGAATGATGATATGGTTGATTAAATGAGGATTGACAAGATTAACTTGATTAAATATGTAAGAATACTCTATGTTCCTTCCAGCAATAGACCCTTAGGAAGTATAGGAATAATATTTCCAACATGGAGAGATATGGCTATCTTGGGGAGCTGGAGGTCTCCATTACCTTGATCTATGCTCTGAGAGAGTACTGGGATTAGTTGGAAGTTAGTCAGATGAAGGGACAAGCATGTAAGTTCTAGACTCTCTACCTCAGATAGAGGATGGAGATTTAGGTTTTTTGTGATGACATCGAGAAGGAGTTTGGGTGGGATTTCATTCTTCTATGATGAAGGACGAGAATACACATGAGTTA
Source organism: Viscum album (assembly GCA_963277665.1). Taxonomy (NCBI): domain Eukaryota; kingdom Viridiplantae; phylum Streptophyta; class Magnoliopsida; order Santalales; family Viscaceae; genus Viscum; species Viscum album. Next base: position 493,238,549 of record OY728128.1, read on the forward strand.
CACTATCTCTAGTAGGGGTGTACGTTAGCATGAGAGTTGGTTATCAAGATCAAGGATCTCTTTTTTCCTTTAGGCCACTTTAAGAATGTGGAGTCTTGGGTGATAAATTTTGAGCATGCACTATGACCTTCCATTCAGTATGTTGTTACTCAATTTACTCTACCAACGTACATGAATTCCTAGAAGAAGGATAATGTGGCTGAGAGGATACACATGCTGGGAGGTGTGCCAATAGAGTGGAGCCTATTGTAATCATGAAAAGGTAAGGCTTCTATTAGTAGGCCTCCATATTTAGGGCCTTCCAGGTTTCAGATGATGGATAACATGCCTCAGTAGTTACAGTTTTGGTATCTCGGTCCTCGCCATTTCTACAAAAACCTAGGGTAGAGGTGTTATATCTGTGGATGTCGTGGGAACCTTCAGAATCATTGCCCTGACCGAGAGTAGTACAGCGGAGCTGGGAAGGCTTAGCGCCCACCATAGCAATAGTAGTTTCTGGCTAGCCTTTTTCAGCCACTACAATAGGGATAGCGAGATCCCTCCCCTCTGGGAGAAGATGGTGCTAGAGCAGGCTGACATTATGGTTCTCCACAGGGACCTCGAGCAGGGCATGGATGGGGAGGCAGCTGATAGGTGAGGGGTAGAGGATCTGGGCATTGGCAATTGTACGCCATAAATCTATCAGTTCTAGTAGGTCTGGAGGTCATTAGAGGTTTGATCAGCTTGTTTTGTACTCATTATTGTACCATGTTTGACTCAGAAGCTTCTCACTCATTTGTTTCATATGGTCTTTCCCATGGCTTTCGTCAAGAAGTAAAAAAAATACTCCCTATTACCCGATAGATGAGTAAGCTATTTGGAGTTCAGACTTCCCTATTTGATGTTTTTCAAATATGTTGACTGTGTTAGGGTGGAATAAGTCTAGTGGGGATCTTTTTATATTACAAATGTTTCCTAATGATATCATACTAAGAATCAATTGGCTATTTTCCATACACGTTGTTATTCATTTCATTTGGAGAAGGGACGTGTTTTCTGATATGGGTGGCCATCATGTAGCTTTAATTGGAAAGTGGGGTTACGAGGAGGGTGGCAGGCATGCAGAGACCCTTTCTTCATTGTGTTTATGTGCTTCTAGTGGAGTTAGAAGACGTAGAGACAGTGGATATTCCAAGAGTTTTCAGAGGTTTCCTTTACGTTTTTCCCTTAGAGGTTGTGACTCTACCCCCTCGATGTGATGTTGAGTTCGGGATAGACTTACATCCTGGTGCCCATCCAATTTCGATGAATCCTTATATGTTAGAGCCTTCTGAGTTGTGAGATTGTAGATTTAGATTGATAATCTGATGAAGAAGGGTTTGTTCTGTCCCATCATGTCTCCATGGGGTGATCCAGTTTTGTTCACAAAGAAAGAATATGGCGGACTCAGGCTATGCATAGTATACAGGAGACAGAATTAGGTGATGTTCAAGAACCATTACCCTCTCCCAAGGATAGATGATCTCTTTGACAAGATTATATGAGTATCTTGGTTCATTGAGATTAATATGTGGTCTAGATATCAGCAGTTAAGAGTTAATGATAGTGATATCAGGAATACTTCTTTAAGGTGATGCTATGGGCACTTCGAGATCTTGGTCTGGTTGTTCGGTGTTACAGATGCACCTGATATGTTTATGGGGCTCATGAATTCAGTTTTTGGTTAGTTCCTAGACCGGTTAGTCATTTTGTACATAGGCATCATCTTGATCTAATCAATATTAGTGGAGGAGCAAACTGATCACCACAGGATAGTCTTTGAGATCCATCGACACCACCAACTGTGTGTTATGTTTTCCATGTGATAGTTCATAACAAGAGAAGTTCTCTTTTATGGACACATGGTGTCTCAACAAGGGGTTGCAGTGCATATATTAATGTTTTAAATGGTTGTTTCTTCGGTATAACCCAAGAACATGACAATGTTTTTTACATTCTAGGGTCTGGTAGGATATTATCAGAGGGTTTTACATGTCTTCTCTCAAGTTGTATCCCCTTTTACATATCATACCAGAAAGGTCTTGTCCTTCGAATGATGTGAGAAGTTCTAGGAAGCTTTCATCTATCTGTAGGAGAGGGTGTTAAGTGCTCTAGTGCTCAGGTTTCCAGAGGATGGGGTGTTTTGAGCAATTTTTTAATGCTTCTGGTTTTGGCTTGGGGAGTGTCCTGATGTAGCAGTTGGGAGTGATATCTTATGGGTCTTGGATTATACTTCATCATGAGTGTAACTCTACCACCCATGACTAAGATCACGCACTATTAGTGTTATCTTTGATGTTTTTTTGGAATTACCTCAATGGGGATCACTTTGTGGTCTTCAAAAATCACAAGAGTTTGAGGCATATCTTAACCCAGTGGGACCAGAAATTATCACAACGAAGGTGGGTTGAGTCTCTATAGGATTAGGGATTCGAGATCTCTTACATTTAATGGGGAATGTGGTGTCTGATTACTTGAATTGGAAGTCATTATTGATGTTTTTGGGAGATAGAAGATGCATGGGAAACAATGGAGGAGTTGGCTACCTTGCACCGGGAAGAAAGGGTGTAGGATGGTAGGGGATACCTGTTTCAGATGATAGTGTAGTAATACATGGTACAACAGGTGGAGGAGACTAATGGGGGGAACATAGTGTGTGATGTAACGTGTGGTCTCATAAGATAGGTAAATTATTTGGAAAGTTGGTTAGAGGATAGTTTGAATTAGATTCAATTCTATGGGAAGTTGTTTTTTATGTAGATGATGCATGAGAGAAATCTATGTGTGCTCTTTAACTCAGCCTTGGAAGTATACCCCAATGTTTCTATGATGTCCTGGGGCCTAAGGGGTCAGTTTTTCTATCTGAGTTTGTAATAGGTAGTGGCAGATTTTGTGGCATAGTGCATCGTGTTCTAGCAGGTGAATGTTATGAACCATATTCCAGGTGGTCTCTTATATCCTTTAAATGTCACAGAGTGGAAGTGGAAAAGAATATTGATATATTTCAGCATAGGACTACCATGAGATTAAGGAGGCTATGATTATATCTGTGTTGTGGAAGATCGGCTGATGAAATCAGCTAACTTCATAGAAATCAAGGAATCAAGTGGAGTGGATGTTGTAGTATAGAGAAACATGGATAATGTGGTGAGGATTCATGGAGTTAAGAGGTACATAGTCTCAGATAATAATGAAAGGTTTACCTCACATGTTTGGAAGGGATTGCAGTGTTCTTCTGGCACCTATCTATGACTTAGCACTACATTCCACCCATAGGCATATGGTCGGATAGAGAGGACCATCTAGACATTGAAGGACATGCTACGGGCACGATTTCAAGACTTAAAAGGATCATGGGGGTGATACTTTCGATTGGTATAGTTTTCCTACAATAATAGCCACAATTATAAAATTGGCATGGATCCATTCAAAACCTTATATGGAAGGCTTGGTTGTTCGCCAGTGTGTTGGACCGAGGTTGGGGAACCAGGTGTTCTTGGCATAGAGGTAGTGAAGATCATGACAGAAAAGGTTCATCTTGTGTGCGAGAGGATGAAGGAAGCTTAGGAATGGAAGAATTCATATTACAATCATAGGAGGCATCCCTTGTTGTTCGAGGTTGGGTTCCATGTTTTCTTAAATGTCCCCCCTTGTTGTGGGCAGAGGTGGTTTGACAGAGGCATGCGATTTCTCCAACGTTGTAGGACCTAAAGAGGTGTTGTGATGGGTCGGTGAAGTGGTTTATCAGCTGGCGCTACCACCACCACTATCAAGGATCCTCTACATCATCCATGTGTCTCAGATCCATTAGTATATACTGGATGGCTAACACTTCCTTTACTGGGGAGTTCAGGATATCAAGGACAATGCGTTTTTTGTAGAGAGTCCTGTGATGAAAGTGGATCGTGATGAGAATGTTCATTGTTGATGAACCATTCCATAGGTTTGTGTGTCATGGAGGCATGTTGTCCTTGAGGAGAGTACCATAGAACATGAGGCACAAATTCATTCCCAGAAGCCATAATTGTTTTGAGATTTGTTTTGTGGATGTGTTGTAATTGACAGTGATGTAATTATTAACCTTATTTTCTATATGATAGTATGTTTTCCATATTCAAATAATGTGTGTGAAAAAGGAATGACTTCGGGGAGGAAAGGACGGTTTCCATAATCAAGATGCATTAAGGTGTATGTGATAAAACTAATGTGGATGAGTTAGTTCCACCCATATAATATAGTCTCTTGACATGGAGGAAGCGACATTCAAATCCATACACCTGGGCGATGTGACCTTTTACGTTATTGTGGTAACATGGGGGAGAAGGGCAGTAGTGTACCCATAGTTGTTCAAGAGATAGATGAGGGAGAGGTGTTCCAAGATATTGGGGTTGTTCTGACATTCAAATGACTCTATGGTGGTCTGTCCCTGGGAGGTATCTTATAAGGTAGTTATTTGAACCGCTCTGTTCTCTTAAATATTACACTTTCATTCTCGAGGATGTAAATAGTATGATATGTATCTGATGTAATGGCCCAGACCCTCCTAGTCCATTACAATTTCATATTTCAAGTGTTCAGGGTACCCAGGGGCCCATCAGTTACTCATTAAAGTGTTTTTTTTCAAAAACATGGTCCCAAAAAATGGTTCCACTGAAATAGTGGCACCTGTCATGAAGAAATCATGATGGTCACACCATGATGGTGGGAACATTACGATGTCTCACCGAACAGTGTCCCACCCTTTGTCCTTTAATTTTTTCCTAATTTCTGGATTTTTTCCATTTCCTTCCAGGTAACGTATATATTGACGTAATAGTGTTTTAATACCCTTTTCAATGCCATTTAAAGCCTGTAAAATATGTTTTAAACCCTAGTAGTCGAGTGACCCTTCAGTAACCAAAATGAGTTTACCTTTCCTTCAGTTTTAAACCCTTCACCGTACCTTCCATCTTGGCCCATGTTACGTGGTTTTTTCTCTTTAGAATATATATTTTAACTCATTTTCATTATCTCCACTATCTTCGAGGTGAATTTTTAAATAAAAATTAATCCTAATGTGTGAGTCTGCCCAACCACATGGTCATTCCACAATCTAACCTCGTGTATTGTGAATCATCACTCAAATTTTTATGATCTGGCCTTTAATAAAGATGTTATCCTCTCATCATAATTCCTTTCAATTCAATAAGAATGCCCTAAAGACTAACCCTAGAGACAAATAATGTTCCCTTTCTTGAGCCCTTCCAACTCATTAAATGAAGCCCCCAAGTTTTACTTTCATCGATGATGTGAATACTCAGTTATTAACATAAGGATAAAAATTTTTATCCCTGATCATCGAAGTAGTGTTTCCATTCATCTCTCAATACTGTGTATCATGCGGGGCAGGTGAGACAATGTTTTCCTTGGGATGTGGATGAACCCAATCCTCAATAAAGATAATAAAAAAACTAAAGAATAAAGTGGTTTGATTGATGGTGATACTTTTTTACTCTATTAATTTCCCTTATTTGTAGGGAATTTTATGAGATTTTTCTCACTGAAAATATTTGTCAATTGTGGTCCTTTATTGCACCCTAATGAACCACTATTTCTCTGTATAAACTTGTGATTGAATGGATGTAGCCTAAAAACTAGTAAAACATGTAAAGTTGGTTGATAAAATGGATTCCTAAAGAAAAATAATCATTGTGTAAGCACCTAGGTTAACAAAACTATAGAAAGGAACATTATATGTGGTGTGAATAAAAATGAAAAACTCTGTTACTCTATTCGGCCAATAAGAAATTTTGTTCAACTTGATGATTTTTGGGTGACATGGATGAGAATGTGATATCCTAATGTTCAGTTGTTGGTCAGTTGGCCTAAGGCTATGTGGGGCCATATTTTGGGGCTTGGATTGGTTTTAGTACTTTAAAGGATTTCACAGATCCATTTATTATTTTTTGACTTTACAAGAGAACTGGGTGTGAATGCTTAAATTGTTGAGTGGATATTTTCCTTATGTTGTTGTCTCGGTTTGTTGTTATTACATTTAGTTTCCCTGTACTAAAGTAATATTTAAATGGAATCACTTTGACATGATAATATGAATTGGCACACTGGGGGATTGTTTTCCATAACTAGGTTGTTCTCTGGAATTAGTTGTTGTGTATTTGTGCTTGTAGGGATAAAATGTTTAGGGGTTCGGTCTTGTTCTATATGGTATGTTTTTCTATTTCGGAACACTTTGGAAGGGATGAGTGTTTGTTTAATTATATTTATAAATTTAGTTATTTTTTATCTTATTCTCACCACACCCTAATTGAGAGCTCTGTGCAGAACACCCCCATTTCATGGGGGAGGGTGTTTTTTCCAACATTATTATTAGTGGATGGTTATTATATTTTTTCGACTGCCTCTTCCTAGTAGACCAAAACTCTTTGGTAGGCTATTATGACCAAAGGTATATTATGTCCCAAAACTCTTTTGGAAGGGTGTGTTGTGGTGGTGGTCCTAGGATTGTATGGGCTGGTTTGTTTCTAAAGTGTCTTCGGTATTAGGCACATGTGTCATCAGGTGTGACAATGGTTTTTATGGCCCTAGTGACTTCAGGTGTGGCAATTTTTTTGTTGACCCAGGTGTTTGTGTGCTTGGATATGTGTTGTTTTGGTGGCCTAGGTGTGTGTAGGTGGGATGCATGGTGATGGCCCATAAGGTTGTTGTTGGGGCGGCTGTGGCACTACAGTGAGACTTGTGGGGGAGGTCTGACTAGTATGATTTCCTCAATAAACTGTGTGAAATTGGTATGGGGTACCCAAAGAACAATGTGGTATTAATATTACTTTACATGACTTTTTTTATTTGTAGAGTGTGCCTTTGTGATTCTTGGTGGATAGTTTCCAAGCCACGTGATTTAGTTATCTCTATTTCTCATAGGGGCATTAGAATTTATCCCCACTTGTACAAATGAGATTTTGGATTTCCCAAATTAGAATTATAGCATCCTGCCTTTTTATCACATAAACTTTCATTACATTTTACAAAACCAAGGATCTTTAAGGTTTAGTGTCTTGGAAACCAAGAACCTTAAACATGAAAAAATAAAAGATTCTTCTTAAACACTTGAAAGGCTTCTCCTCATGTTCATCCTAGGATCATTACTACATCTCATAACCAGGGGACATACATCAAATGAAAGGGTGAGCAGAAGGCCCAGTAAGGGAAACAAGAGAAACATTTTACATGTGAACTTCAGATACTACAATAAGGTCATGAAAAGAACATTAAGGCATGAGAAAGAAATCATGAGGCATATCATAATAAAAATAACATTTTTTCATAACTTGAAGATGTGGCTACAACATTTAATATTGACAATCATTTCGTTTCACCAAGGTCCATCCCCAAGGTTTCATTAAAAATTACCAAGGATATTCACCAAAGTGTCAGTCTAAAAAGTCATCTCTATAGATTAAGTTTTTACCCAATGCATTGGAGCGCTATCTTGGCGCACCCTTGACATTTCTTTATTATCATGTGAGCCACATATATCATCATCAATCATTTCATAAACAACCCAAATAGAATAAAATAAATGGGTTTCATTTCATAATCATAACGTTTTAAAAACTGCTTTAAATACATGATCTTTATGTCACTTTAAACCCACGGAAAAGGGAAAGCGGGGTTCATGTATGTAAATCCCAGAATTTAAAATAGAACATTTTTATATATATGTGATTACCCCTGATGAAATAAGATCTTTGAGTATTCACTTAATAACATAAAATAATTTTGAGATAAAGAGGGAGGCATTTTGAGACGAAAACTATGCAGCATAACGTTTACGATACATGGTTTTAGAAAACATTAAAAAAATAGCGGACATGGGTCACACACTAAAACATGATACATAAAACAGTAGGGGAACAGAATATATAGTATTTAAGAACATTTTAATGAAATTTTAATGATCTACCATATAAAACAAAGAACTTGAAAGGAAGACAAAAATAAGATTTTTTCTTATGAGAATTCGGTAGCCTAACGGCGTCACTTAAAACTTCCAAAAATGGATTGACGAGATCAAATAGGGTCTCTGATCATATGAACATAAATGATCAGTATGATTGATATATAGGTCATACCCCAACATAATAAAATGAAACTTGAAAGACATGACATGAAAGTAGATCTTGAATATGAGAAGGGTGAAAGAACCACTTAGAAATTCGGCAGCCTAAAGGCGCCACTTAAACTTCAAAAAAATGAATTGATGAGATCAAATAGGGTCTCTAATCATATGAACATAAAATATCAGTATGATAGATATAGAGATCATACCCCAAAATAATTAAAAGGAACTTGAAAGACTTGACCTGAAAGTAGATCATGAAAATGAGAAGGGTGAAAGAACCCCTTAGAAATTCAGTAGCCTAACGACGCCACTTAAACTTCAACAAAAATGAATTGATGAGATCAAATAGGGTCTCTCATCATATGAACATAAAATATCATTATGATAGATTTAGATATCATAAACCAACATAATAAAAAAGAAATTGAAAGACTTGACATGAAAGTAGATCTTGAAAATGAGAAGGGTGAAAGAACCCCTTAGAAATTCGACAGCCTAACGGCGCCACTTAAACATAAAAAAAATGAATTGATGAGATCAAATAGGGTTTCTCATCATATGAACATAAAATATCAGTATGATAGATATATAGATCATAACCCAAAATAATAAAAAGGAACTTGAAAGACTTGACATGAAAGTAGATCATGAAAATGAGAAGGGTGAAAGAACCCCTTAAAATTCGGCAGCCTAACGGTGCAACTTAAAACTTCAAAATACCGAATTGTTGAGATCAAATAGGGTCTTTCATCATATGATCATAAAATATCTATATGATAAATTTAGATATCATACCACAACATAATAAAAAGGAACTTGAAATACTTTACAAGAAAATAGATCTTGAAAAATTAGAAGGGAGAATGAATCCGTTACAAAAATTTCGGCAGCCTAACGGCGGCACTTTACACTTCATAAAACGAAATAATGAGAGTAAGAGGGGATATCTAATTATTTGAACATGAAAAGGGCAGTAATAGGAGTATAAAAGAACACCATTTAACATATGAACATGGATCATAAAAGAAATTACATAAAAGAGATTACTTGAAAAGGAAGAGAGAGGTCGGATCCCTTACCTTAAAATGTAACTCCTAAAACTCAATGGTTGGGACGTTGAGGGCTTGGGGGAACCTTTGGAGGACTCCTTTGGAGGTAATGAGACCAGAAATTCTTTTGGGGAGAGTGGGGAGTCGAATGGATGAGATGATGTCTTGGTATTTATAGGGAAAGTGAGGGGACAAGGCATTAATGGCCAAGGGACACCTCAAAAGTGCTTTTCTGAAAACCATGTGCTCTCCCATGGCATTTACCATGGAGTTAGGCCACATGGGGCCCCCAATACAATAATTCATCACCTCTGGGTGGCCAACCCCTAAAATATCTCATGACATCACCATGACACAGTTATGATGTCACTAAACATACCGAAACCCAAAAACTGTATTTTTATTATTCACTGAAAATTCAACTTTCCCAGAAAAATCCCAAAATTTCACATTAACCAAATATCAATGCTCTGATTTCAAAAATTAACTCTATTTTATAAAAATAATTTTCTAAAAAATTTTTATTTTATTTTTAAATAAATACACTATTCACCAAAAATTCATTTTTTTCAGAAAAAACCCCAAAAATTACCTAACATAATATCGATGCTCTGAGTTCAAAAATGAAATCCATTTTATAAAAATAATATTCTAATTATTTTTAATTTAATTTTTAATTAAAAAACTCTATTCACCTGAAAGAAACTAATACTTGAATAATAATTTATGAAACCATTATTTAACCATTTTATTGGCTCACATTACTTAATCAAGGTGCCTAGATTATATTAATATTTTCAATAAGTGAAATTAATAATCCATTTGGTCACATTACTAATCCTACGCATAAAATCACTATTCATAATTTATTATTCATCAAAATCTAGTTGATCTTATAAGACTCTAAATTTCGTACTGAACATAATTGTAGAAGACCATTTTTCGAAAATCATTCCACATTTTTAGTTATTTAAGGTTTACATAAACATTTTTAAAATAACCTTTTTCTAAAATTCATCAAAATATGCATACTATTTTTATCCGGTCATTTGAAAATTCATAAACTTCATAAGAAGAAATCACAATTTTTATTTAAAACAAAGGATTACACATGGCAGTTACGGTCTCCTTATATAGCCCCTTATCACACCAGCATAGGACCTAAGTGTATGGTGTGGTAAGGTGAGAGAATCTGGGTGAGGCTTGGCCAACATCGCACGAGTAGTAATTTCTATTAGTTTTAACATCTCGTAAAGGCGATTCATTTCTAGTTTCACACAATGAAGTTCAGCTTGGGTTTGGTCTAGAGTAAATCCCAGTGGTGTTACCTCCTTCCCATGTTTTGTTAGATGGGCTTCGATTGGTCCAAGACTACTGGGTGAGGCCATAAAATTTTCTTTCTATAATAATTAACCAAGCTTACTTGTATTTAGAGACAATAATCAAAATGTTTAGTTTCCAACAGTCATATTGACCAATGGTAATATAATAGTCAAAACCCAACGGTCTCATTTTAATTATAATAATGTTATCAAATGAAACATTTTTTTGATTATAAAAATAAAATAGAATAACACACAAAATTGGGAAACAACATTTATTCCAAATTTCGGGTCGTTACAATCTTCCCCCCTTAAGAAATTGTGTCCTCGCAATTTTTAAAATTGGGTTTTGAAATTTTATTGAAATTCCCACATCATAAAAGGAGTTAGTAAAACATTTACTTTAAAAGAAAGAAAGGTAAGTACAAAGGTAACCTGAGTTAGCCCACACTAGGATTCCATGTACGAAAACATGGATATGGAGGAGAAAACAAAGGGTCATGTTCTGACGGGGAGTGATAGAAAACCTGATTAGGAGAAAGTTAACACTATGAAAATCCCAAACATATGATGTGTGTAAACGGTCATTGATTACCCAGTAGAAAACGTAAACTAACAACGTTTTTGTTTTTTGTTCCTTTTTATTATTTTGAGGAATTCATTTACAACATAAAACAAAAACATAAGAAAATATACCTATCTTCATGTAGAGTTTCATCCTTTAATAAGTTTTTACCCAAAACTAATCTTTTCTCCAAACTATGAGCATTCAAAACTACTTGGTGTCATCAAAACACAAGAATCATCTTCTAGAGAATCACATAATCCACAAAATATTAACTATCTATTTCTTCTATCATTAAACATTATCCCAAAAACAGAAAGGGTAAGGTAAAACAACTCTTCAAAAAGAAATAATCCCATAGGAATGGAAACTACTTTTAAATCTTCAAAGTTCCATGGTATTACCCAACGTTCATCATAGTCCATTCCATAAATAACAGTCCTTAAAATTCCTCAAAATAAACCAAACTAAGATTGAAACCCAAATACAAGAAGGATTTGATAACGTAGTCTTCCAAAAAAAACTTCTTTTTTCATCTCCAAACAACATCAACCCCTCCTAACATCTTATAAAAAAAGTATCTAACCTAAACTTATTTAACCCATGATAGGTTAATCATTCCCATAAGTAACCTAAATTACTATAAGTCCACCTTAAATTCATTGATTCTTCAAAATATAAGTCAACCTTACTCATCAATGAAAATATTGTAGTAATATATTTACCTTGATCATATAGGGTCCCCAAAATAGTGAACATCTTCCAAACTAATAATCATCTTTTAATCCCCTAATCATCTCCGTCATATTAATACGAAAATAGTCGCATTTCCTATCACATTGGTTGTTGGGACATGTTCTTCCATTTCCCGCCATTAACTAAGAAAAGAAAGTACAATTAGGGGCTTGAATACTTAGCCAATAATCATTAAAAGGAAACTTTAAGCATAGAAGGATAAACTTGTAGAAGGAAAGTATACCCTAACTTGTGATCCCCTAGGTTCCCATCTAGGTTATCCATGATCATATATTCTTATGTGAATATTTATTTTATTTTATCTTTGTTCCTTTAACAATGGTTCATACAATGCTTATGAATTTACCAAAGCATATCCCTTAGGAGTTTCATAACAAACAGTGTAGCAAGGCCCGTTGTCGTGTAGCAGTTCCCGTTTGAGTCTTGCTCAAAGCAGTGTTTTTAGGTTTTACCCCTATGTACATCTGTGCCAGAGCCACCTCTACCTGCTCGTATCTAGACATGGATGTATTTTCTTGGAAACCCCTTACTCAATACTCACCAAAATACCAGGAAGATTTCCTATATTTAAACATATCTATAGGGTTCTTCCAAGAGTTTTCATATCCTATTTTCCATAATAACTAATCCATCCTTTGATACCAACTATAGCATCCTACATTTTTATCACATAAACTTTCATTACATTTTACAAAATCGAGGATCTTTAAGGTTTAGTGTCTTGGAAACAAGGAACTTTAAACATGAAAACAAAAAAGATTCTTATTAAACACTTTAAAGGCTTCTCCTCGTGTTTATCATAGGTTCATTACTGCATCTCATAACCTGGGGACATACATCAAAAGAAAGGGTGAGTAGAAGGCCCAGTAAGGGAAACAAGAGAAACATTTTACATGTGAACTTGAGATACATTAATAAGGTCATGAAAAAAACATTAAGGCCTGAGAAAGAAATCATGAGACATATCAAAATAAAAATAACATTTTTTCCTAACATGAAGATGTGGCTACAACATTTAATATTTAAAATCATTTCTTTTCACCAAGGTCCATCCCCAAGGTGTCATTAAAAATTACCAAGGTTATTCACCAAGGTATCAGTCTAAAAAGTCATCTCTGGAGATTAATTCTTTACCCTTTGCATTGGAGCGCTATCTGGGTGCACCCTTGACATGTATTTATTATCATGTGAGCCACATATTTCATCATCAATCATTTCATAAATAACCCATATAGCATAAAATAAATGGGTTTCATTTCATAATCATAACGTTTTAAAAACTGCTTTAAAGACATGATCTTTATGTCACATTAACCCCACAGAAAAGGGAAAGTGGGTTTCATGTATGTAAATACCAGAATTTAAAATAGAAAATTTTTATATATATGTGAATACCCCTAAAGAAATATTATTTTTCAGTATTCACTTAATAACATAAAATAATTTTGAGATAAAGAGGGAGGCATTTTGAGACGAAAACTATGCAGCATAACGTCTACGATACATGTTTTTAGAAAACATTAAAAAAATATGGGACATGGGTAGCCCATTAAAAAATGATACATAAAACTTCAAGGGAACAGAATATATAGTATTTAAGAACAGGGTAATAAAATTTTAATGATATACCATATGAAACGAAGAACATGAAAGGAAGACAAAAATAAGATTTCTCTTATGAGATTTCAGTAGCCTAACAGCGTCACTTAAATCTTTTCAAAAATGGATTGATGAGATCAAATAGGGTCTCTGATCATATGAACATAAATGATCATTATGATAGATATAGAGATCATACACCAACATAATAAAAATAAAATTTAATGAATTGACATGAAAGTAGATCTTGAAAATGAGAAGGGTAAAAGAACCCCTTAGAAATTCGGCAGCCTAAAGGCACCACTTAAACTTCAAAAAAAATGAATTGATGAGATCAAATAGGGTCTCTCATCATATGAACATAAAATATCAGTATGATAGATATAGAGATCATATCCCAACATAATAAAAAGTAACTTGAAAGACTTGAAATGAAAGTAAACCATGAAAACGAGAAGGGTGAAAGAACCCCTTAGAAATTCAGCAGCCTAACGACACCACTTAAACTTAAACAAAAATGAATTGATGAGATCAAATAGGGTCTCTCATAATATGAACATAAAAGATATGTATGATAGATTTAGAGATCATAACCAAACATAATAAAAATGAACTTTAAAGACTTGACATGAAAGTAGATCTTGAAAATGAGAAGGGTGAAATAACCCCTTAGAAATTCGGCAGCCTAACGGCGCCACTTAAACATCAAAAATAATGAATTGATAAGATCAAATAGGGTCTCTCATCATATGAACATAAAAGATAAGCATGATAGATATAGAGATCATACCCCAACATAATAAAAAGGAACTTGAAAGACTTGACATGAAAGTAGATCATGAAAATGAGAAGGGTGAAAGAACCCCTTAAAATTCGGCAGCCTAACGGCGCCACTTAAGACATCAAAATACTGAATTGAAGAGATCAAATAGGGTCTCTCATAATATGATCTCAAATGATCAGTATAATAAATTTATAGATCATACCCCAACATAATAAAAAGGAACTTTAAATACGTTACATGAAAATAGATCTTGAAAAATGATAAGGGAAAAGAATCTGTTACAAAAATTTCGGCAGCCTAACGGCGCCACTTAAAACTTCATAAAACGAAATAATGAGAGTAAGAGGGGATATCTCATTATGTTAACATGAAAAGAGAAGTAATAGGAGTATAAAAGAACACCCTTTAACATAAGAACAAGGAGCATAAAATAAATTACATAAAAGAGATTACTTGAAAAGAAAGAGAGAGGTCGGATCCCTTACCTTAAAACGTACCTCTTAAAACTCAATGGTTGGGACCCTGAGGGCTTTGGGGAACCTTCGGAAGACTTCTTGGGAGGTAATGATACCCTAACATTGTTGGGGGAGAGTGGGGAGTCGAATGTATGAGAGGATGTCTTGGTATTTATAGGGAAAGTGAGGGGACAAGGCATTAATGGCCAAGGGACACCTCAAAAGTGCTTTTCTCAAAACCATGTGCTCTCCCATGGAATTTACCATGGAGTTAGGCCACATGGGGCCCCCAATACAATAATTCATCACCTTTGGTCGGCCAACCATTAAAATATCTCATGACATCACCATGACACAATTATGCTGTCACTAAACATACCGAAACCCTAAAGCTGTATTTTTATTATTCACTGAAAATTCAACTTTCTCAGAAAAATCCCAAAATTTCACATTAACCAAATATCAATGTACTGATATCAAAAATGAACTACATTTTATAAAAATAATTTTATAAATATTTTTAATTTTATTTTTAAATAAATACACTATTCACCGAAAATTCATTTTTTTCAGAAAAACTCCAAAAATTACCTTAACATAATATCGATGCTCTGAGTTCAAAAATGAAGCCCATTTTACAAAAATAATTTTATAAATATTTTTAATTTAATTTTTAATTAAAAAACACTATTCACCCGAAAAAAACTAATACTTGAATAATAATTTATGAAACTGTTATTTAACCATTTTATTGACTCACATTACTTAATCAAGGTGCCTAGATTATATTAATACTTTCATTAAGTGAGATTACTAATCCATTTGGTCACATTACTAATCCTAAGCATAAAATCACTATTCATAATGTATTATTCATCAAAAATCAAGTTGATCTTATTATAATCTAAATTTCATACTGAACATAATTGTAGAAGACCATTTTTCCAAAATCATTACACATTTTTAATTATTTAAAGTTTATATAAACATTTCTAAAATATCCTTTTTATAAAATTCATCAAAATATGCATACTATTTTTATCCGGTCATTTGAAAATTCATAAACTTCATAAGAAGAAATCGCAATTTTTATTTAAACCAAAGGATTACACAAGGCAGTTACGGTTTCCTTATATAGCCCCTTATCACACCAGCATAGGACCTAAGTGTAAGGTGTGCTAAGGTGAGAGAATCTGGGGGAGTCTCAACCAACATCACACGAGTAGTAATTTATATTAGTTTGAACTTATCGCAAAGGCGATTCAGTTCTAGTTTCACATGATGAAGTTCAGCTTGGGGTTGGTCTAGAGGAAATCCCAGTGGTGCTACCTCCTTCCCATGTTCTGTTAGATGGTCTTCGATCGGTCCAAGACTACTGGGTGAGGCCATCGAATCTTCTTTCTATAATAATGAACCATGATTACTTGTATTTAGAGAAAATAATCAAAACGTTTAGTTTCCAACAGTCATATTGACCAATGTTCATATAATAGTCAAAACCCAACGGTCTCATTTTAATTATAATCATGTTATCAAAGGAAACATTTCATTGAGTATAAAAATAAAATAGAATAATACACAAAATTAGGAAATAAGATTTATTCAAAATTTCGAGTCATTACAAGAATACCTATATACTCACCCTACATATAAAAAACTACATTCATGTCTCCAGGAGGACCATGAAGACCATGTAGGACTTTACTAGCATAGGCTTCTGGATTTGTTGCTGCCTTTATTTCTTTTGGTAATTTCCATGGAATTTTCTTGTACATTGTATCTGTTTATTTGGAACATGCATATGTGAGTGGATTTTGGATTACTTATACATTCAGTGTTGATGATTTATGGGGTTTTACCATCTTATCTCCTTATCTCATTTTATAAAATGATTAATTCCTTCAATATTACATGTTATTATATAAACATGGGGCTATTCACCACTCTGGGTCCTGTTAAAGGCGGGACACAGGGGTCAATATCTCCCCTTCAACATTAATAAGGAAGGGTCTGGTAGTTTTCTGTCCCTTCCTTCATCATGGTGAAGGTGGTTCATGACATTATACCTCTTATATATTTATTTTAGCCTCTATTAAACCCATTTTATCTCACCTATGGTAATTTATTTTAATTATTTTCATTAATACTTTCAGTTATAAAAGCGTTTAATAGATTAGAAAATATAATTTATTTTAACTCAAAATATTGATTCAGTTTTAAAAAAATCCAATCATATAATAGAAAATAGTTTACCTAAAATTAGTCTTGCAGACAAAAAGAGAAATCATGGATTACTATGAAAATGTTCGAAGTATTAAAATTATTTTATATCCATATTAAATATGAAACTTATTTAAATGGCCTAATGTATATTAATATATATATATTGACTTTTTTTTAATAAAAATATTTTATAATATAATTTAATATTTTAAATAAATTAAATTAAAAAGAATTTTTTCAAAAAATTCCACATTATGACTATTCATTTCTAAATTAATCTTCAATAATAATTACAAATAATTCAGCAAAAGATAATTTTCATATGATTATATAAAAAAATGAATATTATTTTTTCAAAAATATTTGATTAATGTATGAAAAATATATTTTTAACAAAACTGTACAATAATGTGAAATCGTTGTTTAGAAAAATAATGTTTCTAAGTGTAAAATTGGATTAATTCTTTTTCTCTTCTCCGGAAACAAATAAAAGGAATTTAAAGAATTTTCTCAAATATATAATATGTAAATTAAATTTATATAACTCCCTAAATTTTTTTTCTAAATATATTGATATAAAATACACTTGTGAAAATAGTAATTTGTTTTCAATAAATAATTTTCTTTTATTTTCATAATGGATTTATTATATATTCAATTTAATTTTTCACCTAATAATTACATAAATATAAATTTATATACTATATTTTCATAATTTTGTAAATAATATTCATACCCTACATTCCAACGACTAGGTGATAAATATAAAATTAAGTAAATATATATTAATAAAATGTCATGTTTCATTAAAACTCATTGTTCCATGTAACATATGATTATGTACGTGTTTTAGGGCACTCAAGAATAACTAAATATTGAGATTATTAGAAATATATAATATATTAAATAAATTTGAAAAATAATAACAAAATATTGCGGTGTTACCTTCCCGCCCCCTTAAAATGATTTTCATCCTTGAAATTCATCAGTTTGGTTCCAAAAACTAAGGATAATTCCACCATATAACATCCTTAGGTTCTCGCAATGCTTCCTTAAGAATGTGTTTTTCCCTGAAATATTTACTATTATAGTGGTATTATTTCTTAGAACATTTTTTTTTCAATCCAAAATCTCTACATGTTTTGCCTTATAAATTGATCATGCTCATAGGGTATGACCTATGTGTTTTGTACATGTGATGGATCATTTATGTAATTTCATAGGAGAGGTACATGAAAACAATTTTATACATGATAGATGATTAGGGAAATAATGAATACATAAAATGTAATATTTATTTGATCATTCATTTCAAGGATATAGATATACATACGACTTAGTTATCCATTAAATATTTTCTATTGAAATTTACTGAATGACCTTTTAACAAACATAAAACTGTTGAATGCATGAAAAAATATCAACAGATGATTTTTTTTGAAATTTGTGTTCTCTATAAAATTGGAATAATGTATCTAATTACCTTTTACATTTACTTATGGTTCTCAGGTCTAAATAGTTATCTTTCTATAACGACATTCTAGTATATCGTAGTTCAAAATTCATTCCATAAATATATTCATGATGATCATTCTAAATAATTGACTAAAAGATATTGTTGAAAGAAACTCAACTAGAGGATGGTTTTTATCCCAGCCATCTTCCAAATCCAATTAACATGATATTAATATATCCTCATTTGTTGGAATGTGTCTCTCAAACTGAGCCCTTGTCTTAGGATGATACATAGTGTTGAATATCAACTATCTATGAAGATATTTCAAATGAATTTTCCATAACATTGAGGTCCAATTATGATCCTGATCAGATACCAATGATTTTTCTACTCATTTGAACCATACGACTTACTTAATGTTTATTCTAGTAAGATATTGTCAGATGGAATATCATAAGATATAAATGAAGTGTTCTATCATCGTTAGGTGATCAAATAAATCCCATAATTACATTAATGACAATGATAAGATAAGTCATGTAGTTTATTATCGCAGTGAATCATATATACAAAAATATTAAATTCATTCCTCCTTAAATATCTTCTTCCCAAAAACATATAAAAAATTAGTTTTATTTCAATAAATATGTCCTCAAATTTCTCTAATAATGTTAAACTATGATCATATAAAAACTCAAAATGTCTGTAAATGACATTGAGAATTTTCTTAACCATATAGGAAAAATCTCATAATGGTATCCATATAATTAATTTTAGTTTTACATGGAGACAAATATCACCAAAAATGAAAATTCACCGTATATTTTTAAAATAATATCTAATCTTATAAATATACATATCCATTGGAATCATGTGTCTAAAAGTTAACCTATGGAATATAAAATGTGATTTCGTTATCCTATATTCTATGTATAAGGATAAAACCAATGCTCAAATTTAATGTATGGAAAAAAATTATTATATGGATTATTCATACAAAATCAAACCTAAAATTCCTATATTGATGGTGAATGATATATATTACCTAATTATCATGAATCACTTCATTTATTGTGATTTCAAAATATATCCATTTGTCCTATTACTTTAGATATTGTTTTTTTATTATCATCCAAATTATACCTAGGATTCGGGAATCTATTCTTATAATTCCCAAACTATGTGTACATTAAATACTAGAGTATAATCACTGTTTTATTGTGGTTATATTATCATTTCATTCATAAACTAGACCAATAATATCATTGCACATTCTTTGAATTTTTTAACCTTCATTAAACATTAAAACCACCTCCCATATCCATTTATGAAATTTCCTAGATGATTATTCTAAATTTATACCATAAACATGGCTGGAATTTCATTCCATCATTTGAGAATTCATGAGACTCTTCGTTATATTTGTTATAAAATCTTTAGAAATGATCAGAATATAAATTTTCTATTTCTAAATTCTGTTCACATCGAAAAAAATATTCACATTTATTTAAGTCTCTTAAAAACAAGGAATTTTGAATACATGGTTTTAAGCCACCATGGAATCGATAAATGTTTTTTTGGGTGACGAATAAACAAGTATAATACCATGAAATTTTTATAAAAACCCTCATAGATAACAATTGATTCATCATACCTTTTCATAAGTTCATGGATTTTTCTCTCAAGCCTTTTTTTGTAAAATGTTTATTAATTAGTGACTATGAAATATCCCCTAGAAATCAGGCCATTCCATAGATTCAAAATGTTCTTATTGACTCATATTCTTAATAAGAGTCCAAAAGTGATTTGATTCACATTAAAATTATAAATATCTGAGAATAGTTTTCCTTTATCTGTTAACTGAATAATGGAAAATATATTTTCAATGGTATTGATCTACTACTCAGAAACTAAAGGATCATTAAATCCTGTAAAAGATGGGGGTTATTTCATCATGTAGGAATTCATAGAGTTTTTCCCTTCTTTTCTCATTTGGATTTTCAATATGAATCAAACAATTATAATGCTAATTAATAATATAAAAAGTATTTTTCAATATAACTCCCATTGCATTTAGTTGAACAAGAACACATTAATTTCATTTTCCATCTCATTCCACAGTAACATGGTTCCTTTCAGTTTCATCCCATTACTAAAACAATACAGTGTATTGATAGAAATACTAATAATAGTGTAAAACCACATAATCATGAAAATTACATATATGATGCCTAAATCCTGACAGCTTCTTTTCAATGCATAATACCTTAGTTTTAACCTAGGTCATTTAGAGTCACCATATATTTAAATCCATCATCATGGTTCAAATAGAATTTTGGAATTTCCAAATCATATCCCATGTGAGTTTCAAATCTTGTGTGTTGAAATGCCAATTTTCATTCACTAATTTATGATTAATTCAATCACTATGGTCCGTTTTTAATGTTACAATACAAACAATCATTGTGATAGATACAAATCCACCTGTAGTGTCAAGATATGCATGAAATTTCATAACACCACTCAAATTATAAATTTATCAAAATTCTAGGACATTTCCAAAAATATAAACTCACTTATTGACTTATCCTATGTAATATGCCTTTTTATATCTATAGAGATATCACTTGGTATTTATGAAATGTTTTATAATTCTAGTTTCTAGATGTTATCTAAACCATTCCATCGATTCCATCTATAACATCCTAGGAAATTAATACATTGATATTACGTATTTTTTGTTGAATATTTAATACATCACCAAGAGAAATGAAATAGAACAATAATATTGTAGCGTATTTAGTAATTAGGTAAAAAATATTATAATTTGGTGAATGATCATAACTATCTTCATCAAATATCTTCTAATATTGTACTCTACCTAGGAATAAAATTCCAAAACTAAACATCATAACATGCAGAAAGAAAGATAACTATGGGTGAGATCAGATTCTCAGTAATGGTAAACATAATATATACTAATCAATTATAACATGAAATTGAAAGATAATAATTTTATTTTTTGATCATGAACGTAAAATATAAATTTCATACCAAACATATCATAGATCACAAACATGATTAATTGAATAAAATGTAATTCCTCATCTTCACAAACTCGATTTCGATGGATTTTTCTATTACACTGGCATGATTATAAGAAATCAACTCCCAAAAGACCAAATAGCTTAGAATTTTTGGATAAAATATATTACATAGATGATTACCATAATACATTGGTAAATTAAAATAAATCCTAACATATGTAAAATATCAGAATCTTTGAAAAGCATTCAATGGATTTTCTTCACAACTTAAAGAAAGTAATACCAATAAGTGTGAGATAAAATGATCATTAAGGGTAAATTAATCAGATTAAATGATGAATAAATGAGAACTAATCATCATGTCATTGTTAATAACTAATAAAACATTCCATTCAAATAACAGTGTAAGGAAAAATCAATATAAAAGGTTATATAATTAAAACACATGCCTTTTAATTTATAAAATGAGAATGAAATGTATCAACATGTTTTATCATAATAAATAGTTATGTATAATAACAATAATAACTAATATATATATATATATAAAGGAAATAAATAATTATTTGATTTTTTATGGGGCACAACAAAACCTATACTGTTAAGACTATTCGGATGATGGTTTAATAATACAGGTAGAAACCTATTTAATTTTCCAAATAGATTTATATCATGAGAAACAGTTGATGAATCAATGGGATATATAAAATATGAACCCCACTTATCTCTTTTTCTTTCATAACATTCATCATATTAGGAAATCTATTGTTAAACAGTATTCCATATCCAATATATGTTTTGAATAAAGAATACCGATTTATAAATGTTTCACTAGATAATAATATAACAGTTAATGTAATCACTGTATGTAAAAATGGTTTAGTGTTTAGGAAATAAAAACATCCATCACCTAATAATGTGTAAATTTATTGTAAATTTCAAAGAAAATTTATAACAATAATGTAATTATTTCTAGAGAATGTAAATAATCACAAAAAAAGTAATATTTCAAACCTAAAATTTACCACCTTGTAATTTTCAGGTTAATATCCTTAGGTGATAAAATTTTAAGTTAAAATTAAAATACCATGAATTTTGTGTATGTAAATATAAAAATTTACCAAGGCACAATATATTGACAATATGAAAATAGTTTGTTCAACAAAAAAATCTTAATCGAATGTAAATTGAGACGCAATCCATTCCCACGCTTTTCCATTTCAGTGAACATCCTTTATCATACAATATATTGGTATTAATAAAATTATTAACTACCAAAAAACCATAATAATATTTATGATATAATATATTAACTAATTATAATTTCTTATTATAGTATTGTCAACAATCAATCATAATATTCATTAGTTCAAGTGTTAATTTCTTAGAATTTCAAGTATGTTTGGACTTGTTACAAGTTGTTCCTATTGATTAGATAATTAGGTCATCATCTCACAAATTTAATGATGATCTAAATATATATTATGTATATATTATTTTATAATAATCCATAAAATTTTTATAGGGGAAATGAAATGCATCATTCATGGAAATGGTAGGTTGTATGTACGCATGAACATTACTTCCATTTATTTGTTCTATTATAAGAATTATAAGTAAATTATGTATATATATATATATTATAATTACAAAATCATATTAATTTCATATATTACACATATATTTTTGAAAATCATCCATAATTCATTTTATGTATATTGGTAATGAATATCATCATTTTTAAGAGACAGTACTCCCTACATCCATAAAAAATGTTCTCATATAGAAAAAAATGGAAACCACAATGGTATGAATTATATAAAAATCACCAAGAAAAAATCATTAATATAATATATATTATTTATAAACCATAAATCTATAATTAATCCAACCTTGTATGTTTCTAACGGAAGAATGAATGATATCGGTTCATGAGGCGGTAGTCCATTGTTATCATGAAATATGATTGTGTACCCCTTTGTTGGATGTATGAAAAAGTTTAGATACAAATCAAATAACTAAAAAATATAAATATATTTATGATGAAAATGATCTTATATAGTCATGATATTAAAATAATTTAAGTGGTGGATATGTAAATGAATCAAAAGTGATCATCGAAGAACGTTACCTCTTATTCATGTTACTCATTTTATTTTATACAAAAACACTTCATTGGATAGATTAATACTAAAATTGTGGCCTCTTAGAGTAGGTTTTGTATTTTTAGAAATTATTCATTCGGGTTTTGGGAAATAATAGGGGTATAGATATGTGAATTAGTGGGAGGGGTTACTTCCATTTTATAGTGGAGGAAACATGACATTCATGGAAAAACAAAAAGGTAAGCACAATTGAGAGGTATTCCTTACATAATGTATGTAAAATAATGAAAAAAATTATTTAAAAGGTAGTATGTGTTCTAATTACTTCTATAAAATAGGATTTGGAACTGATTATAGGTTATTTGGGGCCATATGTTTAAGGTTTAGTTCATTACAATGATAATATTTCCCTTAATCGATTTAATTAATGATTATTAATTTCAAAAAAAATTCACAATAAAGTAAAATTACATTACTAGAAAATATAAATTATTCCTATTTAAAATATGGAATCTATATTTAAATATTATAATCATATAAATATTAGAAATTAATTTAAAATTAATTTTTTTGATAGGATGAAATTGTATGGTTTTAAATTGAAAATGTTCAAACGATTGAAATGATTTTATATCAAAATTCAATATATAAGTGATTATACATTCATAAATTAGATATATATATATATATGATATAATTAAAATTTAAATCCAATTATAAATATAATTTATCCCTATATATTTTAAACAAGAAGAAAAATCATTTAAAAATCATTATTTTCCAGCATTCATCAATAAATGATTATTAATAGAAACAAATTAAAATTTTCACCATACGTTAATATTTACATTACTCATTCCAAAATTCTATTTTTTACATATATAATTTAAAAAAGATTTAATTTTTAGTTTTAAAATATTTGATCTATTAAAAAGAGTAAAATATGCCTTTATGAAAATATAGGGATTTAAATGTAAAATTGTGTTTTTCATTATCTTATTATTAAAAAATATATGAATATAAAAAGTATTTTATTGAATTTATATTAAATGGTTTCACTAATATCATTAAATAATTTTAATTATTTTCATTTATTAGGGAAAATACATTTTTCATAATAATAGTATTTATGAAAACAGTACATTAATATTTTAATTAATCTAAGATTCAATTATAATTCCCTAGTAGCCATCGAATCTAATAGTATATATTAATATGTGAGTTAATAATATTTATAACATCTACTTTATTATTGTAATGTCCCTGTTCCAGAAGCCAGCCCAAGGCACCCCACACCCAGTTGGTCACATGGCATCAATCTCATTTCCCCTAACACCAGAGGCTCCCAACTAGAAACAAGGGCCTTAGATGTTATAATGGAGATACTATTCCCACATTGGTAGTCTAACACAACAGAATTAGAACAATTATAAAATATCAGAATTAGTAATAATATCAAACAACAAGAATCAATGGAAAACTGATGAAATATAAAACTGGAGGATATATATAAAAAATGATGCCTGTTTAATATTTCTAGGAATGCATCCAAACAAGTCACAATGATGTAATACTAAAGAATTAAACCCAAGTACATTAGAAAGCTTGTAAAAAACTCCTCTACCACACAATCCATAGCTTTGTACCGTGCTCTCCACCTCCACAACAAGTCTAGTACCTGAAGTAGAATGACACTTTCCCTTATCTATACCCGTAGAAATACAATCTATTTGGGACTAAAAACATGGCCCAAATAGGGTGTGAGGATAAATACCAGTAGACAACCACCACGAGATCTATTCCGAATAGTGAGTGAATATCAGGCGGGCATTAAGCAAATAAATGCAGTAATTAAGGAAGTAATCAAGGTAAACAATTCACAGTTTCAATGAATTCAGATACCACTTATCAAGTAAGTAGGAAAACAAAATTGGTAACCCTCTAGGACGTACTCACAACCTATTACCTACGGTATTACCTAGCAGTAAGAAAAAAATTAACACAACAGGTTACCCTCTGAGAAGTACTCATAGCCTATCCCCTCTTGTCCTACCTAGCAACACAAGCAACCTTATGGGTAGCACACTCAATCTAAACCCTCTGGTTCAGCTTAATCATAGACTCTCTAAGGAAGCACTCAACTTCAATTCACCATGTGGTCTCACATCATATGTTATAATCACACTATGGAAAAGTCCTTATGTCCATTATCCCTATGGTTTATACACCAGGTTCTCACGTCCCTATATAAGTCAAGAAAGTATAGCAATGAAAACGGAAAAAGTAATCCTCAATAACTGCTTGTCTATAAGTCTACAACATAACAACATGTAAGGATACAACAAATTATCCTATTAATCTAGGCATTGAATCTAAACAACAGACTAACAAGATAAATAAACCAAGCTGTCGAAATAAGGAACATGCATGGGAAAACAATTCTATAGCATTGAAAAATTACCCTATTCACATTAAATTATTCCCTACTCAGGCTTACAAGCATTACAAGCAAACAATAGGTCTAAACGGTAAATGTGAAATACACTATTCATGGGAATTGGTGATTTTTCACATATAAATGAAAGACATTTTACTGAAAGGAACAAACCACCTATCTCTATGTTGGGAGATTGATATACTTGAGTCTTAGGGCGTTAATCACCTTATTAATCCGAGGATCTACAAAAATGTCTAAAACATTCAAAAGTGGATAACATTAGAAGGAGAAGGAATTCGGAAAAGAAGCTCAAGTAGAAGAAAGAGCATACCAAGGAGATCCCAACATAATCGATGGTGGTCGAATCGGTTTTTGGATGCATGTTTGGGGGCTCGGTGGAATATCATGGTCGTACGGGAGATCTTGGCTAAATGAAACCTAGAAGAAGACCGTTCTAGCGATTATACACAACCCCAGTACATTTAATTAAAAAATGTACAAGGTGTGTACTTTAAAAGTACACGACGTGTAAATTCCATCACCAGCCCCCACATTAAGTGGTCTCCAGGTCACCACACATGACCATGTGCATGGATTCTACATGGCTAGCACCCGGATACCCACAGTAACTGAGTACACGCCATGTAATTATAAGGTACAAAGTGTGTACATTAAAAATTTCCAAAAACTGATCATTTTTATCAAAAACACCACAAATGGAAAAACATACCTGAAAAATAAGATATGGGTTCTTAAAACCGTTCCCATTAATGAAATTTGTTATTGAATTTACCTAGTAAGGTGGCATAGGAGAAGAAACCCTGAATAGCTCTAGCCACTAATCTCGTACATCGGCCTCCCACTCCAAAGTTTCATCCTGTAATCGCCCGTGCTACCATAGCACTCGTACCAGAGGAACAGACTGGCCACAGAGAACCTTCATAAATTGACTAATAATCCAGATAGGATGCTCCTCAAACAATGCATCCACTTCCAATTTGACCACCTCAGTTTTGAAGACATGAGACGGGTCTGAGAAGTAACATCCAAGCTGAGAAATGTAGAAGACTTCGTTCAAATCTCGGTACCTCTAAGGTAACTACAACTGGTAGGAAACTGACCCAACTCTCTCCAACACCTCAAATGGCCCAACATACCTCTGGAAAAGCATTCCCTACCCCTAATCCTTTGGTGTCCCAACCTCGGTTTGGCACACATGAAAACCTGATCCCCGACCTCGAACTCCATTGGTCATCTCCACTGAACTGTATAAGACATCTGTCAAGACTGTGCAGTATCCATCCTCATCTAAATCAACACTATTTTCTCCGTGGTGTCTTGGACAAGACGAGGTCCCAAAAAATATAGCTCTCTTGCCTCCAGCAAACATTAGGTTGATCGGAATGGCCAACCATACAAAGACTCATAAGGTGCCATCTTAATAGTTTCTTGAAAATTATTATTGTATGAAAACTTCACAATAGTTATATTCATCTCACAAAAACCTCCAAAAATCTCGGATTCATGCACAAATCCTGTCCTCAAACACCTAAATTGTACAATTGGATTGGCCATCTATCTAGATGTGGTAAACTGTACTCAAAAGATCCTATGTAACTAAAGCTTTCTGAAGCCCCTGCCAGCACCCGACTACCCACAATAACCAAGAAAATGACGTGTACTCATAAAGTATAGAATGTGAACATCAGAAATTTCACATAAATCCACTTTTTCTAAAAAACACCTGAAACAGACAAACATACCTAAAAAAGAATATCCGGGTTCTTAATAACTTCCCCACATAATGAAACTTGTCCCCGAATTTCCCATGCAAGGTGGTGTAAAAGAAGAATCCTCTAATAGCTTCAGCCACTATGCTCGTACATTGGCCTCACTCTCCCATGCCTTTTCTTGTACTCGCCTGAGCTTACATAGAACTCATACTAGAGGGAAAGACCGGCCCCGGAGAACCTTTGTACTTTGATTAATAATCTGGATAGGATGCTCCATAAATGATGCATCAACTTCCAACTCAACCTCCTCAGGATGGAAGACATTCAATGAGTCTGAGAAGTGACGTCAAAGCCAAGAAATGTGGAAGACGTCATTCATAGCCCGATAAAATGTAGGTAACTACAACTGAAAGGCAACCAGACCAACTCACTCCAACAACTCAAACGGCCCGACGTACCTCGACTAAAGCTTACCATGTATCCTAATCCTTTGGTGTCCCAAAATCAGTATGACTCACAAGAAAACCTGATCCCTGACCTTCAACTCTAGAGGCCATATCTACATATCATCCTAAGACTTCTGTCGAGACTGTTTAGTACCCATCAACTTCCAAATTAATTCAATAAGCTTTGTGGTCTCTTGGACAAGACTTGGTTCCAGTAAAGCTTCCTCCCTTGCCTCCAGCCAATATAATGGTGATCGGCACAACCTACCATACAAAGCCCCATAAGGTTCCATCTAAATAGTTGCTTGAAAACTACTTTTGTAGGAGAAATACAAAAGAGGTATATGATTCTCCCAAAAACCTCCAAAATCAATGATGCATGCAAGATACATGTCTTCAAACACCTAAATCATATGCTCATGCAGGCCATTTGTTTGTGTTTCATAAGAAGCACTCAAAATTACCTATGTGCGCAAAGCCGTCTAAATCCCCTTCCAAACCTGAGAAGTAAAATGTGCATCCCTATATGAAACAATGGAGTGTGGAACTCCATGTAGACTAACAATCTATCAGATGTACAACCTTCCTTGATCATCGACACTGAGGTTATCTTTGATCGGCTATATGTGAGAATCCTTCCTAGATCTATCAATGACAACCCAAACTGCATCATTCCCTTGAGGTGTCCTCAGTAAACCTGTCATGAAATCCATATAGACATCATTTCACTTCCACTCAGAAATGGGTAACTGGTGAAAAACCCAAACTAGTCCCTGATGTTCCACCTTCACCTGCTGGAAGGTGGAACACTTCATTAAAAAACCAGCAACATCTATCTTGATTCCTGGCCACCAATACAGATGGTGTAGATCAAGGTACATCTTGGTGAAACCTGGATAAACTGACCAAACAGAGGAATAAAAGTCCCACAACAACTCCTCATGTTTGTTAGCTGGCACCCATACATGCTTCTAGAAAATCATTATCTCATCCTTGCCTATGCACCATCATAGAATAGGGTCCTCTCCTGACACGCTCTCCCATAGGAATATGCCTTCTGCATCTGATAGCTACCTCATTCACACTTGATAAATAATGGTAGAGGTAACAACAATAGAAGAAAGAAATTTCTTCCCCTGCATATCATTCCCCTTCAAATGCATATTTGAGAACATATCCAAAATCTTCCACTCACTACCATCCTCAAGAAATTCTTATATTTGAGTGCTCTTCCTTAATGCATCAGCCACTGCGTTTAATTTCCCAGGCGTATAGGCAAGCACCAAATCAATAGACTGAAGGTGCTAAACCCACCTTCATTGTCTAAAAGTCAGATCATTGCGGATTGATGATGTTTTTGTGACTCATATAGTAGGTAAAAACTAAAAAATGATCTCCTAGATGATAATGTCTCCAACAGCGTAAGGAATGAACAACCAAAGCCTACTCAACATCATGTTCTGGGTAATATCTCTTATTTGGCCTCAACTGCCAAGACCCGTATGCAATGAATTCATCCCCCTTTATAATAACTACTCCAAAATTATAAATTAAACATCACAGTACATAATGTAGCTCATTCCTGGATCAGGAAAGACATGTATCAATGTTGAAGTAAGCATCCATTTTTTCTCTTGAAATCGTGACTCACAAGAATCTGACCACAAGAACATCACACAATTCTTAGTCAGACATGTTAGTGGTGCTTCTAAGATTGAAACGTTTTGAATAAAAAGTCTATAGTATCCATCCATCCTCAGAAAACTTCGTACCTCAATGAAGTTCTTTGGATGCATCCAGGAATCAATTGCTCTCAATTTTTCTTGGTCTAATGATACTCCTCTCTCTGAGATAACATGACCTAAGAAATAAATCTGGTCCATCCAAATGTGGAATTTTGAAAGCTTATAATAGAGCTGATGTTGTCTCAGTGTAAGCAAAACAATCTCAAGATGTGTGGCATGGTCGTGTCAAGTGTGAGATTACACCAAGATATCCTCCACAAAGACCACCATGAAATAATCCATGTATGGATGAAAGAATCGGTTCATCAGTGCCATGAAAACTGCAGTTGTGTTCGTCAGACCGAATGAGATAAACATATACTCGTACATACCATACCTGCTTTGGAAGGTTGTAAGTGGTATATCACATGGTCTAATGTGCAACTGATGATAACTGGATCCCATGTCAATCATTGAGAACACCCAAACTCCTCGAAGCCGATAAAAGAGATCATCAATCCCCAGTAAGGGATATCGGTTCTTGACCGTCAACTGGGTCAACATCCGATAATCCACACAAAGCATGAGGGAACCATCTGCCTTCATCAAAAACATGGTAGGTGAACCCCAAGGAGATGTACTGGGTCAGATGAAACCCTTTTCTTTCAACTCTTCCAACTACTTCTTGGGCTCCTGTAACTCTGGTGAAACCAACCTATAAGGAGGAATGGACACCGATTCTATTCCTGACATGAGCTCAATAGAAAATTCTACCTCACGCTCCTGAGTCAAACCTGAAAAGACTTCTGGAAAGACATCTCTGAAAAAATCCACCACTGGAGGAATGTCCATCTATAAAATCCCTTATTTTTCAAGATATAGACTAGAAATTATGGCTATAACTCCTATTAACCCATGAAGCTGGGGTCCACTATGATCTCCTGGAAATCCCACATGCCCTTATGAAGAAACGTTTCACCCTATGGTGATGTGAAACTCACCCTACGACAATAGAAATTGACGACTACGTGGAAGGGAACTAACCAATACATTCTGATAATGTCATCACAGCCCATCATCTCTTGGACATAGAGGTCCCAAAAAAAGTGACACCCACCAACCTCTAGAGGGAACTCCTTGAACTAACTTACACTCACTGTTCTAGTCCCCAATGGAGTGTCTAGTGTCAAGATATCTATAGAAAAAAAGATGCAGAGCCCAAGCCTATCCCCAACTGCAACAGATACAAATATATGTGAATCCCCTATAACAAAAAGAGATGTAGCTAAAACTAAGGCTACTAAGATAATACCTCGGACAATAGAAGGTTCGGTGTCCTTCTTCTGCTAGGTCTGCTCCACTAAAAATGCCTAGCCTTTACCACGACATTGTGAACCTACCTCACCACTCTAAGCTGATCTGCCCTGATGTCATAGAAAACTAGGTGACTGGATACTAAGACCACAACCTCCACCTCATCCTGAATGGCTGGAAGAACTCCAATATCATGGCTAGTGAGAAACTGGAGGTGCTACTCCTGTATGAGGAGTCATAAAAGAAGATTTGTCACTAGGTGTTGGTGAGAAGATCTGACAGAAGTGATGAAGATGACCCATATTGTCACAATATCGGCACTCCAATGGGTCTCTCGGGCAATGGGCCTCGTATTCCCACCCTTTTTTGCACTCGTAGCACACCACCTGGCTACCAGAAGAATTGTCTCACCTCCTCGGATCATCACAGGAAGACTCCCTGCGACGATTCCTACTGTCAGTGGGAGGGATACTAACTCTAGATGCCATGCCGCAATGGCTTGAAACTCTATAATCCCTTAGATTACACACAATGATCAGTGTATTGTTGATGATAGAAGTGATAGTGGTCAACCAGAAGATGTTCACATGTGATTGGAGGTCGTTCCTTAGACCATCCTCAAGCATCCTAACTAGAAATAACCGATCACCTATGGAAATAGAATTTAAATGATTCATCTCTCTAGAATGAGAGGAATACTCCATAAACGAAAGATTACCTTTATCCAGACTCATAAACACTTGGGCTCGATTGTCCCTCAAGGTCTCTGGATAGAAGATATACTGGAACTCCTCCCAAGTCCTAACCTACTAGTGTCCCTCATGTGAGATCAGATCCCACCATCTCTGGGCAGAATCATGAAGCATTTATGTTGCGAGCCTGACCCGCCTCTATGGAGACGTCTCCATATGCTCAAAGATCGTCAGAATGGCTTCTTGAAAAGACTCTGTGGCCTGGGGTCCTCCATCCCCTGAGAATGTGGGAGGATGCTACTACTGATTGACCCACATCAATTCTGTCATCAATAGGGTAGGAGGCGGTGCTCCCTAAATGGTTTGCATCATCCTCATAATGCTTTATATGAACAGTGCATCAGCACATGCGTACAAAATAATGGCTGCTGCCAAGACTGAAAAAATGAGAGGATATATAGGTAGTCCATCGTCATTCATATCCAGTGTCTAATCACTACCCTACAACGGGCGTACAATCAGAGGACATCTCAGTGGAATGAATCTGCATGTTCAAACACACAACTTAAATCAAGATTGTCAAGGACCAAAAACTAAAAACGTAAGTACGAAATATGGGAAATAAATAATTCATGTTTTACAAAACATGACTACATGGAGTGTATAACACCTACATGGTGTGTTCTTTTCATCCATTCACATGGGCATGTACTCCTGTCAAAGCTGGTCGTGTAACACCCCAAACACATGAAATTTTTTACTAACACACGTCGTGTACTAGTATTTTCTTCCCCTGCCATGAGTCCTTATACAAGGCTACGCCACTCAGTTATCCACAGAATGAAAGTACATGGCATATTTGTTCCAGACATAGCATGTACTTGACGAGATTCACTGACCCGTGTTGTTCATGACTTGACTGGATATGCGGCTGACACTACACGGTGTGTTCCATACGGACATGACGTGTACTATGAGAGATAACACTGACCCGTGTAATTATTTACACATTAGGATTCCAAGATTACACTACATGGCGTGTTTAAAATGGACAAGACATGTATGACCTAAGATTTCTCCATCTGTGTTGTCAGTCAGACGGGCGGACACAGGGTCAACACAAAACGGTGTGTACAACCAGTACGCACCTTATTCCCACAAGAACATCCCTATCCCATATCTCTGACCACATGACCTATGAAACGGTTAGAGACTACATGGAGTGTACATAAGCTACACTTTGTGTAAATAAGAAAAATAGTTTCTTCTAGAATAGAAGAACATATGGTGTGTATTCAAAACTACATGGCATGTATTCTGGGTTTTTCCAGATAATAAGACACATAATGTAATATGAAGCCCAGAAAACCACAGAAATGAACATCATAGTCCCAAATTGTGATCCGTGAGGGACCATAATCCAAGAGAATAAATGTTTGGAATCTTATACATGTTATAAAATGGAAAAAATGGAAATGATCCACCAAATGCCGGTCCATGAGGGCCCACATCACCTCATGAACCAAAGATTGGCGTTCATTCAAAAAAACCATACACAAACAATACTCTATAAGCAGCTGGTATTTAAATCAAGGAATCTATCACAACAGATTGCATATCTAGGACAACATCTATCACAAAAACATGCAATCACTAATGCACTATAAATGGCATGTCAAGTATTCATGACATGTGATTTCTAGAAAGTTCTTATATGATGCATGAGTTGGAATACCCTCATCCCATCCGGTTGCAACAGAAATAGAACCCCAATAACATCAATAATAAAGACACATAATGTAAAGACCCTTAAAAGTCAATGAAATTTTTTTCTTAATTTTAATGGGAATTTTACAAGAGCTTAGTTTCTGACGGCACCTGATTCCAAGGCCTGGTGTGCCCGGAATCATTTTCCAATGTTTGGCTCAGGTACGCTCACTGAACGAACGAGCGGGTTTTTCTATCTTTTGAACCGGTGCTCGGAATCGAATTCTGTGGGCACTGATGGAATCGAAGCACCAGTATTTGCTTAGAAACACATTTCCCGGAGTTGCGTTTTCTTGGGTGTGGTTTTTAATTTTTGGGGTTAGGTTAAGAAATAAAATAAATGTGGTGCAACACTTATTTCACTTAAAGCCACTTAATGCCACTTAAGCTAAGTTAAGCAGATATTTTGGGACCCACAATATCATACCCTCCTGGTAGGATATTTTTGAGGTGGGGCCCGCACAAGCCCCACCGTTTCTTCCCTCCTAAGTAACGCACCCGCAACCCCCCTTTTAATGAAAGTCAAACCTTACGTTTTTCTGGTTAAGAAACACCCCATTAATTTGGGCGGTTAAATCATTACAATTAATTTTTCGAATTAATTGTTCATTTCTTATCTATTGAATTTCAAATTCTTAAGTTGATAATAAAATAAGAAGAGGACTTATTTTATTATTTTTGGGGGGTTTGTGTTGTGTTAAACCATTGGGAGAAAAAAGAGAGGATTATTCGTTCTTCGACAAAGAACGCGAAGAATGCTCTACCGCCAATGAAGAACGCCAACCTCTATCGGCGTGAGACGCCTTCCTCGGAGATCACCTAATGCCAACGAATTTCCTTCCGCGGCGGTCCTCTTCTTCCACGACAACCCTCTTCTTACACGATATTTAATTCCGCAATGAACGCTTGTTCGACGACAACGTTGAGGTAGGGGTTTTATGTGTTTCTATTTTTTTTGTTCGTGAAATCTTCCGTCGCTTCTCCTTTTCATTGAAACGCCTGTTATAGAGATAACAGGAGGAGGTCGGACTGCACGAAGATGACCGTCACTCCTCCCTTTTTTTGTTTTTGTTGGTTTTGTTGCAGAGAACAAGGCAAAGCGGTGCCGACGCACCGCGAGGAAATTGTAAAAGGGAGAGCGGAGAAACGCGTTGTTGCCGCACCGCGCCGTAGAAGATGAACAAGGGATGCGACCACATCGCGCCGCGCTGGAGGACCTCAGAAGCACTGTGGCCGGAGGGGGGCCACGGCGGAGGGGCGCGGTATGGTCGCGCCGCACTGGACGGATGAAGGCCGCGGACAGTTCCGGACCGCGACGGATCAGGGGAACCGGTGGCCGATTCTGGGCCATCGACATTGGAGCGATGGGACCGGCCCCTGCCAGTCCAGTGATGGCGGCAGCCGGCCGGGCAACCGGGCCGGCCGGTTCTAGGAGAGCGCTGGGGGTCGTAACCCCCTGCCGACTAGCTGAGCGGCCCCATTAATGAGGCCGCGATTTACTTCACGCGGGGGCAGCACCCCCTGCCTTGAAACGGTTCGGCCGTTCGGCCGAACTCCTTGCGGCGCGCCAGCGCACCGCACACTGGGCGGCAGCCCTGGCCGGTCCACCGAACCAGAACGCCAGGCTGGGCGGGGCCGTGCCCAAGAGGGCCGGACGCGGACCCGGTTCGGGCCGACCCTAGGGGTATCGTGTCGGGTCGGACCGGGCCTGAACCCCATATTACCAAACCATTTTCAGTCTGTCACCCATAACATGAGCTATAGGACTCCGATCGACACGCCGTCAGTTGAAATGCGATCCCTGGATCGAGACGGTCGTTTCCGTATATCGCACCCAAGGTTTCGGAATACCTTGGGTCCGGCCGGGTTGGTTCGTACACGAAACCAACCGGACCCTCAGAGTGGAAAAGCACATAACTTACGCTTCGGATGTCTGATTGATGTGCCGTCAAGTTTGATGGATTACTCTAAGTGAGACGGATATTTTGGCTTACTCCGCCCGAGGTTTGGACGCAGGTGGAGTACAGTCGGGTAGGTTTTTCCTTAAAAACCAACCGGGCCCCTGAAACGAAAAATCCAACAACTCCCAGATCGGGAGTCCGATTGACGCGCCGTCTGCGACGTTGAGTTCCTGTTGACGATACGAAACTTTTGGATACATCAACTCCAGACTATGTGTCAGTTGATGTATCAGCCTCTCGGCTCGTGAAGCGGGCCCTCCCAAATGAGCTTGCTGTGTGTGGGAACCCTAGAGCTGGCTGCGACTGCGACGACGATGACGACTGTACAAAGATCCTCAGTGGATTCGACGACGACGACTACAACACTCAGTGATCCTACGTGGATCAGTGCTACCGATCCTGTGTGGGTCCGATCCTATGTGGGTCAGCGCTCAGTGGTCCTGTGTGGGCCAGCGCCTACAGATCCTGTGTGGGTCCAATCCTGTGTGGGTCATTGCGGGGGTTAGTTACCAATCGATGTTTGTGTGTTAGATCCATTGTGGGTCATTGCGGGAGTTAGTCACCAATCGATCCTTTGTGGGTCATTGCGGGGGTTAGTTATCTATCGATCCATTGTGGGTCAGATCCATTGTGGGTCATTGCGGGGGTTAGTACCTATCAATCCATTGTGTGTCCGACGACTTAGATGAATCCGTGGCTTTATATGATCATCTCTATTGTCATACGAAGAAGAATACCTGTGTGAGCT
The DNA here is from genome assembly GCA_963277665.1 of Viscum album. Classification (NCBI taxonomy): domain Eukaryota; kingdom Viridiplantae; phylum Streptophyta; class Magnoliopsida; order Santalales; family Viscaceae; genus Viscum; species Viscum album. Next base: position 493,274,869 of record OY728128.1, read on the forward strand.
GAATCCTGTTTGCTTTCCTATGTGGATTGTGTTGTGGTATCCTGTGTGGATTTACGTTTTGCTTTCCTATGTGGATTGTGTAGTGCTATCATATGTGGATTTACGTTTTTCATTCCTATGTGGACTGGGTTGTACTTGAGCTTGGAAGTTGGAGCGTACTGTAATTGATGACTTAGGTATATGTATTGGCATATACCTAAGCAGTGTCAGATGTTACTTCGTGATTGTACCTTTACTTTGTGATTTATCCTTTGTGGATTTTGGGAGACCTTCGGGGGTCTCGGGGTCCCTACTGAGTAGGTTATACTCACCACTGAATGGGCTATGCCCGCACTACGTTGTGTTGGTTGCAGACAACGGACATCGCTGATCGCGGTTGAGGCTTGCGGAGCAGGTCGGTACCCGGAGGTGGACCACTGGGCGGGACGTACTCGGAGTGGACTGCTGGACCCGAGGAGCTGTGGAGGCTATCTGTACTCACACTTCAGGTGGGTCTTCTAGTGGATGGCTCGACGTTGTGGCTTTACTTTTCAGTTGCTATTTTCCCTTTCCAGTTGTACTTTACATTCAGTTTGGGTTTATATACTGGCCCACTTACTTTTCCACACTTACTGTTGTACTCAGTTTTTACTTAGGGTTTACTTCTACTGCATTCTTGCTCTATGTTGTTTGTTTACTTTATAAAGGAAATGCCTTCCCTTTTTACCGAGATTTGCGCCTTGGTGCTAGTTGCCAACCCCTGGCCTATGGAAGGCGGGCTTATGGTAGTCACGACACGGGCCACGAGGACGGGTCGTGACAAATTGGTATCAGAGGAGTTCGGTTCTACCACAGAACTTTGGACTCTGATCTTTTTCTATGTGAAGCAATAGTGTTAAGCATAATGGGTGTGGTTATCAGTCCGGGTAGTCCAGTGTTGGTGCGGCAGCCGACATATCCGTACACCAGGACCCTGACTTCTGATTTCTGACTTAATTCCTGAAAACATTGATTGCATGTGTTTTTCATGATTTCTTTGTGATTACTTTATGTCATCTCACCAGGTATACTGTCTGACCATGGAACACCTATTTCTTTTTAGGATGGCCCCATGACGGAAGCGAGCTAGGGTTCCAAGACTTGTGTATGAAGACAACCCACCGAGTGACGAGGCCTCGGTACAGGGCCCTTTGACAGCTGAGGCACCAGCGGTACCTTTACCCGCCGAGCCACCATTGTTTCCAGCCCCAGCCACTGACGATGCACGTCACCTTAGTGCACTGCACGAGTTTCAGCACCAGCGACCGCCCAGGTTCTGTGTGGAGATGGACCCCCAGGCAGCTGAGGATTGGCTGGAGGCAGTGGTACGAGTTTTCAGGTTAGTGAGGACACCAGCAGACCTCATGGTGATCCTTGCAGTGATCCTACTACACACGGCAGCAGGAAGATAGTGGAGCTTGATGCTCCAGGTGCACGATGAGGCATCTCTCCTCTGAATGGACATTGAGAGCCTCTTTCACTCGGTGTTCGTCCCAGCCACCCTCCGTGCGGTGTGCATCGAAGAGCCTCTTCAGCTGCGGCAGGGTAGCTTGACGGTTGGCCAGTACTCGGCGAGATTTACCGATCTCTCGCGCTACTCGACAGACCTGGTAATGGACCCATTCTTCTGAGCCCGGACCTTTGAGCAGGGATTGAGGCATGAGATCAGGGAATCGCTGATCTCCCTCAGCATTCCGACTCATGTAGGAGTACTAGAGCGAGCCCTTTTGATCGAGATCTTCCTTGCTGAGCCTTCATCACCAGTGAGACCTAATGCGGGGCGGCACATAGCCGAGTCTTCTGCAGCAGGCAGTCGACAGATGACTCGTGGGTCCAGGCAGACCATACCCTTAGGCAGATGACATCAGGACACTGGCTCAGTAGTGTAGGGAAAACAGCGCGGAGCCAGTATTTCGAGATTCAGGCAGTGCTACACATGCGGCGTGCAGGGCCACATGGCTCATGACAACCCAACCCGCCATGCCGAGGAGTATCAGACGGTTGAGGGCCCACTCATGAAGAGTCAGAGGGTTGACCGTGGTGGTCCGCAGGGAGCAGGCAGACGATGCATAGGAGCTGGACGAGTAGTAGGTGGTGGGCGATGCATTGAGGCTCTACCACCACCACCACTAGGAGGTCCACCCCGAACACAGGGAGCTGGCGGGCAGAGACATGCACAGCTCCAGGCAGCGGAGGCCTACAATCACGACGTGCCCGAGATGATTCAAGGTACTATTTGTGTCTATTACACCCTTTCTGCAGTTCTTATAGACACAGGAGTGAGTCACTCTTTCATAGCCGATGCCCTTTTTCGGAGCTCGGAGATTCCGACAGAGCCATTGGCTCGATCCTCACGGCTAGAGACTCCTATGGGAGCAGACTCGACGATTACGCACTGGTGCCGGCCGTGTGATCTTAATCAAGGAGGCGAGAGCTTCAGCTGGGATCTTCTTGTAGCAGCGTCGAGGCCTTACGAAGTCATCTTGGGCATGGATTGGTTATATACAGTCCATTCACAGATTGACTGTATTAGGCGCAAGGTGCGATGTGTACGCACCGACGGGAGCAGGTTCACCTTCACTGGCGATAAGGGAGCCTTTGCAGCACAGTATGGACTTCTGCAGAGGAGAGGACAGCCCATCACTCATCAGTTGGCTAGCCTACTCCTAGGAGCAGTTGATGTGCAGAGTCCTGGTTTTCCTGCCGTGGTGGATCAGTATACGGACATTTTCCCCAATGACGTTCCAGGACTTCCTCCTCACATAGAGGTAGACTTTTATGTTGATCTGTACCCCGGGATAGCACCGATATCCACCCCAGCATATCAGATGTTTTCCGCCGAGCTTCGAGAGCTACGAGTACAGTAGGAGGACTTGCAGGGCAAGGGTTTCATCTGACCCAGTGTTTCACCCTGGGCTTCCCTGATATTGTTTGCCAAGAAGGCGGACGGGAGTTTGCGACTTTGTGTCGACTATCATCACCTGAACCAAGTGACCGTGGGGAACAAGTATCTGCTACAAAGGATTGATGACCTCTTCGATCAGCTCAAGGGAGCACGGTGGTTCTCGAAGATAGACCTCAGGTCAGGCTGTAATCAACTCAGAGTTTGGGACAAGGATGTGCAGAAGACGGCCTTCAAATGTCGGTATGGCCACTATGAGTTCTTGGTTATGCCATTCGGCATAACCAATGCTCCAGCAGTGTTGATGGGCCTCATGAACAGGAAATTTCAACCATACCTCGATCGATTTGTCGTGGTCTTCATCGACGACATTTTGATTTATTCGACGACTGAGGAGGAGCACGCCTACCATTTTCGGGTTGTACTAGACACACTCCGAGAGCACTGGCTTTATGGAAAGCTCTCAAAGTGTTAGTTCTGGATATGTGAGGTCCACTTCTTGGGACACGTCATATTTGAGGCAGGATTTGTGGTGGATCCTATGAAGATCGAGGCAGTGCTAGCTTGGGAGCCACCCAGGAGCGTGATGGAGGTGCGGAGTTTCTTTAGACTAGCTGGATACTATCGAAGATTTGTGCCAGACTTCTACAGAGTTTCGGCACCACTCTCATCTTTGATGATGAAGGGGAAACCCTTTGTGAGGTCAGACAGATGGCAGCAGAGTTTCCCGGAGCTGAGACAGAGATTGACTAGCCCACCTATCTTGAGGTTGCCGTAGGAGGGAGTAGGGTATGTAGTCTACTGCGATGCATCAAGGACTGGACTCGGATGTGTCCTGATGCAGGTGCGGGTAGTGATCGCCTATAGATCAAATCAGTTGAGGCCGCATGATCAGAACTACACTACCCATGATCTGGAGTTAGCCGTAGTGGTCTTCGCTCTGAAGACATAGCGGTACTACCTGATGGGCGAGCGCTTTACAGTCTTTTATGACCATCAGAGTCTCAGGTACATCTTCTCTCAGAAGGACCTGAACCTGAGATAGCGACGATGGCTCTTTTTCCTCCAGGGCTATGACTTTGAGATAATCTATACTCTTGGGAAGGGGAACGTAGTAGTCGATTCTCTCAGCAGGAGGACGGGAATTCTACTACTTGAGGAGGCGATAGAGCAGCTAGCCGTTTTGCAGATATCCTTCGTGGATAGAGATGGAGCAGCCTTCCTTCAGTCTCTCACAGTCACTCCTCCACTGCTGCAGTTGGTCAGAGAGGCACAGCATGGGGACGATAATTGTGAGACGCGGCGTGCACAGATATCCTGAGGATAAGAACCTGATGGTTTCTCCTTTGGAGTAGAGTACGACTTCCTTTTCAGAGGATGTACCTTGGTACCAGTTGCATTACGGGAGGAGGTGCTGAGAGAGTTTCACACTTCTCCTTTGGAGGTAAATCCTGGAGTGGTGAAGATGTACCAGGACCTCCGACAATAGCACTAGTGTGCGGGCATGAAGAAGGTTGTGGCATAGTTCGTTTCTCGATGACTCAGCTGCCAGCAGGTGAAGGCAGAGCATCAGGTACACGTAGGCTTGGTATTTCCCTTGTAGGTCCCGGAGTGGAAGTGGGATGGGATATTTATGGACTTCGTGACTAGACTTCTACGCACTTCAAGAGGTCATGACTCCATTTGGGTGATTGTCGACCGACTCACCAAGTCGGCTCACTTCTTACCCATCAGAGATCAGGGCTCAGTGGAGATCTTGGGACATCTCTACGTTCAGGAGATTGTATGACTTCACGGTGTTCCATCATCTATCGTCTCAGATCGAGATGCTCACTTTACTTCCCGGCTTTGGAAGGGGCTGAAGGAGGCATTCAGGACGCATTTATGTCTGAGCACTGCCTTTCACCCTCAGGAAGATAGTCAGACGGAGAGGACCATACAGACTCTCGAGGACATGCTCCGCACAAGTTTCCTTGACTTTGGTCACAGTAGGGAGGACCACCTACCCTTGGTGGAGTTTGCGTACAACAACAGCTACCACTCCACCATCGGGATGGCACCGTACGAGGCATTGTACGACCGACCTTGCAGATCTCCTTTGTGCTGGATAGACCCTGGGGAGTCAGCACGTGTGGGACTGGAGATGGTCCAGGCCACGACAGAGAAGGTCCAGGTTATCCAGGAGCGAATGAGGATTGCTCAGAGCTGGCAGATGTCTTATGCTGACAGGAGGCCTAGGACACTAGTGTTCGAGGATGGCGACCACGTCTTCTTGCGTGTCTCACCACGACGTGGATTACGGAGATTTGGATGAGGCGGAAAGTTGTCTCCACGATTCATCAGACCATTCCAGGTCCTAAGCAGGATTTGTGAGGTGGATTATCGCCTGGCTTTACCACCTCAGTTGCACCGGGTGCACGATGTCTTCCACGTATCTCTGCTGAGGAGATACGTGCATGACCCAACGCATATCATTGACCATGGGGAGCTGGATGTTGACGGTGGGGTGAATTTTGCAAAGGTCTCGATGGAGATTGAGGATTGGCAGGATCGGGTCCTACGTGGATGGTCGATTCCTCTAGTGCACATCAGATGGAAGCCTAAGAACCTCGAGGAGAGCACTTGGAAGCGGGAGGCTCAGATGCGTGCTCAGTACCCACATTTGTTTCCCAAGTTTATGATGTATCTTTACGGGGACCTAAATCCATGAGGTGGGAGTAATGTAAAGACCCGTAAAGTTCAAGTAAATTTTTTTTTCTTATTTTTCTTGGGAATTTTACAAGAGCGCAATTTCTGACGGCACCTGATTTCGAGGCACGGTGTGCCCAGAATCATTTTCCGAAGTTTGGATCGGGTACATTCAGTGAACGAATGAGTGTATTTTTCTAACACTTGAACCGGTGCTCGGAATTGAATTCCGAGGTAACCGATGGAATCGTAGCGCCGGTATTTGATTAGAAACGCCTTTTTTGGAGTTGCGTTTTCTCGGGTGTTGTTTTTAATTTTTGGGGTTAAGTTAAGAAATAAAATAAAAGTGGTGCAACACTTTATTTTATTTTACTTAAAGCCACTTAAAGCCACTTAATCTAAGTTAAGAGGATATGGTGGGACCCACAATATCATACCCACTTGGTAGGATATTTTTTAGGTGGGGCCCACTCTAGACCCACCGTTTCGTCCCTCCTAAGAAACGCACCTGCAAGCGCCCTTTTAATGAATGTCAAACCTTACGTTTTTCTGGTTAAGAAACACCCCATTAATTTGGGGGATTAAATCATTACAATTAATTCTTCGAATTAATTGTTCGTTTCTTGTATTTTGATTTTCAAATTCTTAAGTTGATAATAAAATAAGAAGAGGACTTATTTTATTATTGTTGGGGGGTTTGTGTTGTGTTAAACCATTGGGAGAACAAAGAGAGGATTCTTCACTCTTCGACGAAGAATGCGAAGAACGCTCTACCGCCAACGAAGAACGCCAACCTCCGTCGGTGAGAGATGCCTTCCTAGGAGATCACCTAACGCCAACGACAATCCTTCCGCGACGATCCTCTTCTTCCGCGACGACCCTCTTCTTCCGCGATGGTTAATTCCGCAACAAACACATGTTCGAAGACAACGTTGAGGTAGGGGTTTTATGCGTTTATATTTTGTTGGTTCATGAAATCTTCCATCACTTCTCATTTTCATTGAACTGTCTGTTCTCATGATAACGGGAGGAGGTCGGACCGCACGAACACGGCTGACACTCATCCCCTTTTTTTGGTTGTTGGATTTGTTGCGATGAACAAGGCAATGCGGTGCAGAAGAACCATGCGGAAATTGTAAAAGTGAGAGCGGAGAAACGCAGCGCCGCCGCACCGCATCGTGGGAAGCAACAGCTCCGCGGAGCCGTCGCACCGCGCCGTAAAAGATGAACAAAGGACGCGGCACCATCATGCCACGCCGGAGGACCTCAAAAGCACCACAGCCGGAGCGGGGCCACGACGGAGGGGTGTGGCACTGTTGCGCCTTGCCGAACGGATGAGGGCCGCAGCCGGTTCCGGCACGCGGCGGAGCAGGGGAACCGGCGGCCGGTTCCGGGCCACCGGCGTCGGATCGAGGGGACCGGCCCCTGCCAGTCCCGTGATGGTGGCAGACGGCCGGCCAGCCAGGCCGGCCGGTTCGAGGAGAGCACCGGGGGTCGTAACCCCCGGCCGGCCAGCTGAGCAACCCCATTAAAGGGGATGCGGTTTACATCACATGGGGGCAGCTCCCCCCGCCCCGAAACGGTTCGACCGAACCCTTGGCGGCGCGCCAGTGCGCCGCGGGCCGGGCGGCTGCCCTGGCCGGTCCACCGAACTAGACCACCAGGCTAGGCCACACCCCGCCGGGCTAGGCCGCGCCCAAGTGGCCCGGACCCAAACCCGGTTCGGGACGCCTGGTTCAGGCCGACCCTGGGGGTATCGGGCCGGGTCGGACCGGGCCCGAACCCCCTATTACCGAATCATTTTCGGTCTGTTGCCCATAACTTAAGCTACGAGCCTCCGATCGACACACTGTCTGTTGCGATGCGATCCTTGGATCGAGTCTGTCATTTCGATATATTGCACTGAAGGTTTCGGAATACTTTGGGTTTGGCCAGGATGGTTCGTACACGAAACCAACCGGACCCTCGGAGTGGAAACACTCATAACTTAATCTCCGGACGTCCGATTGACGTGCTGTCGACTTTGATGGATTAATCTAAGTGAGAAAGATCTTTTGGCTTACTCCGCCTTAGGTTTGGACGCAGGTGGAGTACGGTCGGGTTGGGTTTGCCTTAAAAACCATCCAGGCCACTAGAACGAAAAATCCAATAACTCCCAGACCGAGCGTCCGATTGATGCGCCGTCTGCGACGTTGAGGTCATGTTGACGACACAGAACATTTGGATACATCAACTCCGGACTATGTGTCAGTTGATGTATCAGCCTCTCGGCTCGTGGAGCGGACCCTCCCGAACGAGCTTACTGTGTGTTGGAACCATAGAGATAGCTGCGACTGCGACGAAGATGACGACTGTACAGAGATCCTCATTGTATTCCCTGGCGATGACTACAGTACTCAGCGATCCTACGTGGATCAGTACTACCGATCCTATGTGGGTCTGATCCTATGTGGGTCAGCGCTCAGCGGTCCTGTGTGGGCCAGCGCCTACAGATCATGTGTGGGTCCGATCCTGTGTGGGTCATTGCGGGGGTTAGTTATCTATCGATCCTTTGTGGGTCAGATCCTTTGTGGTCATTGTGGGTGTTTGTTACCTATCGATCCTTTGTGGGTCAGATCCTTTGTGGGACATTGCGGGGGTTAGTTACCTATCAATCCTTTTTGGGTCCAATCCTTTGTGGGTAATTGCGGGGGTTAGTACCTATCGATCCTTTGTGGGTCCGACGGCTTAGATGAATCAGTGGATTTATCTGATCATCTCTATCGTCATACAAGGAAGTATACCTTTGTTAGCTGAATCATGTTTGCTTTCCTGTGTGGATTGTGTTGTTCTATCCTATGTGGATTTACGTTTTTCTTTCCTATGTGGATTGTGTTGTGCTATCTTGTGTGGATTTACGGTTTTCTTTCCTGTGTGGACCGGGTTGTACTTGGGCTCGGATGTTGGAGCATACTGGAATTGATGACTTAGGTATATGTATGGGCATATACCAAAGCAGTGTCGGATGTTACTTCATGATTGTACCTTTACTTTGTGCTTTATCCTTTGTGGATTCTGGGAGACCTTCGGGGGTCTCGAGGTCCCTACTGAGTAGATTATACTCACCCCTGCACGGGCTATGCCCGCACTATGTTGTGTTGGTTGCAGGCAACGGACAGTGCTGATCGCCGTTGAGGCTTGCGGAGCAGGACGGTACCTGGAGGTGGACCACTGGGCGGGACGTACTCGGAGTGGACGGCTGGAACCAAAGAGATTTGGAGGTTATCTGTACTCACTCTTCAGGTGGGGCTTCCATTGGACGGCTCGGCGTTGCGGCTTTACATTTCAGTTGCTATTTTCCCTTTCCAGTTGTACTTTACTTTCAGTTTGGGTTTGTATACTGGCTCACTTACTTTTCCGCACTTACTGTTGTACTCAGTTTTTACATAGTATTTACTTCTACTACTTGCTTTCTCTGTGGTGTTTGTTTACTTTACAAAGGCAATGCCTTCCATTTTTACCGGGATTTTCCCCTTGGTGCTAGTCGCCAGCCCTTGGCCTATGGAAGGCGGGCTTGGGGTAGTCACGACACAGGCCCCGAGGACGGGTCGTGACACATAACATGTGAATCACTCAAAAATGAAATCAAATCAACTATAATAATTGAAAAACCATAAAAATAGAAATATGAGGTAAATTTGATTTTCACTATATATAAGTTAGCTACTCCTAGGCACAACTTATTACCAAGTACCTATTCCATCCTATCCCTAACAATAGGCCCCAAACAGTAATTCATGGAGATAAAGAAACCATCTGATATCACTTTGTAACATCCCTGTTTCGGATGCCGCCAAGAGGCACCCTGAACCTGATTGGTCACATGGCCTAAAACACATTTCCCTAATGTCGGAGGCTATCGACTAGTAGTTAGGGCCTTGGGTGTGATAGTGGGGAAATTGGGCCCTCATTGGAAGGGTAACACATTGGAAGTAAAACAGATTTATAATAGAAGAAGTAGTAATAATATCAAATAACAAGAAACAGTGGATGAAGGAAGAAATAAATAGTTGGAGCATATATATAAAAATGATAAATGGTACATATGTCTAGGAAACCAGCAAAACAAATCAAAATGCTTCAATAGAATAGTACTAAACCAAAGTACTATAGAATGAATGTAAACAACTCCTCAGCATTGCAAGACATATCTTGGTCCCATTCTATCCATCTCCATAGCAAGCCAAGTACCTAAAGTTGAAGGGATATTTCCCATATCTATACCAGTAGTAATATAATCTGTATGGGCCAAAAAACATGGCCCAAACAGGGTGTGAGAATAAATCCCAGTAGGAAACCACCACAAGATCTGAACCTAATAGTCAGTGAATATGTAGTGGGCAGAAAGAAAATAAACGTAGTAAATGAGGAAGTAACAATGGTAAACAATTCATTGCTTTAATGAATTCTGATACCAGATATCAAGTAAGAAGGAAAGAAAAATAGGTAACCCTTTGGGAAGTACTCAATGCATAACCCCTCTAGTCGTACCTAGTAGCAAGCAAGCAAGTAACACAACAGGTAACCCTCTGGGAAGTACTCACAGCCTATCCCCTCTAGTCCTACCTAGCAACACAAGCAACTCTCTAGGAAGCACATTTAGTCTAACCCCTCTGGTTCAACATAATTATAGACTCTATAGGGAATCAATCACCGTCAATTCCTCCTATAGTCTCGTATCGGTAACTAATGGCACTCTAGGGAAGCACTCAACGTCTATTCCCCCTGTGGCCCACGTCGTGGTTCTACAGACACTCTGAGGAAGCACTCAATGTCAATTCAGCCTATGTTCCCACATCATATGTTATAAAGACACTCTGGAGAATACCTTATTTCCAATCTTCCTATGGTCTATACACCCGGTTCTCATGGCCCTCTGTAAGACAAGCATGTATAGCAATGCATAACGGCCAATGTAAACCTCATAAACTATTTGGCTAATAGTCTACAATATAACAGCTTGTAAGGATACAACACCTCATCCTACTATACTAGGCATGGAATGTAAACAGTATCCTAACACACAATCTATACTAAGCGGTCGAAACAAGAAACTTGTATGGTCAAAAACTTCCCAATCATAGCAAATTTACCATATTTTCATTCAATTATACTATACTCATGCATACAATCATAACAGGGAAGCAATTTAGATAAAAAGATAAATGCGCAATACCCTGTACATGGGTATTGTCAATTTTTCACATATAACTCAAATAAATTTTATAAAAACACACAAACCACCTACCTTGGCCTTGGGAGATCGATATACTTGAGTCTTCGAGCTTGTATCACCATAGAATGCTGAAGATCTACAAAAAACTCTAAAATGTTTCACAGAGGATAACGTGAGAAGGAGGGGGAATTGGGAAACAAAGATCATGCAGAAGAGAGAGCTTACCGAGGCGATCCCAATGAAATCGACGGTACTCAAATCATAATTGGGATGCTCGGTCGGTGGCTTAGTGGAAGATCACGTCCATACATGAGCTGTATGCTGAACGAAATCGTGAAGATGATCCTTCTAGTGATTAGACGCGACCCGGTATGTTTAATTAACAAAATAATGTACACGATGTGTACTTTATAAGAACACAACATGTAATTTCCTTTAATGGACACCACATTAAGCGGTTTCCAGTTCATCACACACAACCATGTCCAGGGCCGCTACACGGCCAGCCCCTGCTACCCATGGTAACCGAGTACAGGGCATGTACTCATAAATTACATAGTGTGTACTTCAAAAATTTCCTAAAATACCTTTTTTTCACAAAAAAACACCAGAAAATGAAAAAAATACCTGAAAAAGATTATCTGGGTTCTCAGAAATAAATAGGTTATATATTAATTTAATAATATTTTAATAATATTTTTTAAAAACTCTGTCAAATTCATAACGAATTACATCATTGATAGATGTTGTTCCATGAGACACAATTTAAGTTAGTATTGTGTGGATTAAAAGCTATAGAATATATTAAATTTATTTATAACATTAAATATACCCTCAATTATATAAGGTTAATATTCCATTCCATGTTTTGTTTTCGATGTTATGCACTCTATCAAATAAATGTTACACATTGAGAATTTATTTGTTTGTTACATTCTCCACATGTTAAATAAGTTTTGTCCTCATAGTTTAAACTAGAATATATTTATTGAGTGATTGATATTTTAACACACTATTGTAGAAAAATAAACATCGTAAATGGGTTAATAAAATATATTCGTAAAAAATATAGAATGATAAGTACAAATTTTAAATGGAATAATATATAAATAGGACTCTAAGTAGGAGAGAAATAAAATTGAGATATGAAGCTGGTGCGTTACATTATTACATTGATATGATTGAGAGAAATAAAATCCCAAAATAATGAATTTTTAGCACATTTTTAATACAATATTAAATTCATAATACCCATATTAATTTTTTTTATGAAAATAGATCATTACAAAAATAAATGATCAGAATCATTGAAACTTATTCCAATGGTTCTTATTCCTTACCTAGGGAAAGGAAACATAATAAGGGTGGGGTAATATTCTTAATAAGGGTATGTAAAACAAAAGCAATAATGAATCATTGAGAATAAATCATCACAGAAAGGATAATAGCATAGAAAACATTCCATAAAAATAGCTATAAAATTCATAATTAATATGGTATGGTAAATAACTAAAACACATTCCTTTTAATCAATAAAATGAGTGAAAATTGAATCCATAGATTTTATCATATGAAAATATAAGGGATAATAACCAAAATAACCCAAATATCTAATAATTAAATTTCTAATTATTGTATTTGATGTCTTATGAACATAAAATATTATATCATAAAGACCATATACAATACGGTTTAAAACTATAGGATAAAACACATTTAAATTAGGAAACTAATTTGTCTCCTAAGAACATTTCAATTCCTTGAGGGAATATATAATGTTTAGTACTGACCCATTAATTCTAGTACAAATAATTCCCCATATATAATCTTTAATTAACAAATAGTATGCCTTCTACAGTATCCATATTGAATAAAGAATACAAATTATAAAATATATCCCCATATAATCAAATAATTGTCATAGTAAACATTATATGTGAAAATGGTTTATTGTATAGGTAATTACAATATCCATCACCAGGAATATGGATATTTAAGGATACTTCAATTATATAATGATTGCAACGAAGTGGTTGTTTCTAGATAATGTTAACAATAACAAAAAAATGTGATACTGAGAAGATAACTTTTATCAGTTGGTAATTTTCATTCTAAGAGACATGGGATGTGATAATTAGAATTGAAATATAAAATTCAATAATTTTTATTATAATATAAGGGTATTAAATGAAAAATCAATAGTATATACAACACATTAATTTGAGTTGGTGAAATAAAAAAATAACTATCAATGGAAAATAAATTGATGTGATATCTATTTACATTGGTTTTATTTTAGGTTAATAAACATTAACCAAAACTATAATAGTTATCATGTTGATATTATTTTATACTATAACCATAATCATATTTATAATTTCATATATTAACTTATTTATAATAATTTAGTAACTGTTTTTTCATAATTAATCATCATTTTCACTATTTTGGGTGTTAATTGCATTTTTTTATCAATTTTTACATGTTTTTAATATTAATTATATCATGATTTCATCATATCAATAATTGAATCCATGATTTGAATATATATTCAGTACATATTTGTTTATAATGATCCATAAAATTTTGAAAAGGAAAATAATATCGATCATTCCTTGAGACGGTAAGTTATACGTACAAATGAACACTAACTTAACAACATTTGTTTTCACATAAAATGAAATTATTATTTTTATTTATGTAAAAATAATAATGATCTAAGAGGAAATTAAATTAGGAATGTTGGACCCCCAACTTATAGTTGTTGGAAGTCTAAATTCCCACAAACAATGTTATCATATTCTTGAAAATTTGAAAGAAAAATGGAATATGGTATATAATAATTAGTGAATCATATATACATAATAAATACAATATATATCACATATAAACTATAAATAAATAATTATTTCAACCTTGATATGTAGTAATGGAAGAACATATGACATTAGTTTGTAAAAAGGTAGTCTGATGTAAACACGGACGATGATTACATATCTGATTTGAAGGTTGAGTGAGAAATTATATGATTAATACTTATAATAACAAAATATAAGTATATTTCTTATTAATAAGTTATTGTACTATAATTTTATGAAAACTAATTTAAGGGTTGTATAATTAAATGAATAAAAAGTGATCAAAGATAAACTTTACCTCTTATTTGGGTAACTGCTTTTGGTTTATATAAAAAGACTTCATTGCTTATCTTTACGACCAATGTGAGGAATATGGTTGTTGGTATCTTATTTTAGACATGTATGGATTATCTAAAAGGCTTTATATAATATTTATGGTCTTTTGGGTGAGTTTGTTTTAATATTGGAGGAGGAGCGTCATTATTTTAAATATAAAAATCTAAACACTTTTATGAGGACTCTATTATATAATTTTCCTAAAATAATGTACCAGATAAAATAAAATGGAGTATATCGTCGATATATATCCATTTGATATGTTTTGGACATGTTCTTAGGCCACTTTCCCTTATTTTTATTGTTTAGTCCCTTGTTATACTAATTTTTTTCTTAATCACTATAATTTATTTGAATTAATTACATAATTATATTTCAAAAAAAAATTCATTATTAGAAAATATAAATTATGATTCTTAAAAATATGTAATTTTTTTTCAAAATTTCATCCAAATAAGTGGGAAAAATTAATTTAATACTGACACTATAGATGGGACAACGTATCTAGTTCTTGACGTGAAAATGTTCAAAATATTAAAAATATTTACATCAAAATGACATATAAAATTGATCCTAAGGAACTATATTTGAATTATTTTTGTAATATTAAAATAATAAATATTTATATCCAATTTAAAATATTATATAAACCTCAAATTTATTTACGTGATTAATTAGTAATCAATTAAAATTATGTATTTTTCATTATTCATGGAAATATGAAAAATCACAGAAAAATTCTAAAACATCACCAAAAGTTAATTTTTATTGTCCTATTTCAAAAATTATGTTTATATTGACACTTAAAGTTTTTAAATTTTTTTAATTTATTCTTCATAATTGTTAATCCATTAAAAAGAGGGAAACAATTCCTTTATAAAAATATGCATTTATTTTTAAAATTAGGTTTGTTCTTATCACATGCTTACCAAATATATGAATATAAAAATATATTATTTAATATAATATATATATATATATCATTAATATCCTTCTGTTATAGTAACAAATTTATATTAATATGATTAAACACATTGGAGAATAGTAATAGTATTTATAAAACAAATCACTTTTGTATTTAATTGGTTTTTATATTCATTAATAAATAATTAGTAATTAATGAATCCATAATATATATTCATATACTAGTAAATAATATTCAAGTAAAGCCCTGACCCCAGAAGCCCAGAGTCGGTGCATTATTACATATCATTGGCATGATCGAAAGGAAATGACGTATCAAAAGCCCGATCAGTTTAGTATTATTGGGAATAAGATTCATACATAAGTTCAACTTTACAACATCAAAAGAAATACATCATGTATTTATTCCATTAGAAACATCCAAGCCTCCAAGATTATGCTTGCAAATCCCTCAAAACTAACATTTTCATATCCTGCGAAAATAAAACATAAGAAAGGGGTGAGCTCAAATGCTCTGTACGGGTAAACAATACAGTGGAAGATAACAAAAATATTAATCATGATAAATAATTGAAACTACATGCCTTTACTAATAATAAAAATGATTCTTTTTTGGAAGGAATATGAGCTGAGTAAATAATGCCATAATAAAAAATAATAATTAGTATTCTACTAGTCGAATGACCACATGAACCATAAATATTAATTTCATAATGAGGTAATGAATAATGTCGCACATTATAAAACAATTTTTCAAGGCCTCATCCAAGATGTCTAAAAATGATTAAGGCCTCAGCCCAAACCATATATCATATTGGGAAAGGCCTCGACCAATTCCATGTCTAGTTGTGTCATGAGACCTACGGATTCTGTAACAACCCGAGATTTTATGACAAATATTATTTTAATTTCATTGATGTCTTGTGTTGTAAGCTAAAACAAGATTACCTTGCGCTATATGCAACACCGTATGAGCTTGTAGTATACACAACACTATTCTTGGATCATGTTACACACAATTTTGATAGTAGTTATTCTAAGAAACATTGAGAATATATATATATATATTCAATGTATAAATGAAATATGGTTGGATTCTATTATATGAAACAACGGAGGAGTCCTGCACAACACGCAACCCTGACTTGGCTTGCATTACACGCAATCGCGACCTTTCCTCGATAGCGGGTGTTGTACGCAATACCAGGTTTCACTAAACAACGATATATGGTTATAATATTACTATGGACTAGCCGTTATGAATAGTATGAACAAAAGTTTTAATTTTATAACATTATTATTCATCTTACACATTTTCTAGAACATGGTATGAGAATAAAATCAATTTTTCGAGTAAAATAAGTATTTTTCAAACAATGTAGTTATGCCACCTTTTGATGGCGCACCCACTTTAAATCTTGTTTTTGACATTTCTATATGTTCAATTTGACAAAATAAAATTTTTCTTTGGAATCAGGATATAAAAAATAACTTTGGATAAATTTTTCATATTATTCTGATTACTTTCATATTTAAATGAATAGTAAAAACACGGTATATTTTAATTAAAAACAACTTTTTTCATTGCAATAATTTTTATGGGTAAATTATCTTATTTATTGGGTTTAAAGTGTAATTAGAATATATTTTTACCATTTAATCCAATTTTGGTCATTCGAATTAATTTCACTTTGAAATTGGATATAAACAAGTATCAATCTTTTGATAGTTATTGTTTCTCAAAAAACACGCTAATTTTTTGATAACGGGAATTAATTTTAAAATTAATTAATGCCACTTCTATGTTTTGAATTTGGATAAATAGAAATCAATTTTGAATTCGGAATATCAAATAATTCTTAGGCTGATGTATTGGTATTTTTCTGAAAAATTGCAATTTTCGATGAATAGTGAAACGACATAGTGGTAGTTAAAAAACTGACTTTTTTTAATTTAAATTAAATTTTACCACTTATGTGTATTTAATTTCAAAAATCCGAGATACTCGGTTAATATCAAAGACTAAAATATTGTTCAATGAGATGAAAATATTTTTTGGTGAATAGTAACTTTTTACTTTTATTTACCACGGTTAAAAGTAAATAGGGTAATTAAGGGTACAAATGATATTACTATTACCTAACACATATCCTAATTCTATTAGATAACTATAATTCGACCAAAAACAACCTTAGTAACAAAATATGATCATTTAGGCCCACTTGGATTAGATTAGGACATTTATTATTAATTTATTTAAAAAAGGGTTAAAATAGTTAAAATCAAAGTTTAATAACTAAATAATTATTAATATAGGGTTATACATAAGATAAATTCGACTATAAATATTCATTAGAAAGTTACATAAATTTCCTACATAATGGTATTTTATTTGTAGTTTTTAGATATTAAATAATTTAATTTATTTATGACACAATGATGATGCAGTAATTACCTTATTAATGAAATATTGACATAATTGATGTTATAAATACCCAAATAAATTTATTTTGAGTCTTTTTATTAATTACAATAATTTTATTTTTTAATATGACATGTTATTATTGATTTCATTAACTTTCTTCGAACTAATCATTCTGTTATGATTTTCACAAAAATCAACTACCAAATAGTGTCAAAATTGACATAAAATAGTTTTTAAAAAAAATATTATATTATTAATTGTTATTTTATTCTTGTAAATCTAAGGATCGGCCAAATGACTTATATAAGGTTATATATATTAATACTAAACAACTTGGGGTTCTTTTGTATTGTTATAGTTAGTTTATTAACCTTATAGTGTCAGAAAACAAGAAGACACGGTAAAAGTAAAATTATTTAACTTAATGTTAAATCTAAATGATAAGGTTAAAATAGATACCTAAACTTGATTAAATTATATTGGACGAGAGTATTTCCACCTTAGCATTGAATTAAATTAATTTGGAGATATTAAAAACGGAATATAACATTATAATAAAATAATATTTTTAGTTTTTCCAAAGGTGCCCCTCTCCTCCCTTATAAATTGGCACCTCCTCCCACTTTTCCTCACACCACTTTGAGCCTTCATGCTCGGCCAACCCCTACCAAATTCTTTTCTCCACTTACCTAGAAACATCCTATTGTTCTTGGTTTTCTTCAATGTCCAATTTTAGTGTCCTAAAAGGAGGTCTCAAAAAGGCGCTTCAAAGAATAGGTAATGTCTGTTAACGATTCTTTCAAATTTATTTCTTCATCCACTTCTTCTTCATTAGTTGTTTAATTATGAAGTAATATCATATGTAGCACTAATATACTGATATGTTATTATAATTATGAAACAACCATATTTCACCATCTATCCATCCTATATAAAATGAAATCACCACGCGTGCGTACGTACGGAATACCGTCTCCACGCCGTGGTGTAATCTATTTTCCACCACCACCTTATATGGATGGTTATAATGGTGTAAATAAATAACTATATATGGTTATTGTAAAGTGATATTGATTTTGTAATATTATACACACACTTCAATACAATTCAACGATCATGGGAATGATATCATCGCTCGTGCGTACGTACGGACTACCGTCTCCACAAATGCGATGTGATTCATTTTCCATGATTAACCATTAATGAATGATTATAAATTATATATAATGAATAATAATGAAATATATGACATAATGAAGCCAATGTATTTATGTATATATATATATATATTTCATCTACTTAATTCCATTCAATTCAATAAGGAAACGAAAACATCGTTCATGCGTACGTACGGACTACCGTCTCCATGAACGGTGTATTTCTTTCCATTTATTGATCTATTATATATATGTATATTCTGAATATATATTATATATAAATCATGTTTCACATACTGGATATAATTAATGATGATCTAAGTAATCATATGAATAATTACAAGTCATAACACGAACGACAAATGAAACGATTTTACCCAAAACGCTACTTTAACATGAATTTACAAAAGAACGGGTAATATAAAGTCATAAGTGAACCATATATGATATAATAACAATTAATATGATTCTTTAATAATTCAACGACATTATTTAAATAATTATACAGGAGGTTTTGATACGTACAAAGCATATCAGACCTAAGGTATGGGATAATTTTTCAAATCTCATTTTTATCCGAGATTGCTTATTCATAAGTATTTACTGGGGTTATTTATATCATCCATGTCCATGTTTTATAAAAGTGTTTTCATGAATGTTTAAAGTCCTATTTAACCAATTTTGACTTTTACTACCTGGTATGTAAGGAATCTTTCTTTTTTTTATGTTACGAGGTACTTTTTTGACTTTTTGGGAAAAAGTACCAGAAGAATGTTTTTTTATCTTATACAGCATGAAAGGATTTTTACGGTTTTATAAAGCCTTATTTTCATGATGCTTCTTCCAAAATATTTGATGACTATTTTCAAAAAAATATCTTCCTTTTAAAATCGCATGAAGTTTTGTGAAAATAATTTGATTTTGAAGAAGAAATGATATTTTCCTCATGAATTCATTTCAAATGTTTTATCAAAACCATTTTCCATCTAAGATGACATTATTTCATATGTGTATGTTTCAAGTTTAATGTCTCTATGATTAACTTGGATTCACTTTTCTTATGATGAAATGTCCATTTGTTTTATTTGGCTTATGAGATAATGGGATGATGTTTATGAAACACTTTTTATTCATTGGGTTATGATGAATGTTTGAAGTTTTTTTTGTGGCACATGTAAGAATGATTTCATTATGAGATGGGTGGGACCTATATCTCCCTCCAATGCATTTGATAAAGACTTATATCTCATGAGATAGAAATGGATGGAATGTTAAGTTAATCTGGTTCAGTAATACCGGACTGGAATGAGGTCTGAACTCGATTTAGAAAGGGACTTTGTCAACTATGATGGTCTTGGCAGCAATGACTTGGATACTATGGAAATCATATCACGTGATTAATGTTTTTCCACAATTAAAAGTTTTATTTACAATCTATTTTATCATTATTGATGTTCTATTTTGATATATGCCTTACGTACTACCATGTTTTATGTCATTGCTCAAGATTTCGATGTTTAAACATTATGTTCAGGTTTTTATGTTCAAATGTATATGGTTTGTTTTATTTTCTCCATGATTACCCTTAGTGAGCATTTGAGCTCACCCTTTTTATGTTTTCTTTTCCCCAAAATATAAATAATGGTTTTAGATAAGAAAAAAAGGGCATGATCTTTATGGAAGATGTTGAAGACCTTTCACCACGATTAGAAGATTACGTTCCAAGTTTTTAAAGACACTAAACTATTAGGGTCCCTGTGTGTCTGTTTTTGTTATGTACTAAGTATTCTGAAAAATTAATGTAATGTCCATGTAAATCAAGCTTTGGGTCTCTACAGTTGGTATCAGAGAAATTTTTTAGCCGACCTTTGGAAACTAGGATGCGAGAACTTTAGTGAGATCCCTAGAGATATTTCTAAGGTATGTCTAGGGATGTTTCTAAGGATAAGTATACGTATAGGATATATTCCTAGAACTACGGTAACAATATTCGAATTTAACCTATGATGTTAGATATTGAGGGTACTCCCCCTTTACTATGTTTTTTCCCCAGCATGATTTTTGTCTCTCACACTATTCTTTTTGGGTTTTAGAAATTGGCTGGAAACAAGATGATTCATGATAATGGATGATATGATGGGAAATGAAATGATATTCTTCATGAGCAACCAAATGAAATGGGATTTTGAAGTCCAAACATCATTATTATGACAAATCAACAATCTCATAATTTGATCAATAAACTCCAATTTTGTAAGTTTCCAGACTCAGCTAATAAGAGAATGATGGAGTTTATTGATGATCATAGAGGAAAGAAAGTTCAATTTACCCTATGTAAATCATGTGGGAAGAGACATCAAGGATAATGTTTCAAAGGAACTGAAGATGCTTTGGGTGTGGAAAAGAAGGACACAAAGCCAATAAGTGCAAAGGAAACGGTTTAGTTAACACCATGGATGAGTATAATGGTATTGCTACGACATAAACAATGGTTAAGTGTTTTAAATGTGGAATGTATGGGCATTATGCAAACCAATGCCCGAAGGGAAAATCTCATTAAGTGAATTCTCATGGTCATATGGGTAGTATTTATGTGGATGATGATAAAGAGACTACAAATGATATCTGAAGTGAAAGAATTGTTGAAGCTCAGTCAATGGTTTAAGAAGATAGTGTAATGATTACATGTTTATCGAGTGTAATGTTGTATAAGTAATTTCATGGTACTATGGAATAAAGAGACATCTAAAGATTGTTACACTACTGTCTTTCCTAATGTTTTGAAAGTATATGATGAATGGTACTAGTGACCATGAATGGTTATTCAGATATTATTGGAAAGTAAATGGTATGCACATAATTAAGGGATAAGGAGAAAAATAAATGTTTGATAGTATTCATACGCTCATGACTGATATATGAAAAAGGTCATATCAAGGTTTGAGTATATAGAATGTTTGGATTTTGGTATGTGTAAAGAGTTAACTTTTGACAACACTAATGTTTTCACTAAGGTTTAATGGGTATTCATTTTTCAAGAGAATACATGATTAAGGTATTCAAATGTTTGTAATTTGACCAACAAGATATATCTTATGATATATTGGGGTTAAATGATGGCATTCACATGATTGTAATGTGACATTTCAAGTAATAATTTTCATTATACTATGATCTTGGACTGATGTATTTTAGATCAGCCTAAATATTGGAATGGATTATGTTGGACATAAGTTAGTATTGTTTAAGGATATAACTTTTTTTGATATTATTGATGGGATGTTATAGTTATGTAGTTTTAGAAAAAGGACAACCTACTGGACGGGCAATAGCCCATCGCGTCGGTCAAAGCTGTCGGAATCGAACCCACAACTGAAGTGCGACTGGCCTATATCGCATACCACTGGCCTACAGGAAGTCCCTGGTTAGTAGAAAGTAGTTTTATTTTATTAAGCAGTATGATATAAGACGTATAAGTTCATTTTTGGAATCGTATATGATTAACCTCACCATAGATGGACTTATGTATATTTGATAACTTTTTCTAACCATTTCGTTGAAATAGATGGTATGACCCATCATTCTATCACATGATTTGTTAACACTTCACAAATAACAAATTCAACATCATTTCTTTAAGAGATGATGTGGAAATTCTTCAATGCATGAAAAATAGTGAGATTGTACCAAAATCAGGAAAATATTTCTTCTAATTCAAAATTTTCAACATTAGGGAAATGATATTGAAATCCAAAAATGTTGTCCTAGTGCTCTTATATCTGATGAATCAGATGGTACCTTAGAACATCACAAATTTTTGGCTTTGTGATTGATGGATTTTTCATAGCCATGTTCTCTACCACTCTCCATCAGAACTTGATGGTTAGATTTTTCTTCCATATCCATATTTTCACCTTTTCTCTCCTATATGGAAATCCAGTGATGAGTTACTTTGGGTAATCATTACATTTCATACTTTAGTTTTTAGATTTAAGTTTTAGTATTTCTTTTTTACGTTGTGGGTTTCTATAAATAATAAACGATTTATAACCCCGACGAATTACGAGGGCGAAATTCATTTAAGGGGGGTAGAATGTAACACCCTGAGATTTTATGAAAAATATTCTTTTAATTTCATTGATGTCTTGTGTTGTAAGCTACAACACGATTACATTGCGCTATACGCAACACCATATGAGCTTGCAGTATACACAACACTATTCTTGGATCATGTTACACACAATTTTGATTGTAGTTATTCTATGAAACATTGAGTGTATATATATATATATTCAATGTATAAATGAAATATGGTTGGATTATTTTATACGAAACAATGGAGGAGCCTTGCACAACACGCAACCCTGATTTGTGTTGCATTACACGCAATTGCGACTTTCCTCGATAGCGTGTGTTGTACGCAATACCAGGTTTCACTAAACAACGATATATGGTTATAATATTACTATGGACTAGCCTTTATGAATAATATCAACTAAATTTTGAATTTTATAACATTATTATTCATCTTACACATTTTCTAGATCATGTTATGAGGGCAAAATCAATTTTTCGAGTAAAATAAGTATTTTTAAAAACTGTAGTTTTGCCACCTTTTGATGGCACACCCACTTTAAATCTTGTTTTTTACATTTCAATAAGTTTAATTTGACAAAATAAAATTCTTCTTTGGAATCAGGATATAAAAATTTACTTTGGATAATTTTTTCATATTATTCTGATAACTTTCATATTTTAATGAATACTAAAAACACGTTATATTTTAATTAAAAACAACTTTTTTCATCGGAATAAATTATATGGCTAGATTATCATTTTAATTGGGTTTAAAGTGTAATTATAATATATTTTTACCATTTAATCCAATGTTGGTCATTGGAATTAATTTCACTTTGAAATTGGATATAAACAAGTATCAATCTTTTGATAGATATTGTTTCTTAAAAAACACGCTATTTGTTTTGATAACGGGAATTAATTTTAAAATTAATTAGGTCCACTTCACTGTTTTGAATTTGGAAAAATATACATCAATTTTGAAATCGGAATATCAAATAATTCTTAGGCTGAATTATTGGTATTTTTCTGAAAAACTTCAATTTTCGATGAATAGTGAAACCACTTAGTGGTAGTCAAAAAATGGTCATTTTTAATTTAAATTAAATTTTACCACTTCTTTGAATTGAATTTCAAAAATTATAGAGACACGGTTAATATCAAGGACTATAATGTGGTTCAATTTGATGAAAATAATTTTTGTTGAATAGTAACATTTCACTTTTATTTACCACGGTTAAAAGTAAATAGGGTAATTAAGGGTTCAAATGATATTAATATTACACTAACTCATGTAATAATTCTATTGGACAAGTATAATGTGACCAAAATAATCCTTATTAATAAAATATGACCATTTAGGCCCATTTGTATTAGATTTGGACATTTATTATTAATTTATTTAAAGAAGGGTTAAAATAGTTAAAATCAATGTTTAATAACTAAATAATTTTTAATATAAGGTTATACATAAGATAAATTCGACTATAAATATTCATTAGAAGTATAAAACGATTTTCTACATAATGGTATTTTATTTGAAATTTTAAGACATTAAATAATTTAATTTATTTATGACACAATGATGATGTAGTAATTATCTTATTAATGAAATATTGACATAATTGATGTTATAAATATCCAAATAAATGTAATTTGAGTGTTTTTATGAATTAAAATAATTTTATATGTTAATATGACATTTTAGTAGTGATTTAATTAACATTTTTTGAACTAATAATTCTGTTATGATTTTCAAAAAAATCAATTACCAAATAGTGTCAAAATTGACATAAAATTGTTTTTAAAACAAATATTATATTATTAATTGTTATTTTATTCCTAAAAATCTACGGTTCGTCCAAATTATCTATATAAGGTTATATATATTAATAATAAACTCCTTGGGGTTCTTTTGGCTTGTTATAGTATGTTTATTAACCTTATAGTGTAAGAAAACAAGAAGACACGATAAAAGTAAAATTATTTAACTAAAGTTAAATATAAATGATAAGGTTAAAATAGGTACCTAAACTTCACTATATTATATTGGATGAGATTATTTCGACACATGCCCACCTTATCTACGAAATAAATCAATTTAGATCTACTAAAAAATGAATATCACTTTATAATAAAATAATATATTTTGTTTTTCCAAAGGTGCCCCTCTCCTCCCTTATAAAAGGGATCCTCCTCCCTCTTTTCCTCACACCACTTTGAGCCTTCAAGCTCGGACAACCCCTGAAATATTATCTTTTCCACTTCCCTAGAAACATCCTAGAGGTCCTGGTCTTCTTCAAAGACCAATTTTAGTGCCCTAAAAGGAGGTCTCAAAGAGGTGCTTTAAGAAATAGGTAATGTCCGTTAACGATTCTTTCAACTTTATTTCTTCTTCCACTTATTCTTCATTTGTTGTTTCATTATGAAGTTATAACATCAGTATCACTCATATAATTATATGTTATTATATGTATGAAACAACCCTATTTCACCATCTATCCATCCTACATAAAACAAAATCACCGCACGTGTGTACGTACGGAATACCGTCTCCACGCCGTGGTGTAATCTATTTTTCGCCACCACCTTAAATTGATGGGTATAATGGTGTAAATAAATAACTATATATTGTTTTGGTAAAGTTATATTGATTCTGTAATATTATACATACACTTCAATACAATTCCACGATCATGGTAATGATATCATCGCTCGTGCGTACGTATGGACTACCGTCTCTACGAATGCGATGAGGTTCTTTTTCCATGATTAACCATTCAAGAATGATTATAAAGTATATGTAATGAATAATAATAAAATATATGACATAATGAATCACCTGTATTTATGTATACATATATATATAAATATATTTCATCTACTTAATTCCATTCAATTCAATAAGGAAACGAAAACAACGTTCATGCGTACGTACGAACTACGGTCTCCATGAACGATGTATTTATTTCCATTTATAGATCTATTATATATATGTATATTCTGAATCAATATTATATATAAATAATTTTTTACATTCTGGATATAAGAAATCATGATCTACGTAATCATATGAATAATTAAAAGATAAAACACGAACGAAAAATGAAACAATTTTACCCAAAACGCTACTTTAACATGAATTTACAAAAGAACAGGTAATATAAAGTCATAAGTGAACCATATATGATATAATAACAATGAATATGATTCTATAATAAGTCAATGACATTATTTAAATCATTATACAGGTGGTTTGGATACGTACGAAGCATATCGGACCAAAGGTAATGGATAATTTTGCAAATCTCATTTTTATCCGAGATTGCTTATTCATAAGTATTTACTGGGGTTATTTGTATCATCCATGTACATGTTTTATAAAAGTGTTTTAATGTATTTTTATAGTCCTTTTTACCCATTTTTGACTTTTACTACATGGTATGTAAGGAATCATTCTTTTTTTTATGTTATGAGGTACTTTTTTGACTTTTTCGAGAAGAATGTTTTTTAGCATATACGGTATGAAAGGATTTTTATGGTTTTATAAAGCCTTATTTTCAAAAGCTTTCTCGAAAAGTTTTCATGAATATTTTCAAGAAAATTTCCTTCTTTTAAAAATTCATGACGTTTTCTGAATAGAAATTGATTTTGAAGAAGAAATGATATTTTCCTCAAGAATTCATATCAAATGTTTTATCAAAACCATTTTCCATCTAATATGAAATTATTTCATATGTGTATGTTTCAAGATTAATGTCTCTATGATTTACTTGGTTTCATTTTTCTTATGATGAAATATCCATTTGTTTTATATGGATTATGGGATAATGGGATGATGTTTATGAAACCCATTTTATTCTTTGGGTTATGATGAATATTTTATGTCTATTTTGTGGCACACGTAACAATGATTTCATTATGAGATGGATGTGACCTATATCTCCCTCCAATGCATTGGGTATTGATTTATATCTCCTGAGATAGACATGGCTGGAATGGTAAGTTAATATGGTTCAGTAATACAGGACAGGAACGAGGAGTGAACTCAATTCATAAAGGGACTTTGTCCACTAAGATGGTCTCAGAAGAAATGCCTTGGATACTATGGAAATCATATCATGTGATTAATGTTTTTCCACAATTACAAGTTTTATTTACTAGCTATTTTATCATGATTGAGGATTTATTTTGATCTATGCCTTACGTACTGCCATGTTTTATGTCATTGCTCATGATTTTGATGTTTAAACATTATGTTCATGTTTTTATGTTAAAATGTATACGGTTTGTTTTATTTTCTCCATTATTACACTTAGTGATCATTTGAGATCACCCTTTTTATGTTTTCTTTTCCCCAGGATATAATAAATGGTTTTAGGTAAGAAAAAAAGGGGAAGATCTTTATGGGAGATGTTGAAGATCTTTCACCACGATTAGAAGATTACGTTCCACGTTTCCAAAGACACTAAACTATTACGGTCCCTGTGTGTATGTTTTTATTATGTACTAAGTATTCCGAAAAAGTAATGTAATGTCCATTCAAGTCATGCTTTGGGTATCTACAGATCCATCAAAAGATGTTGACAACGATGAAATCAAACCCTTTTTCAGAGAAATATATCTTCCAATTATGAAATCATTTAAGTGTCACATAATTATAAAGAAAACCTTTATTTTGAAAATATTCTTATAAACTTGTACGGGATGCTTCGACGATGTGTTAATTGCAGAAAATAGCTGCACCTACTGTATAAGATTAAAAAAACATTCTTATCTTAATTTTGTCCAAAATGTCATAATGTACCTTGTTTAGAAAACAACGGAAAGATTATTTTCCAAATATATAAGGTAAAATATGGTTATAAATGACTTTAACCCATTTTCTAGTAAATAGTAATTTTTTTGAAACACATTTTTAATAAACAAGAATGTAGATGATAAAGAGAGCCCAGTAGATAATTACATATAAACAACCTTGGATAATAAAGAGATTGTGAAATTAATCCTGAACTTATACTTTTCCTTGTACAAGGGTAGGTTATCCTACTGTATAATGGTGAAATAATTGTTATTAGATTATACAATAATCATATATATTAATATGATATCATTTATTATCTTTTAATATTGCATTGTTAATAATATCTTAGTATTATCTTCATTTTGTGTGTTAACTGATTCGTTTTCCTTTATATGCTTTGTTATGTAAGTAATGTTTGTTATATATAGGATGTATCTCATTCATATTTAGAAAGGCATGATGTATTTAAACATTATTTTTAATCATTTAATGAAAATTAGTCATGAATGGATACGATGGGGAGTGAATCTCATCGCGTTCGTGGAGAAGGTAATCTGTACGTACGCACGAGCAACAATATCATTATTTTGATATTAAAATAATATATAATAAGATGGTATATCATATATAAAGAATAATTATCATGTAATATTTATTATTTACATCAATTACACATCATTATTATACCCATCCAAATAATAATGTATTGAATAACAATTACACCACGACGTGGAGACGGTAAGCTGTAGGTACGCACGTATGGTGACATGTCATTAAAATGATGGATAGAATAATGAATATTGTTTTATCATATTTATAATGAAAAAAAAAATTATATATAAGATACTGGAGTTATTATTTTCGAATGGAAACAACAAAGAAAGTGAATGTGGAAGAAGAAAGGAACTTGAAAGATGTGATTGAAATATTTACCTCTTAATTGGGTTCTTCCTTTTGATTTGATCAAAAGGGCTCCGTGTGATGGCTTTTTGACTAACTTAAGGACTCTAGGATTAAGTGAGTACAGTTGAGAGGGTATTTGGGAAGGGTTTGGCCAAGCCAAATGGCATTGAATGTGTGAATTAAAGATAAGGGGGAGTGCCCTTTAATAAGAGTGGTGAGGGGCACCTTAGGAAAAGATAGAAATATCATTTTATAATAAAATAATTTTCGGTTTCTAATGGCTCCAGAAAAGAACTTATTAAAGGATATGGTGGGGATGTGTCGAAAAACACTCAAAAAATAGGTTTTTTATAGGTTTGGGTAACTATATTGACTTTATCTTTTAGAATTAACTCATACATAAATCGTTGGACATTTACCTTGTCTCTTTGTATTTTTATATTATATAGTTCACAAACATACTATATACTTCAATAGAACCCCAAGTGGTTCATCAATGATACATATATCCCTATATAAGCCTTTTGGCCGAACATTATATTTTTAGCAATAGAATAACAATTAATAATATAATGTTTGTTTAAAAAATTCTTTTTTGTCAATTTTGTCATTATTTGGTAATTTGTTTTTTTAAAATTTACAACAGCATTATTATTTAGAAAAAAATTCATCTAACCATCCCTAATATGTCATATTAAACTAGAAAATTATAATAATTCATAAAAATTCTTAAATTACATTTATTTTTCTATTTATAATGTTAAATATTTTAATCGTTCATTAATTAGGTAATTACTGCATCATCATTGTGACATATATAAATAAAATTTTATAATG
The DNA here is from genome assembly GCA_963277665.1 of Viscum album. Lineage (NCBI taxonomy): Eukaryota > Viridiplantae > Streptophyta > Magnoliopsida > Santalales > Viscaceae > Viscum > Viscum album. The sequence continues at coordinate 493,304,013 of OY728128.1, forward strand.
TATAAAAAATATAAATAAAATACCATTATGCAGGAAATATTATTAGCTTAAGAATGAGTGTTTATAGTAGAATTTATCTTATGTTTAACCCTATATTAAAAATGTTCTAGTTATTAAACATTGAATTTTAAATTTTTAACTCTTCTTTGAATTAAATAATAATAAATGTCCAAATCTAATCCATGTGGACCTAATGGAATATATTTTATTTCTAATATTGCTTTAGGTCAAATTAAACTTATCCAATAGAATTAGGACATGTGTTAGTGTAATAATAATGTCATATTTACCCTTAATTACCCTATTTACTTTTTAACCGTGGTAACTAAAATTAAAAAGGTAGTATTCACCCAAAATTATTCTCATCATATTGAACAAAATTTTACTTACTGTTATCAACCATGTATCTTAGATTTTTGAAATTCAACTCACATAAGTGATAAAATTATGTTTTATGTAAATTTTCAAATCCTTCTAAGAGGTAGGTAAAAGACAGAAAAAATTTCAATAAAATTTATATATATCTAACATTATTATAAACATACGCAAATGAATTACATTGAACTTATATATGTATTATGTATCTATTTTGACCAATAATAAATTTAAATTAAATAAATAATTATTTAGAATTTAGTTTTAAACTATAACTCAGTATTGTTCACTATTCATAAAAAATTTAATGTTTTCAGAAAATACCAAAAATTCACCCTAAACTAATTTCGATATTCAAAATTCAAAAATGTAGTCAATTTTTAAAGATAATATTTATGAAATTTCAAATAGTGGTTATTATTATTCATAACGGCTGGTTTTATTGGTTGTGGTGTGTTAGAACTCGAAGTTGCATACAACACATGGTATTATATTATTCAAAGAGAAGCGTACCGTGGAACCTTGGGGTGTTATAATTCATGTAATTTTTTTAATTTCTATCATATTTATTTGTTTAATAATATTTTAGTATTATATTTTTTCATAAAACATATTCTGGTGTGTAGCACAAGTCATCAAAGAAATCCATTGTTTTGTGAGATGCAAGATAACCCAGTATTCTGTGGATTTCATGCTATATAATATACTAATTTTATTTAAAATATATAATATAACAAAAACTATTAACATGTTATATTCCTTTCTATGTTTGGTGTTCTATCAAATACATGTTGTTGAATTAAAGTGAACCTTTTATAATTTTTAGGGAAAAACATAAAAAATTATAATTTCTAAAAACATCTCCTAAGAGGACATAAATCTACATAAATAAATCATGAACCGAAATATCATGTCATAAATGTGTGGACCAATATTAAATTTTGAAATCCATTTTATATTTATAGGTAAATAAAAAAGTCTATAATAATATTGGATTATGAATATTAACCTGTTTTTCACAGTGAATTAGCAGTCACCAATTTCCCATAGTGGATCCAGACACACCTCTCTCCCTTATTAAATCAGTAATCACATATTTCCAACCATGGATGTAGGCAAAGTAGATTATGATAGTTTATAATGATCCTTGAATTTTCTCTAATGTTTATGTCATGGGAACCAATGATTTAACAAATTCATTGGTTGGAGATAAATCTCCCACACATCTTTGGTTATAATGCATCCACCATCCATGGTTATAAAATAACCAATGTAACATTAATGTATATATATAAATTCCTTACATATGAAGATTAAAATTTTATTATATCATAAAATAGAAAATTAAATTGTTTTCATAATCATTTGACCATAACATATTAAGTGAATGAGAAACTTGTACCAAAATTAGATTATCAGTTCATCAATGCATAAAATGATGAAAAAGAATATGATTTAATTGTAAATTTATCATTGGAAAAAACATGGAAGAGAAACGGTTTTCATAAACATCCTTACATAAAAAATTAATTTGGTATATAGAAATAATAATCATGTTATTGTTGGATAAAAACATTACTAAAGGATATGTAACCAAAAAAGAAGTTACCTTAGATAGAGAATTACTTTGAAAGATCACTTGGAAAAATTCCTTATGGGAAATAACTTGTCATTGAAATTATATTTTTAAAACTATAAATTAGTAAAATAATTTTTAAATCATTTTATTTTAAAATATCCTTTAAAAAACCTATAATTTTTGTATTATATATGACTAAATACATTTATTGAGAAATGCATCCCTTCTAGATTAAAAAACATTTTAAAATATAAAACATTATAAAAATCCATCGCATTTTCAAATAATTTTTTTTAAAATCTAAATTTTTTTCAAATGTTTTGAAAAAAAATTTAACTAGTTTTGATTTTGAAACCATGTAAAGAATTATCTAAAACATTATTAGGTCATGATGGTGAGATATACTACTTATCCTATGCATCTTAAAAAAAATATTTTATTTTCATGTTCAGTAAAATCCAAGTAGATATTTTATGAAAATGGATATTACAGATTATTTATATCTTTTTTTTTAATTTTAAAAGCCTGTAAAAATTTACTTTACTATTAATTGGAAAATAGTAAAACATTTTTTAATCATGGTTTCTGAAGAAAACATATTTCTGACTGAAAGGATAATTCAAACCCAATTTCCATAAAATCATTTTTGAATTATTTTGAGTAAAAACTGTTTAAGAATTTAAATATTTTTTGAAATTTTTATTAATAATGACATTATAAAATAATAATTTTTTTGAGATATTTAGTCAATTATATTGTCAATGTATGCATAATCATGATAAATTATGTTAAATTATGTGACTGTAACATTAAAACCCCTATCCCATCCATTGAAATAAATGTCCTCCAAATGATATTTAAATTCAGATAATTTTAATTATATTAATCATGAAATAAAATCTTGTGATTTATATACATTACATAAAAGAGAAATGTGGTGAACAACACAAGTGCCTTATCAAAAAATAAATGGGAGAGGTAAATCCCTTACCTTATGACACGACATACTCCATATATTTTAAAATTAAATTTTAAAATATTTCATAAATCTATAAATAAAGCACAATTATTTATTTCATCTCATATATGATATACTTATGACCTTTTGTCACCCGTTTAATATAAATTAAATGTTAGATTCATGTTCTATTGGAAAGGGCAATTTTTTTATATGCGTTTTGAATCATTATTTTTAGTTCTATTAGTTTTATCATTGATTCATATTCTCTATGATAATAATAATTTAATAGTAATAATTTTTTACACAAATTTATCTTTTTACACTAATCATGAAATAGGTTTTTAGAAATTAATTACACTATGATCATGGAGACAGTAGGTTGTACACAGACAAGAGTAACATCAGAAATTTTCAACAATCATTATGGAAAGTAGGTATATAATATCATATTCTATATACTTATAAAAATATCATACGAATGATGTTATTTATTTTAATATACATATAAATATCATCCATGTGGTGTGGTAAGGAAAATATAGGCAAATAACTTCATGAATGTGGTATTCCACACATACGCGAACAACGCTAACATTATTCAGTGAGTGATAATGTATGAAATAAAATGACACATTATATTTTCAATAGGATAAATTTATCATTAATATTTTAATTATTTCATTCATATATCCTATATTCATTGGGTTTATTCTTATTATCTTTTAATTATAGTGTTTTGGAAAATGAATCACATCACATTATGATATGGTAGTCTACAATACACATGAGCGATGTTATCATATCCCTTACCAAAAAGAAAATAAAATTGTACATATGATATATTTACTCAATAAAAATAATTATACTATAAATGTAATATATATATATATATTATATGGATCATCATCCCAAATTTTGAGAGATGGTAATGGAAAAATGAATGACATCAGTTCACATAGTATTTGTTTGTCATACACATGAATGATAATTTCGTATCCCAATTGATTGATGTAGACAATGTTGTAAGTAAGAAAAAAACATAAAAACATCTTATTGTATATAATATTATGCAGTTATTATACCATATAGTTTTAATAATAATTTATGGAGTTTGAGTAAAATGTAAAATAAAAACTATTGTAGAATGTTACCACTTATTCATGTATCATCCATATGTTTTAACTAAAATCCTTAATAAAATGAACTTTTGAACCAAATAAGTATTTTTTTATGAGGGTTTGAAAATTTTAAGTTTTTAGTGTAGTTATTGGCCTTTATAAAATTATTTTAAGGTGTGAGGAATTTAGGAGATGTGATGGATAATTTTAAGGGAGGTGAGCGGAACAATTATAATTTTCAAAAAGAAAAATCTGTAAAATATTTTTTCAATGGAAAAAAGGATAATAATTGTAGTGTAATAGATAATTTTACATTATATAGTTTATATATCTATATTTATTATTTATAAATTTTTTATATCATTTTCAAAAATATGTCTTCAGTTTAACCATCAATAAACTAATTTTTACCTTAATAAATGTAATTAATTATTACTATTTCCATTATTTATTTTGGTAAAACATTAAGATGAAATTAATATATAGATGAAATTTTGGTAAATTGAAATAATTAATCCAGTTTCTCAAATTTGTATCAAAAAAGTGGTATTATTTTATTTTAAATTAATTACGTAGATGCGATAAAAAACGATAGTCTCAAAGAGATAATGTTTAAAATTTTATACTGATTTTATATCCAATTTCAATATATAATATATTTAAATGGAATAAATTCAAATAATAAAAATATATATAGAAAAAATTTTCTTTAGAAGCATTTTAAAAAATAATTCAAAAAAATAAATAATAAAAAATAAATAGTTGTTTTCAATTAAAAGTATGAATCCTTGGCTATACAAAGAAAATTAATATTTTCAGAAAATGATAATAAAAATTAAGATAATTTCTATATATTTTTATTAAAAAACTATTTAATTTTTGGTATTAAATTTTATAATCATTTACAAATTTATTATTAAAAGAAGAGGACAAAATGAAATTATAAATTTACTTTAGAGAAAAAACACTTTAAAGAATAAAATCGGACTTATTATTATCTATTTTTTAAATAATAAGAGTAGTTGGATGTCAAAAATTACATATAATATATTATATTTTTATATAATTAATATATTTTACCAAAATTAATTTTTATTATTTTTTACGCAAAAAAATTTGTGTTAATAAAATTAATTTGTGAGAAAAATGTTTATTATTTATTTTCAAGAGATTTTAATTTTATTTTCTAATTAATTGGTCACAAATTAATTATTTATCTATAAATGTGTAAATACAATATTTATTGTTTTTTTAATCTTATTCATACCCTCCAATCAATGGTCTATGTGATCACTATCATATTATATAATAATATTTTATTAATAAGTCATTTTTCAATTAAACTCGTCATTATGTGTAATTAAATGTTAATATTGTTTTGTGTGTCACACAAGATAAAATAAATATTTAATTTTGTTGGAAATATAAATAATAATAAATTAATATAAAAAATATTTCATGATATCTTATGTTTTTACATGATCACCTATTTTATTCATGTCCAGAATAGTTGTGTTTATAAGATTGTGGATATATTTGTGGGAGATCAATTACATTAAAATAATAAATAAAAATCAATTCCAATAAATTTATGACTTCTATGACCAAATTACTGAGGCCAAATATTTTTCAATTATTTATCCTTTTTTAGTTATCTTTAGTTTACAGTAAATAATGATAATATACAGATGATGTCATTTTAAATCATGAGTGCACATTATGTGTGTATTTTAATACATCTGGGAATGATTAATATACCTTATGAACTAACCGATATATTGAATACAGTATTAAATGAGTATGATTATTATTTTGTAGTGATATTAACTGATTATGTGATCATATAATATAATATCAATGAATATTATGATGGTCATATCATAATAATCATAGAGACCCATATAAATAAGTAATTAAATGAGTTAAATAGTAGTGGTATTTTTATCCCGATGAAGATTCTTTTCATGTCAATATTATCTCTAAGGATGGAATATCTATTAAGAATTCAATTTAAAATGTACACAAAGAATGTATTACATTAACGAGAATTTTTGAGATCTGATGTTTCTAAGGCTTATCTGGTAACTAATGGTAATATGTTCATGATTTTTCTGAGATGGACACCCCTTTTACAAATTTTCATATAATGTGGTTAAGATAACATGGTCAATAGAATCTAATGAATTTTTTGATGACATGATTAAGGGATTAATTAAGGAACATTTATTAACACTAAAATTTGGTAAGAATGAATTTTTAATTTATATTTATACAAAAAAAGGACAGTCAAGTATCCATATTCCAAATGTGATGGTAATGAATAATAAATAAAGAAAATTGAAAATAAATTAACATAAATATCTATCTTATTATCTTTAGTTGTAAAAACTTACATTTTCATTGAAAATATGGAGACAAAAACTCTATGGAAATTATGCAATATATATACAAACCAAAATATATTGATGTATATCTTCTCATGGAAGGATCTCGACAAAGTAAAAGAATATTCATGGAACTACATAAAAACAATAGTTTCATGATACAAAACTGCCCATGGAAGGGAAAAAATTTGTTGATGGATTTCTTAGGAGACACCATGGGGTTTAGACCGTGATGTGGACATATAACGATGATATATACAGAGAAATATTCAATACCGATATGGTTATTTATATACAAGGGGATCGATTATTTCTTTTCTAGGAAAATTTAACAACATATACAATAGATGTAATATGAATATTCCAATAAGATGAAGAGAAGATACAAAGGATGATAATTTTATAAATGATGGTATGTTTCATGAATTCATCTATAAAGATTGAGTTTTGATGATTGGGATAATATTTTTATGTTCCATCAATTCTAGAGTAAAAAATGAAACTTATAGATTAATTACATAACCTGAATCTATTTATAGACACTATTATAAATATTTATAAGGATTTAAGAGAAAATTTCTGGTGGGATTGTATGATGTCAGAAATTTCAGACTATGTGTGTAGATTATTAGACTGCTGATAAGTACTGGATAAATAAAAATTCATTAAGGTGGTCAAGAATCATCTTCCAATACCTATATGAAAGTGAAAAATAATAATATATATTTTATTAATTGGGCACAAAAACACTCTAAGGAAGTAACATGCTATATGGGTTAGCCCCATTCATTTTTTAATGACTAGACATTTATTAGAAATAATATTAGATATACCAATTTAGAGACTTCTTGACTCTATATCAATTAAAAAATAATTATTATTGAGGAAGTGATGTCCATTATACATGACCGAGACCACTAGTTCACATTGAAATTATAGAATAATATTCAATGGGATCTCATCACTAATATTCATTTAAGAAAACCTAATTATAACCAAACTTATGGGACACATGAATGAACAATATTGACATTTGAAGACATGATGAGACCATGATATATTAAATTTAATGGTATGCGGTATTAGTATAAACATTTTATGGTGTCTGGATACTATATATACATGTATTCAAGCATCCAAATGGAACTATAAATTATTTTGTTTTGGAAGAGGTTCCACAGTCCCACATATTTCGATGAAGTTGTAGAAATAATGTTATTTTTCCAAGAGCTCTTAGGGGATATGAATATTAATGTATGGACAATTTATTTCCATATTAAATAATTCAGGTGTAAAATATTTAATAATTCCAAATATTTAATTAATTAATTGGAATTTCATATTGAAAATCATTTATTCATTGTGGTTTCATCATGGAAGGGATTCATATGATTTTCAAAAAATAGTAAGTTAATATTCATGGAAATTGTTCATTTTAAAATACATGAATGAACATGGGATACAACTTATAAATTTCCCATGTAGCCCAATCATATAAAAAGATAACAATGACTTTCATGATTCATTAATGACAAAAACTAAGGATCCTTGGTAATCAGATAACTAAGGATCCCTGGTAATCAGATAACTATGGTTGTACTGACATAGCCATAAGGGTTTTCTCAATCCTCATTGGTCAGAGACTGGCACATAACATCTTTGAAAATGGGTGTGGGAATGTTTTTTCCTCTCATAATTTTACATATTATAGTCCAGTTAGTATGTATATGGAAAGAAAATGCATTGGGAATAATGTATCGAAAATCAAACAGGGAAAAAAAATCCCATGTACTGTAACCAAGTACTAGAAAACATAAAAAACTTAATAATACCACATGGAAAATAACTCAAAGTCCAAGTTTTGAAAAAGATACCCACTTCCAAGATATCATTTTCTCTTGATTTATGCTCAATGAAGATAATCTACAAACACCAAAATGAACTAGAATAGTGTGATCCAATTCCCACTAGGTTATCACTCAATGAATAAATAATAGGTTCCATATCAAATTAACCATGTAATGTTATATCAATTAAAAAAAGTATAATTGGAGTTTCGAAATTATATATATAGAAATCATTCTTACAATTGAGAAGATGGAAAAATTTTAACAAATAAGGATTCAAATTTTATATGATGGAAATACATTTCAAACAGTGGAAGAACCATTAAAAAGGGTTAATTAAAAAAATTTAATCACTCAAAAATGGATTAAACGAAAATGATTATATGAAACATTTTATATAAATTCACGAGGAAAATAAAACATTTTCAAACAATAGTATGCATTCAGTTAAAATTAAAACAACGGGAAACATGGAAATATTTAAAAAATATAAGATCATTCCTAGCTATAAGGATCCATCACTATGAAATCAAAATTTGTGGATACACTCATCCCTCAAAACTCCATCCAAAGAGGACTCATGACTATCACTTAAGGGATGCGATATGTTAATAGAATGTTTTATAATATTTCATGTTGTAATGTGATTCCAAAAATAACTCACTAACTACCTTAAGATGTTATATTTTCATGTGGAAAACAATTATGGGTATTTTATTTTTAGAATTCTCAAAATAAAATTAAATCTCACTATCTATTTGAATGATGGAAAATTTCTCGTTTAATCCCATACCGAGGTTATAATAAAATAAAATTTCTTATAAAAAAATATGAATCTCCATGTTTTCCATCAAACCATATTGAATACATTTTCCCAATTTAGTATTTGAAAAAAATGCAATTTTCATAATACCATTTTAAAAATTAAATTAATGAATGTAATTTTTCAAACACATTCTATAAATTATTATAAAAACACCCCACATAAAGTAATTTTTTAACAACGTTCAATCAAATCAATTTTTCCAAAATTAAATTAAATAACTTAATTGAAATAATTGTCAAAAAGTCTAGAATTTAAACTGAACAATTTAAATCACACATATTACATTAAAACAACCCCATTAAATGGTATTAGTTGTTTTCCAATTTCATGATAAATTTTTTTAAAAAAAAATATCAATTATATGGAATTGGGGTTTTAGTCTATCTATTGAAATCAATTTAGTGCTAGTAAAAAATTATACATAAATAATCAATTGAATTTAAAACAGAAATTAATTATAGATATGAATTGGGCATCGTAAAAGAATCACCTCCCTAAATGTTGCAAGATATAGAAGAGTCTAACCCTAATCGATATTTTTTGAAGAACAATATCAAAATCATAATATAGGGAAACAAGGATGAAACCATGGTTTATTAGTCCAATAAATTTGGTATTATATACCAAACTAAACACAAGAATCCCTGGATCCATTTGGATAAAGAGAGAGATCATGGGGGATAATGAATGATAGGAGGAAACTAACAAAATATGGATTTACAGCCATTCAACTAGCATCGTATCACACTCAGGAGGTGTCTGAGAGGTCAAGAATAATCGTTGTGATCTATAAGGAATGAGGAAATATGTTAGGGTCAATAGATGTTCATCAGGGGCCTAAAATTAGGGTTATAAAATTTTTAATTAAAATTATGTTAAAGGAATGACATGTTCGGATGGTTTCCAAGGAATAGGCGGGCAGTTTAGACAATCCTTGTGTCTCTTATAAATTTCCCACATAGTTTCCATAGAAAGGAAACACTTTTTGGTAAACTATATAAATTTTTTTGATGCCCACTATCCAATTTTTTCTATTTTTTTATAGAATGGTGCATGATTTGGAAAACTGTGTGCAAGGTAGGAACCGGCCATTTACTGCCCTTTAAACATAAAAAAATATAATTTCTCCCGCTTCAACACCAGATGAAACCCAATGAATGAATGTTCAAAAATAAAGGATTGGTAATATACGGAAATAGATTTATTACATTATGTAATCATGAATTTTAGATAAGAAATCATTAGATTTCAAATTGAGGATCTTTTCAAGTTTAGTGTTTTAGAGAATTGGTATATAATACATACATAACATATTCATATAGAGTATATTCAGAAAAAATAATGTCCATAACATCCAAAATATAATTTTTTTTCAATAAAACATGTTATATTCATAACATTAAACTTGTATTCCTTTTTTTCATACCCATCCTTAAAACCTGTGAAAGTCATTTAAAAACAATGTATGATCACAAAAAGCTGAGTAAGGGATATAAAAAGAAGGATAGAAAACATTATCCCATGAATACTTGTATGATATGAAATCATTTAAAAAAAGAAATATTTTTACCTATATAAACATAGTTTGGAAAATGTTTGATTTTCGAAAAACAAATAAAACATTAATAGAACCATAATGGTATCATGATTCTTTCATTGAATAATCTTGTAACTCTCTCGACTATATTAAAATTTGTAACCCTCAGGACTACCTTAAAATTTTTGTAACCATAGCAGTTACACTTGGAGTCACCATACTGTTGACCTCCAACATACAAATACTGCATAAATTGGTGGGAGATATATTTCCCACCCTTCATAATTAACAAATAATAAGAACCATAACACAATCATGTAACATGATTAATTTCATCGAAACATTGATATTGAATTTTGTAAAATTGAATTTTAAAAGAGGTTTTTAAAAGGAATGTCCATTCATAATTTCATATAATTACATTCATACATCATAGAGTGGATGAAATATGTATATACACTATAAATACACATAATTATACTGAATATAAACAAACTTAATCTCAATACTAATTTTAATTCCATAGAAATAGTGATGTAGAATGTTAACCCAATGAATGGCGATTAGGTTATGAATTCCCTTACATCTGGATTTTTCATACATAACACATGTTTAAACCTCCTATATGATGTTTAAAATAATGTTATTAATATATTAATGAAACATATTCATGTTTATAATACCTTATGTGATAATTTAATTTCCTCATTCATACATTTAGTTATTAGTAGCTTGTTCCCTCCATTGTTTTTGGTGCGTTCTTCACATGATTTCCATGATCTGTTCATGATGGGTATTCTTATATATTTGAAGTGAAACACTAGAATTTGATTGGAATCTTATTCAAATATTTCCAAAACCACAAATTATTCCATTTATCATTTTTATTTATGACATGAGGATGTCTCATAAGATAAAAATTTATTGACATTTTTTTAGGTCAATTTGGCTATTCTTCGATCGTAATGCACTCATTTAATTTTATAAATTAGTAAAATGTGTAAAAATTGAATCCAGAACCTTATATAATATATATTACATAAATTATAATATAGTTCATCCATAAAAATGGTTTCATGACCATAATTGAATATGGTAATAGAAATTGAAAACCCATCATCCTTTAATGTGGTAAATTAGCACATATCAGATGGTTTATTCATTGTTTTTTTATAAAATTATGGGAAAGGAGAGATGTTGAATAATTACTAAATTATCCCAATAAAATTCCACTACATATATGGTGCTGGAGTTATCATACCATTTTTATGAATGGTTGTGAGTAATGAAAATGAGAATAATGGAATCTCAAAATAAATGAAAAGTTGAGAAATCAATTATAAAAATTCAGCATATAAAACGTATTGCATAAATTTTTTTAAAATAATTTGATTAGAGAAAATGGGTCTCTAATAAAAATACATAATATGGAAATTAAGGGGGATTTGTAAGGACATGTCCCTACATAAGACAATTTAAACTAAAAATAATAACATAAAATGAAATTTTGAAAAAGAGAATGGTGAAGGATTCTCTTACCTTGTAGAGTAACTACTAAAAGGTAAAGGATGGGACCTTGGGGCTTGGGGAAACCATGGGGGGACTCCTATTATGGTAAATATAATTGATCATTGATGATTATTAGTTTCTAATGAAATAAAATTAAGGAATGAGAGGGTATTTATTGTAAATGAGAGGGAGTTTTTTATTAATTTTAATAGACCCCACATTTTTTTACAAAACCTCAGGCCTGCAAATAATATTTTCCCATGGTATTATCGGGTTTGGAAAACACATGTCATAGGATTCAGTACACAATTCTACCATTATTTTATATTAATTATTATGTCATTATGACATCATTAAACATACAAAAAACTCAAAACAGTATATTTACTATTCATGAAAACATCATGTATTTTAGAAAAATCCCATTAATTCACCATAAAAAATATTTGATGTGTAGATTTAAAAAATGAAGACTATTTTTTGAAAATAATTTTCAAAACATAATTTATTACTTTTTAAATAAAATAATAATTTATTCAGAAATATGAATTTTAAATCAATAACTCATTTTTTAACACATTGAAAAATTAATCAATACATAATTATCTTCTACCCATAAAAAACAAATAAAATGATTTACTAATCATAAGGGTCAAAATACTATTCATATTACTATTTATAAGGGTATGTTACAATTATCTAATAAAACAAGTTGGTTCTATCAGACTCCAAATAACAAACTACTCATAACCGTAGATGATAATTTTTTGAAATTCAAATCATAAATGTGGAAAAAATATGTTTAAAGGATTGTTATAAATATCTACTTAATAAAATTTTTGATTCATTTTAATTTATTTTTAAAAAACATGGGGTGTTTCATTATCCCCAACTTCTAAAAACTGCATCCTCCCAATTTCATTTACCTATTAATCAAGTGGGGATACATTTCACTCAGAGCACATTCATATTCCATTGTTTCTTCTTTAACCATGTGGTTTCCTCACAAATCCATTACCTAGTGGATTAACTAAATACTGAATACTTTTCCTCTTCTATTATTATTTTAAACTATTTTATCTCCATAAGAATAGTTCCCTTCATACTGAACAACTTCTGGCCGAAAAACATGTGATGAATCTAGAACATACTCTCTCATCATCAAAACAAGAAAAACATTGTGTAATTGAGATAAAGTCGGAGGAAAGACAATCAGTATCCGACTGGTCCAATATACTATAGGATTTCATAAAGTCCAATGAACTGTGTAAATAGAATTCATTTCTTACCAAAACGCATAACACATTTCCATGGTGTGATTCTTTGAAAATCATGATCATATACACTAAAAGAAAATTATTTCCTCCTATTTTCTGCATAAATGTTCTTCCTGCTTTGAACTGTCCTTATGTGTTTCCATATCATCTTCACTTTTATAGCCACTTCCCCTACTAATTATGGACTCGTTAACATCTTTTCCCTTACATCACCCCAAAATCTTGGTGTTTTATACCACTTCCCATACAATTCCATAAAAGGTGTCATCTGTATACTGGAATGAAAACTTTTATTATAAGAAAACTCATATAATGAAATATGATGATCCAAACATCCTTTGTAGTCCATTGAACACGGATGAATCAAATCCTCCAATGTATAAATCTTTCATTATGACTGGCGGTCTAATTGAGGATGAAAAAGATATACTGATGTTTAATCTGGTTCCAAAATACTTCTGAAGGCCCTTCAAAAAGATAGAATTGAACCTGGTATATCGGTCAGATACAATAGAAAGAAGAACTCCATGTTACCAGATAATCTCATTGAGGCACAGTTGAGAGAGATGTTCCAAGGAAATTGTATTTGAAATAGAAAGAAAATGTGTATATTTAGTAATCCGATCAATAATAATTCAAATCAAATTATTACATCGAGAAGTATTTGGAAGTCCCACCAAAAAGTCCATGTATATGTTCTCTCATTTCTACTCTAGCACTGGAAAATGCTGAAGCTTACCCTTCGATATCTACCACTATTCTTTAACTTTTTTACATGTAAAATATTTCATAGTAAAATCTCTAATATCCCATTTCATTCTATCCCACTAGTAATACATTTGAAGGTATCTATACATCAAAGTTCATCAAGGATGAATAGAAAATGGGGAACTATGATCTTCACACTACAATTCTTTTTTCAAATTGGAAACACAAGGCAAAAAAATATTTTTCCAAATCTTAAAACAAAATCACTATAAAGGTGAAAATCTGTATGTTTTTCCATTTTAACCAATTATAACTTTTTTGAAGCTCACATTCTTCCTTTTGGGTTTTCTCATCTCTATCTCATAATAATGACAACACAAAAACCTAAATCACAACATAGGTATTTCCTACACCAAAAAATTCTAACCCAAAATTCATCAAATCATTAATCAAGGGCTCGTGTTCCAAACATAACATAGTGAATAATGCATGATGTCTTCGACTCGTGCAATACTATACCTTGTTTTCATTTCCCTAATGGTATTTGATCATGCTATCATAATCCTTTTCCAGTTCATACCATCTTATCCACCTCATGTTTAACTCATTTTGAGTAAATACATACTTCATACATTTATTGTCTGTATATATTTTTCATTTGGATCCATATAAATTTTTCCTCTTAATTTTCAAAGAACAAATACCACAGCTACCAATTCTGAATCATGTGTGGGATAATTATACTAATGAGGTTTTATTTGTCATAATTCACAAGAAATTACCTAATCATTCTTAATCAAAACCAACCAAGTCCCTTCATTGATCCATCCCTATAGATGAAAAACTCACCATTTTGGGAAGGCAAAGCCAAAACTAGAGCATTCATCAATCACTTTATCAGTTCCAGAAAAAAGAACGCATTCTTTTCTCCAAATAAATTTAAACTATTTCTCATTAACATATTTAGTGGGAAAGATAACCAAGTAATTTTTTTAACAAACTGTCTGTAATAACATAATAATGAAGTAAAACTATGAATCTCTATAATTTTTTTTTGGTCTTGTCCATTCATCGACCACTTTTTTCTGGTAGGATAAACAGTTATTATAACCTTATTTACAATGTTGAAAAGAAAATAATTTTTTTGAAACCAAGAATCAAACTTGCTAAATATTCCAAACTATTTATTTTCCATTAATGTTCACAAATAAAACGTTAGATTTTTTTCATTCTCATCATTACATTAGGAAAACACATGAAGGATATCATAAAACACAATAACAAACATATCCAATAACATATGAAATATTATATTCATAAGATCCAGGAATACAATAGGTGAATTAGTTAACCCACATGGCATAACAGAAAATTCATAATGCCTATATTTAGTATGAAATGCTATTTTTGGGATGTTACCCTTTATCACCTTCAGCTGACAGTATCATGATATCAAGTAAATATTGTAAATGTAATGAGCTTCTTAGAGTTGGGAAAATGAGTATTTGATATGAGGAAAAGGATATTTGTTTTTTACAGTGATGTTATTAAAAAGTCTAAAATCAATGGAAAGTCTCACTGAACCATCTTTAATTTTGATGAAAAAAACATGAGCACCCCATGGTGATGTTCTTGGAAGAATGAAGACTTTATCATGAATATCCTGTAATGGATTTTTCAACAATAAATTTTCCATTTGAGACATTCAGTACGTGGGTTTTGAAATTGGATTAGCATCATAATCTTAGTCAATTGTGAATTCAAATTCACAATCAGTTATGACATTGGGTTACTCATCAGGAAAAACATCAAGGTATTCATTTACAAATGGAACATCATTAATATGAATAGATCATTTATTTTCAAAAATATGAGTAGGATATCTTTCATTTCTATTATTCAATAGTTTCCCAGAATTCTTATATGTTTTCAATAGAATGGGTTATTTCTTGTATACAAACTAAAATAGTTTCTAAAAAACTACATGTTTTTCCCTACAGTCAATCATAGAATGATAAAAAATATATTCTCTTTATAGAATGAAATCAAACTTTTCTAAGAAAAAAAATATTTACAACTAAATTTATTCAACAAAACACAATAGAAGGTTTTTATAATCTTTTCATTGTTATAATATTTCCCATTATGTTATAACAACAAGCTTAATTCTCATTTTATGAGGGGATACTTCCAATTTACAAAAAGAATCTACATAAATAAAATAATGTGTAGATATTATATTAGAAAAATGTTAGAAACATTTGAGTAAACAAATAAGGTACCTGATACAAAATTATTGGATGGATCTACATATGTTGACATGGTAATTGTGGATCTCAATACACCTCTCTTCTTATAGTCTAGCTTCTTTTCATCTTTCAGATCTCACTTTGGGAATGAATTTTCCAAATTACCCATCTACCCACATTTAAAACAATTTAAAATTTCATTATCGAGATTAGTCTTAGGATCATTTTGATTTAAATCTCGGTACATATGTCCAAACGTACTGCATTGAAAATACTTCTTGGCTTTGTTAAGGCATTCCCCCATGTTTTTTTTCTACACTTCTCACAAACTAGATACTGGACAGTCATACAATTATATATATTTGAATAATTCTTATCCATTTCTTTCCATTTTGACTTCATAATATCCTTGTTGTCAAAGTGCACCTGATCATAAGAAAAATCCATCTCTAATCTCTCAGCACATCATACATGTTTATCATAACTTTTTAATTCATGGGATTCCAACACCCTTAAATTATTTGGATTTAATCCTTACTAAATGCGTTTTGTTATTCTATCATGATCTGAAATAATATTTTGAGCATACCTCACCAGTCAAGTGATGTTTTATTCTTACACATCCAATAAATTTTCTACATTTTTCTTCAATTCAAGGAATTTCTTCTTCATCCTATGTTTTAGAAATTTAGGAAAATATTTTTTGTTGAAATGACTTTTAAATTAATCCCACTCTATGACATCAATATCCTCTATATCATTGATAATATTGACTATTGAACACCATAAATCAGATTCATCTTAAAAAAATGGAAACACATAACTATTGATTATTTGAACATCTTATAACATAGAATATCTTATCAGGTTCTTTTATCCATCCATCAGCCAATACTATGTCAGAAGATCCATTGAAAAAGGAGGGTGTTTTCACATAAAATGTTCCATTAGCATCATTTTACTTTGTGGAACCTCTGATAGTTCTCATGTATTAATTCTTCCAACATTTATTTATACTTTATCTTAGACATTACTATTAAAAATTTCTCGGTTCCAATCCCTTAAATTCCAGGCTATAGATTCAAAAGGACATTGTTCTGTCGATGCCTCTCCTCTTCAGCTTCCCTATTTCATTTGTAAAAAAAACCATTTAAGAACCTACATATCTTAGTTGAAGAAAAATCATAATAATTAAGTGATATAACATTTCTAATTTATCATAGTGAAAAATCACTTATTTTATTCTATTACAATAATCCTAACCCCTAGTGTTATCAAAACCATCTTTTGATACCAACTACCAGGGCTCGTCCTTATTACATTACATAATCATGAATTGTAGTCATGAAATTTTTTATTTAATGATGATAATCTGTTAATGTTTATAATTTTAGATAATTGTGATATAATACATACATAACATTCCACATTCATATAGAGTAGATATCACAGAAATAGTTTCAATAACATCCAAAATATATATTTTTTAAAATAAAAAATGTTTTCTTTGAAAAGTATTCATAACATTTAAAATGGCATAATTCATGTCTTTAATATCATTATAGAACATGAAAATAATTTAAAAACATGGTATGGGCACAAAATACTTAGTAATGGATATAAATAGAAATAATGAAAACATTAGTCCATGAATACATGTAATGTATGAAATAATTTTTAATAAAAGACATACTTGTACTGAAATAAAATTACATTGTAAAATGTTTTATTTTCAAAAAAAAAAATAGAATATAAATAGAAATACAATGGTTTAATGGGGCATTACATACATAATATTGTAACCCTCTCGACTACATTATAATTTATTACCCACACAACTATCTTACAATTTTTGTAACCATCATAGTTACTCATGGTGTAACCATACAACGGACCTCCAACATGAACATAACCAATGCATTAGTGGGATAAATATATCTAAATTTTCCTCATAAATAATTTACATTAACCATAAAATAATCATAAAATATGAATACTTTCCTAAAAACATTACTTTTGAATTTTGTAAAACTGATTTTTAAAAGAGGGTTTTAAATGGAAAGTCCCTTATAAATATCATATAATTAATGTGAGACTTAATATAGTGAAATTAATATGTATATACAATATAAATACACATAATTAAACATAATATAATCGAAATTCATCTCACAAACAATTTTTATACAATATAAATAATGAATTATAATGTTAACCTAAAGAATGGAAATCTGGTTATGAATTCCCTTGACACAAGATTTTCTTCCATTAAACTTTATAAAAACTTTATATATTGGTTAAAAATGGGATATTAATACCGTAATGAATCATATTTTAGTTTATAATACCTTATATGAGGACTTAAATACATCATTTCTCCCTTTAATTATCAGTATTTTTTTCTATTGTTGTGGATGCATTCTTCACATGATTTCTATTACCGGTTCATGATAGGTATTCTTTTCGATTAGACGAGAAAATCCAGAATTGGAATGTAATGGTATTTAAATATTTATATAATCATAAATTTTACCATTTATCATTTTTAATTATTAAATGACGATTATTCATAAGTCAAAACATTTTTGATATTTGTTTAGGTCATTTTTGTGATTCTTCGTTCGTAATGAACTCAATTTAGATTATAAATTAATAACATGAGAAAAAAATGATTACAGAACATTATATAATATATAACACATAGATTATAACCTGTTTCAACCATATAATTTGTTTTGTGACCATAATTGATGATGGTAATAGAAATTTAAAACCCATCTTCCTTGAATGTGGTAAATTTGTAAATCCTGAATAGTGATTCAATTTTTAGTATAAAAGAATGGGAAATGATAAATGATGAAGAATTATTCCATTATCACAAAAACAATTAAATTACATCTATGGAACTGGAGGTATAATAACATTTGAAAAAATTTATTGGATGAATGGATAAGAAAAGAAAAGTAATATCAAAAATATAATAAAAGTTGAGAAATCCGTTACGAAAATTTGGCCTCATATCAATGTCCCATAAAATTTCATAAAATATTTTGATGAGAGAAAATGGGTTTCTCATAATTATTACAAAATAAAAAAATTAATGGGGGTATGTAATGGAATATCCCAACATAAGACATTTTAAATTAAAAATATTAACATAAAATGTACGCTTGAAAAGGAGAAGTTTGGTAGATTCCCTTACCTAGTAGAGTAACACCAAAAAACCTGACGGTTGGGACCTTGGGGATTGACGACACAGTGTGATAAATCATAGTGAGGTAAAAATACCAGAGATTCTAGTATTTTCAGTATGTAATGACATAAAATGAAGTAATTATTGGTTATTTATAGTAAATGAGAGGGAGTATTTTATTAATTTCAAATGAAACCTCATTATTGGGTTTTGAAAAACCATGGTCATACCTATGTTATTTTTTCATGGTATTAAAAACGTGGGAAACCTAATGTCAAATTTTATATCCCAATAGATTACCAACATTTTATATTAATTATTTTATCATTATGATGTCACTAAATATATCGAAAACTCAAAACTGTATTTTAACTATTCACGAAAAATTTATGTATTTTAGAAAAATCAGAAAAATTAGCCCAAAAAAATTTCAAAATTTTAAATTCAGTAATGAACACCATTTTATTTGAATAATTTTCTAAATATTATTAATTTAATTATTAAATAATATCCAATATTATTAAACTATAAAAAATTTAAATCTATAACTCATTTTTTAACAGCATGAAAAATTAGTCAACATCTCATTCTATGATATCATTAAGAAAATAAAATAATAATATGATTTACTATTAATAAGAGTCATATTACTATTCATATTACTATTCATAATATACTATTAATATTCAACAAAAAAACAATTTTTTTCTATCAGACTCCACATAACATACAGATCACAATCATAGATTGGCATTCTTTGAAATTAAAATCATAAAAGTGGAAAAATTATGTTAACAGGCTAGATATATTAATCTAACTAGAAAAATGTTTCATGTATTTAAATTTATTTTTTAAAAAAATGGGGTGTTATAAATAATACCTAAAAATAGTTATTGGATGTGAGAATTACCCCACCATATAAATTATATGTCCCCTAAAAGACGACAATGATGCTTCCATTTGAAAAAACTAAGGGATCTATTCTCTCATCAGTGTCGTTTTCTCCCATGTATCATGAAAACCTGAATCAAGCTTCCATAGTAGTCACCCCAAATGTATCATCCTCACATGTAGTACATTGGTTTCATAATCAACTATCCTGACTAGTCATTCAGTCATAGATAAATCAGGTTCAACCTCAAGATTAGTCTAGATCATAACATGAGATGGATCAGATAGATACTCTCATAGTTGATATACATGAAACACATTATGTAAATTTAATTTATATGGTGGAAGTTGTAAATGATATAACACATTTCATACCTTTTTCAAAATCATTAATATTTCCAAAAAAATTAGAAGTAAACTTCATTTTCCTCTTAATATATTGATGACCCCACCGGGTTGAATTTTTCATGAACACCCAGTCACAATATAATAACTCAAAAGGACCATGAAAAATATCATCATGATTATTATATAATATTTGTGCCTTCATCTTAGTATTTATAAAATTTATCACTGTTTTCATCTCTTACAGTAGCCATGGTCCAACAAAGGGACTTTCACCAATCTTCGAACAACATAATGGATATTTTAAAGGATGGACATACAAGGCCTCAAAATGATTAATCCTGATATCAAAATAGTAACTATTATTATATGAAAAATAATCCATCCCTATGTGATCAACCTAAGACCCACTAAATTAGAGAACATAGGATGAAATATTATCCTCCATCATATGTATTACACTTTCTGTATTTCCATCTTACTACATATGATATTTCATATGAAAACATTCATGAGATCGTAGTGCCTCCTGAAGGCCTCTCTAAAAATGATATGTGAACTGAGGAACTTTATATGAGACAATAGTTGTTGGATATCCTATAAAATGAACAATTTCAGTCACATAGATATTTCCCAACTTCCCGACATTGTTTCAATCATAAATGGGTCAGAAGTGAGATGATTGTTTCATCCTATAGATCACAAAAAATATTTCATTATTCTTCCTATTTTTATGTTGAAACCCAATCAAAAGGTTCCATATGGATATCATTCCACATCTAATTTTGAATTGGATGTGGATGAATAAAACCTGATGTTTTTTGGATTTTGTTTCACCTACTAGAATGTATACCAAAGAGAAACAAATTCATCAATGACCCATATCATACCAGGACTCCAGAACTACAACTGAATTTATTAGATCATCATTGTGATCCCTGGGTTCAATGAAAATTATGAAAAATGAAAACCCACAACAATAGATTTCCTAACTGAAGATATAACCACAAAACAATTCTGGTACCATAGAATGCACTCTTTGGAGAACAACCATTGGGAAACTGCCTCCCCATCAAAACGATTGTCGCTAATTCTATAGAAATCCTTATCAGTCATGTTATCCTGAAGAATATATTTTTGAATAGTGGAACTCAATTAAACACTAGACAATGAAACTATATCCCCTTTCTCTAGATCTCTAATATCAAATTGTACAATTAGAACCATCAAATTACACTCTAACAATGATTCATTCACTGTCTGGGATACATATTTCCTACATAATGAATCTAAAACAACATTCCATTTCCCTAGTGTATAGGAAATTTATAATTACAATGTCTACTAGTATTCCACACAATTCCTCTGGAAGGGATTCAAATATTTTATGTAAAGTACATAACATATGATCCTATAGTTAGAATACATTGTAAATTATTATTCATAAAGGTACTGTAGAAAACATTATAGAGCATGCACCATATATGTATTTTCAGGGTCATGGGTCTGATAATTATTCTCTTATGTAATAATTTGGAGAGAACCATAAAAAATGATCATCTTTCATAAGAACTCAATCCAAACCTAAACTAGATGAATCAAAAAAATATCCATGCCCGACCACTTGAATATCCAACATTGGTGTAGTAGTCAAAATTCTTTCCTTATAAAAAATAATACTAATATTTTTTATGAATAGAAAATTGTACTGCCTTTTTAGTGAGGGCAGTCCCTAAAACACAGAACATTGAGAGAAGTCTTTAAAAAACTTATTATAATATTTGGATATGCCCAAGAATATCTGGATCTGGATGACATTTCACCGATTCCCCAGGTCAATATATCCCAAATTGTATCCTAATCGAGTGATATTACATGTTCCATCACCACATTTCCCATGAAATTCACTTCATAAATCAAAAACGAACAATTTGAATGCATGAAATAATGTCAGTGATATCTCAAAAAACACAAAACCATTCTTATATGAAAGTAATTATCCTCCGTGGACACAGGGTAATAAAGAATGTCATTTATAAGGACTACCAATAAGGTATCAAAAGAGTCATAGAAAATCATGTTCATGAAATCCATAATGATTGTAGGAGAAGTAGTATGACCTAACAGAATAACAAGGTAATCATATTGAACATACCATCTCCAAAAGGGGTTTTTCAGAAAGTGAGATTATTTTATCCTCAACTGATTGAATCCAGAGAAAAGATCAATCATCAAGGATAACTTTTCCATATTCAACTGATCAAATAGATCACCAGTATATGGACTCAAATACATTTACTTAAAAATAACTTGATTAATCTTTCAGAAATAAAAACATAACAGAATTGAACCATAAGAATACATTGCACAGAGAAATGTGGATGGACAATGTGATACCCTCTGGCATATAAATCCTTTCTGAAAAAGATCTTCCAACAATGACTTCAGTACCATCAGTTCATCTGGTCTTATATTTTTAGTGGTAGTAATATCAAGTTGAGTGCGTAAAATAAATTCAATGGAAAAAAAACCTAACTTTCTACTAAAAAACTAGAGAAATATGAAAGAAACACGTTATAAAAACTGATGACCACATGATGTAGATCAGTACTCAAAGTTTCACACTCCAAATAAAAGGAAAAAAATAGATATCACTTTCCCCAACACTCATAAAATAGGTTGGGCTTCTTTCGACCTAAGGTATCATTCACCTTAGATGAGATTGAACACACAACTGGGTGTAGTTAAGGAGACCCATCAAAGAAAACATACCTTTCACACATTATTGGAAATGACTAAATCCATCCAATATATTATTTACAGTGGTTTCATGTTGAGAAAAATAAAATACCAGGAAATCTCAACAACTATAATTGAGAAATCGCATGCATGGCTACGAAGACCCCACTCTCTCTTCATACCAAGGGGTGTAGTAATATCAATTTCTCAAGATAAATTCTCCATAGAAACATTACGAACATTAACAATATGAGTTGAATTAAACGAATGGGATGAATAAATATCAAATAGAGATGTTTCTAATGATTAAGATAAAATAATGGTACCTCCAGCAGTCACTGGACCTATATCATCCTTATCTAGGGACTCATCCACTATGTGAAGAATCTTCATTCTAGATTCATGTGGGTGTAACCCTTTTTCTCATGAATCATCTTATTGAACTACTGTTTTAGAATACTTTGATGATCGCATTCCAATATATGGAGTGGAATAAAAAAGTATTATCGCTTTAAAGTTACATGAGAATCCACAAGAGTCACAATTATTGGGTGCCTATGTGGAAACCCTCTTTCAATGTCACAACTTTCGAAAGTCATAACTACCTAAAGGTCCTATAACAATCACATAAGGTGGTTTAGAAAAAGCATTCCTATGATAACCACGAATAAAATCATCACTCTTTCCATTTCCATTATAGGAATGTACACTACCACTAGTAGATAAAGAAACTCCTCATTAATCATACAATTAAACCATGTATATATTGACCATAATTACTCTATCAAGTACATCAACATATAAAGTAGGATTAAACAAGAAAACCTGATAATGAATATCCTAGAAAATTCTAAACTTGATCCCACAAGCCTTCTCCTTCTCATTCGATAATACGTCAGATATAAAGTGCATGTGCTTATTAAAATGGTCTGGATACTTTTTCATGGTATTTCCATCATTCTCATGTTTTAAGAACATATTAAATATATCTAACATCAATGAATCTATATAGAACTGGTCAGTGAAAAGAACCTTTAATACATTCAACTCTAATACATCATGTTTCATCATTGTTACCATCATTTCCCACCATCTCTTGAACAGTCTTTCAAATAGTTAGGTGGAAGAATTCACGTTTCACTTGTTGAATGAGACCAAGAACTCAAAAAAAATACTATAATCATCTCAGCTACTCCTCCTCTTCTTGAGTATCATTTTAGGTTTCGAATTGTTCTAGTTTCTCATAAAGGAACTCTTGAGAAAAAATATTGAGAACATCCATATGAGGTTCTATAATAAGATCTTGAACAGGGAGGTGGTTCCTATCCATAATTATTAAATGTGTGCATGATCACCTCTATCAGACATGGGTCCACCCCAAGATCTGATCACTTTGGTTTAGAATCATCATCCTCCAAGAGATAATTCAAAAGTGTTCCCAAAGGCATGAAACAGGAAAATATCATCATACAACATGAAAGTGCTCAGGGTACACTCAAATAGAGTGTTATGGGAAATTAAATCAAACATGTATAAATTCAAGGATTTTTATTTATACACATACAAATAAAAAGATTTAAAACACAAGATGAAATCTACAATAAGTATTTCTACAACCACCACTAAGGTTCAATGTGGTGAGAGCTGGCCTTGCACTCAATTGCAACAACCTCATATGTCCCTAAAATAATTCACAATGCATACTGGCTTCATGAAAAATTAGAACCTCACAAATGATTCCTAATTTTCAGGAACCGAACCAAATACCGTGATATCCTAATAACTAAGTCAGTCCTAAAATAGCCCGAAATATCCCCGAAGGAAATCTCGGTATGTATGGGTCGTGACTGGACAATTTAATCACACAAAATTTATGAGGGAATGATTATTCTAGTAAAAATAATGAATTAATAAAAGATAATAAAATCTTTATATCAAAATAAACATTATGGGGTGTCATGTAACAAAAGACAAATAGACACAAAAATCCAAATTACTACAACAAAGTACCAAAAAATAGAAAAAATTCCCATGTCCCAAAGTACGTAACTCACAATGTCCAAGGATAAATAGAAATATCTACCCATAAGTTACCATTTTCCATTGATTGATCTTGGAAAAAGTAAATATATGAAAACAAGATGGCATAAGTAGGGTGTGATCAAAATCCTAGTAAGATTGAACCCAAAGATTCGATTAGAGATGGGAATATAAAATTATCCATCTATTGTTAGTTCAATTTAAAACAAATATTTTTGTAATATAAAAATAATTTATAAACAATCATTATAACATTTAAAAATATGGAATTAAATTAGTTCATAATGGATCACACTTCATATGATGGAAATACTTTTCAAAATATTGAATAACAAGTAAACCAAAGGTTCATTACAAGAATTTAAATTTTCAAAAATAGATTAAATAAAAACTTATATATAAAATCATTTGAATAATTTCATAATTACTGTGAAATTGTATACAATAATGTAATGTATTCTATCTTAAATAAAAAAAAGCGAGAAACATGGCCATATTCCAAATAGGAATCATAGTTTTAGGATATAGGAACCCAACACTATGAAATAGAAATATGTGTACAAACAAGACCCTCTAAACTAAAACCAAATTGGACTCATCACCAGCATCTATGGGAGGTCATGTGATGATATGACGTTTTAGAATGATGTAAGCTATAACATGCTTCCCAAAATAACTAAATTACTCTCTATGTATTTCATGTTCTCAATTAAAAAACATTGGGAAATTTATTTTCGTACTACAAAAAATAAAACTAAATCTTATTCTACATTTCAAACATGCCAATTTTCCATTCAAAAACAAAAAAAAAGTTTATAACAAACGTACCTTTTCACAAATATTAAATCCTATGGTTAACATCAAACCATTTTTAAGAAACTTTTCAAAAATAACGACATTAAAAAACCGTGCAATTTCCAAATACACTTTCTCAAATTAAATTAAAAAATTTATTTTTTCAAACTCATTCCATAGTTTTTTAACCAACCTCCAATTCAATAGAATTGGGGGTTTTCCCTACATTACATCAATT
This sequence comes from Viscum album, assembly GCA_963277665.1. NCBI lineage: Eukaryota > Viridiplantae > Streptophyta > Magnoliopsida > Santalales > Viscaceae > Viscum > Viscum album. The sequence continues at coordinate 493,330,624 of OY728128.1, forward strand.
CAATTAATCCATAGTTAAATTATAAAATTTTGATGAAATAATTTATATCAAATAAATAATTTAAATTTAAAAAAATTAAATCACACATATTTCCTAGGACACACCTCAATTAAATGGAATTGGTTGTCTTCTGATTTTAGTCTAAACCTTATTTTTTCAAAAACCCCAATTCAATTGAATTGGATTTTTAATCAACAAATTGAAAAAAAAAATTAATAAAAATCAGTCATTTTTATATAGATAATCAATTTAATGTTAAACATAAATATATTGTTGATACGAATTGGGAATCATAACTACAATATCTCCCCTAGAGTCTCTAGATCTAGAAGCGCTAAAACCATATATAAATTTATAGGGGAATAATGAAAAAAATATAATATGAGGAAAAAGTTATCAATGCATGGTATATAACCCCAAAATAGTGGCTATTATATCCACAATTAATCATAAGCATCCTTGGAGCTCCTTGGAGAAAGAGAGAGACCATGGGAGACCATGAATGGGGAGAGGAAAATTGTTAGAAGAGGATCAGGCACCATTATCCAAGCATTAGATCACTTCTGTGAGTGGTCTGCAGGGATATGAATCATCTTTTGGAGATCTGAGGATAGGAGAAACAATTTTGGGTTGAATTAGGTCTATCAGGGACCTAAAAATATTGATGGGGAAATTTTAATTAAAATTCAGATTAATGAAAAACTCATATGTGTGATTTCTTAGGAATAATTAATAGTTTCAAAAATATGTGTGCAATCCAAGATCATTATATAAATTGGTTTCATGGTTTATCCAAAGAGGGTTCACAGTTTGTAAAAATGTTGGAATTTCAAGTGTTAACCATTCAACAGTCTAAAAACTTCAAAAAAAATAGAATTCCACCAGATTCACCCATAAATGAAACACAACAAAATAAATATCAAAAATAGGGGTTTAGGAATACATCGAAAAGTAATGGGTTGTTAATGTTGGATAATATCTTGTATTATATTGAAAATATTTTGCTTATTACAGACTCCATAAAATAAGTAATTCTTAATCTTACAAATTGTTCCGTGAAATTCTGTTGGAGAAATCATTAAATATCAGGGGAAACATGGAAATATTAAGATTCAATATGGAAGGAGTACCCATATTTTTTCAATATCAATTATATTCCAAAATTTATAGATTGAAATTATTTATTGGTAGATAATTTAATCTGTGGGATACTACTATAGCATTTAAATGAAGTTACCAAAATAGATTTCACAAATTTTTCATTTAACGAGACATTATACATTAATATATTTTGTAGTTAAATATTTTAATATTAAATAAATAAAATAATTAAATTTTTGATTTCATCATATAATAATTTTTTTAGTGTTAAATTTCATGTTTTTCAATAAAATGATGGGTATTAGATGAAAAGTATGGTTTTGAGGGAACATGCAATTTGTATAACATTACAAATTTATTATAATAGAATAGTTATTTATAAATCATTATAATTAACAAAACATTAATTTGATAAATAAAATGATACATTTTAAAATATTCTATGATCTTAAATAACCTATCAAAAAACTATTTAGAATAATATTAAATGTTAATATATTAAAAAGACTATTTTCTATATTCTCATTAAATCATGTATTTTCAAGCTATATATTGTTTTGGATTTAAATAAAATTATCTTAAGCTTATTTATATAAAATTTATATTCCTATATCGTTTTATATCATTAAAATTGGTATCCAATATATAATTAACTTATATAAATAGTTAATTATTTATATTGTAATTTCAATGAAAATAGTTTTTATAAGGATATGTGTTGTTAATTAAAAATTAAATTTTCATAAAATTTTATAGTATATTTGATAAAAATGTGAAATTTTAATTATAAAAGGTTTTAAAAATTTTCATATATATCTTTTTCAAAAAGATTAATTTCCAAGGTTACAAATTAATTACCATGGTAAATTTAAATTATGGTAAAAGCTAAAAAGATAAAAAACATCCATAAAACCAAAAAAAATGTATCAAAATTTAGTTATTAAGGCGATTTTAGAGCAAATTTATTTTTAAAACGGATTTTTTTTTCATTTCAATGGGTTTAAACATTAATAATAATCTGATATTATTTAAAATTTAATGGTTGATCTCAAAAATACAACTCTCTTTGATTACAAATGGGTTACATATGCATAATTTAATGGAACATATATCATTAAAATTTCACTATAAAATTATTCCATTTTAATCTCAAATGAAACCTATCACCCCAATACAATCCCATTTTCACTCATTGATAGGATAGTCCTTTCAAATTAAAAGATACTTCTATGGAAAATAAATGTCTCTGATGTAAGTATTATCAACTACAATGCTTTATTTTTTAATATATTATTTAAAATACATTATAAAAAACAATAATAATTTTATTTTCATAACTTACTCAATTTCATGTCATTATATAAATTTTATTATCACAATTTATTCATATAACCCTTCCAATTAGAGAAATAATATCAATATTTTTCATTATGCAGACAACTGCTCCATGATGTAACATGTTTATTTTCCCCCTAATTATATTCAAATTTTGATAATGAGGTAGAATAAAAATATAAATATTATTTTCATGATATAAATAAGGTACTGGAATAGAATATTAGTGAACATATTAATTATATGATCAATAAACCACCGTTTCAAAATTAATCAATAAAAAAAAGCATTCATAGAAAATATTATTATATTCAAAAAATGTTTGATTTTAATATAAATAAAGTATTATAATAATTATATAAAATTTTATATTTCACATCAATAAATACTAAATAATCTTTTTATTATTCTGGTATAATTAAATAATAACAAAACCACATCATAATCATTCATTAAATCCAGGCATGTTCCTCATTGGGTCTATTTAAACACTTATATGATAATACATTCAATTTATATCCTGAATGAATTGGAAAAAATAATTATTTTTATAATTTGACATAAATTTATAAATAATAATTTTTTTTGGCATTTGAGATATTAAATTATTAAATTATTCATTTTTTAATGAAACACCCTTCTATCATAAAAATACCACAATAATATTATTATCAACTTCAACATCAAGTATAATGTACAAAACAGACATGAAACAAAATTTCATTCATTATAAATTAAAAAAAATAATAAAAAATAGTAAATATATTTATCAATTAATAATTGGATTTCAATGACTATTGAATATAGACACCACTATTTTGGAATTAGTAGTAATTATCAAGATAATATATCGTAATAAAGTTATTAGTGTAATTAAATTTCGAAGGAAATGTTTTCGATGAATAATGAATATAGACACATATATTTTATGTTGTTTAGTGATAGAACATTGGTCTATCATTTATGTATCCAAAGGATATGTTTTCAAGTATTTGAAGGCATAATTATATACATATAGTGTGTATTCATGATAAAAACACCAATATAGTACCAAGGAATACTCAAATACATTTTATTATAGCTACTTCTCAGTCCATTAATCCTAATTGATAACCACTCTACACAATAACTGAGTGGAATATCATGGAGTAGTTTTAGCACACATTGAATCATAGAATGTGATATTTGTGTTTCTTATGGTTCGGTAAAATTCAATGATATTTGTGCCTCTTTACTCACATATATTGTATGTTGATTTGTGGTTGAATGCATAAATTTTACATGGGATGATTCAATAGTGACATAGAGAACACTACCTGATAAAATACCCCAGGTTATAGAGATATATGTGTGTTGTTATACTAGATTGATATCTAATGTAGAATTTTTGGTGAGGTTGTCAGATCAAGACCACAATATTTACTTTGGATAGAATCACCCATTTCATCTACACCACCGTATAACTCGACTATTTCTAGACATCCATATGTTATAGCACCATTGGTAATTGTAAAAACCATGATCACCATTCAAATTTGAAAATAAAATTCGTCAGAAATAATTTCATAGTCACTGTGGGTAATTATGAAACTATTTCCCAAATTCAACTTCAACGAATTTACATCATATTCACTATGATCATAATAAATGACTACCCTAGTAGGAGGTATACAGTAGGGGAATATTTTGATCAATTTTTATAGAAACAATTATAATGACTATGATTCAACTATATTAAAAAAACCTCTCAACAAAAAAATTATGGAATAATTCACACAATTTATTTCAGTATAATCGTTTAATGAAGTAGGCCAAACCAGGAAATTAAATTGAAAATAAAAAGAACAAACTAGTACTATAAAACTTGAAAAATTATATGACAACACAAAAATCATATAATCATGTAGATCATACAGATAAAATAATCAGGTGAATATGTGGTGAATTTCAATTATGATGAATATAATAAGAAAGATAATATAAATAGTATATAAACAAGGATATGTATTTAATTGATTTAATTTCGTTGATTAATGTTTATATATTATTGTAAATTTTTCAGTTGTAATATGCTTGTTGGAAAAATCCTATGGGTGGATTTCAATTATTGGGAATATGTCTATTATAATAGAAATATTACAATTATACATAAAAGTGCATAGAAATATGAATGAAAAAATTTTCAAATAATTTCATCGATAATTAATAAACATTAATATTGATATAGGAATATTACTACTATTGTATAAATATGAATAAGCATAAAAATATTAGAAATGAAGCATAGTTTTTGGCTCAAATATATGCTATTGGAAAATAATAAAAAAAATTCATTTAATAATTTTAATTCAATTATATAAGGAATTATTTTTCATAAAATGAAAATTAAATATGGAATTAGGGCATCAATATAAGTCACGAGTAATTTTTTTATAATTTTAAGAGATAATCTATTTTTTTGGATTAAAATTATCATACCATATAAAAATAAAGTAATGAATTTAACATCATAATGACATAAATTTTAATTAATATATAATATAAATACATTCATGATTAAAAATGGGATTTTTCATAAAAATAATATTAAAAAATAAATTTTCTAATCTGATAAAGATACATCTAAAGATGAATGAATATTACAAGATTTTAGAAGAAATTATTTATCAATAGATTTGTTATGAAGATATAAAATATTTATTTTTAAATGGGGTTTACTTATTAATCTATAAAAATAAAGAAAATCACTTACATGTTAAATACCTTGGGTTAAAATAATTTTTATTCCAATGGACACTATTTTTTTATAAATATGGTCAATGGCAGATTATTTGAAATTAATTTAGAAAATCCCCCAAATTTATTTTCAATATCAAACCATTATCCGATTACTCACTACCCCATATCTATTGATAATTAATACCCACTAATTTCCAGTCTCAAGAGCCTCTCAAATGAAATTCTATGTATGTATTATTTTCCTATAAGGATCTATTAATCATTTGTTAATTTTTTGGGTTCTAAACCACTTCTCTATCTTTAGTTTTTCAATACTTATTTTTTTAATATTCATTTAATGGAGTTGTTTTTAGGATATATTGTTATTTAATAAATATTATATTATACTAGAGGGATCACCATTCCCTGTTATTATACTACCTTTATATAACACTATTATCCTTGAAAACTCACACTGCAATAAAACATCAATTTTTTTGGTAAAATAAAGAGTGTGTAGTCCCATTTTAATGAAATAATTCTCTAAATAAAAACAAGTGAATTCATGATTTATATAAAATTTAAAGAGGGTTAAAGAAACTAAAATGTGGTGATTATGTATTATCTCATTATCAACTCAGTTCATAATTAATTTCCCTAACTACAAACATTGATAGTAACTCTCGGTGTGAATATATCAGATGAATCATGATATTTTTATGACCCATAATAAAAGAATATTTATGATTGATATAAAAATAGAATGAAATTATGATACACTAATACGTGGTTATCATTCGATTCATATGATTATGTTACATTAAATTTTAAATATCAAATAGTCTCTATGTTGATTGTAGGATATTCCCCTAACTATCAATATTTTTTAATTAAATAAGAAAATATTTCTTGTTTTTATATCCATTATCACATGATGGAAAAATATTTACATATAACTAAAATTATGTAGAGGTTCATTAGGGGACATTATGATATATATTATTTATCCATTTTATTCATATGATTAATTCAATGTAATTATTTTGTGATGGGTGAGGCAAAAATTTAGATTTCACCTTGATGCATTAGTAGGTCTCATTATAGAAACTAGTTGGGTGTTATATATAATCCTTACATATTTATGTTTTTCATTATAAAATTAGGCCTTGGTGGTTATTTTATGATTTCAAGAATCATTTATTCCATTACATTGATAAAATTTATTCTTATACAACAATTTGTTTATAAATATTAAATCTTATGATATATTATAAACACAATTCGATTTGTTATGCATGTTATTTATTATGATCTTATTTTTGATTTCATTATTTTCTATAATTGTTTACACTATAATATACACATTATTGAGAATATTTTCTTACCCTTTTTTATTTTTTCATAATTCCCCAAGAAACCATGATGATTACTACTTGTGATATATGGATTTACAAGGAGATATAATATATATTGATGTACTCTATTGATATACCATATGTTCTAAATTTAATTTACAATTAATTTTGGTATCTTGATTCATAATAGTACTAATATATTGGCTCTTTTATATTATAATCTATATATTCTATAACATTGTAATAAAATAACCTCTTTCTTCAAGTTACCATAATCAGATTATAGTAGTCGATATATAATCATGTTCAGTGTAATAATTAAGAGCTATATATATTAGAACATATTTATATAATATAAATTTCTTGAAAACCCTTTGTATAATCTGGATTACATGAAATGAATTTAATATATCTACATTGGAATTAAATAATTTTATTAGTAATAAATTAAATGTTCTTGAACTAATAATGTATATTAAATTGTTTTCAAATGGAACATATTGGATGTAATATATATTATATCAATAGTAGTAACTAATATAGGGATTTTAGACTAGAGAAAGTAAATGGAGAGTGTGTTAGCTTCGTGAAAGTTGTAAATATATTATAGAATTTTAGGGAGATTATTATTAGTATTTATTTATCATATAGAATATATTTTATTCATTATATTGTGTAAAAATTCTAGGAAATTTATTGAGGAATCAACCTATATTATTAAATTGAATATTAAATAAATTAGTAGATGGAAATGGGAAAAATTATTAGAAAAGATAATGTTATCCCTAATTTACTGTAAGATGTACAATTGTATCATGATAATATATCATATATGGGGAGATGTTACAAAATGGTGGTATTAAATTTAAAACATCATTAAATAAGAGATTATGTGGTGTATTGAATTTAATTATTTAAAGTAGATGTTATATGAGAATTACAATCCACGTGAGAAACTAGGTATGATGAAAATAAAATTACAAAATTTATGAAAAAATAAAGAGGAAGTTTTTGTTTCATATTGGTATTACATATCAAGGCAATCAAATTGATCTATATATTATATACACCATCTAGAATGAAATATGTTTTACTTGATTTATGGGTTGGAGGGAAATCAAAAAATTGAACTAGATCTTAAAACAATGTGTAATTATGTGTAGAAGGGGAAAAGATTCATCATGAATGAGAAGTAGTATCAATTACTTTTAAAATCAGTTGGAAGAAGGAGAAGATGATTGTTTATAATATGTGTGTTGAATGAAATCTTAAAAAGAAAAAGAATGAAATTATAGAATTTCAATAATATAATATTTTAGCAATAAAAAAAAAATAATTGCATAAATTCAAAAATTTCCCATTAAAAATGTTGATATATGATCCATCAACACCTCAGAGAAATAGAATGAAAGAATCCATAAATTTATTATGATGTAATGGTAAGAAGATGGGTTATTATTCAAATCAATGACCCAAACATCGAAGGAATCTACTCATGAAGTGGTTGGGGGAAGATGGTTGATCTTATGAAATCCCAAAATTAGAATGTAAGGTCTCAAATGATGTTACAGTAGGTATTACTGTTGTAAACATGATGTTATGAAATAAAATAGCTGGTTTTAGGCCTGCAAATAATTTCACATCATTCAACTTTTCTTTGAACATTGTATTATCCCTTGATATTATTAAAAAAATTTCATTTTAAAAGTACCTATGTAAATCATATATCAATATTGTTTTTTCAATATCTATTAAAATTAATGTATGTCATTTATTTGGAATCCTATTTTTATATAAATGGTTTTATTTGATGTAATCATTTATATGGATTTTCTGTCAAGTTATAATAAAATAATTTATTATTGGTATAAGGTGACTTAAAACCATTATATTATAATAGAATAAACTTTTAAAAGGAGATAATTTAGTAGACTTTTCATATTTGGAGCCAACCCACCTGGCTCATGTTAATCAAATTATAAGAGAATTCAAATAAAAAAATGAGAATGATAACATTATAATAAATGATCATTCTATTATGATGTACTATATTGATTAATTTCCAAATGAAATACTTTTATATCCCCATAACCATGAATTTTAGTTCATTATTAGCCTTATCAAAATTGAAAATCCCATATCTTACCCCCTATATAATGTAGTGGTGGAATTTTTTTGAATTAATTAAATGACTAAAAAATTTATTCAGTAATGGATTTGCATTCCTTGGTATCACACAATGGTGACAATATGTGTTATTTGTAGAAAAATGGATGGATTTAATGGATTTATCATGTATAAGAATAAAATTAATTTAATTACTTATAATAAAAAGATTCTATTACCACAACTTGGGGATATATTTGATCAAATACAAGGGTTGCAACACTATTAAAAGAAAAACCATTATTATGGTTATCACTAGTTAAGTTTCCTGAAGGATTATATTATAAATTTGTAATTTAAAATATGTTAATTGATTTATGAGATTAATTTAATTCATCTTCGGTTAAAAATTAAATTATCACTGTTTATAGATCTAATGATTAGATAAGATAACATTTATACGAAAATAGTTGGTGTATTTTTATTGATTATTTCATAATATACTATAACTACTATAAGATCATGAAGCATATTTATGGATTTTCTTCAAGACTCCAATGTATAAGAAGATATTTGGAAGGTTTTGTAAGTTTCAATTATTAATTCCATAATCTGATTATATTTGATTAGTTTTCGCAAAAAAATTGAATATTAGTTTACCTATTAAATAAAATGGTGGTTAAATAATTTGCCTCAAAAAAATATAACCATTATTTAATGTTTCCTCAGAATAGACTGATATTAACGATGAATTGTAAAAAAAATTTGAATAGCTAATATATTATGATAATTTACATGAAAATGGGTCAAATTAATTTGGTATAAGGAGTGTGAAGGAAACATTGTGAAATAAAATAAAATAATGATCATTGAACCAATGATGTATTTATGATCCATAATGGAAGGATTTTACATATGTATAAATACATCTATGAAAGCACTAGGTTCTGTCCATATATAATAAAATAGATTAGTTAATTTTTTAATAAGGTAAATCAAGACCCCTGAGAAAAACTATCCAAATCATGATACATAGCATCCATGATTAATAATTTCATTGATCATTTAAAGGCACATTATTTATAGTAAATGATACAACATATATACCAATGTTAATAGTTTAATTTACATATTAACATAGAAAGTTCCCATCATGATACAAACTAAACAGTTGGAAATACTAAATGAATGTGAATATACACTACACTACTACTTTGAAAGGATAACAGGATGGCTAGTGAATTTAGAATAAATGATCAACAAGTTTGGTCATTGATGTGAAAGAACACATATCCCATTTTTATAGATTTATAAACATTTATATCAAAATTTTAAAGGATTTGTAAAAAAATTTATCTTCAATATAATTACGCAAATACATTTAATAGAGATGATGATGTCGATTCAGTAGAATTAAATGTGTTTAAAAAAGAATAATAATTCAATGAAATATGGAAGATTCAGATACTTCATATATATTTATGGTCCACTAATGTCTTTTTATAGATAATGTTTACCATCAGTGTATGAGATAAAGAGGGAATTTGTGGTTGAATCATATATCTCAAACTTCATTGAAGACCCTAGTAGTACCAAGATGTTTAGTTATCTGCAGTATACCTTCATGTTTTAAAATAAGAAGTACGATATTTTAATAATCTATGTTTATATGTATGGTATAAAAATAAGTTAATTTATATATTAAAATACAAACATGTTTCATAAAACCACTCTATATATGAATGTTGAAATAAAACCCCTCATGGTGATGTTTTTATTAGAAAATAAAATATATATATATGAAAAAAATATCTTATATGTGTGATTATTTTTAGACATACTATGTATATACATCTATTTTATTAATATGATGTTAAATACACTTATTGAATGCATTGTTTATCTTTAAAGAAATGAGGTTTTGATTATTTATGGAACAACATTATTTATTACTTCTGATTATGACTGATGAATAAATAAATTAAATATGATATGTTTGATGTTTATGAGAATTCTAGTATATTATAGAATAACCTATCATTCTCAATCGAATGGACAATATGAATGGACCATTAAAACCACAATGAAAATTATTAGCTCATACTCTCTTTTCATTTATGGATCATGTGAATAAAATATAACTATGATGGAAATATCATTCAATAATCACATATATTTAACTAATAAAATTGAACTGTATAAGGAATTTTAGGATAAAACATTTCATAGTAAAACATTTTGGGATGACCATGGTTAAATGAGAATAATTTTTTCATAACTCATAGAGAATACAAGTAGGAATTATTGAGTTATTTATAATAAAATTAATAAATATCATATTAGTAAAAAAAATAAATGTTGAGAATCATTTGAATCCCATGGAATCAAAACTTAAGGATTTTCCTACTTTAATGTATCTCTATAGAAGCGAGTTATAATATATGGTAATAACATGCAGAAAAGTTAGTGAAACATAGAACCTTTTGAAATTTTAGAGATAATGTGAGATCGAGATTATCATTTGGGTATTGTAAAAAAACAATATAAACTTATTGTTCTCTTTCATGTCTCAATGTTAATGATGTTCACACTAGTCCTGAAACACATTCTAAACAACATAAAAGAACCATGGTTATTCAACTGTCATATAATGAATATCTTATCTGGATCATTGAAACTAGAATGGATGTATTATAAAAAGAGAAAACACGACTAGTGAATTTTCATTGGGGAATCAGAAGATGTAACTTGATACATAGGGTCCCAAGGAGGAAATAAAGAATAATAATCCCAATTTGACCATATATTTATGAACACATAACATTTCATAGATGAAATTATTTAAGGTGGATAATGTAATGCAGCAGATTCCATTATAGAAAATAAAAATGTCTTTGAAAAAAATTATTTCACAATACCCTATTTATTATATCATTAAAATTGTAAAATAATTGCAATATTATAGAATAATATGAAATTTTATTAATAATAACATCTAATTCCAAAACAATAAAACATGTAAAAATAAAAAAAATATTATGTAGTATGATAATAAAAAAATAATGAAAGGTATAAAAGGTGAATTATTGTTAAGAATAAAATAATTTGATAAATACTAGTTATATTATAAAATCATGGATAAGAAAATTAATTGTTTTTTGTGTTATAATAAGATGTATAGATAAGAGTCCATATTTCCTTGGAAGTATATTCATTCGGATTCAAAAAATTGTAATAATATTATTGTAATTAAAAATTTCTACTCACAACAAAATTGTAAAAACAAATTGAAAATAATATACTTAGTAATTTATAATAATTAATATTATAGAACTGATATTAATATTATTTTATAGTGACATCTTATAATAAAAATAAGAAAAAATAAAAAGTGTTTTTTGGTCTAAATTAATGATATGTCAATATAAACCTTTTTTTATTTTATAATTACATTTCATAATTTTATATTATTTTTTCTATTAAATGGTAATTTAATTTTGGAATCAATATTTAAATATTAGATAATGAATTTTTTATTTGTGTTGATAATATAATTTCTGGGAAAGAAGAAAAATATGGTATGATTATACAGTACTATTTATCTCATTATAATGACATAAAAATATATATTATAAAATATAATGTCTTGATATCCACAAAATGTTTTATTTAATTAAATAATTTATTTTAATATAATTAAAATATTTTTCATGACTTATAGGGATCTTCAAAAACAAATTTATTATATTGAAATTTTAAAAGAAATTACTTTTCAATAAGGATTTTTCCATATCCAAATTATTATATTTTTAAGGGGTTCAGTTATTAAACAATTAATGTCTCCAAAATTATCCCAATGTATCATATTCTATGGAAAAAACCATGGTAATCCCAATGGGTTTTTTAACCAAAGGACCAAGGCCCATGATTTGAAACTAATCCTCAAATCCCCCCCACATTCTATAAAAAACATCCAGTCTACTGTTTTAGTCCACTGTAAAGCCAGTGAGTGAAAATTAACAATGTTTTTACATATAAAGAGTACTCCCATGGATTTTATAAGGGTTTATAGTGTTCTTTACAAGCATTAAAAATATTCATTATATATATGTGTGTTCATAAGAACTTATCTACATTTTTTTCAATTGATAAATTTTTATTAATTTTCAATGGGAAATATTATTATAAAACATTGATATAGATTTATTATTATATAATCACTAAGATAAAGACATTACCTAATATTATAATTTCATTATAAAACATAATAATGATGAAATATTCTTACAGTGATAACCCGATGAAAATTTTTATTAATGTAATGAGTGTTTGGTTTCATAGAAATTAAATAAATGTATGGATACAAATTGTTGATTTAGGATCACAAAAAGATATAACTTTTTGGATTAAGAATAAAATTATCTTGTTGGGTATTAAATTTAATTTTAATGAATGTATATAAAATTGGCATATCTACACTCTTGGTTGGAAACTCTCAATGATATGATTTATATTGTTCAGAATTTACTCACAAACCAAAATGAATAATTACATCTAATTGATATCCCACACCCTAAAATTAATATTCACAAACACCATGTTATCATTTTATTTATACAGTTTTATTCAATTACACAGGGAATATAATTTCATTTTTATGATCATTATAGTATATTCAAATAGATATCCATAGTTATCAATTAAACATTGATATGATAACATTATGTTTATGCATTACTTCATTCATGAAAACTATTGAATAATTATCCATGACTAAGTATGATATTCATTAGGTTACATTGCGATATTAAATTTTTTTCACACTGTCCATATAATTGAGGCCTTAGAATTGTTATGTGATTGTGGGGTACCAAAATTATATAACCCCTTGAAGAATCTATTCATTTATAGAGATAAATTAGTTATGTATTTGGTATAATTATTTTATATATCTATGTAAAGTCTTGAAATTATTCTATGATGGTATATTCATGAAGATTGGAATTATTTGTTCAATCCTTAGGAGAAGTGTTATTCTTCTCCATGGACTTATTTATCATAATATAATCCATGATTATATTATTTACATGGTTCCATTTTTTATGGAATTAATTTATTCATGTCATATTATTAACAACACGGTTGGGAATTATAAATTCCATCATCTATTATACCTTACTAAGAGTATTATCTCACACCTTTTTATTTTTTCATATTACACCATCAAACATAAATATTATAAAGTGAAACATGAGGATTTTCCATAAGGAATCATAAATTTCTTTTTCATTTTGATGATGTACCATTAGATTCAAATGTAATGTATTATTGATTTTTATATCATTCTATTCAATACTATAAATATACATGATTTTAGGAACTGTGAAATTTTTATTATATATCATTGATATAAAATTCCCACTGGTTTCATGTTAGAAGAGTAGAAGTACTACATCATGATATATGTGGTCATGTAATTCTTCAAAGACAATAATCTGATCAGATAAATTGAAAACATGAAGGGCCTAAATATGTACAATATGATATTAAAATATTGGTATAAAATGTATTCGTTGACGTTAACCACTATCCACCCCTCATATTTGGAATGGCCTCAAAATATGGAACATGGGATCCCATTTATTGATGTGAAGTAAATCCAGGAAGATATTATCAATCCCAAAAACCTCAATACATATGGTATCTCCCTATGCTAGTTTTTAGAACAATATAAATGTAATCATCTAAATTACATTTTCTAAGTCACATATTGTATACTGGTAGTTGACCAATAACATTTCTAGCAATCTGTTAAGCTGATACAGGGATGGGATTTTGGGTTTGATGTTATAAACCCATTATTAATATTAGTATGAACCTATATATGCATAATATAAAAAACAAATCCATATTCATTCATTATAGAAAACAATTTAAAATATATAAATTCATTACATCTTCCTTGAAGGATGATAAAAATTATCATCTATGACATAAATCTCACATCAGTTCTTAGAATATTGAACTTACCAAAATAATTTATCACATTATCTATAAATGAATTAGAAAGACAATACATTATCTGAATTCATCACAATTTTTAATTCTTATTGATAAATTCACCATACAATGCTCTAAAGATTGGTGCATTAGATAACATATAAATATATCATGATGAATCTCTTTTTTAATCGTGAAGCACCTAGAATCCTTTTAAATGAAGGATATTATGGATCCACAGATATAAAATAATGTCCGAGATATTGTAGTAAAAAATATATTATATCCAATCTTATTTTTAAATGGGGACCATATCGAGACCATCCCTTTATTCATTCCACATTTGATGAACCCATTAAACCGAAATTCATTCCTGCTTCACTCCACCACTAATGATGTGATATGAATATTCATTACATCCAATGAATTGTGTAGTGGGAGATATATGAAAGATATATATAACAAATTGTGATTATGTTTTTATTCAACATGAATGGTTGTTTGGATTGTGTTTATTGTAATGTAATAAAAAAATTCCTAATGGATTCCCCCAATTAAAATAAAAATTATTTTGATGAGATGTCTGCAATTCAAAAATTTAATTATTTAAAGATCAAGGATTGGCACATGATGTTATCTTTTCTTAAGATAATGAATCATGTCCATAGAACATTCCCATAAATTGGAGAAAGTCAAAATATATGTACTCCTAGTGATTATTTATCCAAATTATTGTGAGGGATGACAGGTGGGATTTAAACTGGCAATAATAAATAGGGATAACACCCAAAACCTACCAATGATCCAAGTAGTATCCTCATTATATTAAATATAAGAAAATTTTGGATAAAACATGTTTGTGTATTGTAATTCAATTATTTATCAATCAAGTGAATTGAAAATATAGTTAATATGAGATAAAAATGTTTACAGTGCATGAAAAAATAAGATAAAATTTGAAATATTAAATGCTTTGTTCATATGTATTATATCCCTAGTTACATCATTGGTGTATCTCTATATATGGTATTCTCACATAGGTTCTTTTAAATTATTTTCATCACCTAAAAAATTGAAATTGGTGTTATTCCAGTGAAGAAAGGATGTCGAAATCATAGTCTTACCCAAGACCATCATTCTTATAAATGATGGATAAAAGTAGATTCCACTTACATTATATAGGTAAATTAAATTGGAATAATTGATAGTGAATGAAATTATAATTTTATCAAATCAAGATATTATATAGAAACTGGAAGATATATTTATAAGTTGATCCATGTAGTTCATCATGATTTTTTTTTCATCAACCAAAATTCTTGAGAGGATGGAATCATGGTGTTAGAACATATAATAGGAACCCTTTTAAAAGAATTGTGGAGTTACATTATGTTATGATTGATAATGGGGGTATGAATGTAGAAAATCAATAATATTTGGATCACCATTCATATCTAGAACCTAATTGATATGGTCGAGTTTTCGATAGGATTTGTTGGTTGAACATGAAACACCAAACATTTCTTATATCGATGATGATATATGAACAATATTCCAAATGTAAGGTACTCATTTGGTAACATGGTCAACCATAATTGTGAACACACTTTGGTCGATATGATGTGATGTATTGTTTACCACACCCTTTGGGGGACTATTTCCTATTTCGAGACACTCTTACAGATATATCATATTATAAAAAGAATACTTTATTCAATCCAGAAAATGAAAAGGATTTCCATAAATTAACAACCAATTGAACACATGTGTTTAGAAAAATATGTATGTATATGTAGGTATTCAATGATGTTGTTATATTTATTTATATGAGTTTCCCCATAAATGGAACCCTATTATAAATGATTAAGAGATTATTTGTTCATTCATTGAGATGATGTTGTTTATGACCCACATAGTGATGATCTCATGAATTTACTATCATTTCTGGAGAGAAAAGTCGGTTTTGTCTTGAGATCTGACCCATAATATGTGATTCTTATATATCCTAGTAAATTTAATCTAATATAACAAAGTTTATAGATAATTAAGAGGAAAAATGACCTTTTATGGTCATCTGATGAGGACCCAACCATACAGTTTAATTACATGTGGAATGGATGGTCATGCGAAACGTTCATATCTAATGATGGTATAAGAAATACGCCAATGTGGCCCAAGAGATCTAGAAAAAAAGTGGTCTCCCAGGCGGGGGGTCATGATCATTCTAGGGATGTTACCCAAGTATGATGGGGATTAAATGGACCTAGAACTGTTGTGTGAGTATGGTTTGGATGTGACCATACTGGTAATGTGGTCGGGATAACAGTAATGAGAATTTGCATACTGGGTTTGGATATCATGGAGGAGTCCTATGTACAACAGTTTTATGGGAATAAAACACACATATTTAGAATGGGTTGAGGATTAAAACAATCTTGGAGTAAAACCTTATTGGATTTTATTGGGCCTTATATAGTATTTTAGATCCAATGTAGTTCAGTATTGTTCATATTTAATGATATTCACTAACCACTAAGTCCAGGATAGACATTCCCATTGTGAGAAATAATATGATCCAGTAGATCTAAAGATCACATTATCAACATCGTACTACAGTGGACCGATTTTGGATCCCATGGGGAGTGGTATATAGATTTATTGTGCTAGTATCCTCAATTATTTTGGTAAATTTTATATTCAAATCCATTTATCTCTCTGGCCACAAATCGGGATGGTAAGATGAAAATAGTTCCACCTCCGATAAGAAATACTAGGGGTTTACTAAAATAAGGATTCCCTATTATTTCATGGGTAATAAAAGAGGACATTCCATGATGACTCAAATATAAATAAATGCATGATCCCCTCTCTCCCCACATAGAACATGATTGTCCATGTTAGCACCTCCCTGTTCGGTACCCTCATTACCACAAAAATAATGACATGGAAACATTATGAGGGACCACCTTATCATTACAGATACTCTAGGGACACCATTTATGATGAGTATTTTCACTATAGTGGACATGATAATATTCATGATGATTTGATCATACATTTAACATGACTGTGGAAGAGTCCATGGTGTGATACCACTGGATGTGTTCGTGGAGTAAAAAATGGGTTTCCCAATGGACTGATTGAAGGAAGCAATGGAAACCGGATATTAGGAGACCCATTGATGCCTCATTCCATATAATATGTTCTTATATGGGATTAAGATACCTCTAAGTATAATTTTTTCAATGTGGGGGAGGGTACTGTCAGTGTATCATTATGATACAAAGAAATTTGGTTCTCCTCACACAGTGTTTTTTATGTGGTGATGTGTTCCACTGGCATAGAATTATTCTATTTGGTAAAGGGATCCCTCCATATAGCTTTTTGATATGTGGGAAGGTGGTCCCCAAAATTTCCATCATTATATGTTATGTGGTTTGGTTTCCCAAAAGGATTCCTAGATTTGGAGACACTAGAGGAATTTAGTTTATTTCTTAACATTATGTGGTTGGTTTACCTAATGGGAATTAAAGGCTCCATCCCAATAAAAGTTCATTTTTTGTAACATGTTACTGTTTCAATTTCACTTTACACGTCATTTTCCTTGGTTCCCCTTGGTGTCTATTATATTGAAATTTTGGAACAACATATCGGGATGGATGAGCTTCCACGATAGGTCGTGAGGCTTCATTTTCAAGAGACCAAAATGGATTTCTCATCACATGAAATATAGCTTTCCATATTTTTCATACATTAATATTACATAATATTATAGGAATTAAATATAATTGTGTTACAACACCGGGATCCAATGGTTTAGCATCTTGTGGAAATTAGGAAAAAACATAACATTTGGATGATAAAACACAAAAAATATTTAATTCCTTCTTCTATAGCTCTTTAAAGAGCCTTGTTTTATATTTACTACATGTAATCACCTAAGTATATACAACAAATAATGGGGTGAGAAAAAATCCAAGTAAAATGATAAATAATAACATGAATCAATATAACATAGGGTGACCAAAATAATTATCCTCACAAAATATAAATTAGATCATCATCAAATTCATTAAAGGATGTATTAAATAAATTCATGGAATGTGGAAATTCATTAAAATGAATGGTCTTTTCATTGTGTTCAACTAAAAGATGAAGTTGTAGAAAATTATGGAATTGTGATTCCACATAGTATTTTTGATGTATCATAACATATTCATAATGAATGTAGATAACATCATGTTCATGAATATATACCTTTATATAATGAAATATATCATATTATCCAATTCATTTGATAGAAACATATTTCTATGTTCACATCTAACATCATAAAATTTAAAAAATCACGCAGTCGCAATAGAATGTATAAAAATATTTAAAATTAAATATCAATGGAAAGGAAATCGGTTTTATAATAATATTACAGGGAATACATTCATGAATAAAAATTTGGGTTCCCAAATTTAAAAGTTAATAACATACCGGGTATAAGATACATCAATGTTTTGTAAAGAAGAATCATCCTCAAGAGAAGTAAAATGTGTTCTTTTTTGGAAAGAATAGTACTTTTTTAAAAAAATTAGTACTTTTAATAAATTAAGATTTGAAAAATTTATATCATTTAAAAGAAAAGGTACATTTCATTTTAATAATATAATATTGACATTCATATCATGGAGGATATAATAACATAAATAATGTAATTAGGTACGAAAACACCTTGCCTTATTTCCAAATGCTTTTATGAGTTTATTATGACATATAATCATATTAAATTCATTAATTAAAAAATATAATACCTATTCTACATGTATTTAATATATTATATATTCATTATTTTAATTTTTTTCCATTATAATGTGATATATTATACAATTTCTTCATTCAAGAGTGTTTGTTTTCATGGTTTTCGGGATCAGTTCACTTGTATACATGTAATGAAGACCATGTAAAATAGGGATAATTTTCTAGAATTGGTATTATATTTAATTATTTACAATTGATAATTTAAAGTTTTCTTATATATTATTTTTTTTCATGATACAAAGATTATTCAATGGAAAAATGTTTGATAATCATTTAGATTAATTTTGTGGTTTTCCGATCACAACAAACTCATTTTTTGTATTCTATATTATGTATATAAGTCCATTACAGAACATAAAAATAATTATAACATACATTTTATATTCTATTTCAAACATATAATTTTTTGAGACCATCCATTAGGGAAGTAATGGTAAATTAAAACATTTCATCCTTGGATGCAACAAAACAACCACTCATAGGAGATGATTACTCTGTTACAGTAAAAGGAATAGAAGAATATGTATAATGATATATTATTCCATTAACATTATAAAATTATAGAATATATATGATAAGAGAGTTAAAATTCAACATGGATAAGGGGATATGAGTTGATAATATAAAATTATAATAAAATGAAAATAAATAGTATTTTACCTCGTGATTTCTTCTCCTTGAGAAACTAAATTGGGAGATTATTTATTGTTTTTTTGAGATTTAAGGATTTTTCAGGTGGGGGAGGGTATTGGGAAGACTATAGGGACGAAATAACACAATATTCAAGGCTTACTATATTTTCGGAGAAGGGGTGGTCAGGGGAGGTATCTATAGTGATGGAGATGGGTGTTTTAAAATTATTTTATTCATTATTTTATTATTTTTTTCTCAATAATATGAATAAATAGAATCATATAACCATATATATTTCAATAATTAATTATATTTCAATATTACTGTATTATATGATCAATACATCTTATATGTCTCAATAAATCATATATTTTTTAAATTCCATAACTTGAACAATTTCACTATAAACAACAAATATAACCATTTTTTAAAAACAACATAAATTACCCCTAACAATTTATCAACTTGTATAATTCCAAAATAGACACTATTTGGTGAATTATTTTTCTAAATATGTGAAATTTATTATTTAAATAAAGTCAATGATTATTCAAAAAATCATGATTTTACCATTATAACTGATTTTATAAAACATTGAAAAAGTTAATAATGTGGCATAAAACAATATTCTAATTATAATTATATAATTACAAAATTGTTATTAACTATTTATAAAAACTAAGAAACCAAACCTAAATTAATCATTTTTAAAAATTTATTTACATATACAATGAAATAAATTTTTCATATTTTAACTCATATGAGGCCTAAATATTATTTATAATTTCATAGGTGAGGTTTCTATTCTATAGGATGGATTACTATTCCTAATGGTCACATTACCATTCTAAAGAGAATATAATTATTCCATTAGTATAGGAGACTAAACAT
This sequence comes from Viscum album, assembly GCA_963277665.1. Taxonomy (NCBI): domain Eukaryota; kingdom Viridiplantae; phylum Streptophyta; class Magnoliopsida; order Santalales; family Viscaceae; genus Viscum; species Viscum album. The sequence continues at coordinate 493,351,572 of OY728128.1, forward strand.
CTAGAAATACCTCTTATACTACTCATTTATCATTTATAATTATTTTATCATGTAAATTATATGATTTTAAATGATTTATACCATATGGAATAATTATAATAAATATGTTTCCATTGATAAAATTATTAGTTGGTTAGATTTTTCCCATTTATGAAATTTCTCCCTCAATATTTAATTTTACATAATATAGTAATAACATGTGAGGGTACTTATCTTGAATTTATTCATTCGGTTCAAATTTTTCATCTTCATGCATATTATATATCCATAGTACATTGATAGAGAGAGTTTCATTGTGTGATTGGTCTTTATATCTATAGTGCCAGACCATCACTAGTTTCTCCTTATAATAGATATATTTTTCCAACTATATCACCTTTGAATCCAAATTCATTTATGGTATTTTTATGTATATCCCAAAGAGGAATATATGGAAAAATTCATTAACATGAGACATTGTATGTGGAAATGACAGTCAACAGGCCATAGCTCTAACATGACCAAGAATCTCGAAAAAGATGATGTACCTAGGGCTCAGCTTTCCCTTCTTCACATATCTTATTATCCACTACCATATAGATTTGAATAGGAATATCTTGTCTCCCCCATCGAGGCCAAGGCATCATCATTAATTTTCTATATACCTCTTCTATTGAATTTCTTCTCCCTTGATTTATTTTAAAATAGTCTTCACATTTCCCATCATTTATTAGACCATTTCTGGTCCTTACTACATACATTCACTGAACTCATCCTAGAATGGTGGTGTTCAGAATCATTTCCCATAAATGGATTCATATAGATCCATTTGGATGCTTGACTAGGAACCATGTATGTAAGTGAATTCATCTATAGGTTTATTTTTGTACCATCCTCATTTTAATTCTATAGAACACGATCTCAAATTTTCTTCCATAGTGGGAATAGTTTACTCTAATTGAACATTAGTTTGAGGATTATATGACACAATAATGTTTAGGTTATAGTTTAGAGAAGTTGGAAATTTTTTGATAGCATGGAGGTGAATCATATATCCCAATCATATACAATCAATAGTAGTACTCCATAGATCCTGAAAACTTCCCTACTATATATATACGCATATATATCTTGTGAGAAGTCCTTTTGAATTTCTATTTTGTGAGATGTAATTGTTTTGAAGATACAAAAAAATTCATATAGAATGGTTTCCCTAGTATTTCTTTGGATGTATAGTGACAATGTATTTGGTGTTTTTTTTTCAATTTCCATGTGGGAATGGTTAATTGGTGAATGATCTAGTTAGAATTATGATTTTGATCCATCACATGGGGAAATTCCAGTGACTATGATGTATATAAATCTATGTACTTAATTATATTTCACCACCATGATTTATCTCAGAGATCATGATATATCATTGAGACCCTTCATGAATCGAAAATGATGAACTGTGTGAATCAATCAAAATAACACTCGTTATCTAGGGATTGGATGGTACTCATAGTCATGACCCAATGTTTACACCTCTTTCCTCATTAAATTTTAAATAAATTGAATTTATCTTTTCTAAGATATTCCACCATATTATGAATTTATACATAATTCCATTTATAATACTTTATTTTCATCTCCATCGATGGTATCAAAATACTTTTATAGATAATTGATCATGTTACTGACTAAATGATCACAATTTACATTCTTTTTATGTATATGAATATTGGATCCTTATCAATTATAATCAAATATAATATTGTAGGATCAATTCTACTTAGATGATATTTAATGTTATTTTCCTTACCATGATGGAGTGGATTGAGAAGTTATAATCATTGATTAGTTATAATGATCCTCGATGGATCATATTAGAGTCATTCTATGTGAGTATTTATTTTATTCCCTTATTATCATTTCATATTTCAAACTTCAACCCATATATATAATTCCACCATATTTTCAATCACTAAATCACATCTTCCAACTCCATATCAAGTGAGGGATATTTCTACTTATTAATTTTCAACATCATTGAGGCATATGATATCAAATTATAATCAATCATCACTATAAAGGCTAATCCCTTATTTTATCCATCATGATATACGAAAAAGAGTTCTCTACTTATTAAGTGTGAGTACTGACATGATGATGAGACACTTTTTTTACTCATTGAAATAGTATTCACATTAACTGGTCAAAACCAATATTTCTCCATTCTGAGTTATCTTAGTTAGTGGGTTTTATAACAATGATATGTTCTACAGAAATCACTTGTAATTCCTAACTAGACCAAGGAAACTACAGATATCCATTTTATATGTTGGCATGGTCCAATCATCAATTGCCATTGTCTTCAAAGGGTACAACGATATTATTTTGATGGTGATAACATAACCCCAAGAATGACACTTCCTCCATACATAAATCAAATTTACTATACTTTTCATTATGTTTCTCACTTCACCATACCTTCATAACAGTATTCAATTACTCCCCATTCTCTTACTTACACTTAGATTATATCAAAATACCATAAAAAAGACATCAAGAAATTTGAATTCGTAATCCCTGAATAATATATTAATTATGTCTAGAAATATTTATGGTTAATTAGTGAGTCCTAAGGTAATAAATTTGATACCATTGTGTCCATACATTATTTTAAAGTCATTATTGGTAATAAATTCCTTCCTGACCATTTATTATTGATATCCTGACCAAAGGTCCACCTTAGAGTAATAATTTCCATATATAGCTGATTGAACAAGTCATCTATCCCTAAAACGAGATACATGATCTGTGTCTAGATATTAATGAGATCATAATAATAAATTTAGAGGCATATTGATCAATCTTATTTCCTAATGAAGAGGACTAGTACACCACATGGTGAAGCACTCAGGCAAATAAAACCATTTTCCATATTCCCGTTTAACTACTCCATCTATTCCTATAACTCAAGGGTAAACATTCTTTACAGTGTCATTGATACATGAATACATACATGAATAAGATCTATTGAGAACTCAAACTCTATGTTTGTATGAAGACCATGAAATTAGTTAACAACACATCTATATAGTCATAATGGTCCTACCTTTGATCACGATTCTATCCTTTGTATAAATAATATGATACCGATATTATTTCACACAATAAAATAATATCAAAACCTTATATGATGACTCAAATGGTGACCCATCCTCACCCTTACCCATGTACAGAATTGGAAGATGCTTCAGGATGTGATTTTGATCTCCCATTCCAAGAAGTGGACGTTGTCTCTGTATAAGGATTTCCAATCCAGGTCAATTATAACATCAAACTCCCCTAAATGATGTATTACCATATTTTCATAGATATTCAGTCCATAAAAATTTACTATGGATTAGTTTTAAACATTGGATGGAATATCTACCTCATTTTCTATTCTCACAGATGACACAACCTCCATTTTTTTATGCGATTTATAAATATTTATACTAATATATGATGATCTAATTGAATTCATAGAACCAGAATCAAATAGTAAGGACACTATTCATGAATGAATAGGGTGCATACATATCACCATGTCAATTTTGGGATCCACCTTAGTAGTAGGGACGACATAAGATTTACATTTACCCTTGGGAATTTGGTGGTTTCTAACCTTGATTACCCTGTAGACCTCGATCTTTAGTGCACTAGACTTTATAGTACCATATATCACTAAAATTGAAGCATATAACTATAGGTGTTTATCTCCATTATTCGACCATATTGTCAAGATTCATCACATATCATCAATATTCATAAGCATGGTGGTCTTCTCTCCCACACATGAGTTATTTACCCATAACATTAATGAAATTCCAACACTGCTTCTTCCCATGTTAATTACATTTAGTGGTTGATATTTCATTTCAACCTTTTTAATAAATCATCCAAAACGAAACACCATATTCTATTTAATATCCCCATAGCAATGGGACCATTATCCAAGTTATATGTCCACAATGAGATCACATAGAACATCATCTTCATAACACCCAAAGTCTAAAATTTCAATTTATTTTCAATGGTTTTTTATTAATCCATTGATGATTATTTATATATTCCTATCATTTTTTGATAACAAAACACGAGGACTACCTTGCATGAATTCTATTATTTTTATTATATGATGTGATATATTCACCCCATTTCTTCTCTTTTTCTATAAATTATATCCCAATATTCATATGAAATATTGAAGGGAAATATTTATTAGAAAATATATTATTAATGTCTACTCACATCACCTCATTAATTCCATTCATGGGTTGGTGTTCTTAATAAAAACTCACAGTTATTCATCCCCTCCATCAAAATTGATTAATGGTTGTAGTCACCTTCTGCATCTTAAAACAATGATGCCCATAAAATATAAACTCCATTGCATTGACCCGTTATTCTATGACTAGTGGATCATATGATCCAATAAATTTCAGAGGCTTTGGTTTCATGAAAGACATGATTTCCAGTTTCATTATCTTAGGTAAAAGATGATGTAAAATATAATTTAGGACATTGATCATTTCCAGAGTTATCTAGGTAAGCATCCCTACGAAATTTTTAACTACACCTCCCATGGTAATGGGGATGTTGTTCAAACATTCACTATATTGTCCCCAAAATGGATTAATGGCCTGGTTTATCCTATATTCATCCATTTTAAAAAATTCAAAATGAGATGAAAAAAAATGTGTAAAATAATTCATGACTAAATATTTTATTCCATAATGAAATGAACTCTAAATTTATTTCTTGTGGGATCCCTATGACTATATTTTCTCCAAAAAATGTTTATTCATTTATTAAGTATGTAAAAATATACTAGGGGTTTTCATCAGTATTCTCATATATTAATTTCCAAATCTACAAAATCATTCTCTCAAACTAACTATAGAGATCATATTTATTCTTAGAATACTTTTACATTATTTAAAATAAAAACCATTTAACTGTGTAACAAAACCAGGGTCCAAATGTATAGTGTCTTTGGAAAAGTAGGTTCAAACATAACATTTAATAAATAAAACAAAAATATTATTGAATTCATTATTCTCAATATTCTTAGTCGACCTCATTTACTCCATATTACAAGTAGTCAATTATGGATATACCTCAACAAAATGGGTATACAAAAATCCTAGTAAGTGGATAGATAAGACCATGAAAACATATAATATGCGGTGTAAATAGTCATTATAATAATATCATAGGAATTGGATCATCGTTATAATCTTGATAGGAGGAATTATATTCTTGTATGGAATGTGGAAACACATATAAAAGAAATATCATGTCTTAGGTTTCAACTACCTGACATTGTTATGAACACAGATACCATAATGTTCATGCATAAAATATGTGTATAATCATACATCATCACTGTCTGGAAATATAAAATAATTTTCATGAATATGTAACCTTATCTCATGAGTTACATAACATTACTCAATACAGTGGAGCGCTATATAATTTTGGGTGCACCAATCACATTATATCATTTATATAATCATAGAAGCAATAGAGGATGTATAATTTTTTTCTTAAAATATCCAATAGAAATGAAGTAGATATCATTGTAGTTTCATAAATAATGCATTAATAAATAAAAAATTAGGGTTCCCAAAATTAAATGGTGAAAAAATTTCTATAACAATCATCAATTTTTATTGAAGAATAATTATTCTCGTGTTAATGGAAATATTTATATTATTAAAATAAAAGTTATTTTCTACAAATCATTAGATTTTTAATAAATTAGAATGGAAACATTTATATCCTACTAGAAAAATTATGGGACATTTTAATAACATAATATGATCATTAAAACCATGTAATAGAGAATAACCTAATAAAATGAACGGGGTTCTAGAATTCCCTTACCTCATGCCTGTAATATTTATTCATTTTATTGTCATCGGAAAGAAAATTGAATTCATAAATTACAAAATATAGAACTTATTTTAAATTTATTTGACTTATTATCATTTTTAGGATCATTATAATACATTATGATGTGTTAAAGTGTTTAATTTCATCATTTAAGGGTGTTCTTTCACTTAGTTTTCATGATCGGTTCACTTGTATACACATATAGAGGAACATTTATAATGGGTATAATTATATTCAGTTCATATTATATGTTATTAATAAACATTAAAATTTATAATTGGGTGTATATATCATTTTGATTCCATAGATTATAATTATTCAGTAGATAAAATGTTAAAGATATTCATTTATATTAATTTGGCAGTTTTTTCGATCACAAAGAACCCTTTTTGTTTTGTTATTTAATATTTTGTATATAAGTTAGTAAAAAGTCATAAGAATTGATATAAAGTGAATTTTAAAAAAAATAATCCATTATATTTGTTTTAATACTAGATATGAATATTAAAAATTAAAAATAAAACTTTTCATTCATGAATGCGTTAAAATAACACCTCTGAGAAAAAGTTAACCAATTAGAATAAAAGAGATTGGAGAAATAGTTTAATGAAAGATTATTCCATTAACATTAAAAATTATAGTATATATAACATAGTAGATTTATCATTCCTCTTGTATAAGGGTATATGAGTAAATAATAATAAATGATAATAAAATAAAAAAAATAAAAGTAAAGAAATAAGATTTTACATGTTAAATTATCGTCCTTCCGAACCTCCTAGGGATATTGTTTTTGGTAACTTTTTTAGACCAATGGTTATAAACATGGGTGAGGGAATTGGGAAAAGTATTAAAATGAAATTGGAAAATCATAATTTTTTTGGGTTTGTGAGGATATGTGGAGGTATTTATAGAGGAGGGCATGTGTGTTTTTTTTTTTGACTAATTTATTCATTAGTTTATTATTTTATATCCACACTATGAATAGTTTGAAAATTATAAAAAAATTAAAATAATGAAATAGAGTTATATATTATGGGATTACATCAATCATACATCCTCTATGACTAAATAATTATTTTATTTGTAAAAAACCATAAATTACAGTATTTCACTATTAAACAAAAAATCCACTCTTTTAGACAAATAACATAAATTTACCTAGAAATGTTCTTCAACATGTATAGTAAAAAAATGGGCTCAATATTAAGATAAGTACATTATAAATATGAGAAATATAATTATAAATAAAATTTTATTTTATTCTAAAAATAATTAATTTAAAATATTAATCGATTTAATGAAACCGTAAAAAATTAATTAAGAACCCATAATATTATCTTATAATTATAGGAAAATAAAATTGTATGTTATGATTAAATTTCATCTGTATATGTTTAAATCAAATCATTAAGTTAGTTATAATTTCTTTTTAATATTTATGACCTACATAAATGCATTACTTAATTTATCATTTTAAATACATATATAATGAAATAAATATATCACAATTTCATTCATAAGATAACTAATTATTAATTATAAATTCCTAGGTTATGTAATTATTTTTTGGATGGATTTATATTCCTATTGGTCCATTACTATTCTAGTGGTCAATTAACTATTCCTTTGGTATAGATTCCATAACATCTATATGTACATTTATTATATTATTTCATCATTTATAATGGTTGTATTGTGTACACTATGTGATTTTATATGATTTATACTATATGAAATAATTTTTATAAGGTATTTCCAATAGAAATATAAATGGGATGTTACATGATTTTTTTTTTCACAGGAGATAGAAAAGATCATCAATTCCTGGTAATGATTTTCACTCACAGGGATGGACATTCATAGAAATTAGGAATCACCTTATATCCCCACAAATGACATGGTTTTAGTCATATGGGTTGGTGGTACAATCTCAACCACCGAGTTATTTCTTCCACACAGTTCCTTGTATAGTGGGGGAACACTCAGCGGAGCGACGGTCTGCAAAGAAATTTTTACATTACAATAATAAGGCATCTTTCACAAGTTCTCCCCCATTGAAAATTTTATTTTAAATATTCTCTAGATATTTATTGTTTCTATTGAAAATTAATTTTTTCTCCTTTCATGATGAGTTTTCATGACATAATAAATTTCCCACAATGAAATGGGCCTTGATGGGGATGAAGAGGAAGATGTTATGATTAAGAAAGTGGTCTATTTTTGAACTGGTTTGTGGTAAATATCTATACTCATAGGATGAGACCACATATATAAACCAGAGGCAAAACACATTTTTCATTTTATCATGTCTTAACTATAAACGAGCACTCCCTGAACACTATGTAAACACTGGTTCACATTCAAGGAATTCTACCTTTGTGTATGAACATACAATGAAATGAAACATGTCACTTGTGAATGTTGTCTTTAATTTACAAATATCATATATATGATTTATGTACTGGGAACCCCACTAATTGAGTGCCCCACAGACTGAGCACCTCATACGACAAGGCTTAATTGGATAACACTTCATGATGAAAGGAACTGTGAACTGATGGTTTGTGGGAAAAGTCCTTGTGGGATTTAAATATTTGGTGCATTATAATTTTTAATTTTTATGAAGGTTGTCCTATTTTTGTAACTAATAATTTCAATAGAAAATAAAATAGACATTTTTTTGTTGATTATTCCCATTCCATTCCTATAGAGAGGAGAAAATCCCTAGTTAATTGTATCGACAACAATGTTAAGACCACTATATACTAATTCAATCTATCTATGATAGGATATCTAATATCATGTCAAAAGTAGTATTTAGACTTCGAAATTATTTCTATTTATAGTTTTTTTACAAACATTAGATTTATCAATCCTGAGACCATGTAGAATAAATCATCTTACAGACTATATAATAAAAAATTCAAACATTTCCCTCACAAAGTCTTTATCAAATGGGTCTTACAGTCAGTAATCTTATGCAATAATATTTCATTTAAATTAAAAACCACAGTGACTATAAGTTTATATATAGGCACTAGATGGGAGAGTCCATTTCTATCATAGAATTTCACATATAACAATGATAAAGGAACAATAAGGATTTTTTATGGAATGGGGCCTTCCCCATGGGTGCTGATTTGTCTTGTACTAGGGTGGCCATTTTTGTTATTTTAAATTTGAGAGTAGTTATTCACTGAGTTGAAGGAAATGGTTTTGTATGAGTTTGTATAGGTATCATATAATAACTCTCACCATAAATATAAGATCATATCATAACAACTTATTAGATGGGGCTCTAAAACTCAGACCTTCCAATTGGGGTATGGGGAGGATGGAATCTATCTCTGGGACATTAAGTATACATAGGGGGAAACCATCTTGGGTAAAATGTATGATGGGTTTGTTTTACCCATTTCATCTTATGATGATGTAGAGAGGACCCCACATATTCTATCATTCTTTTTTCAAGGTGATGTATATGATTAAGGATGACCCTCACCTAAAGTAGGAAGGAACATTTTATTATTATAATAATAACATTTCTATGGTATATTGACATGATCCTTAAACCAAGAGTCCATGGAATTTACCCACTATGGTTACCAGAGGGAGTACTGTTTCCTAATGAAACGTGATTGAGGAGGACAATTTTGACAATTGATGTTATAACATCATCCCAAATTGTGTCCACATAATCCACCTAGAAGTCATTCATTCCATGTTTATGAGTTGATGGATGCTATTGGTGTGAAACACTAGAAATGGGGTCAGAGTCCAAACATTCCCAATTGCAGATCAATTGGACATTAGTATGTGTATTTACTTATTTATCTCTTTGATGGATATTATTTACCTTTTTCTATTATTGAATTACTGACGGGATCCCACCTTAAGTCCTAGAAGGACACATTCAAGTTATTTGGGGATGGGTAGTATCGCACATGGGTGGATTCAATTTTATCAACTCTATACTAATACTATAATGGATCAATTAATTGTATCTTCAATGCATAGGTAGGGTAATACCATCATACTGGAGAAACTAAGAAAAAATATGGATCATATTATCTTCAATTATCATTTAAATTATGCTTCTTACGCCCCCCCTATATGACTTTTATAAATTATTGATATGACGACCATGTCTAGTGAGGATTTATAATTTCATTATAAATTAGAATATTGGTCTGTATGATTAATGAGGAGATTATATTCTAGGGGTATTTAGGATAAAAATTTTTGTATCAGTTTGACTGTGTTAAGATTAACAATCCTCCAAACATCAACAGTTCTTGGGAAGATAAAAACATAATGGTATCTTGGAATACATTGTTCATGTGCACTCTAGAAGAGAATAGATGGAATATTGGGATTCATCATTTGATGTGTTTTAAGCTTGAACTAATGAAATATTTTACTGAGGCCTCAAAGTGATCATACCATGAAGACAATCCCGAATAATCGGTTATTATAGTCATGGGTCAACTGGGTACCGATTATGGAGGGGATAAAAGATGAATTGTTTAGTATCCAGTATCGGAAGCATCCAATATAATACCTTGTTTAAGATCCTACATGTAAGATGTTGAGAGCCTGGGGTGTGAATACACTGAAATTTGGTGTTACATTTGTAGTTCAAGAATTTATCCCATATGAATAAACATTTCCATGATCCTTGAAAAATGTTATTATTTGATGAGATAACATTTAGAATGAACTATGTTGGTATTTTTTTAGAGAATGAGGATTAATTTATCAGACATGGAAAAGTGTCATCACTTGAAACAATCTATTATGCTGAAAACCATGAGAGGGTGCAATCCTATCTTCCTGATCTTGATACCATTGTACATTAACTACATAGCTCGAACAAATACAACCTAAAATTGCTCACAATAGTGAGTCCTCTTCTGATCAAGAGTTGATAGAATTAAATTCTTACTTCTGAGAGGGTGGATGACTCTAACCCCCTCCTGAAACAGGGTTGGGGGAAAATCCTTTTCATTTTTTGGGTATTCCAAGCACCCATTCATAGAGGATTAAATAGTATATGATGCAATAAGAATGGAAATGAAGTGGCTAGAACCCACTCCACTTCACATGGTTGATCATCCATAATTATCTTTTCCCACTACCCTATCATTTCTAGGGTCTAGGAAAGCATGTGATACCTAGAGAGAAAGAACATCTGTTGAAGGGATATAGTAAATACTTCAGGCAGAGATCCTTTATATTTCATTCTTTTGTGGATTCATCACAACTCATGTACGGATATATTTTCTACAATTACATCATGAAGTGATTATATATATGGGAGACATAACACCTTTATTCACTCTTACAAGTATTTATATTTTTGTTCTGACTGTGTAGAGGATCTGGTAGTAATCAACATTGGGTTAGATCATTCTAATGAATAGGTAAGCCAATTATTTTTTCCAAACCCTCTTATTGTTATTGTGAACATAAATATCCATTTCTGGAACAAACAGGATCATATAAATATTGGGGATCATTTTTAATCCCCAACGTACACCCCCATGGGGTACCCCTGTTGGAGAGAACATCAATTCTAACACTAGAGCATCCATAGAAGTCTCTCCCATTGTAATAGATAATATAGGGGTGGTTATTATAGATCATATAGAGTAATATCCATCATGATTCTACGAAATTTTCATTATATGGGGTCATCATAATGGCACACCATGAGTCATCGATAGGCATCAAAGATGAAAATACATCATCAGGTTAGTATACTAGGTGATAATTTCATATTTTTACATAGCCATCATGTTGTCCATTTTAATATGGTGATCAATTTTCACCCAAATTAATTGTTTCATATCTGGTGATTCATAGTGAAACAATAATTTGGGGTTCCTTCAACCCTTTTTACTTAGAGAATAACATGATCCCCAAGTAGTTGATCTTGAACTTGATAGTGATGACAAAAAAATGAGGCAATTAATAGGATTCCAATCTCGATAATGTCTTAATGTGTAAAAAATTATATCCTATTAGGGTAATAGACTCCAAATGTTTAAAATTTTATCAATAATGTTAAACATGTTCATATGGAAAGAACCATCATGGAAGAGGCGGAGACTCTAACTCCGGGGGATTCAATTCCGAATATTTCCCATAAATTCATAATCATTATCCATGTTTGATTAGGATTGATGATATATATTATAGAAACCAATTATCTTGGAGAGCATGAATCAACACCATAGGTGTCTCTGGAAGATTTTAAAGACAATCTATATATGGTGGCCCCAAAATCTTTTTTTTAAGGTGATGGAATAGTGGTCACCAAGGATTATGATGTTCCAAAAACTGAATCAATTTTATCCCCCGTACAAGATAATCTATCAGTCTATACATATTTAGTAATTTACTTCATTAAAAATATTCTGTAACACCCCAAGCTTCCATGGTACACTTCTCTTTGAATAATAGAGCAGTGTGTGTTGTACGCAACCTCGAGTTCTAACACACCACGACTAATCAATGTAGCCGTTATGAATAGTAATAACCACCTTTTGAAATTATATAAATTTTATATTTCATAATGGACTTCATTTTTGGATTCAGAAAATCGAAATTATCCTTTGTTGAATTTTTGGTATTTTTCCGAGAACTTCCAATTTTCGATGAATAGTGATAAATACATAAAATAAGCATTTTTAATCAGAATAATTTACAGTGATAAATTATAATATTGAGTTGGATTAAAGTATAATTAGAATATAATTTTACCATTTTATCCAATGTTGGTCCTTATAATTAATTTCACTTTGAAATAGAACATAAACAATTGTCAATCTTTTAATAGATATTGTTTCTTAAAAACACGCTATTTGTTTTGACAGAGGGAATAATTTTTAAATTAATTACTACAATTTATGTGTTTATAATTTGGTAAAATTGATTCCATATTTTATAATCAGAAGCTACAAAATATTTAAATAAGACACTTTTGTTTTTTGACTTTATGAATAGTATTCAACGTAATTATCTTTAATTATCATGATTAATTAGTAAACAGGTAGTTAAGGGTAATAAAATAATATCATAATAATAAAAAAAATGACAAAAACATGTGTCCTAATACTACTTTTTGTGTCATGGCCGACCATGGGATGCCTTGTGATAAACTTTGGGACCCCATGGAATCACTTTTGGGTGATAGTGACATTTTATTATATTATTTTTTAAGTGGAATGTATAACAAAAGTATGTATCACCCAAGTAAAACAATTTTAGTTTGTCTATGTAAATGACCACTTAGACAACAAATAGTCATTAGAAATATAGAAAGATTTGTTACATCATGATATTTTTTTTTTAATTTTTAGACATTAAATAAATTATATTTTTTATGACATCATAATGATGCAGCGATTACCTCATTAATTAACGATTTAAATAAAATGAAAAGATAATGTAATCTATAAGACATAATCATGTCAAAAACCTATTGGATGAGTATATTTATAACCATTATCACCTTATCCTAGAAATATATAATTTTGGGACCTTTAAAATCTGAAACTCATTATATAATAATGTATCATTACTTGTCTTTCTAAGAGTTCCCCTCCTATCATCTTATAAAAGGCCCCCACCTCTTCCACCTTATTCACACCATCAAAGCCATTTTTCTCGGCCAACCTCTGCAAAAAATACTCTATCAACATCCCTCTATTACTCCTAGAATCATCACATTGGGTAGAAGTCTTCCCAAGGAAGCCTTTGGCTCAAATCAAAAAGAGTTACCCGATTTTAAGGTAATGTCTCCTCTTATGTTCTTTTGTTTTATTTTGCTTCTCCATCCCCTTAAACTCTTTTAATTCCTTTATTTTGTAACAACAATAGTATATTCAATATAATAGGATGTTGTTATGATATGGATTTCATTTACACTTACATATACCTTCATATAAATGTTAAATAACATATTGTTTATGTGGGTGGCAAATTACTACCTCACGAAACGTTGATTGTTCAATCTTATTTTAACACCTTTCATGGTGGACATTAAGATGTCACTATATTTATTTATGATATATATTATGTTTATGTTTCCCTTATGCTTCTGTATTTTTCATTTATGGAATGCCTTTATGATTTCCATTATTTGTAAACGCGCTAATTTTATTTTAGGAAGTGCGGACTACCGCCCCCTCAAAGTGATTTGAATCGTTAATGCCATATGTGGGATGTGTAAAGGATGGAGAAAATGATATTTTATATGATATTATACAGGAATTATAATACACCTTTATATCATTATGATTTAATTTCATTAAATACGAAATAGAAATGAATGTAGCATTCATGTGTACCTACGGCTTATCGTCTCCATGAACGGTGCATTTCATTTATTACCTCTAAATGTTATGTAATTTTATAAATGCATATATATACTGGACATATATGATATATATGATATCTAAATCATGAATATAATTATATAGATAATGGATATTTTACCACATGAACAACTTGTAATTATAAGAAGTTTATTTTTTGACTCAAGAACCAAAGATCGAAAAAACGACCGTTATTAACATAAATAATTACATAATGTTCATAACATGATAATAAGTGATATAAAAGAAATAATGAAATTGAAAAAGGTTTTTAAGAAATTATAAAGTAACTCTATTTTATTATTCAGGAGGTTAATGAATGGTCGAGTCAAATCGGAAACGAGGTTAGGGAACTTCTTAACCTAATTTTCTTTCTTTGGGTTAATCTCATACATTCAAATTATGTCATGATATTATTATTTACTATCTTGTATTTGTACTTTCATTATGTGTACTTATAGTGAATACACATAATAGATCTATTTTATTTAATAAATGATCTTTGTAAGGGACTTCGTCTCAATCTTCATTCATTAAGGCATATTTTGTTTTAATACAATACTTTTTTTCATAAGGTGTATAATCCCCTTTGACTTTTACTTTTATTAAAAAGGAATATTTTTATACAACGATTTTTACTAAATGACAAAAGGGAATGTTTTTTTGTCGTACATATGTGGCGTCAATGACTTCTCCACCACCTTGACCATTATTTGAGTTTCGGCATCCTCTATAAGCTATATCTTTTATAGAAAATGAAAAATAAATACCATTTTTTACTTTTATTTTATTTCGGTATTGAAAATGGTTTTTATAATGTTTGTATTATATCAATGTGTTGTATTGATATGTTGTGATTGAAATGTGGAAATGTTATGTTTCCTTTATGCATGTTTTATGTGATACGATTATGTTATGGTTTATGATATGTTTAAACCTGTTCATATGAGGAATGCATTGGACTTAATAAGTGACGAGTGGAGCCTGCTATAGATCCTCGATGCATCAGTAGGTTTCATGAGACAAAATAGTGTCTTGGCACGAGGCCATGACAAAATCATATTTTTTTAGTCTTGGAAAGTGGCCTTGGATACGTGGTTATGATAGTCTGGCATTATGCATTCCATCATTATGAAAGTGGTTATTGATATTGCATGGGATTATTTGATTAGTAGAATATCTATGAGAGTAAGTAAATGGAATTATTTCATTTTACTTTTTTCATATTATGCTAAAGTTCATGTTTAAAGGGATTTTGTTTTAGTTATACGTTTCCTTAAATGTTTATGTTTATTTATGAATGTTTTTTCTATATTTTTATCCTTACTGAGCATCTGATCTCACCCCTTTCTATGTTTTATTTTTCCCAGGATGTGAAGAAATAATTTATGACTGACCTACATGGATAGTATCAAGGGGATTTGGGTGTGGACTACGGAGACTATGTTATTGGAGTTTTTCACTTTATGATTTAATGTAACATTTATGAATGTATCTAGTGATTCCAAGGTTACTAAACTAATCGGTCTTTCAAGACTTGATTTTTTCTTAGAATGCCAATGTTACATAATAAAGCACCGACTCTAGGTAACTGGGGTCGGGGCATTATAGTTGGTATCAGAGGCAGTTTAGTACTAATCTTGGAAGCTTGATTTAGAAAAACTCTGATTAAATCACATAGCCCTAAGATAGAATTTGAGGATTAGTATAGAAGAACTTCCTATAATTTTTGTATTATAGAGATTTTGTGAGTTTTCCAATCAATACATCCCTATCTGGAAATGATCAGGTAGAGGCGGCTCTGGCACAGATCTACCTAGGTGTAAAACTCGAAAACACTACTTTGATCTAGACTCGAACAAGAACTGGTGCCCAACAATGGGCCTTACTGCACTCTTGGTTATGACACTCCCGGGTGATATGATTAGGATAATTCTCATTTTCATTATAAACCATTATGAAGGGTTTTTTAGTATATACCCTCTCACAGAAAACATTTTTATGATTATGGATTATATCCATAAATAGTTCAATTTATGTAATGTGTTTTGCATGTTTGGTATTATGTATTTCAATTCATAAACTAATATAGTTTATGACATTGTTTAGAAATGGCTCCTAGTGGATGGAATGGAAACCGTATCAATGCACGCACTCCATGTAGGGATTTCCCTCCTGATCAAGATAATTATAGTGGAGTAGGTAATACAACTTGTGCTGATCAACTTATCACCATACTGGTACAACTCACTCAGGTTGTGAATAATAACCTTACTCATATGGAGCACCCTAATCCGCAATGTGTAGGATTAATGTTAGATAGTTTCATGAGGCAAAAACCGCCAACATTTAATGGGGGTACAAATCTATTAGTATCTGAGAAATAGATAAAATCCTTAGAGAAAATATTCCACTCCTTGGATAGTAGCGAAAGGGAGAAAGTTGTCATGTCAGGTTACCACCTCACTGGAGATGCCGATAAATAGTGGTCACCAATTCAAAACACAAAGGAAGATGAAGAAGTATCAAGTATGGAATGGAGGGAGTTTAATGAAATTTTCTTAAAAAATACATTCCACATGACCATCGAGCAGATATGGAAAGGAAATTTTTGAGTCTGAGGCAGAAGGAGGATAAAAATGTCGCAAAGTATGAGGCTAGCTTTACAAGGTTAGTGAGGCATCCTGTAGATTATATACGTAACACAAGAAGTAAGATTGATCATTTTTTATGGGTTAAAACCATTTCTTCATCAGGAATTAGTCTCACAAACCTTCTCTTCATACGATGATACTGCCTCGTGTGCTATCAGGAAGGAAAAAGAAAGTCTCTAAGTATTATGACTTTAAAGAAAATCAAGAGAAAAAGAGATCTTCTGATCAATCTGAAAATGAAAAGAAGGGGAATGTGGGAAAAGTTGAATATCAGTCCAGCAGTAAATGTGGGATAAAACACCCCGGTACATTCTTGAAGAGAATGTGAGTATGTTACAAGATGTGGTGAAAAAGGCCACCAAACTCATGATAGCAAGGGAAAGAGAGTTGTTGTCAATGTGGAATGATATAATTGTAGAGAGATGGCACATTATGAAAATGAATGTCCTATGCGTCAGGGGAACTTACCTTAGAAGAGGCCAAGGGGTCAAGGCCAAGCTTATGCTATCACTACTTCTGAGGTTGATGCTCCGAAAGACGTGGTGGCAGGTAATTTAATGGTTTCCTCAAGTTTAAAAAATGCACTATTTTTTTCTGGATCATCACATTGTTTCATATCTCCCATGTTTTCTATGAAAATTAGATATTTCAAATTTTATTTAACAAGAGAATTGTCAGTCAAAACTCCTAAGGGAAGTATCATTGCTACAGAGTTTTGTCAATTAATCTCTATTAAGGCATATAAATGTTTTCAATCTGCTGATCTCATCATCATAACCTTGATTGAATTTGATATAATCCTTGGAATGGATTGGCTTTCTGACCACGAAGCGGAGATTTGTTGTAAGAAGAAGGAGGTTACGATTTTTTTATGATGATGATAAGGAACACCTAATCTTTAGAGTAGAATCATAACCACCTAATTCATATCTAGATCCACAAATGTGGCTCAACTAAATTCAATTATCAGGGAGGAAAGGAATGAAATAAATGTGGGTGAGGGATGAAATGTTCAAATAGAGGATGTACCTATTGTGAGAGAATATGTAGATGTGTTTCCGGAAGATTTACCTGAACATCCTCTAGAATGAGAAGTTGAGTTTTCCATTGATTTAATTCTTGGATCAAGGCCTATATCGAAGACCCCTTATAGAGTGGCCACTGTGGAATTAGTTGAACTAATGAAACAAATAGAGTAATTGAGTAATAAAGGATTTAGTCATCCTAGTGTTTCTCCATGGGGGGCCACGTTCCTTTTTGTTAAGAAGATTGATGGATATATGAGGTTGTTCATTGACTATAGGGAGATCAATGATATAATAATAAAGAACAAGTATCCCCTACCTCGCATTGATGATTTCTTTGACCAACAACATGCAGCTCAATACATTTCAAAGATTGACCTTCGATCTGGATACCATCAGTTATGTGTGAAGATGGAAGAAAATCCCAAGACAACATTTCGAACCTGGTACGGGAATTACGAGTTTACAGTAATGCCTTTTGGATTGACTAATGCACCATTTGTATTCATAGATCAAATGAATAGAGTTTTCAAGGAATATCTCGATGATTTTGTGGTGGTATTTATTGATGATATCTTTGTATACTCCAAAAGCTACGAAGCGCATGAAAATCACTTGAGCATTATTCTAATGACTCTTAGAAGACATAAATTATGTTGGATGTTTAGCAAGTGTGAATTCTGGCATCAGGAGATTTCTTTTCTTGGCCATCTTGTCTCTAAAGATGGAATCTCTTTTGATCCTTCTAAGACCAAGGAAATCCTAGAATGGCCAGCTCCGACGAGTATAACTGAGGTACACAGTTTTACTGGTTTAGCTGGTTATTATTGACGTTGCATCCAGAATTTTCCTCGGTTGGCTAACCCATTAACAAATCTCACACGTAAACGGGTTAAATTTGTTTGGAAAAAATACTGTGAAGAATGTTTTGAAGAACTCAATAGAAGATTAGTCAAGGCACCTATATTGGCTCTACCATTGGGGAATGATGGGTTTATTATTTATAGTGATGTATAGAAGAAAGGACTTGGTTGCGTCCTTATGCAGAATGATAGGGTAATTGACTATGCTTCACAACAGCTAAAAATTCATGAGAAAAAATATCATACTCATGATATCGAGTTAGCAGCTATAATATTTTCCTTGAATATATGGAGACATTATCTCTATGGTGAAAAATGTGAGATATATACTGATCAAAAGAGTTTGATGTATATTTTCTCAGAAAAAGAACTCAATATGAGGCAAAGGCGATGGCTTGAACTACTCAAGGATTATGATTGCACGATACACTACCACCCGGGGAAGGAAAATAAGGTTGCATATGCTTTGAGTAGAAAAGATCATTGAGTTTTGAAAATGATGAGATTGGAAAGGGATCCCATTTTCATGGATCTAGTGAAGATAGATATGGGAATCACCATGGAAGGTGAAACATAAAAACGTTTACAAATGGTTTCCAAACCATCTTTACTAAAAAGGATAAAGAGTTCTCAGGCCGATGATGAATAGTTGAAAAATAAGATTAAAGCTGTGAATGATGGGTGATTGAGTGACTTTGTGTATGAAGATGGAATTTTGAAATTTGAGAGGAGACTCTATGTTCCCGATTTACCTGATTTAAAGAGGGAAAAGTAGGATGATGCTCATAGTTCCAATTTCTCTATACACCCCAGGAGCACCAAAATGTATAAAGATTTAAAGGGACATTTTTGGTGGGACAACATGAAGAGGGAGATTTATGATTTTGTGTCATTATATATGGTTTTTCAACAAGTGAAAACTAGAAGGCAATTTCCTAGTGGATTATTGCAACCTCTTACCATACCTGAGTGGAATTGGGATAATATTATGACAGACTTTGTCTTGGGACTACCAAAGACTCATAGAAGGAATGAAACAATATTGGTCATTGTTGATCATCTCATGAAGGCGGCACATTTTCATGCTATAAGAGAAGACCTAACACTTGAACGACTATCAAGGGTTTATATTAATGTAGTTGTGAGACTTCATGGAGTACCCCTATCGATTGTTTCTGATCGTGTTACTTGTTTTACATCAAGATTATGGAAAGGTCTTCAGAAAGACCTAGATACAAAACATCGTTTGAGCACTGCCTACCACCCCAAAACAGATGGACTATAAGAACGGACTATTCAAACCTTATAAGTCATGTTGATATCATGCTCACATGACTTTCAGGGTATGTGGGATCAATACATACCACTGGTAGAATTTTCATATAACAATATCTTCCATTCAAGTATTCAGATGGCACCATATGAAGCATTATACGGAAAGAGATGTCGCACACCAACCTGTTGGGATGACGTTGGTGAAAGACAACTTGTAGGACCAGAACATGTTGAGGAAACGAGGGAAAAGGTGATGGTAATCCAAAACCACATCAAAGCAGCTCAAAGTAGGCAGAAGACCTATGCCGAGAACTGAAGGAAGTATTTGGATTTTCAGGTAGGAGATCATGTTTTCTTGAAGGTATCTCCATGGAAGGGAGTTATACGATTTGGTAAGAAGGGAAAATTATATCCCAGGTACATTGGACCATTCGAAATTCTAGAACGAATTAGGGTTGTATCTTACCGTTTTCAATGCCTCCAAGTCTCTCTAATGTTCACGATGTGTGTCACATATCACTGTTGAGAAAATACATGCCTGGCCCAACACATGTACTCACCTATGAGGAATTAGAACTAGAATCTGATCTGTCTTATTGCGAAGAGCCTGTCAGGATTCTGGATATGAGAGAAAAAGTGCTGAGAAACCAGATGACTTGTCTTGTAAAAGTTCTATGGAGTAACCATAAGATGGAAGAGGCAACATGGGAAACTGAGGGACTTATGATGAAGAACCACCCAAGTCTTTTTATTCAGTAATATTCTAGAAATTTAGAGAACGAAATTATATGAAGAGGGTGGAGAATGTAACACCCCAAGCTTCCATGGTACGCTTCTCTTTGAATAATAGAGCAGCGTGTGTTGTATGCAACCTCAAGTTCTAACACACCACGACCAATCAAAGTAGTAGTTATGAATAGTAATACAAACATTTTGAAATTATATAAATTTTATATTTCAGAATGGACTTCATTTTAGGATTTGGAATATCAAAATTACCCTATGTTGAATTTTTGGTATTTTTCCGAGAACTTCCAATTTTCGATGAATAATAAAAAAGACATAAAAACAACATTTTTAATCAGAATAATTTTTAGTGATAAATTATATTAATGAGTGGTTTTAATGTATAATTAGAATATAATTTTACCATTTTATCCAATTGTGGTAATTATAATTAATTTCACTTTGAAATTGGATATAAACAATTGTCAAAATTTTGATAGGTATTGTTTCTTAAAAATACTCGATTTGTTTTGACAGCGGGAATAATTTTAAAATTAATTACAAAACTTTCTGTGTTTGGAATTAGGTAAAATGGATTACATATTTGGAATTTGAAGGTCCAAATTATGTAATTAGGACACTTTTGTTTTTTGACATTTTGAATAGTAACGATGATAATTATCATTAATTATCGTGATTAATTAGTAATTGGGTATTTAAGGATAATAAAAATATATCATAATAATAAAGAATGACCCCAACATGTGTCCTAATGCTACTGGTTGTGTCATGGCCGACCATGGGATGCCTTCTGCCAAACATTGGGACCCCATGGAATCACTTTTGGGTGATAGTGACGTTTTATTATATTATTTTTTTATGGGGAATGTATAACCAAAGTATGTATCACCCAAGTAAAAAAATTTAGTTTTGTCTGTGTAAATGATCTATTAGACTATAAATATTTTTTAAAAAGCTAAAAATATTTCCTACATCGTCATATTTTTTTTATAATTTTTAGATATTAAATAATCACATATTTTTATGACACCTTGATGATGCAGCGATTACCTCATTAATTAATGATTTAAATGAAATGAAAAGATAATGTAAACTCTAAGACATAAAATTGTCAAAAACCTATTGGATGAGTATATTTCTAACCCTTATCACATTATCCTTGAAATATATAATTATGGGACCTTTAAAATCTAAAACTCATTATATAATAATGTAACATTTCTTGACTTTCCAAAAGTGCCCCTCCTCTACTCTCATAAAAGGCCCCCACCTCTACCACCTTATTCCCTCCTTCAAATCCATTTTACTCAGCCAAACTCTACCCAGATACTCTCTCCAATTCCCTCTATTAATCCTAGAAGTTTCAATTTGGGCATAAGTCTTCCCAAGGAAGCATTTGCCTCAAATCAAAAAGAGTTACCTGGTTTTAAGTTAATGTCTTCTCTTATGTTCTTTTGTTTTATTTTGCTTCTCCGACCCATTAAACTCTTTTAATTCATTTCTTTTGTAACAAATACAGCATCTTAAATATACTAGGATGTTGTTATGTGATGGATTTGATTTAAAATTACACACACATCGTCTAAATGTAAAATAACATACTGTTTCTGTGGGTGGTGAATTAATGCCTCACAAAACGATGATTATTCAATATTCTTTTAACACCTTTCATAGTGGCCATTAAGACGTCTCTATATTTATTTATGATATATAATATGTTGAATTTTTTCTTATGCTTCTGTATTTTTTATTTATGTCATTCCTATATGATTTCCATTATGGGTAAACGCGATAATTTCATTTTAGGAAGTGCGGACTACCGCCCCCTCAAAGTGATTTGGAACGTTAATGACATATGTGGGACATGTAAAGGATGTAGTAAATGATATTATATATGACATTATACTGGAATTACAATACACCTTTATATCATTATGATTTCATTCCATTAAATACGAAATAGAAATGAAAGTAGTGTTCATGCGTACGTACGGCTTACCGTCTCCATGAACGGTGCATTTCATTTCATACCTATAAATGTTATGTTATATTTTAAATTCATATATATACTGGATATATATGATATATATTATATCTATATCATGAATATAATTATGGATATAATATATATTTTACCACAAGAATAACTTGTAATTATAAGAAGTTTATTTTTTGACTCAAGTACCAAAGATCGACAAAACGACCGATATTAACTTAAAATATTACATAATGCTCATAACATGTTAATATGTGATATAAAATTTTTAATTAACTTGAAAAAGTTTTTTATGAAATTAGAAATTAACTCTATTTTATTATTCAGGAGGTTGAAGAACGGTCGAGTCAAGTCGGACACAAGGTAAGGGAACTTCTTAACCCAATTTCCGTTCTTTGGGTTAATCTCCTACTTTAAAAGTATTTCATGATATTATGATGTAATATATTGTATCAATACTTTCTTTAAGTTTACTTATAGTGAATACACATAATATATCTATTTTATTTAAAAAATTATCTTTTTAAGGGACTTCATCTCAATCGTCTTTCATTGAGGCATATTTTGTTTTAATACAAGTCTTTTTTTATACGGTGTATAAACCCCTTTGACTTTTACTTTTATTCAAATGGAATATTTTTATATGAATAATTTCACTGAATGACAAAAGGAATTGTTTTTTTTGTCGTACGTATGTGTTGACAACGACTTCTCCTCCGTCGTGACCATTATTTTAGTTTTGGCTTCCTCTACAAGCCATAAATTTTTTTAAAAATGAAAAATAAATACATTGTTTTACTTTTCTTTTATTTTGGTATTGAAAATGGTTTTGATAATGTTTGTATTATATCAATGTGTTGTATTGATATCTTGTGATTGAAATGTGTAAATGTTATGTTTCCTTTATGCATGTTTTATGTGATATGATTATGTTATGGTTTATGATATGTTTAAACATGTTCATATGAGGAATGCATTGGACTTAATAAGTGACGGGTGTAGCCTGCTATTGCTCCTTGATGCATCGGTAGGTCTCATGAGACAAACTAGTGTCATGGCACAAGGACATGACAAAATCTTATTTTTAGTCTTGGCACAAGGCCTTGGCTACGTGGTTATGATAGTCTGGCATTATGCATTCCATCATTATGAAAGTAGTTATTGATATTGCATGTGATTAATCGAGTAGTAGAATATCCTTGTGAGTATGTAAATGACATTATTTCATTTTACTTTTTCCATATTATTCTAATGCTAAATTTTAAAAAACTTTTGTTTTAGTAATACATTGCCTTAAATGTTTATGTTTATTATTGAATGTTTCCACTATATTGTTATCCTTACTGAGAATCTGAGCTCACCCCTTTATATATTTTATTGTTCCCAGGATGTGAATAAATATTTTATGACTGAACTACAGGGATTTTATGATGGGGATATAGGTGTGGACTATGGAGGCTATGTTATTGTAGTTTTTTACTTTATGATGTAATGTAACGTTTATGAATGTATCTAGTGTTTCAAAGGCTACTAAACTAATCGGTCATTCGAGACATGATCTTTTGTGATCATTCCAATGTTACGTAACAATGCACCGACTCTGGGTAACTGGGGTCGGGGCGTTACATATTCCTTCAGGATTAATAACATATGATAACTCAACTACACCCCCATAATCTGACACCTCATCCCGCTGATGTTGCAGAGGAATCAGTGGATACAATTGCAGGTCATGACGAGGATTCTGAGTGAAGACCCTCTATATTGGAACTTATTCAAGAATATATTCTTTTATCTAGGATTGAATATTCATTGGAAAAATAGTAATTTCATTAGCTACATGATTCCTATCAAAAAAATAATGAATGATATCTTGATGATGTTCGCTCATTCCCCGAAGAAAACTTACCGACAAATCTACACAAGTTATGTCACTTGTTTTTATTTCATGGATACAAATGTTTGATTATAATTTTAAACATGAAATTAAAATTCATGTGTTTGTTTCTAAAGAGGTTTTTGGAATGATCCATTCATATATTTCAACTAAAGAGTAAATTGATAACCATTCCACAGCAAGGCGCATCATTCTTAATGAAGCGTCTTAACATTTTAAAGTGTAGGTGACAGGGTGAAGTTTCGTAGAATAAAACATCATGTTTTGAAGTGTTTTATAAATGAATATTATTGACTCATGAAATAATTTTTTTATACTAAGGTATCAATGGATAAATGGTAACCGTAACTAAAGGAGGAGGAGAAAGAAGGATTTTATAAAACTAAGAAGGTGGAGGCACTCTTTGTCGGTGAAAATGATGATACTAAAAATTATCATAGATATAATGACCATTGATATATTGGATAATCCATTTATTCATCATTTTGAAATAGGTGAGAATGTTCAAAAAAGAATTTCTTACTTATGCGAAGAGATTCTAGGATGTGGATGCTCATATTTTCTCATGTAATATAATTAAAACATTTTCTCTCTCTAATGTTTATCCATTTCCTTATCCACCATTGAAAATTATTCATAACTAGTAATGTTTTGAATGAAAATAACCAATGTATATTAATTTTATTTAGAACATGGGTTTTTTAAATTTATATGATCATTAAGTGATATAACTTTTTCCTCATCTATAGGAACCATTGATAATTGTTTTGATTACTGTTATGTTTGAAGGATAAAACCAACAATTATTGTTTCCATTATGTTCAGACCATAATTCAGGACTAATTATATTTTTGTTCCAACATAGTGTGTGTAACAAGAATTTTTTACAAGAACCATTGCAGGGGTTTGACCTAAAAAGTTTTTCATCACATATTTTTTTAATTGATATATTGTTTCCTAAACAAAGTAATGTGTTGGATCAATGATATATAACTCACCGTGTATCTAGGTTTTCCTATGAAATTTTCCATAATATTGAGTAATGGTTCTCATTTTCAGGATTTTTAGATTCATTCCAATTTGAATTATATGGATTTTGTTTTATGTCAATGTTCTTTGACTCTAATTTATGGGGTAATGGCTCCATTAAGGCTTACAGGACGACAATGTCCCCCTAATTTATATACTTTGATCATGGTTTTATATAGCCTTCAATTTTGATTTCTAAATTCATGACATGATATATGAAATGTGTTTGAGGATAAACCATTGAAAATGTTTGGATCATTATGTTATCTATGCTTACGAAGATAATAAGCATCTATCCTAAGGATGAAATTTTCTTTTTTAGGACATGCCTTTTTTGTGGGAAAATTATGCATCGAAATTTGGATATTATTTTTCATTGAAAAATAAATTTTTCCTCATGAAACTAATATTCCAATCATAATTTCCATTTATTTTATCAAAATTACTATTTCCCAACACCCATAATTTTGTATTTTCATGGAAATTTTGTATGAAATAGACTATTGAATCTTAATCAGCTCTAGATATAAATGAAGACACACTACAACATGAATTTGATTTATGTGATGGAGGTTGGTAGTGTTGTTTTGTTTTAATTTTTTATTATTACATGAAAAAATTATTTTAATGTCTTATCGAATGTAATGGATCGGGGTCCAGGGGTCCATTACTTAGTAAAAATCTGATGTTCGAGGTGTTCTCGGTGGTCTAGAAGGCTATTCCTTCTTCTCGGTGAAGTTTGACCCCTAACGGTAGGCCTACCGATTACCTTAGCCTACCGGTAGAAGGCCCACCAGTAGCTCAGTCTACCGATAGCCTCAGCCTACTGGTAGCTCGGTCTACCCATAGCTGCACCCTATCAGTAGCTCGGCCTAGCGTTAGCTCGGTATACAGGTAGCCGTATCCTACAGGTAGCTCGGCCTACCGGTAGCTCAACCTACTTGTAGCTCAGTCTACCGGTATCTCGGTCTACCGGTAGCCACAGCCTACTGGTAGATCAGCCTACCGGTAGCTCAGCCTACCCCTAGCTCGCTCTACCGATAACTGCAGCCTACCGGTAGCTTGGTCTACCGGTATCCACAACATACCAATAGCTCGACCTACCGGTAGCTCCGCATATCAGAAGCTCGGTCTACCGGTAGTCGCAGCCTACCGGTAGCTCGTCCTACCAGTAGATCAGCCTACCATTAGCTCGGTCTACCAGTATCCATAGCCTATCGGTAACTCGGCTAACCGGTGGACCTAGCCTAACCCCCCCCCCCATGGGTTAGCCAGAATCGCCTCCTTGTTGCCCAAATTGAGTTTTAAACCATATTTTGACCCCTTTAAGCCTATTTTAAACCCATTATCACCAATTAATGACGTTTTATTAAGTGAGGTACCCTGGTGTGCATCAGTTCAAACCGCCCCTAAAGGCGGGGACCCTTTAAAGACATGTGGGGCTATGTGGTCAACCCATGACCCCCACTCCTTACGCGGTTTCCCATTCTTATCTCCGTATCTCAACTGTCCCCGACCCTTATAAACCAAAAGGTTCTCCCTGGGTTCCTTTTTCCGGCCTCCCTGACATCGATTCTTCTTCTCTTCCTTGAGTTCTTGAGGGCCCACCCCTGCATTTTGCACATCTGTTGTTCCTCATGCATGAAGAAAAGCATCCATCATTGATCAATCAGGTAGGGGTTTCACCTTCATCTCTCCTTTATGTGTATCTTGTGGGGTGGGTATGCTACTACTTCTATTGAATTGGATGATCCAGAATTTAATGAAGATAATAAACAGACTCTAAATGATGGGGAGGGGTGTGATTGATGATGCTACTCTGTTTTTATCCATGATTGAGGATTTCTAAATTGTGTGGGCTTACACCCATTGAAAATCATGGATGTTGGTGGTCTTTCTATGTGAACTAATAAACCCGTACCCCTTGTGATGTCCAAATGGATTGTATTTTGGTTGTGGACATTTTATGTGCAATGAATATTGGTTAATTACGTATATTCGGCTGAACAAATTGAAAGCACCAGGATCAAATCCTTTTCTATGATATCCACGGTTTAGGCCTAGTGGAATTGAAACCATGGAGTGTGTTAAATATTTTAAATCTGAAAATACCTATTGGGGATTCCTTGTTTTGTAGTTTTGGTTTTGTTGTTTAATCAATGGGATGTTCACGGGTGACTATATAGTTTTCTTAGAAGGGAGCTTAGATTACTGAGGGTGATGTGGGTGAGGATGGGATCCTCTGTTGTATCACGAATTAGGGTGGGATCCTTTATTATTGAGAAACCATTGACTCCTGGATTTTGTGGACATGGGGCTGTATCTTGGGGTTTTCTTTGGTTCCAGTACTTAGAGGGATCTCCCATATCCCTTTGTTGTTGTGAATTTGCAATAGAAACGGGTGTGAATGCTGAAATTGCTATTGGGTGTAACTTTTTCCCTTGGTTTGTTCTTATGTTGTTAGTTTCCCAGTAGTGCAGAAACATATCTAAACATTATTACTGAACATGAAAGCATAGATGGAAAAATGGGGATTTGGTTTGATGTGAGTTGTGATTTGGCATGGGTGTTGTTCTCTTCTCTTATGAATGATCAGTAAGGATAGGGTTATTTAGTCTGGCTGAAGAAAAACCTAGATTGTGTGAGTACTAGTTACCTATACTTATACTTGTAGTTTTGTGTTTCTTAATCACGCCCCACCCATGTTGAGAACTTAGTGCCGAACACCCCCAATTAAAGGGAAGGGTGTTTTCCCAACAATACTATTAGTGGCTGGTTATTAGCTCCTTTATGCTCCCTTTCCCAGATAGCCCAAGTATCTTCGGGCAGGCTGTGATGGCCTGAGGTCCATTATTAGCCGAAGAATCTTTTGGCAAGGTAGTGTGGTGGTTGGCCCAGGTGTATGCGGGTAGGTGGTTCCCCAAGTATCTTAGGGATGAGGCCCAAGTGTCATCGGGCATGGAAGTGGTTGTTTTGGCCTAGGTGTTTGTAGGCATGGTTATGTGTGACAGTTGTGGCCCAGGTGTCTCCAGGTGGGATAGTGGTTGTAGAACAAGTGTTTGTGGGCTGGATGTATGGTTGTGGCCCAGGTGTGTGCGGGCGGGGTATGGTAATGGGACGGCAATGTGAATGGTGGGATTTTTCCGATGCGTAGGATGTCTTCAATAACTAGTGGGAAAGTAGCACGGGGTACCCAAACATCAATGTGCTATTACTATACATTACTTGAATTTCATTATTTGGGGAGTGTGCCTTGGTGAGGCCTGGGTGGTTAGTTTCCTTTCTAGTTGCTTGGTTTTCTCTTTTTCCATGGGGCATTAGAATGCCTCCCCACTTGATCACGATAGTGTTTGGTTTTCCCTATGGAGTATACTTGTATGCTCACCCTATGTATATAAAACTGGTTTCAGGTCTCCATGAGGACTTCAGGGATCGTGTTGGACTGTACTAGCTCGGACCTTGGGTCGGATCATCGCAGTTGATGTTGTTCTTTCTTATGGTATTTTCTCTTTTTAGTATCCTTATACATTGTGGTTTTTACTTTTGTAACATGCATTTGGAATGGTTCTTGGCTTTACATTTACTTTTAGTTTGGTGTTGTGGGATTTACTATCTTATCTCCCGATCTTGTTAAAATAAAAATGGTAATTCCTACCATTTAGTTTGTGATTATATACCCTTGGCGCTGGTCGCCACTCCAGGACCTATTGAAGGTGGGTCTTGGGGGTCATTATCTCTCCTTCAACTTAAAGAAGGAAGGGTCTAGAAATCTGCTGACCTTTCCCTCCTTTTGGTGAAGGCGGGTCGTGACATAATGGTATTAGAGCGGTCAGGTTGAGAGATAGGATAGATTATGGATGTTATGAACAGTGAGGATTGTGTCGGATGGTAGGGCAACAGTGTTGGGTGACCATGGTGCATAAATTAGGCTAGGGAAGACCAGCTAGGACACGAGATTTTAGGGGCCCCCATGATCTGACTTAAGGACTCTGGACCTATCGAACGACCATGTGAGGCCACTCTGATTATAGGGTAGAGACCCTGGGAAAGGTAAATGCATCATAAATGACTTGTGTTCTCATGTTTCTGGGTTGTTTTGTGAACATGAAATATATAATATGTTTAATATGTTTTAAGAACAATAATCTGCACTACATTGGATTAGGCATTCCTTGTTTACCTTGCAGCTATGGACCCAGGAGACGACCACGAGTTGTACAAGCGATCGAGGCATAAGAAGTCAACCTAGCTAATTGATAGAGGGCTGACCGAGAGGAGGAAGAAGATCTGTGGAAGAGGACCCTTCGAGCCTTCCAGTGACAGACCCTCGAGAAGAACGAGGGCAGAACCTCAGACATGATGAGAGAGGGTTTGTTAGAGGAGCTGGTGATAGCCTTTGGCTTGATCTGGGCTCTGACCGAGAACTGGGTTCCTCTAACCATCAGCCAGATGTGGGGAGTAGCGTGTTAGTGGTTGAAACTCTACCTGGGGGAGAGGAGAGAGGCTGAGGTGGCATGGGATGATTTTGAGAGGGAGTTCTGGGGGGAATTCCTCTATTCTACGATGAAGGTGGAGAAGAGGTAGGAGGTACTCTCCCTCTAGCAGGGGAGTATGTCGGTATGGGAGCTAGGGGTCAAGTTAAAGGATCTCCTCCACTTTTCTATGGTCCTATTTTCGGATGAGGAGTCACGGGCGAGACGTTTAGAGGAGGCGCTCTGACCCTCCCTCATGTACGATGTTACCCCCTTCACCTTGCCGACATACTTGGAGGTCTAGAAGAAGGAACATGTGGTTGATAAGTTTCATACATTGGTTGGTGTGTCATGAGATGGGATTCAGCTAGGCCCATAAAAGGGAAAGGCCGTCAACCCCAAACCTCCAGCATCGAGACCCTCTAGGTTCCGACCAGTAGGAAGCAGGCCGCAGAAGTTCCAGTTCTGATCCCCCAGTCCTCACCCTTTTACTTTGGGCCCAGGTCCAAGGTTCCTCGTCTGTGGAAGCCATGGAAAACTTTAGAATCAATTCCAGGACTGAGTGTAGTATGGTAGTGGCGGACAGGCCCAGCACCCGCCTCACCAGCAGATTTCATTTAGGCCCTTTCAGCAGCAGCAGCAGTGGCAGCGAGCTCCTGCTCCTCTGATGGCAGACGTTGTAGGGGGAGGCCGACCTCAGGGTGCTCCTCAGGGACCACGACCATGGCGTGTTCGGGGAGGCGGCCAACAACCGAAGGAAAGAGGAGCTGGGCATGGACAGCTGCACGCCGTAGATGCAGCAGTTCCAGTAGGGCCGGAGGTTGTTCAAGGTATGATCAGTTTGTTCAGTATCCTTGCGTATGCCTTGTTCGATACCGGAGCTTCGCACTTCTTTTGTGGCAACCGGTCTGGCTCGTGTTCTTGGTCTATGTGCTGAGAGAAATCCAGGGCCTCTAGTGTTGAGCACACTAGTCGGAGGTCAGACCGACTTGTTATATGTTTTCCGAGGATGCAGACTGATGATAGGGACACATCAGTCGGTTATGGATCTACTACTACTACAAATACATCCATACGATGTCATCCTAGGAATCAACTAGCTGTTCTCTGTGTGTGATAACATCAACTGATTCTGAGGAAGAGTTGTGTTCTCAGACTTGGGTGGCCGACGTGTTACATTCACCGGAGAGCGGAGTGGCCCGAAGGGCAGCATGCGAGAGAACCCCTCCTCTACTAGTTAGTGGAGGTGTAAGTAGAGTTTGAGGATGATGAGATGGTGGAGGTGCTAGGGATCGTCAGTGAGTTTATGGAGGTCTTCCCTGAGGAGGTGACAACTCTACCCCCTCGACGTGATATCGAGTTTGGGATAGAACTGCAGCTTGGGGCTTGTCCGATTTCGATGGCTCCCTACCAGATGGCAACATCGGAGCTACGGGAGTTGCAGATTCGTATTGGAGATCTGATGAAGAGGGGTTATGTTCGACCAAGTGTGTCACCATGGGGTTCTCCAGTCCCGTTCTACAAGAAGGCGGATTGTGGTCTCAGGTTGTGCACAGACTACATGAGGCTTTATCAAGTAACGGTCAAGAATCGTTACCCTCTTCCAAGGATAGATGATCTCAATGAACATCTGAAAGGTGCAGGGTGGTTCTCGAAGATCGAACTGTGGTCTGGGTATCACCAGTTGAGGGTAAAGGAGGGTGACATCTCAAAGATGGCCTTCAAGTGTAGATTTGGGCACTTTGAGTTTGTGGTTTTGCCCTTCGGCATTACGAACGCTCCAACTGTGTTCATGGGGCTTACGAACTCTAGCTTCCGGGAATATCTAGATCGGCTCATAGTCATGTCCATTGAAGACATCCTGATCTATTCAAGATCAGAGGACCACACAAAGCACCTGAGGATGGTTTTGGAGGTCCTCCGACAGTACTATCTCGATGGGAAGTTGTCGAAATGAAAGTTCTCAACGAGAGAGGTGAAGTTATTTGGGAATGTAGTGTCCGAGAAAGGGTTATCGATGGACCCACCAAAGGTTGAGGCAGTTGTTTCTTGGAGAAAACCCAAGAATGTGGCAGATGTTCATAGTTTCCATAGGCTGGTAGGTTACTACTGGAGGTTCGTACCCAACTTCTATCGAGTTACGACACTTTTGACAGCCTTGACCAAGAAGGACCAAGTTTTCGTGTGGAGTGAGCAGTGCAAGGAAGCCTTCAGCTATCTGAAGGAGAAGTTGGTTAGTTCCCCAGTGCTAAGATTACCAGAAGGAGGGGCGATGTATGAGGTGTTCTGTGATGCTTCAGGGCAAGGCCTCAGATGTGTGTTGATGCAGCGACAAGGGGTGATCTCTTATGGGTCTAAGAAGCTATGTCCTCATGAATGTAATTATCCCACCCACGATCTGGAACAAGCATTGATTGTTTTCGCACTAAAATTATGGCGGAATTACCTAATCAGAGAACGATTTCTAGTCTTCAAGGATCACAAAATCTTAAGGTATGTCTTCTCCCTGCAGGTCCTAAACTTACGACAGTGAAGGGGGATAGAGTTCCTCCAGTATTACGACTTCGATTTTTCCTACACTTTAGGAAAAGTGATTATAGTTGCCGATGCTTTGAGGAGGAGGTCGCAGAAGGATGCGGTCCGAGAGTCACCAGACACTTGGAAGGCGATGGAGGAGTTGGCTGCCTTGCACCTGGATGTGAGGATGGATAGTGGTAGAGGATGCATGTATCAGATGACAATGTAGTCTTCTCTGTTTCAGTAAGTGGAGGAGTCACATTGGGGAGACCCAGAGTGCGAAGTGATTCGTGACCGAGTTTACCAGAGCAATGCTCCAAAAGGATGGACGAAGGATGGTCAGAACATGATGCTTTTCTGAGGAAAGTTGTTTTTTCCAAAGGCGATGTGCGGAAAGGTTCTTAGTGAATTCCAAAACTCACCCATATCAGTACACCCAGGAGTTTCAAAGATATACCAGGGTCTGAGGAGACAGTTTTGGTGGCCTAGAGTAAAGTGAGCAGTGGCAGAGTTTGTGGCCATGTGCCTAGTGTGTCAGCAGGTAAATGTTGAACACCGTGTTCCAGGATGGTTGTTGCAACCATTAGATGTCCTTGAGTGTAATTGTGATGACATCTAGATGGATTTCGTCATGGGACTACCCAAGGGTCAAGGGGGCTACGATTCTATCTGGGTAGTAGTGGACCTCTTGACGAAGTCATCTCACTTTTGGGCGATTAAAGAGTCGAGTGCAGTGGATGCTCTAACACAGAAGTATGTGGACGAGGTAGTGTGGTTGCATGGAGTTCCGAGTTCCATAGTCTCGGATAGGGATGCAAATTTTACCTCACGAGTCTGGAGGGGTTTTCAGCATTCCTTTGGCACCCAGCTACGCCTTAGCACTTTTTTCCACCCCCAAACAGATGGGCAGACAGAGTACACCATCCAGACGATGGATAATATGTTGCGGGCATGTATTCTGGACTTTGGGGGATCATGGGTGTGACACCTGACTCTGGTAGAGTTCGCCTATAATAATAGCCATCACTCTACCATTGGCATAGCTCCATTTGAATCCCTATATGGAAGACTGTGTCGCTCACCCGTGTACAGGACTAAGGTTGTGGAAGCAGGTGTTCTTGGTCCGGAGGTGGCGTAGAGCACGATTGAGAAGATTCATCTTATACGAGAATGGATGAAGGCGGCTTGGTACCGGTAAAAGTCATATTCCGATGATAGGAGGAGACCCTTGAAGTTCTAGGTCGGGGACCATGTGTTCTTGAAGGTCTCCCCTCGGCATGGACAGCGGAGGTTTGGTAGGGGAAGTAAGCTTTCTCCATGGTTCGCCGGACCCTTCGAAGTGTTGCGGCGGGTCGGTGAAGTTTCTTATCAGCTAGAGATGCCACCGCCGCTACTGAGGCTACATGATGTATTACATGTGTCCGAGCTTTGTTGTTATCTCTAAGACTACTCCCACGTCATCGATTGGGGATAGTTATATATCGAAGATGATGCGGCCTTCATAGAACGACCAATCTAGATTGAGGATCATACGAAGAATGTGATTCATGGATGAACCATCCCCTTGGTTCGTGTTTTGTGGAGGCATGGTGGCCTGGAAGAGAGCACATCGGAGCGGGAGGCCCTGTTACACATTCAGTACCCAGAGCTTTTTTGACTTGATGTTTTGTTCTGATCCTTGAGATGTTGTACCTTGTTCATAATATATGAAACTCTTGTTTTTAGATGATCTATTCCTATTTTGTTCTCTTTGTGATGATTATAAAACCTGACTGCTAATCCGGATGCATTAACATGGATGCGATCAAACCCATGTGGGCGAGTCAGTGCTTCCCAAAGCGGATAATATCCTTAAATGTAGGAGGGTACTCCCTAACTCATGTGTTGGAAAGTGTGATCCTTTTAGTTGTTGTGAATGTTGTGGTTTATGACTTTTTGGCGAGTGTTCCTAGATGTAGGAGGGGTTCTGTTCCATCTTTGGAACAATTTTGGGGTTTTCCCCTGAGAAGTATCTTTAGAGGGAGGTTGTTCGGACCCCACATTTCTCTTTCTGGTTCATTCTTATATTCTTAGAGACGATAAAAGTTTGAGAAGTATCTGATGTAATGGCACTGGGTCCTGGGGTCCATTACATAGTAAAAATCTGATGTTTGAGGGGTTCTGGGTGGTCTGAAAGGACATCCCTTCTTCTCAGTGAAGTTTGACCCCTAATGGTAGGCCTAATGGTAGCCTTATCCTACCTGTAGTAGGCCTATCAGTAGATCGGTCTACCGGTAGCCACAAACTACCGTTAGATGGGCCTACCGCTAGCTCGGTCTACAGGTAGCCGCAGCCTTCCGGTAGCTCGGCCTATCGGTAGCTCAGCCTACTGGTATCTCGGTCTACCGGTAGCCACAACCTACACATAGATCGGCTTAATAGTAGCTCAGCCTACTGCAATCTTGGTCTACCGGCACCCGCAGCCTACCAGTAGCTTGGTCTACTGGTAGCCATTGCTTACTGGTAGCTCGGCCTACCGGTAGCTCAGCATACCAGTAGCTCTCCCTACCGGTATCTCAGCCAACCGGTAGCTCGGTCTACGGTTAGACGTATCCTACCGGCAGTTCGGATATCTGGTGGACCTAGCCTAACCCCCATGGGATAGCGATAATCACATCCTTTTTACGCAAATTGAGTTTTAAACCCTATTTTGACCCCCTTAAGCCTGTTTTAAAGCCCATTAATGCCAATTAATGGTGTTTGATTAAGTGAGGTACCTTGGCGTGAGACGATTTAAACCACCCCTAAAGGCGGGTACCCTTTAATGATGTGTGGGCCACATGGTTAACCCACGAACCCCTTTATTTTGCACATCCACTGTTCCTCACACGTGAAGAGAAGCTTCTATCGTTGATCAATCAGGTAGGGGTTTCTCCTTCATCTCTCGTTTCTGTGTATCTTGCGTGGTGGGTACGCTACTGCTTCTGTATAATTGGATGAACCAAATTTTAATGATGATAATAAAAAGACTCTAAATGAAGGGGAGGGGGTGATCGATGATGCTTCTCTGTTTTTATCCATGATTGATGATTTCTAAATTGTGTGGGCTTACGCCCACTGAAAATCATGGTCGTTGGTGGTCTTTCTCAGTGCACTAATAAACCCTTACCCCTTGTGAGGTTCAAATGGGTTGTATTTTTAGTGTGGACTTTTGATGTGTAATGGTAATTGGTTAATTATGTATATTCGGCTGAACATATTTAAAGCACCAGGATCAACTCCTTTTCTATGATAACCCCAGTTTAACCCCAGTGGAATTGAAATCACAGAGTGTGTTAAATATTTTAAATCTGAAAATACCTATTGGGTCTACCTTGTGTTGTAGTTTTCATTTGGTTTTTTTCTCCATGGGCTGTTTTCGGGTGACCGTATGGTTTTCTTGTATGGGAGCTTAGATTACTGGGGGTGATGTGGGTGAGGATGGGATCCTCTATTGTATCATGAATTAGGGTGGAATCACATGTTCTTGAGAAACCGTTGACTAATATATTTTGGGGACATGGGGATATATCATGGGGTTTTCTCTGGTTCTTGTACATTGAGGAATCTCCCTTATCCCATTGTTGTTGTGACTTTTCAATAGAACCGGGTGTGAATTATGAAATTGTTGTTGGGTGTAACTTTTTCCCTTGGTTTGTGCTTATGCTGTTAGTTTCCCAGTAGTGTAGAAACTTATCTAAACATTATTACTGAACACGAAATCAAGGATGGGACAAATGGGGATATGGTTTTATGTGAGTTTTGAGTTGGCATGGGTGTTGTTCTCTTCTCTTATGAATGAATAGTAAGGATAGTGTTCTTTAGTTTGGTTGAAGAAAAAATTAGATTGGGTGAGTGCCTGTTACCTATACCTATACTTGTAGTTGTTTGTTTCTTATTCATGGCCCACCCATGTTGAGCACTTAGTGTCGAACACCCCCAATTCATGGGGGATGGTGTTTTTCCCAAAACTACATTTAGTGGCTGGTTATTAGATCCTTTATGCTCTCTTTCCATGATAGATCATGTATCTTCCTGCAGGTTGTGATGGCCTAAGGTCAATTATTAGCCCATGAATCTTCGGGCAGGGTAGTGTGGTGGTTGGCCCAGGTTAGTGCGGGCAGGTGGTTTCCCATGTATCTTCGGGATGAGGCCCAGGTGTCTTTGGGCATGGTAGTGATTGTTTTGGCCTAGGTGTTTGTAGGCGTGGTTATGTGTGACAGTTGTGGCCCAGGTGTCTGCGGGCAGGCTAGTGGTTGTGGACCAGGTGTTTGTGGGCGGGATGTGTGGTTGTAGCCTAGGTGTATGAGGGTGGGGTATGGAAATGGGACTGTGATGTGAATTGCGAGATTGGTCTGATGCGTATGATGTCTTCAATAACCAGTGGGAAAGTGGCGCGGGGTACCCAATCATCGATGTGCTATTAATATACATTACATTACACGCGTTATTTGTTGAGTGTTCCTTGGTGAGGCTTGGGTGGTTAGTTTACTTTCTAGGTTCTTGGTTTTCCCTTTTTCCTCATGGAATTAGCATGCCTCCCCACTTATGCATGAGAGCCTTTGGTTTTTCCATACTGAGTATACTTGTATGCTCACCCTACATATATAAAACTGCTTTCAGGTCTCCATGAGGACTTTGAGAATCATGCTTGACCGTACTAGCTTGGACCTTGTGACGGATCATCGCAGTTGCGGTTGTTCTTTATTTCTGTATTTTCTCTTTGTAGTCTCCTTATACATTGTGGTTTTTACTTTTGTAACATGCATTGGGAATGGTTCTTGGCTTTAGTTTTACTTTTAGTTTGGTGTTGTGGGATTTACTATCTTGTCTCCCGATCCTATTAAATGAAAATGGGTAATCCCTTCCATTATTGTGTGATTGTATACCCTTGGCGTTGGTCACCACTCTGGGACCTATTGAAGGCGGGTCTCAGCGGTCATTATCTCTCCATAAACTTAAATAAGGATGGACCTGACAATCTACTGACCATTCCCACCTTTTGGTGATGGCGGGTCGTGACATTGAAATCTCATTTTAATGATAAAATTAATCGTAGTTTAGCTGTGTCTAAGAGATAATAGATTTTCTATTTTCATATATATTTGTCCAAGACTATTCCATTATGTTATTACATGAAGGGGAATGTATGTGACCTATAATTAAGGGTGTTTTTGAATCCTATGTGTGACATGGGTTGATAAAATCTAGGGGTAATATGGAGATATAAGAGGACTCTCCTCAAAATGAATTTTCTGTTGTATACTAGTCCATTTGTGGTGGAAACTTATTCATAGACCACATGGGTATATTTTTCATAGTCAAATAAATGATCCCCAAGGAAATTAATCATTCATTTCTAATGCACATTGGTTCTAATAGAGATTTTTAATTCACCATGAATAGATTTTTGGTTATGAATAAAAAGTAAAAGAATATTAATGGATCATTTCATGTACAAATTTTTAGAGAATTGGTAGAAATAATTCCCTTAATAAGGTCTATGCTATTCGTAGGAGGATGAAATTTTTAATTTTTTATGTCTGGGACAATTTTATATTATTTTAAAATAAATTAATATTTTGATAAAAATAAAACAATGGCATACGTAGTTCTATAAAGGATCTCTATATAGGTCAAACCAGTGTAGGTCTAACCTATGGACATTGAGAATAAATTCTTAATTATTGAGGCATATGGATATCAAATTAGATATCTGATCATAAATAATTATCATTTGATTCTAGGAATCAGGATATATGTTGTTCATGGAAGGTTTCCAAACAAATGTATCAGACTCTTGTATGGGTAATGGGCAATAATAATTTTAAAAAGGCATTATTACTATGATGGGACTCATATTAGAACCAAATATGAAGATCAAATGGCTTTATAAAAAATTAGCTAGAAATTATTTATTGTTGTTTTGGATTCACAAGGATATATGATCCAGGTGTCATTATGTGTATTTTCATAGTGATAATTATTCCATACATAGTTATTTTTCATGAATCCTTATTTTTTGGACTAACCCATACACTGGAAAAGGTTAAAAACATTTATGTCATGGATGGTTGAAGCATTGAACTTCTAGGTGCAATTAAATATCATATAATAAGATTAATCATGATTGATGAAGTTCTTATAAATCCCACAGTCTAGTGTCATGTGACTGGAGAATCATCAAAGATGTTCAACATCATGTGTTAATGATGTCTTAGGTATA
Source organism: Viscum album (assembly GCA_963277665.1). Lineage (NCBI taxonomy): Eukaryota > Viridiplantae > Streptophyta > Magnoliopsida > Santalales > Viscaceae > Viscum > Viscum album. The sequence continues at coordinate 493,390,582 of OY728128.1, forward strand.
TCAGTTTTATAGAATATATGTATGACCAGATTTCATTGAAACAAAGAGTAATAAAAATCTCCTCGGGACTGGTTGTTTGAGATTCCTTAGATATGAGGGGAAAATAAAATGTAAACCATGATTCTAGGGATTCATTGATCATGATAAATGATATGGTTAAAATGAATTTGGGGCTAAAAAATATAAAACATGCAGGTCCAAAGTATTAATATTCATTTTGTTTATAGGCATTTTGTGTGGTCATATATATATATATATCCAAATTGGTCAAATTTTTCTTCGTCAAACAAAGGTGTCCTCATAAAACTAACCATCATTCTTCGATAGATAGATAATTTATGATGATATTTGAAATTTATCAAGGCATAGAGTATCATAGTTTGAAAAAATAAATATTATTACATAAAAAGAATACAAACGATTATTGGGTATGGAGTATGATGTTTATTCATCAATTTCATTCATATGTGACGCTAATTCCATTTTTTATGATGGGTACCTAAACGAGGAAACCAAATTTGAGATCTCCTGAATAGTTAGTTGTCTATATATAGGATATAGGGCATATTTTTTTCTTTTTACCCCATTATTGGGACTAGGAAATGAGTACTAGTAATCACTACATATCATGTGTAAATGATAATCATGGCATGTGATGATATTGATCATCATTTTAGTTTAATGTCATTTTGAACGGAAATTCTCCCTGAAGTTTGATATCATGTGGAATAGACATAAGTTCAATGAAATGAAGAGGAAATATTGTTGTAGGACCCATGATTAAATACATGGGTTTCACTACATTTCACATTAATGTTGGAATAAAACCTTACATAGTTCTCAAATTATTCATAGTCATAAATTTTAATATCGTGCGGTATGGAAATCTAGTGTTACATTTGATGTATTCAAAACAAGACCTTAGTTTCCATGATGTGAGATGAAAACCCTTTACAATGTGTGCAATCCATTACCAAAATATCTAATCCAATGTGAGATATTCATAGTGTCAGAAAGGATAGAAAATGTTTACACCAATAAAAAGTGGTGATAAAAATGATGTGTTGGGGAATTTTTATTTTGAGGTTTCCTGACTAGTATTAGAGATTTTGAAATTTCATTCTACATTATTATGAGGAGAATAATGTTTTAATAGTTCTAAAATGGATTCCATATTGAGGTCTGACCCAATCCTTATTAGGGTAATTTCTAGTTTTTATTGTTTTTATTATTGGGGATAGAAAATGGATTAGAGACCCATTTTTCACTTTGTATCATGTCTGAATAATAATAAACTGACACATATTCTTTGGACCTTGTGTTGTTTAATTTCATCTTGTGAGGAACAAGGGAAAAAGAAGTTTATGTGGGTGAATGTTGAGCATGATCCCAGGATTGGAGATTTGTGTGTTAGTATGTATCATGTGATGAAAGGAATCAATCCACATGTACATATTTATGGTAAATCTCTATGCATCTTTGATTCATAAATAATGGGGGAATTTATCATGTATTTTACATGTTGTTCAAATACCTAGGTTATGGTAATCACTATGTATACCAATTGTGTGAGAATCAAGCCACATGTATTTCTTGAGGAACCTTGAAACATAAATTCTTGTGGAATAGACATGGGTCTGTCATCATGGAAGGAAATGGGTATTGTATCATTTCAAAATTTAATAGTTCTATGGGTCCCTATGTTTCAATTGATGATTGTAATCAAAACACAAGAGTTTTTAATATGGAATTTTAGTTGAAAATGTCAGGGGTGAAGTCTTTTATTTTGAGGGAAATGTGGGTGGTGTAATGTGATATTTTATTTTGTGGATGTTGGAATCATGTATTTTAATGTATTGTTACCATGAAAAAGTTTTCATTCATTTTAGGGTAATGTGGATAATGTTGACTCTATGGTTTTATGTCATGCAGCGAGGATAGATTTTTTTACATATTGGGAACTTGAAGATTTACTATGAAATTTAACATTATTTGGTAAGAAAGATTTACAACACAAATTGATGTCATGTGATCAGGGTGACATTCAATGAAAATTAAAATCATGTGATCAATATGATTTTTTATGGAATGTAATTTCATCTGATCTAGAATATTTTTCATGCAGTTTACTATCAAATGATTTGGATGATTTATTATGATGTTTAATGTCATGTGAATTGGGTTATTTTACATGAAGGATATCATCATGAGATCATTATGATTTTATGTGGAGTTTTACATCATGAGATCATGTTGATATACCATGATGTTTACCATCCTATGATTAGGAAAATTTTGAATAATGTTTTTGATCGTGAAAACATTATGATTTACCAAGGAGTTTAATATTATGAAAATAAGATTATTTATTTTAGAATTTAATATCATGTGCTGGGGATGACTGACCATGATGCTTAACTTCATGCAATTACAGGAATCTCAAATTCTATTTCTGTTCAGGAACTCAAAATGATTTACCATGGGATTACATGAAATGCTTCCTTAGGATCGTTGAATTGGTGGAAGATATGGTATGTTTTCCACCCATCGGAATAAGGTAATAAGATCCATTACAATAGACCTTATCTATGGCGTATGGTCCCCTTAATCTAGGTTCCAACATTGGATGGTTCTATCATGGTATTATTAGATTCATGAGGACCAACAACATCTATCTATCATGTAATGATTGGAGATGAATCTATTTTTAAGGGTCACATGATCGTTCTTTGGTGGGAATCCAAATGACTCAATGTACGATGTATTTTCTCATCCAGTTACTCGAATTCATTCAACAATATTTGTTATAACACATCTATTGATAACTGATCAAAGATGGAAATCTATAGTGAGGGTAATTGAACTATTTTGGTTGGGACTACCTCTATCATATATTATAATGAGTATGAGGTCTCCTATGTGGAATTTCAAGACATTATTATGTAATCCAACAATACATGCAGGATGATGTCCATTAATGTATTTTTATCATTTCCAATTATCTTTTAGAGTTTATTTGACAAAGACTGTTGAATGTCAACTATCAAAAAATTTTATAGTGCATGTTAGTGGTATAAACAATTTTACTTTTTGTCAAAATCTTTATATAACCAATAAAATTCACAAAAAATATATTTATGTAATTCACCATCAGTATGGTTTTGAGAGAAACCAAATGTAGTGGCAATTTTTGACATTCCCGAAGATAAAACTATTTATTTCTTTGACTTTTTTGAGTGGTATTTCTTAAGAACTTATAGAGAAGAAGTTAGTTTTTGAAATAATCTATATGAATGTCACAGACCTAGTAGGAGATATGGTCACATGACATCCATTCATCATATGGAATATGGCTAGGAGTGCATTGTAGTGTGTAGTAACACAAAGGGTTGGGGACTGCAGTTAGCGTGGACATGACTGGAATGTAAATGTTTTCTTAAAGTTTTTAAATTCTTGTGTTATAGATGGCTAATAATAAACATGTCATCATATTTCATGGAAATTCTTGACTAATAACTAGTGGGAACCACTGCATTCATTATGATCCTCCTTCATGACAACATAAACATATTCTCTACCAATTCATCTCTGATGGACCACATCAAGGATTCTAATTTAGAGTAAATTTAGATGATTCCTGTCATCATATAAAAAAATATTAATTAATCACCTTCGAATTTTTTATTCCCCATATCTATAATTTTTGTAGTTATTCATTTAGAAGGTAGTCCAAAATTAGTTTCATCCAACTAGAGTTAGGACAATATAGTTATGGTATTATATTAACACAATTGTTCTCTTCCAAGATGGATTTAATGGTGTGTGAGACCATTGAATAGTGCATAATATTATTGATTGTTTCATCCTAATCTGAATCTTCGGGATTTGTGGATGCATTTTCCAGGGCGTTGGCCTATGAATTTTGTGACCATGGGATGTTATTCAATGACATATTCAATGGGAATATTTCTAGTAGTCATCAGACATGCACTACTAGAATTTGAGATATTTGGAACAAGTTATTTTGGATGGGGTCCCATTGCAAATAGCCCGTTGCAAAAAAAGACATATTAAATAGTATTTTTTGTAACGGGCTCGTCAAAAAATATATTATTTGTCATGGGAAATTATCTTGTCCCAAATAGCTCTCTGATTATATACATTATATATTTAGAAACTTATTGTGAAGGGCCCATTGCAAAAAATATTTGTGATGGGCTTGTCACCCCATCGAAAATATTTCTCCATTTATATATGTTATATATACCAAAATCTTTGCCCATCACAAATAGTTCTCCATTTATATATTTAATATATACATAAATCATTGTCAATCACAAAAAAATATTTATGGAAAGTCGTTTTACAATCAAAAATACCTTTTTAAAATATATAAATATATAAACTATTTGTGACTGGGTCCCATCGCAAAAGTGCCATCGCTAATACTGAATTAGAAAAAATATTTTTAATGAAATTATGATTAATGAAAAAATAATATGAATATTATTAAAATAATAAAAAATTAATAAATATTAAAATTTTCAATATTCTTAAAAAATATAAAAATTTAATAAAATATTATTATTATTATTATTATTATTAGTAAAATGAAATTAGATTAAAAAATATATTAGTAATAATAAGTAATAAAATAATATAATATTAAAAAAAATTAATAATAAATTATTCAATATTCATAAAAATATAAAAGAAAAAACTATAAATAGATCATATTATAACAAATTTTGAATTAAAATGTTTTTAACGTAAAAACATCACAGGTGGGTAGTCTTTTAGAGGAGGTGGAGGAGCTAAAAGAGTTGTGGGAGAAAAATCGAACAATAATCTATTAGTCCGATGACATATGTACTCTATATGATAATGATGCTAAAACTACCATCAACTTATCTCCTTCTTGTGTTGTTGCTACTGCTACTGCTGCCATCATTGCATATTCTCCTCGTACTGCTTCTACAGCTACTGATGCATCTCTTCTAATAGTTTCTGCAAACTCTTTATAAGCTCATTTCGACCTCGCAACAGCTCCGGATAATGTGAGTCAGAAGATGATGCCTCTTCAGGAGATCCACTCGATCTACATGCTGACATCTCTGTAATACCATAATAAGTCCCAGGAATCAAATGTGAGTCGACAGCAACTACTTAGCCTATATTGAAGGCATACTAGATCGCCTGAATCCATACTGCCTCATCAAAATGGTGGATACTAGTCTGATCATCCATTTCATCCTAACTCTCAACATATACTTGAGAAGTCACAACCTCATATGACTCATTTATTTCCAATTGGATTTGGAAATAGTGAAAATAATATATGTCATCAAGTTTCAAACTAAAAAAAATAATGACAAAAATCTGACGTTGGTGATCATCTCTAATATCACTAGTGGATGGATAAATCTATATCCTTCGATAAACGATGTACAATTTAATATCAGGTTTCTCTACTACCAATAGGAATATAAAAAAATGATTATATTTAATTTTATATAAAATATTTAAAAAAGAGACTTTCCAGATGCTATCTATGCATACTGAGTGTACAACTACCAGCTAGATGTGTCATCTCTTATCTCCCCTGGTTTGGCCGGTCAAATTGAGATATCCTCTAAAATACACCTCTCAACCAATGTTAACATTATACATCCCCAATGTGAGATGAAATGTACTCTAGTCAGTGTCCTCTGCATGAGTAATCAAATACTGTCACTCTATCTTCATTAATGGTTGTCCTTCTCAATTTGTGAAAAAAGTGATGGAAATGTTCACGCATAGACACCTCCCATGCCACATGGATATAGTTAGGAATTATATCACATATTGGATAAATTAAAATCATCAAATAATTTATAATATTAAGATATTAAAAAAATAAATTTCAAAAATAAATATTATTAATTTATACAACAACAAATGATTGAACATGTTGAGCTTCACATCAATGGGAATGGGTTCCCATGTGATCCAGGGATGAGAAACATAGTTGAGCAATAAAGCACTCCCTTTTCTAAAAACTACATGCACAAAACTATAAAAAAGAAGAAACAATCAAACATTTATTATGTAATTAAATTATTTAAATCTAACTAAAATACACAGGTTACCATACCTCCATGTGCGTGGATCGAATCCAAGGCGTGGACGTCGCTCAGGGACAGGGTCATGAATCATCATTCATGCAAGACCGTTCCCCCTTCGCATACACCCATAAACATGTAGTTGGATGAGGGTCAGTTGATCTAAAATCCTTCTCTTCCAAAGGTAGCTCAGCCTCCTACAACTCATGAAGTAGATTACTGTCCATCTGAAACAAAAAATAGTTGTTCTTAGAAGATAGTTGAATATTTCTATTACATATAGTTACATATTAGTTATGATAATAACCAATATTTAACTGTGTCAATGTTCACCTTCATATTCATTTTCATATGTAACGATGTTAATGTATTCATATTCATCTTCAACATCATCAATATCTATATGAGTTTTAATTTCATTATCTATTTCCATTTCAAATTTATTTTTAATATCATTAACATCATTGACACCGTCGACCCTTAATTTTGGGAAGTCATCATCAATATTAATGTCTCTTTGTGAAAAAGATTGATTTTGAGTAGTCTAGAGAAAATTTTCAATTCCATGCACTTCAGCAGAACCACATTCCATTTGAGTAAACATTTTTTCTTGAGATTTCATTTTTATTATGCTCCACCAATCATGCAGTTTTCCTAATGTAGTACAATTCATTGTTTAATATATTTGATCTACCTATTGAGATTTGAAAAATGGTTCTTTTAATGCTAGAAGAATTTTATATTTAATATTGATGATTACATGAATCAGATGTACACACATGCCTATCTCAATATCCAACCAGGGACATTTAAACATTATTATGTAATTTTTCCACATGTAACAATGTTCAATAATTTCATCCAACATGCCGTAAAATTCGACATCAGTTTCTCTATGATATGATCATCTCAATAAAACTCCAAATATCATTGTTTTTTGATTACCAATATTGGCGTGTATTAAATTCAAAACCATTCACCAAATATGCATTATAATATTTATCCATTTAGATGGCGGGTTACTCTATATACACAGTCGCTTATCAATTTATTCATCATTTTGAGACACCTAAAAATTTGTAAAAAAAATTAACAATATAATAAATAATAAATTGAATTGATATGTTAAATCATCAATAATTTATGTTACCAGTTTCTGAAACCATTGAATTTTTTTCGTCGTTCTTTAAAATAAAATGATTTAATTTGTTGAAGTTGTTTTATTATATAATTATAATATAACCTAAAAATAAAATATGTTTACATAATGTAAAATATATTATAGAATAGGTGATATAAGCAGTCACAGTACAAATGATGTCATTTCTACACAATTGAGTAGAACATAAGTAGGAGCTCGATGATTTTCATCATCTAAAATCCATCGTTCATGAACTCCACTGAATCCATGCTCTAGCTAATAAAGAACTGAAAATTTATTGGTCATTTCATCATCAACATTACCCTAGTTACATCCCATGAGGTACGATTTGGAGAGATATACATATTTAAAATAATGAGAGTAGAGAAAAAGCAATTAACACTTGAAAATAAGCTTCAGTAATTGAACCTTCAACTGATGCTTTGTTAGGTACATTTTTTCAATTTCAGCATGCATCACTCAAATGGGTACATCCATAAAAACTGTACCAGACCACAAAATTTAGATTCTTATGGAAAATTTTATTAGATTTACATTGAGTCAAAGAAAGCTGGTGGGAATATTTTTTCTAGTTTACATATATTTACAATAACATCATTGTCATGTTTTCTTAGTGCATTGTAGTATGTTGTAACCGAAAAAGTGTCTCGAAAAAATATTATATGTCTGTTATCGAATACAAAATCATTGAATTCAACAAAACCTTTGAATCCAATCAGTATAATCCTTTCCATTATAACATTATAATAATGAGTTTTAATATGGTAATGTGACCATTCTTAACACATCTGCGCAGATTTGATGCATAGCCATCTGGAAGTCTCAAATATGCAATACACTGACAAAATAATAAGAAAATATCATTTTACATGGTATAAGATGATTTTGGATTCATTATACTCTTTGATCTGACATTTTTAAACAGTTCAAGTTCCGATCATCTACAAATTTGGGAAAGATGTATTCATGTATTTCAATTATCTTTGGTTTTAATTGGTGTATCGAAAACAATATGAAATAAAATATCAAAATAGTTCTTCTCCCTATACATAACATCCAACAAGTGGTAGACAAACAAATCATACCAATATGGTTGATCCCAAAATAGGGTATGTTTTATCTAATTGTGTTCTCTTCCAAAGCCATGAATTTTCAATTGGTTTACTATTATCCCAAATGTGGTGGAAGGTAACGAAAATACAACATATTTTAACTCTATAACTGAGATCATTTTTTAGGTTCATCCCTTTCAATTGTGACATTTCTGAAATGATATTTGTTTCTTTGAAAAGGATGATCACTTGGGAGAAATCTATGATGAAAATCAAAACAGCAAGGTTTTTTCCATTGTTGAGCTTAAATTCATTTTTTTCATTCATACAGTAAGGAGATTATTTCAGACCATTTGTACTCCAGTCAGATAACATTCCATATGCTAAAAATTCACTAATTTTCCATATCAATGAAACATTTAATATGAAATTTTATTTTTCAGCAACATCATATATACTAACACAATTTCTCCATAAAGAATGTAACTCGTCAATCAATGGTTTCAAATAAAGATCAATTTTTTTTTTCATATTCTATGATATTAATAATGTCAAAAATATATAGGGATTATTTATCAACATCCATGGTGGTAAATTTTACGGAGTTATAATGATAGACCAACATGAATACATACTACCATAATAACCAAATGGACGGAACCCATAAAAAAGACTTAATCATGCATTTTGGGATTATAATGAAAAATATAGATCAAGTCGGTCAAAATGTTTCCATGAATCACCATAAGATAAATGATTCAAAAATTTACCTGTTGAATTCTTATTTTTGTGCCCTGACATCATTGACGATGCATTCTGAGACATAAATAATTGTTGAAACCATAGTGTAAGCGGAAAATATATAAATTTTTTTTTCAGTAATGTGGTTTACCTAGGATGTCTCTAGAAGGGGACTGCACACAAAACCGTTTTTCAGGTTTAAAAGAGGGTAAAAATGGGGTGTTATATAAGAAAATGATTGAATAAAAATTAAAATTTAAATGAATGAAAATGTATGATATTAAAAGGGTTATTACGTCAGGGATGGATTATTAATTATAATGCTATAATTGTTAAATTTAATTCAAACCTCTTCTTCTTAGTTGATTTTAGTGAGATTCCACAATCATTTCCTCTTACTTCCTTGGTCAAATCATAATGTTGAGAGAAAACCTTACCAAGATCTCAGTTTGGTTCACTCTCCTTCCATGTGTAAAATAGTTTTATTTATTATCCTCAATTGACAAGAGAAATACCTGATCGGGTATTGTTTATCCAAATCAATCAAAACCATTCCCCACCCCTTTTACACATACTGACGATATTCGAGTACTTCACCACTAATCCATGGTCTATTCAATCATATATAAACTATAAATTAGTAGAGGGATATAATGATTATTTAACCATGGAAAAAGTCAATAACATAATTAAAATTCATGAAATATGGAACTTGATAAAAAATCAGATATATGAAATTGAATATAACTTTGATGAAAAAAGAAATTCTTTTCAATTACTTCCAAGAACTCAAGATTTAAAAATAGAAAATCAACCCTTCGCAAAGCACTGAAATTATTTACCCCACCATGGTAAGGGTAACCGATATGAATGGGAAAGAATGAGGCATTAAAAAAATATGAAAAAAAGAGAATGGAAAAAATTTATTTTCATTGGTGTCCAGATGGAATGGGATGGAATGAGAGATGCTTTAAGAGAGAGGAGCTCTCCTCCTTTTCTAGCTAGACTTTTCCCCCCAAATATTGATGCTTTTTACCCATATTAAATGGAATCATCACTAGTTACACCATTATTTAATTTAGTTCATAATTATATTGGGCGTTTTTCCTCAAACATTCAGCATATTTGGACATGTATTTTGATAGTTATGCTTGTTTTACTCGTATCATTTATTTTGTCAAGTCAGACTCTCCAAATCAAAAACTTCTAAATTTGGATGCATTAATGACCCCTTAAACGGTTAATTAACGCATACTTTTATTAATTAAATATGCTACCAAACTCCTTGTGTGTCTACCAACTAAATTTCTCAACATTTGGGCCCACCAATAATGATTTGTGGATCCCACATCAAAACTAGGTAGAGCAGTAAACAGTTTCGTGCTCGCATTTGTGAGCTTCTTTTAAGCTTCCATATGAATGATTCAGCTTTTGGTAAAAAGGGATGAAATGATCCTATGGATGTTTATAATCTTAAAAAAAAATTAGATTTTGTATTATTGTATAAAATTTTTTATCCATAATATGAAAATTATTTAAAATAGTTAAAAATCTGAAATCAGTCATTTTTACTGTTCAGTTCAAAATAACACCAATATCATAAAAATACAGCAAATCACTTAACGTAAAACATTTTTGGGTTTAAAAAAATGAAATTCAATGTAAATTTATTGAAAATATTTTCACAATCAATTTCTCTATACAAAGCACTTAAAATCTTCGACAACTGAACATCAAAATCAAATAAAATCTAGTCTAAAACACATACCAATGAGATCTAACAAATCCATAATATGAAAAAAAAATATCATGAATCACCAAAGAAAATTATTTCAAGTCCTACATTTTAGATTATATAATATATTTCATCTTCATTTCTTATCCCATGCACACAAAACACCCACCTCACATGAATTTTCTCTTATCTCATTAATATAAATGATCAACAAGGCTTTTCTCATCCAAACTCACACAAGAGTCACCATAGGCTTGATATACTCCTACATCTCTACCCGATGAGTGCTAGGGACAGGTGTTTCTCATGGAGACTATTCAAGGTTGTTCTATGGCTTTTGGTTGGTAGGATTTAGATGTAAAAAATTCTAATGCCTAAAAAGGAGGGCATGGCTCATTTTGAAGAAAAATTGCAATATTATAATTTTCAATCATGTATGGTCTCCTTCTCTCCCGATTTATAGTAGATCGACTCCATCCTTACGAGAAATTAAGGAATGTTTATGCCATTTAGAATTTCACTGAAAATTATTTCTAAAACATTGTTTCTTTTATCATGAATGCTCCAGATAGGAAGAACATTATTTTTTTACATTGGAAGCTTTAGAAAGGAACAATTTCTTTTATCTTGAATGCTCCAAAAAGGCACAACTTCTTTTATCTTGAAAGCTCTAGAAAGGCACATCCTCTTTTATCACGAAATCTCTAGAAGGGAACTTCATTTTAAAAAATGAACAGTTGAAAAAAAACATCATCTCTTCAATATTTTATATTCCACCCAATGTATCACCAAATGTGGTAGTACGCCAAAAGGAATCATCCCCCACATTTTAGTTCAACTAGATCCTGAAATTTCACATCAAGAGTAGGTTGGATAGGGAAACTTTTCTTGAAATGAGGAATAAAACTAGAAGTCAATTCATGGATTCTAATGGATAAAGAAGGTTAAATGAATAAGACAGGACATAATAAAAGGTATTATTTTGAAAACAGGGGCATAAAACAAAATAACTGCCTCAATAATTTAAAACACAAGTTCATAAAACCCTAAAATTTTGATAAGAATAAATCAAATTCTTGTTAAAGAAAACATGGTATGGTTATATAAAGAAATGAGGTGAATGAAAATAATCTGACAAAAATGGTAATGAAATCTCACAGGAATGTGATTTAAAAAATAAAGATAGTGAGATGTGGCCTGGAATTCAAAAATAAGAGTACATTTTATGAAATTACAGATGATTTGAACTTGAAATAATGTCATTTCTGCATTCATTTGTGCTCAATTTCCTGGAATATATTATCTCACTCATTGAAATAGTTTTCAAGAAAAAATTAAATGATAAAAAATTTAGATCAAAATTTTTGACCCCAAAAAACATTTAAAAAATAAACACACAAATATCAGGATTTTTTATATAAAAAAATATAAACCAAACAAGAAATGAAAATCCTAAACTGAAAAGGTTCTCTCCCCCACACATAAAAAATGCAGTGTCCTCCGTGCATTCAAATGGATTAAAAATGTAAAAAAAATTTAAAATGGATCAAAGCATGAATGAATGTGTAAGGAAAGGTATGACCTGATGGATTTTATTGATAAATAGGTTTGAGGAGTGTTATATCCTCCACGGGCTCTAATGGGAGGGTCACAAGGAATTTCGTTAGCCTATGCCCATTCCCAGTGAATGGATCATGAACTGCATCTTTCATAATCTGCCTGGGGCCAAAAAGGATATACATGAGCAACTATAAATGGACATTCCCTTCAAGAAAGTTGTTTACCTGGAATCATCTTGAATCTTTAGAGAAATAAAAGCACATTGTCTCTATGATAGAAGTCTTTCAGTCGATTCATCTTTTCATGAGCCACTCTTGTTCTTTCATTGTAAATCCTAGAGTTTTAAAATGATTCCATTCGTATTTCCTCTAACTCGTGAATCATCAATATTAATTCCTTCCTAGAAGTTTCAAGGTCCAAATTCATTTTACTCTTAGCCCAATACGCCTTATGCTCCAATTCCACAGGTAGGTGGAAGATTTTCCCACAAATCATTCTATATGGAGTCATTAAAATCGAGGTTTTTTAGGCTGTCCAGTAAGCCCATATGTAATCTTCCAACCATTGGCTCCAATCATTCCTATTTGTATTAATAGTCTTTTCAAAAATTTCTTTGATTTCCCTATTGGAAAAATCATCTTGACCATTAGTATGTGGATGATAGGGAGTTGATGTTTTATGATGCACCCCTTACTTCTTCAGCAAATTCTTCATTCTACAATTGATGAAGTGAGTCCCTTGATCACTGAAGATTGATTTGGGCACTCCAAACCTATAAAATATGTTAGACCTAACAAAATGACAAACAACATTAGCTTCACAAGTATTTGACCTTTGGATTCCACCGATTTGGAAACATAATCCACTAGAAGAAAGATATTATAATTTCCAAATGGAACCAGGAAAGGTCCCATAAAATCTATCCCCAAAATGTAAAAAAATTCACATATATTTCCTTTTTAGGCATTTTTCGTCTCTTTTAAATATATCATTAAAACTGACATTTTTCTTATATTTTGCAAAATTCATGAGCATCTTTAAAAATCATGGGCCAATAAATTCCACATTATAAAACCTACGTTTCTATCATTTCATCTCTAAAGTGGCTTCCCCAAGATAAAGTGTGTCAAAAATCAAGACATATTTAACTTATCTTTTATGTAAACTTTTTCTTATTACTTGATCATTGCAAATCATCCAAACGAATGGATCATCCCAAATGTAATACCTGTACTCTGAATTCAGTTTTTGAATTTGGTGAGAATTGAAATGAGACGGAACCTGAGATGTTACCAGATAATTGACCATGTTATCATACCAAGGAACTTCTCCTAAAACCAATGTACAACTACTCTCCTGGACGGTGATCATTCAGTGGTTCTATTTCTGGAATTTCAGCTTCAGCAGTGTTCGGAAGTCTGCATAAATGATCAACCATGTTGGTCTAAGATACCTTTTTGTTCCTGATTTCTATGTTGAACTCTTGTAGTAGTAACAACCATCTCACTGGACTTGGATTATCTCCATCCTTCTTTATCAATTACTTGGGAGCTGCCTGATCAAAAAATATAGTGACTTCACTTCTATGCAGATATGATCTAAATCATTCCAAAGCATAAACAACAACTAAAAACCCATTTTCTGTTGTTATGTAATTGAATTATGCTACATCCAAGGTTCATGAATAATATTCAACGACTTGTGGCCTGCCCTCAATTTTTTGAGAAAGGATATCTCCAACAACTTGGTTGGAAGCTTCAAAAAGTATCTCAAATAGTTATTCCCAATTTGGGGGCTACATCACAGGTGGTTCAATCAGTCTCCTTTCTAACTCATCAAAGGATTCCCAACAGGAACCATTGAAATCAAAATCGTCATCATTAAAAAGAAATCTAGATATAGGGAGATAAATCTTACTGAAATCCTTGATATACCTTCTGTACAATCCTACAGGTCCTAAAAAATATCTAACATGATTCACACAAATTGGGTAATGTAACGAATTTCTCACTTCATTTTTTGACTTATCAACATCAATACCCATATTAGAAATGTCATACCCAAGGACAATTCATCTCTCAACCATGAAATGTAATGTTTCAAATTTTAAAATAATAATCTTTTCAAATCATGTTTTCAAAACATTTTCCATATTTTTCAAACAATGGTCAACGGAGCTTCCAAAAACCATGTAATAATCCAGGAAAACCTCTAATAAATCATCAATGTGATAAAAAAAAAATACAATGCACCTATAAAATGTACCTGTAGTATTACATAATTCAAATGGCATCCTTTAATATGAAAAATAGTCGAAGGGACATGTAAAGGATGCATTCTCTTGATCCTCAGGTGCAATGGGTACCTGGAAATTACCTAAAAATCCATCCAAAAATAAATAATTAGTTCTCCCACCATGGTCTCTAACTTCTGATCAATGAAGGGAATTGGGAAATGATCTTTCACAGTGACCTAACTCAACTACATAAAATCAATGCACACTCTCCAGTAATTTTAAATTCTCATAGGGGTTACTTCATTATTTTCATTCATCACAGTGGTCAGGCCAGTTTTTTGGAACTAAAAGAATTGGGCTAAATTACTATGAATCTAAGATGGGATAGATGATCCCAGCTTCCAATAGCATCCCAACCTCCTTTGTCACAACCACCATTAAAGTGGGACTCAATCTCCTTTGGGGTTTCCAGATAGGTTTGTAATCTCTCTCAAGAAAAATTATTTGTGATCATATTTTTGGGTTGATTCCTAGAATATCACCTATAATCCACCTTATCGCATGGATAATCTCTCTTAAAAGATAAATCGATGATTTTTTTATGGATATTCAAAATATTATTAGTAATTATCACTCGTATTTTCTCTCCCTCTCTAAGGTAAAAATATTTCAAAATATTAGGAAGTTGTTTCAGTTCTAAATCAGGGGGATGCTCTTGGGATGAAACTAAATTGATATTTCCCATATCAAAATTTTGGACCATTTTCACACAAGAAACCATATCATCTTCTTCATTATTTAAAAAATCACCAATGAAATCAGATTTTACCTCTTTCTCTCACATGAAGTCAGAATCTCCAATATCATGGGAATCCACATGTTAAATGATATTTCCAATGGACGAAGTTCCTCATACATCTAAGAGTTCATAAAGCTTACCTGATTCTTCAATGGGATCTGTAACAACATCAGGGGAAAGTTAAAAGAGGGTGTGATCATCCGATGGGTGCCTCATGGATTCAAAAATATTTATGTGGATAGTACTCTCTTCAAACTCCATGGTGAGTGTCCCCTCTTGGATATTGATGATTGTTTTATCCATATTCATGAAATGTCACAGAAATATGATGGGTGTATATGATGGGCTTCTATATTCTACCATATTTAGCACATAGAATTCAGCTATAAAAAATAGATCATTTACTTTCACAAGGACATCCACCAAAACACCTGTAGGTAAAACTATGGATCTGTTTGCAAGGTGGACCACCACTCTTGTGGGATTGAAGTCTCCCATCTACACAGAAGTGTATATTGAGTGATGAAATACATTAATTGAAGCACCTAGATCACATAAATCAATAGAGAAATTTAAATAGCCAATGGTTCATGGAATGGAAAACGTCCCTAGATCATGACATATGGTTCGAAATTTGGGTGTGATAAGGGCTGAGAAACTTCTTCCCAAATTTGTTCTTTCATTCCCTTGAAGTCACCTCTTCATGGTGCAATGATCCTTGATAATTTAGCATACTTATGAATTTTATTGACTGCTTCAAGTAAGGGGATATTGATTTCAACTTTTTGGATGGTGTCCAGAATTTCATTTTGAAGTGCTTCATCTTGTTATTTTTTTGATTTAATCATCTGTGATGAAATGGATGGGGTAGTATTTCTTCTCCCTTTGTTGTCTTATAAATCGTGTTTCTTGTCTCTTATTACATGACATATCCTGATCTTCCTCCTCTTTCTTCTCTTCTTCATAATCAATTTTCATAGTATTTTCATAGTTTACAACTTCATTCTCCCAAACTCATGTGGTCTTGTTTTAGGTTCATGTGATGCTGGTGGTGTGAGAACATTCCACTTCTTATTGGTATCATTCTGATATTATCCATTTGGTATGAGATTGTTTGGGAGGGTTGTTTCCATGTATTTTTTGTTAGGAAGTCCCTGATACCTTCAAAAATGGTGGGAAAAAATTTTACAGAGTCATTCAGCCCCTCAATATCAGATATATGTTGTTGGTTCAAATTTATGGGTTTTATACTGAAAGATGGATGCTCATAGGGTTTTAAGAAAGTGGGTGGTTGGTGGTGATAAGGATGGATATAAGATTTATTTTGTTGAAATGGTGGGGGATTTGGAATTGTTACAGGAATGGGGGTCTAGCAAGATTCTGCTAATTTCCAAACACATATTGATCATGGTTTGGCTCTCGCCATCCTTGGTTTTATGGGAATTACCTTTGCAGAAAAGCTGCCGCCCAAGTTTCCATTTCCTTTATTTCAGCACATTGGTTGGTGAAATGATCAGGTGATAAGAATAAACCACATACCTTAGCATGTTCATGTTGGTCACCCACTTATTTCACGTCCATCTGTCTAAAAAAACTAGTTAGCTATTCAATCTTAGTTTCTAGTAAGGGTTATGGATGAGAAGTTTGTACTTCATGAATACCTCTTGTGCTGAAACCACTTGTTCCAAACTGTGGTGAGTTCTGAGAAATCTTCTCAATCAAACCTTTGGCTTCTTCTGGTGACTTGTCAATCAATTAACCTCCAGATGATTCATCGAGAAGGTTTATATCAATTTCTACTAAGCCTTGATAGATGAATACAATAAATTGATGCTCTTCTATGTCTTTATGTTGGAAGATGGAACCTTGATTTTTAAATCAATCCTAGTACTCGTAAAGGGATTCTCCAGCTGATTTTTTGATGGCATAGATCTCCATTCTGTGGGCTATACTTCTTGTGGTGGGGAAGAATATTTGCATGAAGCATCTCACCAAGTCTTTCCAATCATCCCAATATCCAGGTTGTAGGCCATACAACCATTACATATTAACTCCTTTTAATGAAAATATGAACACATTATACATTACTTGTTCCTTAGCTACTCCACATGGTCTGAAAGTTGAGAAGACATGTGTGAACTCTTTAATATGTTTGTTAGTATCTTTACCTTCCATGTCATGAAACATTAAGCAATGGAATTATGTAATGTTTTATCTAAAAATAATTTTTTATCACTAGCCTGAAAGGATGATTATTTTAATTAAGGAATTGTGGGTTACATTGGTCTCTAAGTGATGGGTTTTCATTTGCATCCATTATGACAAGATCAGAGTGAACACTTGTAGTTTCACCCAAGTCTGTAAGAGAATTTTTCACAAATTCAGGTTGTAAATTAATGTTTCTATGCCTATTCAAAAACTTCCATTCAATTTAAGGATCAATGGGGCATTTTTTAGTGTTTGATGTTTTAGACATGCATCTTTGGAATGAAAATAATAAAAGGGAAAAGAAAGAGAGAGGGAAAAAACTGTTGGCACTATCTCCCATGAAACGACGCCATGTTTGATGCATGCCTATCATTGGGCATGGATAAAAAATTATTTCCTACGTTAAAATCTAGTAATGTGGATAACCTAGGATGTCTTCCAAGTGGAGTGCACACGAAATAGTTTTTCAAGTTTAAAAGAGGGTAAAAATGGTGTGTTTGATAAGAAAATTATTGAATGGAAAATCAAATTCAAATGATTAAAAAACACTGATTTTAAAAGGGTGATTAGATTAGGGTTTTTTTCTAATAGTAATTTTATCCTTATTCAATTTAATTAAAACCTTTTCTTATTTGTTGAATAAAGTTATTTTCGACAATGTTTTCTTCTCAATTCCTTGGTGAAATTATGATGGTGAGAGAAAACCTTACAAAGATGATTTTTTGGCCAACTATCCATCCATGTGTAAAATAGTTTTATTGAATATCATCAATTTAAATGGGAAATACCTGATCGGGTCTTGATTATTCAAAATAATCACGGACATTTCCTACACCTTTTAAATGTACTGATGATCATCAAGTACTTCACTACTAACCCATGGTCTATTCCATCGTATATTAACCAAAAATTAGTGGAGGGAGATAATGATTATTTTACCATGGAAAAACTAAATAACAGAATTAAAATTTAATAAATACCACCCTTGATAATAAAATCTGCTATATGAAATTAAAAACATCTTTGAAGAAGAAATAAATTTCATTCAATTACTTCCAAGAATTCCAGAATTAAAAAATAAAAAACCAACCCTTCTCAAATCACTTCATATGTTTACCCAAGCATGGTAAGGGTAATAGAGATTAATAGGGAAGGATAAGGCATTAAAAAACATTGGAAAATAAATTTAATAAAAGATAAAGCTGAAAATTTCTTCTCCTTGCTGTCAAGAAGAAATGTGAGGGAATGATATATGATTTGAGAGGGAGGATCTCTCCTTCTTTTATAGACATATATTTTCCCTAATGTTGACACATTATAGCCCCATTAAATTTCATCTTCGTGTGTTTCACCCTTCTTGAACATTTTTTATAATTATCTTGGATGTTTCCCCTCAAAATTTCAGCAGATTTAGACAAGTATTCCAAGATTTATGCCTTTTTACTCGTACCATTAATTCTATCCTATCAGACTCTCCAAATCGAAATCTCTAGATTAAGATGATTTAATAAAATAATAAACAGACAATTAACAAGTCCTTTCCTCAATAAAAGATGTTCTCAAATAAATTTCGCATCCACCCACTGAATTTCACAACAATTAGGCCCACCGAGAAAGAGTTATGGATCCCACATCAAAACAAGATAGATCAGTAAACAATTTTCATGCTCCAATTTGTGAGATTATTTTGAGCTTCCATATGGACGATTTAGCTTTTGGTAAAAAAAGGCTGAAATTATCCCTTGGATGTGTAGAATTAGAAAAAACAAAGAATATGGATGTTTGGATTATTATAGAAAATGTTATGGCCAAATTACAAAATATATTTAAAAAGTTAAAAATCTGAAACGGGCCATTTTTACTATTCATCTCAAAATAACACCAATATCATAAAAATGCATCAACTCATCTTGAAGTAACTCATTTTTTGGTTTAAAACAATGAAATCCAATGTAAATTAAATCAAAAAAATTTGATCTATCAATTCCATATTATTCTTAATTATTCTTTATTATTCTTAATTATACCTGATTATTCCTAATTATTCTTAATTATTCTTAACAATTCATAATTATTCCTAATTATTCCTAATTATTTCTGATTTTGGTAATTATTTCTAATTATTTCTAATTATTCCTAATAATTCTAATTTATTCATAATTATTCCTAATTATACTTTATTTTTCCTAATTTTTCATAATTTTTGCTAATTTTTTTATATATTCCTAAATATTACTAATTATTACTAAATATTTCTAATTATTACTAATTATTTCTAATTATAAGTAATTATTACTAATTATTACATTTTATTAATATTTTTATTGGTTATTACTATTTATTATTAATTAATACTAATGATTACTAATTATTAATAATTATTCTAATTATTACTATTTACTACTAATTATTTCTATTTATTACTAATTACTAGTAGTTATTAATATTTATTACTAATTATTACTAATTATTAGTATTTATTACTATTGATTAGTATTTCTTACCATTTATTACAAATTAATACAAATTATTACAAATTATTACTAATTATTAAAAATTATTAAAAATTATTACTAATTATTACGGATTATTATTAATTATTACTCATTATTACTCATTATTACTAATTGTTACTAATTATTACAAATTAGAACTATATATTACTAATTATTCGTAGTTATTACTAATTATTATTAATTATTTCTCTTTATTACTATTTCTTACTATTTATTAATATTTATTACTAAGTATTACAAATTAATTTTCTTATTACATCTTATTACTAATTATTACTAATTATTACTAATTATTACTATTTATTACTAATTATTTCTAGTTATTACTACTTATAACTATTTATTATTATTTATTACTATTTATTACTAATTATTACTATTTATTACTAATTATTACTAATTATAACAGTGTATTACTAATTATTACTCTTCATTAGTAATTGTAAATATTTATTACTAATTGTATATATTTATTACAATTTTTCCTATTTATTAGTATTTTTTCTTAATTATTACTAATTAGCGTTATTTACTATTAATTAGTGAAATTTATAACTACTAATTACAAATTGTCGCTAATTATTTATATACATTACAAATTATCATTAATAATTATTAGTTATTACTAATTACTAAGAATTAGTACTAATAATTACAATATATTATTACAAATAAATACTTATGATAAATAAATTAAAATCAAATATAATTACATAAAATCAAAACTAATTAAAATTAATATAAAAAATGAAGTAAAAATTAAATTAAATAAAACATAAATATCATTAATCATGATCAGTTATAATTATAGAGGGCTTTACGACATCCTTGTAAAAAACTAACTTAAAAAAATGTTCACTCTAAAATTAGATTTTAGAGAGACATTGATAGTAGGAATTGAGGGGAATGAAAAATAGATTGAGGTATATATGGGTTAGATTAGTTGTAACAACAATATTTTCCACGAGATACCCATCACAAATAGTACTGTTTTAATTGGGACCTATCACAAAGACCTTCGGTCATAGTTGGCATTTAAAAGGGTATTTTCGATGTGTCTCATTGCAAAAAGTGACCTGCAGACACACTTTTTGAGATGGATCAACATCCCATTGCAAACAGTATTTACCACTACTGGGTATTTTTCACTACACCCATCGTAAATACCATCCGGTAGACGCACTATTTTGTGACAGGGGAATTCAACCATCCAAAATAGTATTTACCACCTCACGGTATTTGCGACGGGAGGTGCCTCCCCATAACAAATACCCTTACGTGCGATTTGGCACAAAAACCGTGACAAACAGCACGTAACGTTTTGCGATTGGACCCCAAGTCCCGCCGCAAATAACAGATTATTTGCGACGGGTTGACTCTGCAATAACAAATAACTCGTCGCAAAAACCAGTCTTCTTCTTAGTCATGGTTCAATATGGTAATGAGGTATTTTTTATGTCTTAATCACAGATTAACTATTTGATTTACAATTCTAAATCAGAATTTATCACCAAGATATTCACATGTACATGAAGATCTAGACTTAGCCTTGCAATGAGATCCTGATATTATGCATCAATATTCAAGCACCATTATGACAACATGAAGAAGCAATGTAAGACTAACGTTTCAAGAAAAATTAGTATGACACCTGAACCCAATTATTAATTCTTGTGGTCCCCCATCCTCCACCCTATTGACCATCTAAATGCACCATCATAATTCATATCCCATATTTAGAAGACCTCTTGATTGGAGAAGTCCACTTCTCTATGGAATTATATATCCAATGATGTTGTCTCAACTAAGGGGTTATCACCTTGATAATATTTCAATTCTTGTACTTTGATCATTTTTGTGTGGAAATAAATGAAACTCAACCTATTGTAGGATATCATCCCACAATAAATAAGTTTCATTCCATGTTAGATTTATGATAATATAAATGATTGGGCTTCTATGAGAGACCAGACAACCCTTGAAATTCTTAGGGTACTACCACTATTTTTTTGAGTAAACATTTCTTCTCAAAATATGAATAATGAGTCCAAGCATCGATCATTGTTCACATGATGATATAAATTCTATATACTCATTCGCATCATTCTTTTTCATGTTGATAGCACCTAATAATTTCTATAAGGAGTTTTTATATAATATAAGTCCCTTTTCATCAATAGGAATCATCATCACTAGTTGGTTAAAAATATATTTCATGTGACTTGTGAGTTATTCCTTGAAATCATCAGTCCACTTATATGTAACCCCATTTTTCATCAGCATGGTGATGGGAAGGAATTTTATATTATGATCATTTATAATGAATCTCATTTATTCTAAGTGACCTTGATGTCCTCTCAATATTATGTGGTCATGAGGTGGTGACACAGAATAAATAACCTTTCTCTTCTCAGGATCTACATCTATTCCTTGGAGTATGGTGAATCCATCAAATTGTCTATAGGTACTTCCAAATGAACACATTAAGGGTGTCATTTTTGGGATACACTTTCAAAATTTATTCAACATTGGTTTAATATAGCCCATGTGTTATGAGTTTTGTCAAGATTAAACCAGTATACCATTATTGAAACATTAAAAAAATTCCCAGATATGGTTTGGAGATGTGATATATGGACTGTTTCTACATATCACTAATATTATTTAGGGAAAATGAAATTTATTAAATGAAAAATACTCCATGGGTGGCCTAACGATGATGGAATATTCATATTTTTCATTAATTGAAATTAAATTTTGTCCGAAATAGACATCCATAAAATATAATGACTTATATTTGGATGTTACATCGATTAGTGGATCATTAATCTAGACTGGTATATCATCCTTCAAGAAGTGACAATTGAGATCTTTTAAATCAATGAATGCACTAAATTATTTTTTGTTCTACCTGAGAGGAAATATATTATCCAACCATTTTGGATATTGGACCCCTCTAATGAAGTTGGATAGGATTATTTTAACACCCCAAGGTTTTCTAAAAATAAATTTAATTCCTTGATATTTTGATGAATTTAGATATTTATAAGTTGCATTTTATCATAAATTTATTGCGTCTATGTTTTGAATTTTGAAAAATGATCATGTATAATTATGTTTAGTGTGTTATTTGGAGTCTATTGGTACCAACATGTTTTTTGGTGAATAATAATGTATGCTTATGAATAGTAATATGAATAGTAATATGACCCTAATGAATAGTAAATTGTATTCTAATTATATTTTCCTAAGGATTTAAGATAATGAAATCTTGATTAATTTTTAAATGTGATATAAAAGAAGTTGTATTTTTTAAATTATTAATTTTTGAATTAAGTATTATTTTTTATAAAATTAAAATTAAAAATATTTAGAAAAATATTTTAAAAAAAGGACTTCATTTTTTAATTCTACATATCGATAAATGGTTAGCGTGTATTTTGGGGAATTTTCTAAAATAGTTGATTTTTCAGTGAATAGTATTAAATATAGTTTTGAGTTTCAGTGTGTTAATGACGTGATTAATGATGTAATAATGATGTAATTTATCTAGTCGACTTTTGTATAGTAAAATACATTATGAGGCTTCTTATGTGTCTTATACCATTGGAAAATGCAATTGGCATGCCCATGGTTTTGCAAATACCTCTAATGAGGTGTCCCTTGGAAATTATTAGAACAATCCCTCACTTTTGCTATAATTACCAACAAATTCCTTCATTAACATCATTCAAAATTCCTCATCAATGAATATCTAGCCTCCTTACCTCTCTAGTATCTCTCCCAAGTATTTCCCATGCCCCCAATTTCCCAGACATCATGTTCTAAAAGTTACTCTACAAGGTAAGAAAATTATCAATTTCTTTCTTTTTTGCATTCATGTTTTATTTTATGTCATTTAACATTCAATATTCCATACCATGTTATTATTTACATCTTATTCCTGCTATATTATGTATTTTGATTCATTTATGGATGGGTGATCCTTTTCCCCATTCATTTTAATATTTTCTAAAACCATATTACATAGCTGTTAGGATAGCGAATTTTGGTAAGGGATTTCTCAATTATTATTTTATTTCGAGTTATTTATTTTCTTATTAATTCTTCTTCACTTCTTTCCCAAGATTCATGAATGATCTATAAAAATTTTATATTCTGTATTTTTTCATGTTCATGGAGAATTTTATCATTATTATTCTCTTTTCCCACTTATTCAAGAAATAAAAAAAATGTTCGCGATAAGTCGAATTACCGACATCGTGGATGATGTGATTTCTATTTCCAAAAATTATTTCATGTCTGGTCTTGAAACCATTTATATGGTTGAACCATATTATAATATATTTTTTATGTCTCATCCATGGTTCTGGAATTATTTTGTACTCATGGTTTTAATTTAAAAGGAAAAATAATGTGGTTATTATTAAAGAACCACTAAAATGATCTAAACGAACATCATTAATATTTTAACATATGAATAATCTGCATATAAAACATCCAAATGATAAATAGTAAAAATTATGGTACTGGAAATATGTAAATACCATTCCATTACAATACTATAGTTTCACTTCCAATCAACATGAACATCCATCATGAACCAATCATGGAAATCATGTAACTAACTCACCTCAAACAGTGCAAGGAACAAAAAACAATCAATTAAGTGGTGAAATGAGGTTATGAAATGATCATATAAGATTTTATAAACATGAAAATGTTTATGTAAATTACTAATACCACCATCTTTACCATTATACAGTATGTTTAAACAATTTTGATGTAAGACGAGCCTAAGGTAAGGTAATTCTTAAATTGATTTCCATCCATTGGGTTAACCTTATTCATCATTATTTATGTTGTATTTAAATTTGTTGTGTGATTAATTATGATTATACAATTTTTAGTTATGTATATTTATAGACTTTATAAATATTACATCCACTAAATTAATTATCACTTCAATTATATGATATTTATAAGGGACTCTTCTTTTAAAACCCTCTATTAAAATTCTGTTTTTCAAAATTCAAAAGTAATGTTTTTAGGCTAATAATCATATTTTATGATTATTTTCTGGTTTTTGGGAAATGGTTATGATGTAGTATGGGACATATAATTTATTTCAATGCATTGTGTATGTGTATGTTGGAGGACAACCATATGGTTACTCCATGTGTAACTACGATGGTTACAAAAATAGTAAGGTAGTCGTGAGGGTTGCAAATTATAAGGTAGTCGGAAGGGTTACAAGATTATATATGTAATTTCCCATTATACCTCTATATTTCTAGTTATTTTCATAGGTATTATGGAAAACTCATGTTTCAAAAATTAATTATCTTTATACTGGTGATAAGTATGTCTTTTGGAAATAATTTCATACGTTACAAGTATTTCTAGACTAATGTGTTCTTTCCTTTTTTTTATCCATTCCAGAGTTTCTATGCTCATCCCAATTTTCAAATGATTTTCATAGATTAATGGATGTGCAAGACAATGAATTAATCCATGTTAAATGTTGAATAATTTTCAAGGAATCTTGTTTTATGTTTAAATTTTTTAAATTTTTAAAAAAATGGAAACTATTTTTATGGTATCCACTATGTAATAATTGGTAATGGTATGAATGTATTACGTCCCAAATCTCTAAATATCTAAACATTAAAATATCCTCAATGAAAAATTAAGTGTTTTCGTGACTAAATTCATGATTATGTACATAATAAGGTTGGGTCCTTATAGTTTTTATCAAAGGATTCTTTAGATAACTTTTGGGGATATGATGATGTTAAAATAATATCATAAAATATTTTTACTCTATAGTTAATGTTTAATCTTTATATAATTTAATGATTTACATGTTGAATAATCTAAGATATTTTTTTAGAATGGTTGTACATAGAAGGAACAAGGATGCTGAAGAGGAGAGGCAGTGACAGAACGATATCCTTCCGGATCTATATCCTGGAATGGTAGGGATTAAAATTAAACAGTTTGTGACAGAAATGGCTCAGCTAATGATGGAAATAAATGTTTTTGGAATCCGTGCAAGAGAAAAATTATAGGTAAAACAACGGAACATGATATTAGTTGAACATTTGTTGAGACAACACCCTCCTGCTTTCAATGGATCATCTAACCTAGTAGCAACTGAATTATAGATCAAATACCATGTAAAGATATTGGATGTTATGGGATGTTCAGACAGTAAAAAGGTATGTATTTCCATTTAACAATTTGAAGGTGAATCTAATTAGTGGTGGTCTATGGTATTATATATTTGGTGTAGAGAGGATTTTGATTCTTTATAGTGTGATTAATTTAAAAGTCTTTTCCTTTAAAAATATTTTCCTAAGGTGGTGCGACATAGGATGAAGAATAAATTTCTTGAATTGAAGAAAATGTAGGGGGATTCAGTGGCTATGTATGAAGTAAACTTCACCCAACTGGAAAGGTATGATCCAAATCATACTATGGATCTTGATAGTAAAATCAGCAACTTTTACTTAGGATTGAAGCCAAGGTATCGAAGGGTTTTTCCCTCCCGTGAATTCAAAAGTTATTAGAATCATGTTTGATGTGATGAGTTGGTAGAGATAGAGTTTTCTGAAGATCATGTGAATTTTGGAGGTAAGGAGAAGAATATGCCAGGGTGGAAAGTGATGGGTAATAATCAAACAATGAAATCAGATGGTAAGAAAATCTAGTTTCTAGTTTTTGAAAAGTGTGTCAAGAAACACCCTGGGGAATGTCTTAGAAAAATTGGGAAGTGTTTTAAATGTGGTATGTTTGGACATATGGACTGAGATTTAAATGAAAGTGATCCTAATACTAATCTTAATAATCAAACTATAAAGTTTTTTGAATGTGGGTAGATGGGCCATTATGAAAATTCCTGCCCAAAGAGTGATCTGAATGATGAAAAGAAGCCAATCGACAAGTAGAAAGGTGTAGTGAGATACATAGCGACTACGTCAGTAGATGCTGAGCCATCCAATGAATTTGTATGTGGTAATTTGTTTTTTCACTCAGATTTTTCTAATGTTTTGTTTGATACCTGGCTTACACATTCCTTCATCTTTGTGAAAAATTCTAGTTAATTGGAAACATCACCTCAACAAAAGAGACATGAACTTTTTGTTACAAGACCAGGGGGAAATATTATGGAAAAGTAGAATTATAAGAATCATTATATTGTGGTGGGTTGAAATACTTTTTTGGAAACCATTTTTTTACCCTTATTCAATTTTTATGTTCTTCTATGAATGGATTGGATTTTTTTTATCATGATAAGATTGACTGTAGAGCTAATGAAGTTGATTTTTCAGGAGGATTTTAAATTTGTATACAAGAATGAACACATACAATTGATAACATATCAAGAAGCTGAGAAAATGTTGAAATATGGAAATAGACGTTATATTGTTATATTTTTGAAAATAGGGGAGATGTTAAGATTGTTGATGTGCCATTGGTAAATCAATACCTTGATGTTTTTCCAAACGAGTGACCTGGTTTCATACCTAATCATGAATTAAAATTCCCAATTGACTTAGTTCCTGATGCCAAGCAAATTTCAAAACCACCTTATGGAATGACTCAAATAGAACTTCTTGAATTGACAAATTAGTTGTAGGATTTTCTGGATAACGGCTTCATTCTTCTTGGCACTTTACTATGGGGAGCTCTTGTTTTGTTAGTTAAAAAGAAAGATGCTTCCATGATACATTGCATTGATTATAGAGCATTGAATAAAACCACTATTAAAAACAAGAATCCTTCACCTCATATCGATGAATTTTCCGATCAGATCCATGGAGCTCAGTAATTTTCCAAGATTTACTTGAGATCCAGATACTATCTTCTCAAGGTAAAAGAGGATGACATCCTAAAATCAGCCTTTCATTCTAGATATGTGCATTATGAATTTGTTGTTAGCCCTTAGGGTTAAATAATTCACCTAATGTATTCTTGAATATTATTAATAGAGTATTTCATGAGTTCAATAATATGTTTGTGGTTGTATTTATTGATGACATTCAGGTATTTTCTAAAAATAAATTGCATAATGAAAAACATCTAATGCTTGTTTTACAAACCATAAAAGAAAAAAAACTATATGGGAAATTCATCTTGTTTTATTTTTGGATGGAACAAATTTATTTTCATGGGAACATTGTAATTAAAGATGTAATAACATTTGATCCTCCCAAAACAATAGTGGTTGATAAATGGGCAAGACCCACAAATGTTATAGAGATTCTTACTATTCTTGGATTAGTAGGTTATTAGAGACATTTTATTAAGAACTTATCTCAATAATCTAGCCCGATAACTATGTTAGAACTGAAAGGGGATAATTTTTTTTGGAAAGAATAATGTGATGTTTTTCATTCAGGAACTGATGTAGAGAATGGTAAATGCTCCAGTTTTGGCCTTGACTTCTTGAAATAGAAATTTTGGCATCTACAGTGAAGCTTCATTGATGGGACTTGGTTCTGTTTTGGTGCAGAATGATCAGGTCATTTATAATGAATCAAGAAAACTAAAACCTCATGAGTTAAATTATCCCACACATGATTTGTAATTAGAAGTTGTGGGTTTTTCTATAAAAATTTGGAGGCATCATTTATACGGATCCAATTGTCAAATTTATGCTGATAATAAAATTATGAAGTATATATTCACTAGAAAGAAATTAAACAGGAGGTAGAAAATATTTATTGAACTAATAAAGGATTATTATTTCATGATAAATTACCATCCGGGAAAATAAAACAATGTGGTGGATGCCTTTAGTCGAAAACATCATGCATCATTAACCATGTTATGTTTGGAACATGATCCCTTTATTAATTATTTGATAAATTTAAGCTTAGAATTTGTTGGTGTAGGGAATACATTTATTTTGATTTAGGTTTCAGTGTAGTCTTTGTTGCCAAACAATATTAATCGAGCATAGAATGAAGACTTTGAGTTATATAAAAAGGTATAATTGGATAAAATGGGCAAGCTTCTAGAATTTAACCTTGATAATGTTTTGGTTTTTAGATTTGAAAAATGGTTCTGTGTGCCATGTGATTATCAGTTGAAAAATATTTGTTGTGTGAAGATCATAGTTCTCCATTTTTTGTTCATCCTAGTAGTATTGTGATGTATAGAGTCCTTCAATAGTATTACCGGGGGATGGAATGAAATGGGATATTTTTTATTTTACCATGATATGATTGACATGTGAGTAGGTTAAAGAAGGGTGACGATTACCGAAAGGGATGCCTCAGCATTTTCCAGTGGTAGAGTAGAAGTGGGAGAATGTATCCATCGATATTGTGGTTGGACTACGTAATAATTCATGAGGTAACAATACAATTTGGGTTTTTGTGGATCGGCTAACAAAACCTGTAAATTTTATTTCTAATCAATATAAAATTTCATTGTATCAGCTTTCATGAGTGTACCTCAAGGTGATTGTTAGGTTACAATGAGTTCCTCTATCCATTGTGTCTTATTGAGAGCCTTGGTTCACTTCTAACATTTGGAAGGGACTTCAGAAGTTATTGGGAACAGAGTTAAATTTCAGTACAACATTTCATCCTAATTCATATGGATAGTCAGAATGAATGATTCTCACATTGGAAGTTTTGCTTTGAGCTTGTTTAATGGAATACCAGGGAAGTTGGTATCAACATCTTTAATTAGATGAGTTTTCTTATAATAAAAGTTTTCATACCGGTATATAGATGGAACCTTTTAAGCCTTTTTATGGAAAGCAGTGTCAGAATCCACAGTTTTGGGATGAAGTCAGTGGAAGAATGTTGATGGAGCCTAAATTAGTAGAGGAAGTGGATGAGAAAGTGAAGATAATACAACAACACATGAGTATAGCTCAGAGATAGTGGAAAAGTTGTGTAGATAAGAGAAATAATGACTTCTCTTTCGAGGTAGGTGACCATATTTTCATTAAAATCTCTCATTGGATAAGTGTGGTGCGTTTTTGTAAGAAAGGAAAGATAGGTTAGTGGTTCATCAGTCCTTTTGAAATCCTGAATAATGTTGGACCAGTTGCATATCGAGTAGCTTTGCCTCCGATTTTGTCTCAGGTACACAATGTTTTTCATGTTTTCAGGTTCATGATGTATGTAACAGATTCAAATCATGTTTTTAGGCCATAAGTAGTTCAGCTAGGGGAGAACCATTAATATGAAGAGTAACCAGTTTAGATTCTTGATTGAAGGGAACTGGTATAGTGGAATAGTTTAATCCACCAGGTAAACGTATTATGGAGATACCACATGGTTTATGAAGCAACATGGGAGTCTAAAAATTCTATGATTGAATGGTACCCTCATGAGTTTAATATGTAAATAAAATTTTGAGGACACAATTTCCAGAAGGTGTGGATAATATAACACCACAAGGTTTTCTAAAAAAGAATTTAATGCTTGAAATTATGTTTAATATAGATATTTATTTGTATCATTTAATCATTAATTTACTGCTTCTATGTTTTGAATTTCTAAAAATGGTCATCTACATTTGTGTTTAGGATGATATTTGGAGACTATTGGAACCAACTTGTTTTTTGGTGAATAACAACATAACCTTATGAATAGTAATATGACCCTAATTAATAGAAAATTATATTTTTTTTATTTTCATAAGGCTTTATGATGACGATGACTTGATTAATTTTTAAATGTGATATAAAAGCAGTTGTAGTTTTTAAATAATTATTTTTTGAATTATGTATGATTTTATTTAAAAAATAAGTTAATAATATTTAAGAAATTATTTTCTAAAAAAGGGCTTCATTTTTTTATTCTACACATCATTAAATAGTTATGGGGAATTTTGTGGATTTTTCTGAAACAATTGATTTTTTGGTGAATAGTAAAAAAACAGTTTTGAGTTTCAGTGTGTTAATGACAACATTAATGATGTAATAATGATGTTATAAATATGGTAAAATTTTCAACCATAAATTATGTTATTGGGTGTCCCATGTTGCTTATACCATGGGAAAATACCATGGGCAAGCCCATGGTTTTTAAAATACCACTAATGAGGTGTCCCTTGGAAATTATTAAAATATTTCTAAATTTTTCTATAAATAACAACCTAGTATTTCATTAACATCATTCCAAATTCCTCTTAAATGATGATCTGGCCTCTTTACCACCTCATTATCACTCTAATGTTTTCTTCAATCCCCCATGGTCACAACCTATATGTTCTAGGTGTTTATCTACAATGTAAGACAATTTTCAATTTCTTTTTTTCATTCATGTTCTCTTTTATGTGGTATAACATTCAAGTTTCCATACCATGTTATTATTTACTTCTTATTCATGGTCTATTTTTTATTATTATTCATTTCTGGATGCTTTAACCTTGTACCCTCTCTTTTTAATATTTTTTAAAACCAAGTTACATAGCAGTTATGCTTCCGATTGATTGCAATAGATTTCTCAATTATTATTTTATTTGGAGATCCTTTCTTTTTTTATTTTTTCTTTATATATTTTTAACCATGAGGCATGAAATCTCCAGAAATCATTAATATTCTGGATATTTTCTTGTTTATGGAAAATTCATCATCATTATTCATCTCCTCTCTGAATTATTCAATGAATAAAAACATTGTTCGTGATGTGTCGAATTACAAACATCATGGATGATCTGATTTCAATTTCCACTAATTCTTTCAATTATGGTCATGAAACTATTTATATGGTTGAACCAAATTATAATATATTTGTTATTTCTCATCCATGGTTCTAAAATTCTTTTTTACTAATGGTTTTAATTTATAATCCATAATAAAGTTGTTATTATTGAAGAATATCTAAAATGAACTGAACGAACTACATTAATTTTTTAACTTATGAATCATCCTCATATAAAACATCAAAATGATAAATGGTATAAATTATGGTACATCAAATATGTAAATAACTTTCCATTCCAATTTTGGAGTTCCACATCCAATCATCTAGAACATCTATCATGAGCCAATCATGGAAATCAAGTATGGAACTCACCCAAAACAGTGCAACGAACAAAATACTAACAATTAAGGGGTGAAATGACTTTATGAAATGATCATATAATGTGTTATAAACATGAAAATGTTCTTGTAAAATAAAAATAACACTATTTTAATCATTATAAATGAACATTAATCTAGTTTCAAGTAATACAAGCTTGAGGTAACGGAATTCATAAGCCGATTTCTATCCTTTTGGTTAACCTTATTGTTCATTATTTATATGGTATTAAAGTTGTTGGTGTAATTAATATGGATTATACTACGTTAAAATATATATATTCACAGATTATATACATATTCCTCCCTCTCTATTATGTCTCACCTCAATTATATAATATTTATAAGGGACATTTCTTTTAAAATCCTCTTTAAAAATTTAGTTTTTCAAAATTCAAATGAAATGTTTTATGCTAATATTAATGTTGTATGATTATGTTCTAGATCTCTGGAATTTTTGTGATGAATGGTGGGACCTATATTTCCCTCCAATTTATTTGGAATGTGTGTGTCAGAGGTCAGTTGTATGGTTACTCCATGTGTAACTGTGATGGTTACAAAAATAGTAAGGTAGATGTGAAGGTTACAAATTATAATGTAGCCAAGAGACTTTGAAGATTGTGTATGAAATGCCCCAAGAAACCTTTATGTTTCAACTTATGTGATTAGGTTTTGTTAAAATCTCATGTTTAAAAAAGTAAGTATATATATACAAGTGATACATATGTCTTTTGAAAATGATATCATATGTTTCAAGCATTCAAGGACTAATGTGTTCTTTCTATATATTTATATCCCTTACTGAGTTTTTCTGCCCATCCAAAGTTATAAATAATTTTCATAGGATAATGTATGTTTAAGACAAATAAGGAATCCATGAATTTTTTTTTATAATTTTCAAGGAATCATGTTTTATGTTTTAAGGTTTCTAATTTTGAAAAAAAATGGAAATAGTTTTTATGGTATCCATTCTGTAACTAAGTGTAATGTTATGAATGTATTATGTCCCAATTCGGAAAATATCTAAACGTTAAAAGATCCTCAAAGTAAAAGGAAGAGTTTTCATCACTAAATTAATGATTTTTTATGTAATAAGCTTGTGTCCTTATAGTTATCTTGTCAACATTACACATATTTTTTGTTGTTTGTGTCGTATGCATCATATGGGATTCTGGTTTATAGCCATGGTTGTCCTCTGGTATGCCCATCTGATGAGTTGAATCCTTGGGGTCATGACCCCATATTTCTTTGTATTTATGGGAGAACACATCCAATTACTACTTCAATAAGAATGTATATACCTCCTTTCCTTCAGAATATGTGGTTGTTGATAACATATTAGGTTGGGAGTCTTCTTTGGTACGTCGTTTTATTTCACTGAGTTCATCATTAGTGGCTGAGAAACCCCCATAAATTCTTAAGGGGCATCCCTAAGGTCCTAATACTCATCTTATTCCTCCTCATCATATATCTATTATTCTATTAGAATACCATGTAGATTGATAAGGTCTATATATATAGGATTGGAGTCGATATATTGACATTCTAAACATGATCAAACTTCCACTGATCTAGCAGGATGAGTGGGATTTCCATTATACACTAGAGGGGATGGAAAGAAGTATCTTAATATTACTTGGGTTATGATAAAACTAAATCTACCAGACTTGTGAGGTAGGGTATTCTTGGAGATCTACGTATGGAATGATGGAAATTGCATCCAGGAATTCATCATTATCTCTTCCAGTGAGAAATGTTTCCCACACTAATGTACTTGACTCTCATTAATGAAATCATGAATAAAAATGAATATGAGACTAATCATATATTCATAATTTTGATCTGAAGAGTTTGTAAAAAATATTCTTCACCACGATTTTTAATGGGGTTGGTCTGGGACTATTCCAAACCATTTGGGGTGGTGACCTAGGAAGTGCCACCAACTAGGAGTTGTTTCCCTTCCCTCTCCTAGAGTCCTATATCGATTGAATGTGACTCATAATAATCGAAAGAGGATTCAACACTGTGTATTTTACCGATTTTCTCATTAATGCATTCTTTGATGCCTTGATGATATTATGAGGTAATTTTCATTTGTTGACGCAACCATGTCCTTCTTAAGAAGACACTAAGGGTTGTGTCCTATCGAGCGACCATATATTTCAAGTAGGATATGTCGTGTCCAAAATAATTCATCAACGTGATTTGGCCCAAGGGAATTTTCTCTCATTTTTTCATACTACTATAGTTCCATAGTTTCATACAATGGTTTAATAATTTTTTAGACCAAGTAGTGAAGACTCCATTATATGATTACATTAAATCCATTTACTTTATGAATGAAGTATTTTCATACATCAATTTCATTTTCCCTCCAAAATAGGTATAGGTGTCAAAGTTTCCCTTTATAAGGGAATATTAATCAAATTCTACGAAGTAGATAACTTTATGAAATTGTATTGTATAATTCTATGTTTTTAGACCTCCTTAATATCCAGATTTATATCAATCAAATTATGGATTATAAAAAATAATATGAGTGATTAACTGAGGTGTTTTGAAAATCTTAGTGAATCTAGGATTAATATATTGGCCAGTAAAAATGATAATTGTTTCAGGGTTTCATTATTATGATCTAATGTTAGTTTAATATAGTGTATTAAGTATATCTCAAAAAAAGATTAGGGGTTTTATTACATGATTTGGATTGATAATCCTTTGGAATAGAAAATTGTGGTGTTAATGACCATAGTGGGTTAGGCTAGGGAGGTCTTCCTGAATGCTAAGGGTGATTGAATCACAACACTCCCTCTGATTTATAATCTATAGTGATTAGGTTAGGGGGATTTCTTCTTGTGTGGGAGGATTTTCCTACTCCTTTGAGCCAACTAGTAGGAAATTCCATGAGTTTTGTGACATTGATATTGTGGGTAGGGACATGGACTAACTTATTGTTCTTCCATTGATTGGATATTCATTGTTATCCTTATATCTTGTGGACTCTTCCTCTAGTTCCTCAATCTATTTTGTGGAAACTATGTTCATATCTATACACAATAATAGATAAGGTATTTATTTAATGAATGTAATTAATGGAAAAAATAATTAACAATTTATATAATATTTAATTTTCCTTTATTACAATTTCTTGAGGTATTTTATAGAATGGTACTGCCCATTATTTTAAATCTGAGGGAATAACTACAATGAGGGTCAAAGAATATGTTTGTCTTTCTAGAGATTCATTATTTGACACTATATTGTGGTTTATCTGGCCAGAACGATTTACGAAATGATGGACTTTGGAGGTTTGTGGGGATAATTATGTCAGGTGTTTCATAGTATAATTTTTTGGGGTAATATTTGGTTGATTAAATTATTCATAGAAAATACCATCTGTTTGGTTGAAGGTATTTTGAGTCATCCATCCATCGAAAAATTTTCCCTTATACAAATGAATTATTTCCATTGATCTCCTTCCATAAGGGTGGTGGTGGATGTACACTCTACTTATGCTTGTTGCATTCCCAATTTTACTTTCCTAGAGTCCACCATTTTATACATGGTTTCATTGAAGATAAATCATTCCCAAATGGTATACCCCAATTTCCTATAGGAGGGGAAATAATCTAAATGATTTTTGAGATCTACTTAATCAAGCCTATTAGGATCTTGCGAGAGAAGAAAAACATCATCCATAATATCTACAATGTACTTGTCGACCTAATTACCTTAGAAGGAGAAAATTTTGACCTTATATCCTCAACATAACTCCATCTTGGTCTCCATAATTATTCCTAGTAAAGAGGGGGTTACTATTTATTCCAATGGGGAAATGAATGATATGTTTTGGGATTTGGAGCCATGTCATGTGCAGAGGATAGATTATGTGTGAACTGTGACAAATCTAATTTTTTTTGTTTCATTCCCTTGGACTAGTGGAGTTATTTGGGATTTGAGAATAGTCCACATTATGAAATCTTCAATTCATTAAGAAATGGTTGTGAAATCAAGAAATAAACTTCTATATTTTTCCAGGATGATCAGTGTTCGTAGCACATCAGGATGTTTCTCAATGCACCGGGAGATCATATCCTCATGGGGAAGCGATATGTTCAGCAAGATGGTGTGACCATTCCATATAAAAATGAAATATGAGACCCTCCAATTTTATAACGTTTTGGAATTCAATAGGACAATAGCTATTTTATTTTGCAATGATGACATAAACTAAAATAGTAATTTCCAACAAATATTCTCACATCCTATGGTTGACCGAGATGGAAAACTAGTGTACCATACATTGGATGGTCCCTAAAAGGACCGAATGAAGTATCTGTGATTCAGTGAATATTATTTATATGGATTTCCAATTACGGGATCACAATAGGACTCAATGAGTGTAAAATATTATTTTGGAAGAACTGATCTATTGAATATCTGAAACATTGTACTCCAAATATTTTTTGGGGGAATGGTGTCACTCAACCATTATAGTAAAGGATTTTTTCTTACAGTATTATTCCACATCTCTTCTCAAAAACATCCAATGGATCTAAAAATTACTCAATAGTGTCGATAACCCTTTGATGACTAGATGGTTGATCAGAAGCTTGGAAATGTTCTACAATGGATAGAACCTAATGTGTGAGTTAAACCACTATTTATGGCTGATACATGGTCTGTAAAATCATTGGATGATTTTCCAAAACCCATTTTCATTTTTAAATTAAAGGGGGGAAATAGAGATAATTATCCCTTATCGTGTCTAGGTAAACTGATGGAAACAAAACGATTTGTGAAGATTTTATATCCAGACATCATCCACTGGGATGAACCCCTATTATTATGGTACACCAATTGGATGTGTACATTGAGGCTATTCCCTTAGAGAATATTTGGTATGTATTCTACCTCACGGAACATTGCATTGGGTCTCCTCAACTCTTTCATTTCATCCTATATCCCAATTAATCATTCTTATAGTATAGGACATCATCCCATTTTAAAGGAGGAGGTGAGTTATATGAGACGTTTCATTTATTACTCTCTTTGGTGGATATTTATTGAGGATTCAGTGAGGGATTGGTCAGGCTAGCACCCAAAATTTTGGAGATTCTATGATTTTGGGTACTCATATATTTGATTGTCTTAATGTGGAACATTTGATGGATTAAACTATAATCTCATATATCCACTGTGAATGAATGATTTTTTATGTTGTCCATTTTATTTATGCCAACGATGATTACTAATTCAATATTCATTAAATGTGCCATAATATTTGTTGAATGATAGGGGTTATTTCCTTCTATTGTTTTATCTTTTCCATACTATCTATGGACTTCAACATATTTCATAATGAAGAGTGACTTAGAATGAAAATCCCAGTAGCTTGGTCAATCCACTCCCTTCTATGGGTAATTGATCGCGATGAAGGATGAACTGGGTAAACACACCACTAATTTCCCATACTATGTAAGAGTAGAAATATTTTTATCAATGGGAAGTTTGAGGTAAAAATCACCTAAAAACATTAGGATAGTGAATATTATATAAACTTGTAGTTTTGACTTGATCAGAATTTTTTGACCTCAGAGGTGAATTTTTTTGTTAACTACTCCCCCAAAATGTTGGTCTAGGGACGATCTTTGATTTCAGTGGATGCTAGTATTGTCACCAATATATTAAAATATCTTCTCCCAGATCTATAATGAACTGGGTCAAATGTCTGGATAAATGTAAAAATATTACTATTGGAAGAATTAGTATACCATTATGATTACTTCCCTTATGTATGATGTCTTCTTAATGTTCTTATTATCTTGGAACATGAGTTTTTTGATGCATTTCTATCATTGGTCTTGAATCATTTGAGGCTTATTCAAGGCCAACTATTGTTTAGTGGTCCTTATTTCCTAAACATGGGTCCTTCTTCATATAATCCATAGAATAATGAGATTACAATATATCATTTCCAATTGGTTATTCTAAATGTTGCATTGGGTGAATGAAAAATCCCCATGTACCCACATCTATGGATGTGAACACTATGTGGGACGTCAATAATTATATGATGAAACTCATGTAAATCTTTCAAGAATTCCAATTTGTGATATACTCTAATCAAGGTCTAAATGAATATGGGAGAGCTTATAAGATGATATGATGATCATGATCTCCCTATATTTTGGAATGGTTTTCATACCCTTTGTATGTCCGGTATTATTCATTTTTGTGGCAGAGACTTTTCCCGAGATTCAAACAGATGTAGTTTATTTATTCATCTAATAATTCATTTTTAACATAAAATTGAGAAGTAGATTAGGGATTAACCATAATGAGTATCTTAGAAATGGAAAAATTAATTCTTATGAGAATCAAAACCTACTAATTTTCTACTAGACTCTTCTAAATGATCATCCAAACCTATGAAATGATTTTAGATTTTAATCATGTTGAAATGAGATTCAAAAATTAAGGTGACCTTCATATATAATTCCATCATTGGAAAGAATACCATAATATCATTATGTCTGACAAAAGGGAGGATTTACACACTGTACACCCAAGGGAGGACCTTCGGGTTGAAAAAATGTAAGGGGAGAACCTTCTTTCTAAAATGAGTTTTCATTGTAAGCAGGACCTTTGAAGTGATTTCTATGGTGGTGAGGACAATCTTTATAGATCGATCTCTTACTCGATGGATAATTTGTACATTTATAAAATGGGGAGGACCTTCATGGAAAATTATATAAATGGTAGTACCTTCATTTAGTCTGACCTTCTAACTACTAAAGGTATATCCTGACCATCATCAATAGATAAGTTCTCATGATAGATAGAATTTTTAACACGATGAAATCCTTCTTGGTTTATGCTATAGAGAGTACCTTCAATGAAACTGAAAATAATGAAATGGGAGGATGACCTTCTCAGCTAAATATAACATTCCCTTAAATTGTTATTGGATTGGTTGGATCCTGACCACCACATATAGACATTTGATGGCCTCAATAAATCCATCATCAAGTAGAATTGGGGTTTGAGTCTACACTTTATTTCCCATCACCTTTTGACATTATTTATTTCTAGTTTTTATCTTGAGGGTTACTATGTACTCCTACTATAATTAAATAACTTTATATCAGGGTTATTGTTCTAGTGGATCATGTAATGATTTTGGAATATTATAGTATGCATCCGTAGATTTTAGCAGGGATATATGCTTGTACTATAGTGATCACCAAAGTGGACTAGTGTCCTCCTATTGGATTATGTATTTTTCCCAATACTGTAGTCTATTTATCATGAAATATTTCCAAAATCCCACTTGTATGGGTGGTGGAATTAGTATCTGATCCTGAGGGAACATCTCATTATGCCGATGTGTCGGCCAACTTGATAAGGTATAGCCAGTGTCCTGACCCCTTACAATTAACATAGACATGATAACATGTTGGTACATTTATAAAAAAATTAGAGATTCATGTCTGAACCACCATAATTTCTAATATGTACAATGTAATACCCTTGGTGATTATTGGAATGTATTCCCATTTCAGTGTTTGGGCTGGAATGTGAGTCTTTCCAGGTTTTGTAGCTGAGATATGTTTACTAACACCAGCAATATCCTCCATATTTTTATAACATTATTGATATGAAATTTTAGGTATTTTTAACATGTGGTAGTTTCAACCTCAATTTTCATTGCGGGTTTTATGATAACATGTGGTATTTTTGGATTGATCATAGTTTTTTGTTGTATTTTCTTGATAGAATTCTTTATAAGGACAAATAATAATGGAATATTCATGATTATTGGAACATTTTCCTATGTGATCCACCATTAGGACACAGGTCCTCCGGAATCTGGATGTATATCACGGTGAAGTTTACTTTTCTGGGTTAGTATACAAATACTCATGATGTTAGCTGATAAAATAACATGTAGGGGCCCATGAGAGAACCCCAATTATGATAGGATAATTTTTACAGAAAAAAATGATTATCCAATATATAAAAATGAAGGAAAATGTTTTTTCCCTTGGAAAATATCAGAATATGCTTAGAGATAGAAACATGGGATGAATTGTTCAATATATAGGACCTTCACTGAGCATTTGACTATAAATGAATCACAAGATTGAGGGCCTATCAAGATGCATCTAGGATGGGGGAGATTACCATTATTTTGTTACTCACTATCCACTAAACTTGAAAACCATCATTAAATAAATAGTTTGGGTAATAGAATCCTCTATTTGGTCAGGAACACTAACTATACAATGGAAAATGCACATGTTACTAAGAGCTTTAGAGTTTACATTTGATTGAAGAGAGTTCCATTGAAATGTGTCTCTAATTTATAGGATTAAAACACACATGAACACCCATTCAATGTAGAATGTCTAAAAATATGAACATGTTCCATTAATGACATTTTTTGGTTATCATTAAATTTTATACCTAAAGGTTCCAGATAGGTGGGTGAAACAATCATATTGATTTGGGATTCACATCGAGTTCAACAATTTTTTCTAATGAGTTGGGGATACACTGTTGGACTATAAAATTGGATGTGTGTTGAATGAATTTTTTTGATCAATTATGGAATGTTTTATTTTGGGTTTTTTTATTTTTTATACTAATTCATATCTGGTTCACCAATTTTATCTTTCAAACTCTTTTGGTGGCTTCAATTTCAATGGGGTTTGATTTTATAATTGGAAACACCAAATGTTATCTATATCCATGACGATTCAAAGAATTATATTACAAAGTAATGTTATTGATGGGTAGCATAGAGTGTGATACATATGAACTCAAATTGGATGATAGGATTGGATGTCATGATTAATACACCCATTTTGTTGGATCTATGTCCTTTTCCAGCACACTCATATAGATTTATGATATGTTTTTGAATATTTTATTCATTCCCAAGTATGATTTAGATCATCAAAAATTTAAAACTAATTGTATTCAAGTTTTAGGAATCATATAAATGTGTATTAGGTTCTCCATTAATGTGTAAATCTATATGTTTCCATAATTATCAATAAATTATACACTTCAATGAACAAATAATATAGTATTTGTCCTTTAATTGGGACGTTGGGGGTTTTTGAGCCACATAGAAAGGTTCACTAGAGACCACATTCACATAAGGAGAATTAAGTTGTTTAATGTTAATATTAGACCCATAATTTGAGCTTCAATCATATCCATGAAAAATGAATCAAAAACCATATACTTTTGTTCCACATATATGTACAATTTTTTTATGGTCATCTGATGAGGACCCAATGTTGAAGTTTAATTTCACAAGGCAATGGTGTTCAAGAGAAATGTGCTTATATAAGGATGGTGTTGGAGTTACACTAAGGCAGTATGAGGTTCCGAGAAGTTATATAGTCTTCTAGGTGGGGGAAAGATAATTTTGGGGATGTGACCTAATATGGATGGTGATGAAAGAGAGTTTAATATAATGTGGTCCTTCGTGTGGTATATAACTCAATAGTGAATGTGTCTGGTTGAACATTAGGGTGAATTTGGGTGTTGGTTTGGGACCACATTGAGGATCCCCATATATCATAGTTACTTTGAAATCAAATCCTACATAGTTTTTATGGGTTAGGTATTACTACATTGTAAGAGTCCCATTGGAGGGGAGATGAATAGGTCTTATATCGTATAAAATTCATAAGGTTATGTGGGATCATTCAGATGTCATGACCACTACTAGTGTCTAATCCCATTTAATTTTTGATTGTTGTGAGTACAAGAGGAAGCTATAGATGTAATGATCATATGATCCAATTTGTCTGCTGGGTAAATATTGAGGGAAACTAAATAGATTTTGAGAGGGTTATGAGTGTTCTAGTATAAAACATTATTTTGGTAAATGGGATAATAAACCTAGTGATCCATCTAGAAATAACCTAATATAGAAAAGAGTAAAAAAGTGACACCTCCTATGTGAATTACTAGGAAATTACTCCAACAGGGATATCATTTTTTTACTAGGGAAGAAATGATGATAATACGTGATACCTCAACTAGAAATGAATGTGCTATCCACCTTATCCTTTCCTTGAAAAAGGAGTTTCAAGTTAGAAGTTCCAAGGCGGGTGCCCTTATTAACAAGTGAATGTCGACTCAAAAAATCATGACGGTCTTCCATGTACAAGAAATTACCATCAGAACTCTTCTTACAAAGGATATATCAATTTGAGGGGACACGCTAGTGTTCCTGATGATCTAGTAATACATGTTAGTTGTCTTTGGAAGAAGCCTTTTTCTGATTCCATTTTATTTTGTTTTGGAGGGCCCAAATTGGGTCCTCCTAGTATGATGAATGGAATCATTGAGAGCATGAATGCAGAACAACCTAAGATTCCCCATTCCACATACTATGTTCTTATGTAGTGAAATTCCCTTACTGAAGCATGTTTCTCTATAGGACATGGTGATGTCTTCATAACATTGTGCTATATAGACCTGAGTTCTTCCTATGTAAAATTTAGATATATGTGGAAGGATTTCACCCACATAGTGTTTTTTATGCTAGATCAAGTTATTAAATTAAAGAAATATGATTTTTTGGGTAGGGATCACTTTGCATATATTTTTATACACAAATGTTTGTCAATTAAAGGGAAATATTTTTATGCTTCACATTTTGTTTCTCATGAAGGAGTATTGGGTTGTTGGACACCACATGAATTTAGTTTATTCATTAACATTATGCAGTGGTTTTAACTATAGGGAATCAAAAGATATACTAAACTATCCTTTTTGACTTATCTCTTTCATCTATGTTTTATCCCCATTGCCACATTTTTTCAACTTCCCCTTGAGTTATTTTAAATAATACTAAAAGAAAAAAGATTTTACGATGATCTTTCATTCACACTAGGATACAATGATTCATTATAAGGAGATATAAAATGTACTCCGTATCCCGTGAATGATTTCACTCACATGAGAAGGGAAAGGATATCAAAACCCCATAATTATTTTTCTTTGTTTGATCAATCGTTCTTGGAGGATGTAAATCATTTGGTAGCCCCAAAAAGAAATGTTTTCATTCATAGGTCTCGCAGTACCCTCTGGTCACATAATTTTTTTTGAAGGGGTGCCTTAGGGAATGGATGAATTCTAGGAGGAGCAGTAGTCAGTGTAAAAAATATCACATCAGAGCAACATGAATTACATTGAGAATTAACACCCCTTAGGAAATTTTCTTCAAACACTTCTCTATATTTGTTATTTTCCATTTATAAATTCTTTAAATATTATCTCTTCGCATGTGGTGTTTTTAGGACCCTACAAAACTTTGAATATTTCCCGAATACCAATACACATATAAGGCATAGAGTATTTGAACAACACTCATGTCTGAAATATTTAACATTTCTTTTATCTATAAGTAAATAATAATTCTTGGGTAACAATGACCATAATATTTGATACTTTTATAGTAATGAGATACATTAATTATGCGACCAGTTCATTAATTTTTTTTAATTTTTGAAAAATGGTTCAAATCGTGACATTGA
Organism: Viscum album; assembly: GCA_963277665.1. NCBI lineage: Eukaryota > Viridiplantae > Streptophyta > Magnoliopsida > Santalales > Viscaceae > Viscum > Viscum album. The sequence continues at coordinate 493,434,308 of OY728128.1, forward strand.
AAAGTTAAAATACATTATAATTGATATTTCACGTACTCCATGATCATGAGAAATCAAAAATATCAAATCCAAAAAATAATATGTTCTATGGACATGGTGATTTAGATAGGTTCATTATAGCCCGCATTCATGAAGAAAACACTAAATCATTTTCTTTCCCACATCGTACTAGGAAGATATCACCTTTTTAGAACAATTATTTTCTAGTATCTCACAACATTAATTTTTTCCTAAAACACCTTATTTTTCAAACCATTAATTCCCTCCGCATCATAGTCTCCTATAAATAAATATCAAGCATTTAAATAATTTTTGGAACATGAAGAAAGATATCCATGAAAAGTTAACACTCAATATCCCTCATCCAGGTTATATAGGAACATGTTCCCATGTCCATTATATTATTTTCTATAATACATTAAATGAAAAAAACTAATTGAAATGATGAATAATTATTGTAATTGATTTACGTGATGGATTACTATATTCAATCCATCAATGGATATGACATCATCCCATGCCCACTATATATAGTGTGAAGGATCCCATAATGGATAGAAAACTAGGGAAACACTCAACAATGTTAGTCTTGGTGACACCCATATTACGTAGAACCATATCTCATACATATTTAATTTGGTGACACATCACCAATAAATTAATTAGGGAGACAAATCACCCAGGTAATCTGATAAGGGAGACATATTGATTATTCTTGTATGTAACATTAAAATGATAATGTACTACAATGTTTTTGACATTGATAAGGTTATATAACATCCCCTAAATTTTTATAGACATGAAATTATGTGATAATATTCATAAAATATATTTTCTGTTTCATTATTATATCATTTTAAAGGAGATAGAATATGAAGTCTATTAGATTATGGATACTTATAAGAGGATGAGACTTCATCTAACAAGTTTCTCACTTAAAGTCTCAATCATATTATATAATAATGAAAACCCATAATATAATATATTCATGTGATTTCAAGTCAATATATATTATTGAATGTGAATGTGTTCTATGATCCTTAGAATTAAATTTTATTTTTAAATCATATCATTATCTATATACATAGAATAAATTTCATAATCAATGATAACATTTCCTCTTAACCATGTTACGTAAATTGTATGTTTAATGAGTTATATGGTGTTGATGAAATAGTTCTGAAAATATATCTCTTTTTTATATGTATAAAATTTAATATCTCTTCCCATCAATTCAAATGAATCTCAAATACTTTTTTCATAGCCATGGTGTATGGGAAATAATATTTCAAAAAGAAAAATAATGATGTATGAATCATGTTGGTTGGTTTCAAAAGTATTTAATATTCTTGATGATATATAGTTATATGGTAATTACACTATACATTTAGTGTTCTTCTATTATTATTAATGTTGCAGCCACAACTTCTTCCATATTTGGGGCCATTACAGTTTTCTGAACATAGACAGTTCACAATATGGGAACCCACCTAATAAGACTAAAAAAGAAACCAAATATGGTCACACCATTATTTTTTATATGGATATAAATTAAATTAAATTTGTTGTTTTTTATTTTTATAAATACCATTCACTATACTGGGAAATGTATTTTTTATTTTTAAATGGTTGGGTTCATTTAGTAATTACATTTTGTATGTGATTTGTATCAAAAATATTTATTAACATGATCATTAATAAATATGTAATTTTTTTATTAAATGAATAATATTTTTTATCCATGATTCAGTAAACACAGATAGGGTAACAAGGATAAATTTATTAGGTCATGTGGTAATGATTTAATAAATATCATTCAAAAATATATTTCTTCATTTTATTATGGAATGATTTTGTTTTAAACATGAATCCTTCCTTATTCAACAAAAAAATAAGAAGTATTATTGTATGATATATATTTTTCACTAAGGATTATAATAATAATTAATGGGATATGAGTAATTATTTACTCTCTAACCAACATCTAAAAACATCTATTTATAACTTTTTTGAGTTTTAGTTCTGATTGGGAACAATAAAACCATTATATATGTTCTCTAAACCATATTATGAATATTTTGTATATTATCCTAATAAATTAAGAGAAAAAATCATTACCCATCCTATACATAATTTATAGAACATGAATAAATGTATTTAACATTGAAATGATTATTTAACAACCAAATAAATCCATAAAATATGATTTGTATCCCTGATCTAACAACTGGGGTGACATAATGGGTAATTATTTATCAGAATGAGAACAAATGGCTAAACAAAAAATGGATTATATATTTTCTATCTCAATAAAATGATGGTATAAACGTATAGAGGTAAAATTTATAAATTTATTTTAATAAATAATACCAAAACTATGTTAATTAATTATTTAAAATAATTATATATTTAATATCAAATATCCCCACTATAGTTCTGGGATTCTGTTGTAAGAATTATTCAAAAATAATAATAAGGAATGTCATTATATTTGATGTTATTTGGATTTTTTTTGTGAAAACCCATAGTTGAACATGATATTGAAATTATTCCTCAATATTTTCAACCTAAAACAGCATTAGAGTGGTCACATTCATGTTTATATTTATTTAATAAATGTTCAGGGACTTATGCATTTGACGATTGTTTTAATTTCTAGTTTTACTGTCCATTATTAAATAATAAGATATTGTTGTCTATTACAATTCGAAGGACCATGAAGGATTTAATATTAGATAAAAAAACAATATGAACTCATCAGAAAGTGAAAATGATTCTTGATGGATAATAAATAACTATTCAGTGGTTTGTATAATGTCATACAACATATATCCTTGTTAAATACACAGGGAAAATCCATGAGTTTAATGCAACATATGAGGTAGTAAAAATAATTTTATTTCATTAAACATATAACTTCTTCCTTTGAATATTAGAAAATGGAATATCATATTATAATAAATGTGGCATATGTACACATTGTGAAAGACATGTTTTTTTGCAACTAAAATAAGGAAGTCAAATATAAGTCATTAATTTATTTCATGATGTTTAGGGATTGAATTCCTTTAAATAATATGGACACTTGTAATGAAAATTATTTTCCTGATGATTAACTCATTGATTTTTATGGTGATATACCTGTAGAATTCTTAGGTGTTTATCATGGATTTGACAGTGAATGATATACACAATGTGTAGGTGGCTTGTACAAGGTGTTTATCTCATAACAATTATTAGGATATATTTAACCAATTAATTACTAATTTAAACAAAAGAGTAAAATATTACCATTTCATTATTTTATAGTACAAATTTTTTTAAATTTTTATATTATATTAAAAGATTAAATAATTTTAACATAAAATTTTGCAATGGAATACCATGATTTGTCCTTAAATAGTCTATATTCCATGTGCATTAAAAGTATAATCTATATTTAATAAGACAATTTTCCTTGTTTCGTAAATTGGTAGTTCATATTGATTAATTACATGAGAATATTTTTATGCAAATTTTCAGGGGGTTCATTTTATAATACATGAACATAGATGAATATTTTAAATAGGTACAGAACATATTTCTTATATGTCCCTGTCACGTAAATAATTAATTTGACAAAAATGTAATTTTTTAATTTTTTAAATGAAATTGTATAGGAAGATCCTACATTGTATAAATGGAAATTATTTAAATTAAATTATTTATTATTAGGAAAACTATAGTATTTGTCTGATTTATCTTAATTATGAATGATTGGAAAAAATGATAGTTTATTAATTGTGTATTTTATGAATATATGAAACTAATTATGAGTAGTGGCTGACTAATATATTTGATTTATTTCGTTGAATTAAATTCCATGGGTTCTTATTTCTATTAAAGTAAAAAAATATGATTTATTTTATATCTCCCAACATTATTATGTATGAACAATGTGTCCATTTTTTTTAATATAGTACTCCTTAACCAATATAATTATTCCCCTCATCATCATATGAGTATGAATATATAAATGATGGAGATCCAAGGAGGGGAAATGGTTCAGAACTGGATTCATAGAAAAATCAATTCCAATAATAAAAAGGTTCTTGTTGGAATGATATAACTTGATCCGAGACACGCATATAGATTTTATAACCCTAGTATCATTGGCTAGATTATTTTCTACTAAGAGAATAATTTTTTTAAAATATTATGACCAATACAATGAAGTATTTGAAATCTATTAATGTGATTGGTGATCATTTTGGTTTCTTTATCACAATCTCATAAAACTTTTAATTAAAAATAATTCTATATGAAAATAAATTAAATTTGATTATGTATAAATTTTATTTTATTCAATTCGTATGAAATGTTATTATAATATCAATATAATAATTAAAGAACATATTTATGAATAATTAATATAAATTACTCAATAAAATATTATGTCTGACTATGATTTAAAGCTTATGATTTAAGGTTCTCCCATGGTCTATGTATGTGTCGAAACCTTCAACATGGAAGATTTTATATATCAAGATGTGTTAATAAATCTAGAGGGTTGACTTAAGTGATATTATATTTTATTTAGTATATTTATTATGTTTAAAATACTATTATAGTTGTGTGTTGTGGATATTAGAAATATAATTTCATGATTGTGGAGTCCTCTTAATTGATTAAGAATCTACAAGCCAGTTGTTGAAAAAAAAATACTAAAATACTTATAATTTTCATTGCCTTTGACAATATTATTGTAATAGAAATTATAATTCTCACCATTATATTTTTTATAATACATTAAAATCCTAATGGAGAGTGATATTTAGAAATAAAAATATTAAATGAGAATATAAATAAAATTAAATTAAATTATTCATTCTAACATATTTTTGTAGTTAATATATTGAACTTATTTATGATTCAATATTATATTTTTAAAATGTAATGATTATTATTCATGTTATACATATGATTATTTCAAAATAAAATATATCTCATACTTATAGTAACATTATGAAATGGTATAAGAATTTGTACATTGTATTACTCTATGAGGGTAATTTTTACATCATAGAAACCAAAAATCATTGTATACCTGATAAATAGGTGAGTGATGATGACCTTGTTATTTATGAAAATTATTTTAGGGATGTGTAATATAAAAAAATTATTCATTAATCCATGGTTTAAAATAATCTCATAAGAGCATGGATTCTTATTTCATACATAGTCCTCTCCATGAACAGTTTCAAGAGTGAACTAGATATGAGAAAATTGATAACTCCAAAGTAGTTTCCATGATAAAACATTGAGATAGTGTACCAAATTTTAATCATGTAATAAAAATGATGGGAAATATTTAGAATCATAATATTCAATGGTTTAAGATGATTGATAAATTGTGAATTAATCTCCTTATTCAGTCACACCCTCTACGATATTATATCATTTTTTGAATTTTAATATTAACAACTATGAGATGCCACTCCTTTAAATCCACGTTTATATTCACCACTTGAATAAGGATATGAACCATTAAAGTACTTATATTATTATGGTAAATTATAAGAATTTCCCAGGGAGGAGCTTCAATACTAAATCAAGGTATAAATCCTCTTCAAAACTCTATTATATTTAGATAATGATCAAGATGAACACCTGGGAACATGATTTTATCTGTTATTATAATGGAAATATTCTCTAATAAGAGAATAACTGAACTAACCAAATTAATAAATAAGAATTTTTACTTTATTTTTAAATCTAGTTCAATATATATTTTTTAAAAAATTTGTTATTAGATATATATTAATTTTCTCACATATATGTCAACTTATAAGAACAATGTTGATTTATAAATGATTCATTGGGTGGGATAGATATATTGGAAGCTAATTTATCGATTCTCCCTGATATGTTTGTTGGAAACTAGCACGAAACAATTTTCATTGGAATGGTCATAGTTTTGAAAAACATTTATTATGATCCATAAGTTAGAAAAACTCAATTGTTATGAATAGTATAGATACAAATGGATTTATTTTCATATTTTTAATTAAATGTTTCACCATCCATAAAGATAACAATTTAAATGTCTAGGAACAATTTAATAATGGTATATATTTTTTTATTAAATAATCCATTTAATGTAAATCGATAATAAATGTATTTCACATGACTCATATCACTCATAATGGTTTTCATCATTTCCTCGGTTATGTAAATTTAAATTTTTTAGAAAACTATAACAATATAGATATTTATATTCATTAAAACTAAAAAAACAAATTATTTGTAATTATTTTTCAAAAACTATAATTAATATAACACTATTTAGTAGAATAGGTAAAGGATCCCTATATATTCATGGGTTGGATTATATTTATGTGGATGAGAAATTATTATTTCATGTGTGAAGGGGATAATTGTACTACATTAATTTTAATAATTACATTAGAGGATGTGAATATTACTTTTTAGTGAGGTATATGTTACATTCAACTGATAACTTCATGTAATACAAGGATGATGTTAAAAACCAACATATTATATTGATAAAGGAACTATTACCTAACCCTGATGGATAATAACATAACCAATATTTTATTAATCATCTAAGGGACATGGACATTTACTCTAATCAATCTCCTATTAATACACCATAGTGGAATGGTTTGATTTAAATACATAACCACAACAAATTATACACAATTAGATCAATGGTGATCCATGGAAATGATCAATTATACTTTGTGGGGTTCTTATTATAGAATGTGTTACAAATTATAAACAGTGTGGCTACTAATGTGGAATGGAGTAATCTATATCAATAATAGTATAAATATAACCTAGTATGAATAATTATAGAGTGTGAGGTTTTCGAATCATTTTGAGGCTATCTATAGAAAAACCCATTCACCTAAAGGCTCTATGTGTATTATTATATGGTATCCTGAGTTAACAAATAGAAGTTTCCATTATAATCCCTCCATTCAGATGGAATTGGTAATTCAACAAACCCATATTCCTTGATAGTGATCATATTTATAATATGGATTGAAGGAGAGAGATATAATTCAATTAATTAATAGATGAGGATACATAAGAGTGGGAATCTGAATAAATTCCCAAAAATCCCATTGATGTGTACATTGTAGAGACATACGTACTATGTGTTGAGAAAAAAACATTTCATTAAAATATTATATTGGAAACCCACAATTAAATCGTATAATTTTTATAGTCAAATAATTATTTTCTATTAGGTATAAATATGTATAAAATATATTAAATTAAAAAAATATTTAATTCTATGGGATATATTAATTTAGTTTTACCGGATTGAGTGATTTAATTATACTAGAATAATTTTATGTTGACAAAGTAGACAACTTCATAAAAAGTATATCAAAAATAAATATACAGTGTATATTAAATGAATATATAAAACTAATATAAAATTAAAATATTCAAATTATTCCATATAGACATGTACAAATTATTTATGGGGGACGTATATGTTTTTTATCAAATGTATTTAAATAATTATATCATGGGAAAATATAATAATTATATTATATGGAAATATAAGAAATATATCAGGTGATCCAATAAAATGTATATAAGAATAAAATATATATATTATATCTTATGTAGATGTAAAATGTCTACCAAAGGGTTGTATATAATTTCTATTCGAATTAACTCTATATAATTCTTTATAATGATTCTATAATTTACTCCATTATACAATGTGTTTCTATGTTAAATCCATGGTACGATGATGAATTTCTATAATATTGAATTGAAATTGTTCATATTAGTTGAGTAATTATACTTTTGAATGTTATTTCATTCCAAAATTTCTAAATATGAACAAATCCTAACGGAGAATTATAAATACTATAACATGAAATCTATATCATTCATTTGATATTTTCAAACTTTTTTTTGATAGTTGTGGTTCACTTTTTATATATATACAATTTTTTATTGAATTATTTTTGGAATATATTATTTAATGATATATAAATTTTAGAATTATATTATGTGTTCTTATGATCATATTAATCCGTGAATCATAGGGATAGAGAGATAGTTTTTTTTCTGACATGGCTGATTAAGGGCTCATAGGGATATAGGGAATATCTTTTCCCAATCAAGGTGATTGAGGGATTACAATGTTTTAGATGATGGTATTCTGATATTATGATAATCTTGGATACCGAAAAAAATTCTATAGATATAATAATTATTTTTTAAGACAATTAATTATATTATTCCCAAAAAGATTAAATCTAATCAGTAAAGATAGCTGATATAAACCATCTATAAATTATACTTTAGAATATCTCATTAGTTTTTTTAATATTATATTATGTTAAAATGAGTTACATAAAATAGAAAAAATAAGAATAGTGTATATTTTTATTAAATAAATAGATTAGTTGAAAATAAAAAGGTCCAAACTAGGGAATAAGTTACAAAATATTTTATGTATAAGAGTCATGTAAATTTTTATTTAGATAGTAGTTATTATGAATAACTTTAATGTGATCATGCTGACCAGGAAATAAAAATGAATAAAATAAATCGAAATAATTTCTTCGACTACAGGTATATCATGATTTATAAAGATATATGTGTTATGAAATTTAATTACAAGAATATCTATTACTAATATAGGAAACTATAGAATATCCATCTTTATTTTCTATAGTGGATACTAAAAAATAAATTTTCAAATATGTATTTTATAGGAAACCGTAAGAGATGTGTTAAGGCATATACACATGGAGTTAATGTTGTGTAGAAAATTCATCATAATATTATTCTAATAAATATAGTGATAAAAAATGTTTTAGGATTTAATATGTAATTACAAATAATAATATATAATACATGTCTATGTTATCCACTCAGTCTCTTAAAAATTTATATTTATATTAAAAATACGCATATACTATTAATGATGAATTCATCACAACATATTCCAAAAAAGAAAAATATGATGAATTGAGAGATTATGATAGATTAATATAATTTGAAAAAACAAAATGATTATGAGACTTTTCTAGAGAAAAATAATTATGAGCTATTGAAAGACATTTAATTCACAATGATGGATATTGATTAATATAATGGTATAATCCATAAACATACATCGGTGATTTATAATAATTCATAAATATTACTATATCGAATATATGAGAGATAATAAATTGATGTAAATCATAGTTATGAAATTATTATTATAAATTTAATTCTATCAAAATATACCTATATGGAAGAATATTTTTATTATATTTAAAGATACTTGAGACCATAATGAATTACTTCAAGAATATGTTTTACATTAGGGAAACCTCATTTTCAATCAAACTATTTTGTATACAAAAATTAACATTATTATATAATTTAAAATAATATTAAATTAATATAAATATTCATTAAATCAAGATTAATAATTTGGTTTTAATAAAGAATGCATTTTAATTAAATTGGGAGTTTTAAAATATAATAATTTTTGGTAGTTTTGAATTCCAAAAGATTTATTTTATAATAGTCTTAGAGACAAGAAAATATGGGTACCAAAAATCATAGTCAATTTATTTCAAGGTTAAAGGATTAATACTAGTAGAAAAAATGATATATTGATAAGGTATTTCCAAGGAATATGACTATATATAAAAAGTTCTTATATATAATTCTAAATATTAAATGTGGAGAATTATTATTATTTAATTTCTCAAGGTTAAATCACTTGAATAAGTAATGTCTAATTTCATTGTGAAGTATTAATTTCTTGATTTTTATATATTAGATGACCTATAATAAAATTAATATAATAATTCAAATAACGGATGCATGATACCGTATGATATCTATGTTTGTTAAATGTGTCGGTCAATATTTAGAAGTTATGTTCATTCTTTCCACTAATACATGTGGCACTGCTTATATTTAGGTTAGGAAGTACTTAAAAAACAATATATAACCTATTTAATTTTAATGGATTTCAATTCTTCATTATGTAATAATCTTTAATGATGCATGTTATTATAAAATTATATAAAATATTTATGAAAGCACTTATGAGAGATTTTCTAGAGTGCATGATTTATTCCTTAAATGTATGTGAACCTTTTAAAAAGGTTACGAAACATAATTCCTAATTTTCATATGATGTTTTATAAAAGGATCAAATCTCTTCAAATATTTATGTATCCATGTTATAAAATAATCATAAAAATACTATTTATAATATATATTCCTAAAATCACTAGAATATGCACTCTCTATTATTTTAATATATTTTATTGAGGAAATATTATAAAAGTATTTTTATAGTATTTGATGTTCTATCAAATGAATATTTCTTCAATAACATAAATATATCTTAAAAAAGTAATATGTTAATCAGAAGCTAAAAATGAATAATTTTTCATTTTTTAATATCATCAATCATAAAATGTAATCTTATTATTGGATCATATATAATTATAATAGTCCCTCATTTTTCTTAAATATATTATTAGTGGGTCAATTGATTTTCCTTAATGGCTATTTTATAGGAGATATTTTTTGTAAAAGTGGGATCCCAAAACCCAAAATTATCATTTCTAATTTATTACCATGTCATGTAAAAAGTGAGTTATTTATTATGGACCTTTATAATTATAGTGTTTATAATACTATGTCCAGTATATATATGGTAATTTCAACTATTTAGTTAATTCATGAAATTGTAATAGCATTTACCATGCTCAAATAAGAATCTTGATATACTATAAAATTAATCTCAAAAAAATGTACTATGTTATATTACATCTTAATGACAATAAATAGTTTAACTATAACTATTTGGTGTTTGGGCTCATAATCATTGAGATGTATTCCAATGATGTTCAAAATTGGTGATCTCGAGTATATGAGAGCAGGAAAAATTTACATCCCATAGGAAAACCATATTTTTTGGGGGTAATTGGTAGATTCTTTCCATGAATATGTGTAATGGTCTCCTAACATGATAGTATTCTTTGTGTATTTTATTTTATTTTGTACATTGATTCCTGAATGAAACTATTGAAATGAATTCATAGTGAGGTATCTTGTGTGGGGTGCATTATTGGAAGAATGAAATTGATCAAATAATCACAAATTAATTAGTTATTTTCACTACTACAAATACCACTTTTATCAGCACAAAAAATGGCCTTTAACACCACTAGAAAAGCGCTGTTAATGCCGGAGAAGATAAAGGTGGGATCCCCTTTATCGGTGCTCTGAAAAGTGATGATAAAGGACCCCATTTATCAGCGCTTTTTTGTATTGCTAATAAAGGTTAAATTTTTTTTAAAAAAAGTACATAATTTTAAAAAAGTATACCAAAGGGGGGGAAATTTTATAGTGCTTTAGCCCCGCGTTTACAACACTTTAGCCCCACATTTACAGCGCTTTTCCACCCCCCTCCAGCACCCGCATGCACCCCTCAACCAATTATCAGTACTATCCCCCACGCTTTATCAGCGCTAGCCCCCAGATTCACCCATGCGCATGCATCCCCTCTTCCACTCGAATTTGATATCGAGAGCTCCCCCCTGCACGCCTGAAGCCTTTTCCACTCCCCTATAATGATTTGATGTCCTATTAATGATATATATATTTATATATATATAGTTATATTTACTCTTATAGTATTGTATATTTATATTGAAAAATATATATATAGTTATATAAATTTATAAATTTATAGTTATAATAATATCTATATATATAGTTATATTAATAAATATAATTATAGTGATATTAATATATATATTTATAGTTATATTAAAATATATATATATATGTTTTTATATTAATATATATATAGTTAGATTAATATATAGGTATATAAATATTAATATATTTGAATTTTAAATAAAATGGATATAAGTTATTATTTATATAAAGCTAATATATTTTATAAGTAAATATATGTTATTATTTATATTTATAATTAAATTTTTATGTGTGAATATATAAAAACTATGTATATATTGTTATATATTTGATTATAAATAGTAGTTAATTCTAAAAAATGATAAAATTTCAAAGACATAATAACAATATGAATGTAATACCTTGGAATAAATTCTGTCCCCAACAAAAAAAATCCAATAATATACTCTTAAATGAGGCTGAAAATCCACAAAATGTTAAAAAAATCGGGGTATCCCGACTAAAAAATCTTTTTTGGAGGCCTTATGGGAATTTTATGGCCTCTAAAACACCTTTCCTGGGGGCCCCCAAAGTCATAGTGGTGTAAAGATCATCATAGGCTTCGATTTGATAAGTGGTAGAGCTCAAACGGACACCCGGATCAAAAGTTATGGTCGTTTGATATTCGAGTTGCGTGTTCAACATATTTTCAATCTTTTTTTAATTTTATTAATTTTTTAGTCTTCAAATTGTTATTAAATGACTATTACTCCATAATAATTAGAAAATTATTAATTAAAAATTATACTTTAATTTTTTTATAAGCCATTTTCACTAAATATCTTATATATTAAGTATATTAAGTTTAAATGTATATATATACTTATATAAAATATATTTAAAAATTATATATTATATTTATATCAATATAACTATATTAATAAATTAATATATTTTTTTTAATTAATTTTCTTTTGAAGTCTACCCTTTATCAGCGCTTTTAAAAAAACGCTCATAAAGGCCCCGCTTTATCAGCGCTACTAAAAAAAGCGCTGATAAAGGGGGCCCCTTTATCACCACAAAAAAATCACTGATAAAGGTACCCCCCCACCTTAATCAGTGCTTTTTCGTTAGTGCTGATAATGGATGGCACAGGGAAAAACATTTTTTTTGGGAGTGTTTGGATAAAAATAGATACCTTTTTCACAGTTGATCATGATTATAGTCCATTGACTAAATCCAATGTCGATGTGGAAGATGATAATTCAATCAAAGAGGGTTAAAAAATAGTAATTCAAGGAAGTACAATGAGTAGGTTCACTCCTTTCTCATTGCTGCAACTGTTTCCATCTTCTCATATCTGTGGATGGCACGGAATGACCTGATGTTTAGCAATAGGAAGCCTTCATTACATGATGATGGTCTGGTCGTGTAGTGGGTCATATGATCTACATCAAATGTTTAAACCAGGACCATGAATAATGATGTTGCAGATCATGTAATTTTGAGGTCTCTTGGTGTTAATGGAAGGTCAATGAAGCCTCTAATGGTGAAATATATTTGATGGATCCCACCTTTGCCATGGTGGTTGATGTTCAATGTTGATGGAGCTACCTGTGGTTCACCTACAACTTCAGGATGTGGAGGTATTTTTCGTACATCTTGGGGTCTAGTAAAAGGATAACTCTTTCACTATATTGGAAATGCTTCTGCCATTGAGGCAGAATTATGGGAAATAATTAATCCTATAAGGTACACAGTCCATTATGGCTGGAATAACATATGGTTAGAATCAGATTCTGCAATGTCTATTCAAATTCTGAGAAAGCGATCAAGGAATATGCCATGGAGGATGCTATCAATGTCGGTTGATTGTCTTCAACTTGAGGGGAAACTCTCTGTTGATGTCATTCATTCTCTTCGTGAAGCCAATCAAGTGGTTGACGCTCTTTCGAATATATCAATAACAGAGGTCATCTCTAGATGGTCTTTCAGAGCTCCAATGTTTTGTAGACATCTTGTTAATGTTGATTATTGTGGCAAGGTTTCTACCCGCTTGAGAAAGGCTGTTTTGTAACTCTTTTCATTGTACTTCTTTGTCTGGTTTAATATAAAGGGAGCATGCTGCCGTCTGCATCCCTAATTTTTCTGGTATTGTGATATCATGTGAAAGACATTATATTTCATTGTGTGTGTCCATATGATGGTTATTGTTTTTATCACTTTTTGATATCAATTTAAGGATTATGCTTGTTTTAGAGAATCGGTTCAGAGTTACAAATAGTATAAATTTTTAATGAGGATAATGAATAGAGGGTCACATATTATAATGTATTCAAGAATCTTACCTATAATAATGAATAGTTGTACAGAACTAGGTGGGGTCCACCGTGTGTTTAGAGCATTTTCCATTTATTATTGATCCCAGATGAATAATTTAATAAATTATTATTCTAGTAGAGATTAATTTTGGTGAACTTATATATAAAGCTAATTCATTTTGTATTTATTAAATTTTTGGAAAAATATTATATTAATGAAAAATGTTTTAATATTATTGATTCATTTAATTTGAACCTTAATTATGATTCGAGTTATTGACTCAATTTTATCATGTAATATATTTATTATATATTATATTTATATGATGAAAATATAAATGAAATTATGGAACAAAACTTTCAGCATAACATGTCATTTACTTATTTTATACTTCATATTTTATTTTGGGTGGACGAATAACCATTTTTGGATATTTGAACATACAACTATATCAGTATAATAGTGATTCCAAAACCATTATTATTCATTAAAATGTTTTGATGTCCACTCTCCCCCCACTTCATAGAGAGATATGTCATATTATGAGTAGTCAATACAATAATTCGTTCATTTATTGAAGGTATGAGGTAGAGGTGATCTCTGTGACACCAAAGGAATAAATTTAGATTAGCATTAAGACCCATAATTCATTGATTGATATATGTGAATATTCATGAAGCATATATGGATGAGGTAAATGGGTTCTAACATGGTACATTTGAGAAATTTTCACTAAAGTAGTGATTCTACTGAGTGCACTTTGATTCAAATGAGGCAACCATTCAGTAACAATTCAATTATTTCATAATTCACAAGAGATATTGTGACCATACCAGGCATTGGAGCACTTGATATGATGATCATCATTGATTCAGTGATGATAAAGTTTAAACCACATACCCAGTAGCTTATAATTAATTCCATATTACAATGAAATAGTATTAAATTCACCCCAAAAGAATTTTGGGTTGATCCGATAATAGATAAACATGTAATAGACATTAAAATTAATTGATATCTATCATTTTTTGGTTTTCATCATGTATTAATATTGAAACATATATTTCACACAAATTTTATAATTTACCTTATTCCATTTTCAACTGATAATTCCAATCACAACAAAACCCCTTCTAGTATTTAATTGGATTGAGGTAGATTTAATTTATCTTATAATGGAAAATGAAATTACGAAGAAATTTGTAATTACAAAAATAAAGTATTATGTAATTTTCAATATTCTTTTGAGATTTTAAATTTTTTTAAAGGGGATCAAATTTTCATAGACGGTGGGTCAACTATAAAAAAATTACAAAAATCATTATTTTATTCAAGACAGTTTTGGATTATTATAAAGAAAAAAATAATTCATGAAAGGGACCCCCACCCACCGTTCAATGTGTCTACGACCCACTAGTGTGCCTCTCACCTAACCAACATAATCTACCACTAGGAAAACCACACTCATGGCCTCCAGCATGCCTTCCTCCACTAAACTACACTTGGTTGTTGTTGTCCACCTCTACCCTCTCATGGCCTTATTCAACACGCATCCTTCTTAGCCAACTTATCACCACTATTCATTAAACCATCATTTTACATTCACAGAGTCACTAGAAATATCATATTAATACCCCCAAAACCATGTCTTCACACCCATGTACACCCCAAACTAGTTTTCATGCACCATCTCTAATATTCTTATCCATATCTCAGTTGTTGGCCTCCATCTTATTTGTACGCGTACTTACATGGTTACATTCAACCTATCCAATACTATGCACACCTGAGCATCTCACTTCATACGATGACCATCCACAACTGTGCACAACCCCCTGGCCAACAAACCTCTCTTGCTGAGTGGGTCCTGGAAAAATTTATCCCACTTGATAACCCCTTGACCTATTTCCCTTTCACATTTTCCGGAAACCTAAAAAAAATTCGGATCTTCATGCCTGGTTTGGGCCTCCACAATCATGGATTGGTTTGGCCGACGCAAAACAGTTCAGAGAAGGTCTTCAAGCTATAGATCAGTCTGCCATGGGTTTTACTAGTACCAGAATAGGCCTGTGTGTGGTTGGATCAATACAAAACGGTCCTATGTGGGATTATAGGATATAGAATAATCAAAATATAATTAATAATTAATTTATTATTTATAATATAATAAATTATTATAGAAAAAGTTAACATAATTTTTGAATAAAGTTAATTTATTTGATTAAATTATTTTTGTTTAAAAAATTATATTTATCATGGGACCAAAAAAAATTAATTTTTTGAATGAATATAGTTCATTTAATTTATTATTTCTTCTCAGCTAATGTTTATTGAAATTTTATTTTTATTAGAAATTAATTTTTCCCATTGAATTTTTCTTCCATTAAATTATATTTCTTACACATTTTATTTTATTTGATTATTTATTATGATATTTTAGGATTCATGTAATATGTAATTTTTTAATTAGTAGTTATTACAGTAGGTACTATATGGTACTGTAGAATACAATACTATTCATCTGATTTTGGCCTTCAGGCCTACTGGTAATAGGACCTTCCGGCCCCCAGTAGCCTTCATGCCAGAGTTCTTTCGAGATGTAAGGTCTTTCAGGCCACTCTGGATATTGGGAAACTCAGATTTCAAGTAGGAGGAAAGCCCAAGAAGAAACTTATTCATACCATATAGGAGGAGATATAGATGAGGATATTGAGAAAATAGAGAAACCACCAGAGAAGAACTAACCATATTGGAAGAATGATAGGTTATAGAAACTGCCATCAGGACTAGGCATCGTGCAGCTATGCATGGGGAAATTCTAGTTGATCATCCATGCGTTGTGGGGAGTTAGGTGCCTTTAGGAGGCATATGATGGGGATAGGTTGTTTCCAATGTGTTAGGTATTGGTACATTAAGGTCATGTATTGGTTCATGTATTATACTTTTTTATTTGGGACTATTGGTCATGTAGGGTTCCCCTTCACCCCATAAATGTGTATTATCCAAAAATAAATGTAATAGAGGGCATTTAGGACATTAAGTTATATGGGTCTTCACAAAAATCAGTTTACATGCTTATAGTATTCACCTCCCGAGATCATCTCACCTATGTGTAAGTAAATTTTAATTATTAAAGATGACATTGTATGTCATGGAGCGTTCTTAGATGACGGTATATACTATATGATAAGTGAGAGACAATATAGAAGAAAATAATTAGTACATGTCATGAATATACTCACATATGATTCATCTAGGACACAATTGATGCATTAAGTTTAAATTTATTGACCAATTTTAGATTCTCAAGACTATAATGATAATTTAGATTATTTACACATTATTTACTGTTCTATGTGTTTGCATGTTAGTTGATAAAAAACATAATTAATTGTAAAAATACATAATGTCAAGATTAATCTATTATATTAAGGAGTGTTTTGTTATAAACGTGACACTAGAGAATTAAAATAAATAAAAGAATGAGATTACATTCATTAAAATTATTTCAAAACCTTATAAATTATAATTATGTCATTAACACCTAAAATCACTAAAATTTGAACGATACTAGGTTTTTGGGCTTCCCATCAACCAATGCTAAGGGTGTCTTTGTAAAGACCCGTAAATTTCAAGGAAATTTTTTTTCTTAATTTTCTTTGGAATTTTACAAGAACGCAGTTTCTGATGGCACCTGATTCTGAGGCCCGGTGTGCCCGGAAGCATTTTCTGAAGTTTGGCTCGGGTACGTTCAGTGGACGAACGAGCAGGTTTTTCTAACTTTTTAACCGGTGCTCGAAATCAAATTCTGAGGGCGATGATGGAATCACAGCGCTGGTTTTTTCTTAGAAATTCCCCTCCCGGAGTTTCGTTTGCCCTGGTTTGGTTTTTACATTTTTGGGGTTAAGTTAAGAAATAAAATAAAGTGGTGTGACTTTTTTTTTATTTCACTTAAAAGCCACATAATGCTGCTTAAGATGAGTTAAAGAAGATAGAGTGGAATTCAAAATATCCTACCCTCTTGGTAGGATATTTGTGAGGTGGGGCCCGCACGAGCCCCACCGTTTCTTTTCCACTAAGTAACGCACCTGCGAAAACCCTTTTTAATGAATGTCAACTGACGCATTTTCTAACCTCTTAAACGCTCCTATTAATTGGGCGGTTTATTCGTTTGAATTAATTCTATGAATTAATGGGTCGTTACTTAGTTTTTTTTACAATTTTTTGGCATGTTAATAAAATAAGACCAACGCTTGTCTTCTTGAGGATTAGTCATTGAGAGGATTTGGAGAAGACTCCAAGGCTTGAGATCTCCATCCTCCTTTACAAAGAACGCGAAGAACGCGAAGAATGTGAATAACGCAAAGAACGCCGTCACCCATAGAGATCGAGGACGCAACTCCGTGTTCCACGATGCCGACGATTCTCTCTCTGTGACGCTTCTTCCACGACGATCCATCCCTGCGACAATATTCGATCGGCATCTTGAGGTAGGGGATTGCGGTCTTTTTAATTCTTTGTGGATTATAACATCAACATGGATTTAATTGTTATAATTAAATCCGTGTCTCTTCTTTAAACCTCGTAGATCGACGACGCGACGCCCTTCCGCGACGACGCGACGCCCTTCCGCGACGACGCGACGCCCTTCCGCGACGATGCAACGCCCTTCCGCGACACGACGATTCTCTTCATCCGCGACGGTCAATTCCACGAAGAACATTCATCCAACGACAGCTACGAGGTAGGGGTCGTTTTGAAAATATTAATACCATGTTTGTATTCCTCCAAGTCAAGAACGCGGACCAACCAATTAACAAGTTGGTCTGTGGATTATTATTTCGGGTCGAGGTTTATCAATTGCTAGGAACTATGGTGTTGTTTCAAACCGCTAACGCGGTGGGTGCGGACCAACGAACAAGTCCGAACCCACCGCCCTTTTTTCTTGGTGTGAGGAATGGAGGACGACGACAAAACGGGCTGTAGAGATGATTTTTTGATTCCGCAGTGAAGGATGGGACACGAGAACAGCTACGACGCAGATAGAAATGAAATCAGACCACCGGAGCAACTCCGGTGGCCCGCGGACTCCACCGGTGGCCGACAGACACGCGACCGCGCAGGTCCGACGATACACTGGACGCGGCCCTGCCGCGTCCACTGACCAAGGGTGGCCCCACGCGGGGCCGCGGTGTTCTCACGCGGGGGCAACACGCCCCCTGCGGTTTCCTTGCTCGGCCACTCGGTCGAGCCGAGCCAAGCCCACCCGTCGGGTCGGGTCACGCCCAGGCCGGGTAGGGTCGCGCCCAACCGGGTCGGCCCGGTTCGGGCCGACCCCGGGGGGGGGGGGGGGGGTGGGGCGGGTCGGTCTGGGCCCAGACCCCCCGTTTCCATACATTTTGATCTTTTGCTCATAACATGATCTATGGGCCTCCGAACGATGCGCCGTCAGCGTTGATGTGATCCTTGGATCGAGACGGCTGTTACTATATATCACACCCAAGGTTTCGGAATACATTGGGTTCAGCCGGGTTTGTTCGTACACGAAACCAACCGGGCCCTCGGAGCAGAAACGCTCATATCATGAGCATCGGACGTCCGATTGGCGTGCCGTCGACTTTGTTGAATTTATATAAGTGAGACGGATATTTTTCCATACTATGCCTGAGGATTGGACACAGGTGGGGTATGGTCGGGTTGGTTTTTCCATAAAAACAACCGGGCCCCTAGGATGAAAAAGACAATAACTCTTGGACCGGGCATCCGATTGACGCGCCATCTGCGACGTTGAGTTACTGTTGACGATACAGAACTTTTGGATACATCAACTCTGGACTATGTGTCGGTTGATGTATCAGCCACTCGGCTTGTGGAGTGGACCATCCCGAACGATCTTACTATGTGTGGGAACTCTAGAGCTGGCTGCAACTGCTACTGTGACGATGACGACTGTGTAGAGATCCTCAGTGGATTCGACAGCGACGATGATGAAAACAGTATGGGAATCCTCCGTGTCTTTGGCAGTGACCACTACGGTACATCTTGGTATACGTCAACTCCGAACTACATGTCAGTTGATGCATCGACCACTTGGCTCGTGGAGTGGACCCTCCCTGAATGAGCATGCTGTGTGCGGAAACCCTAGAGCCGGTTGAGACTTGGAGAATGCTGACCGAATGACTCTGTGTGTTACGAATAGCCCAGTGGGGAGCGCTTGGTTGTTGCGGCAGACCCACAGCGGAGGAGCTCTTGGTTGTTGCAGCATACTCGCGGTACTCAATAGAAGGAGTACCTCTGGAGGCTATGAGGGGGAGCACTTGGTTGTAGCGGCAGACCCACGACGGAGGAGGGCTTGGTTGTAGCAGGACAGGGGAGTGCTTGGTTGTAGCTGCAGACCCACGACGGAGGAGCGCTTGGTTGTAGCAGCTGACCCATGGTACTCAATAGAACGAGTACCTCTAGAGGCTATGAGGGGGAGCACTTGGTTGTAGTGGAAGACCCATGGTGGGAAGTGCTTGGTTGTAGCAGCAGACCCACAGTACTCGATAGGTGGAGTACTACAACAGTCCATGGTGGGAGGGAAGTGCTTGGTTGTAGAGGCATAACCACAGTACTTGATGGAGAAGGAGTTTCCCAATAGCTTTAGGTTTAACTTCATTATCGATCCTGTGTGGGTCATTACGGGGGGTTAGTACCTATAGATCCTTTGTGGGTCCGACGGCTTAGATGAATCACTGGCCACATCTGATCATCTCTAAGGTCATACGAAGATGTACCTGTGTGAGCTAATTTGTGTTGTGCTATCCTGTGTGGATTTACGGTTGCTTTCTTTTGTGGATTGTGTTGTGTTATCTGGTGTGGATTTACGGTTGCTTTCTTTTGTGGATTGTGTTGTGTTATCCTGTGTGGATTTACGTTTTCTTTTGTTTGTGGATTGTGTTGTGTTATCCTGTGTGGATTTACATTTTCTTTCCTTTGTGGATTGTGTTGTGCTATCCTGTGTGGATTTACGTTTTTCTTTCCTATGTGGACTGGGTTGTACATGAGCTCAGATGTTGGAGCTAAGCGAGAATTTATGGCTTAGGTATATGTATGGTCATATACCTAAGCAGTGTCAGATATTACTTTGTGATTGCTTCTTTCCCTTGTGGATTCTTGGAGGCCTTCGGGGGTCTCGGGGTCCCTACTGAGTAGCTTATACTCACCCCTACACAGGATATGACCGCACTCATTGAGTTGGTTGTAGACGACGGACAACGCTGATCGTGGTGGTGGCTTGCGGAGAAGGACGGTACCTGGAGGTGGACCACTGGGAGGGACGTACTCGGAGCGGTCGGCTGGACCCAAGGAGCAGTGGAGGCTATCTGTACCTACCATTCAGGTGGGACTCCCAGTGGACGGCTCGACGTTGCGGCTTTACTTTTCAGTTGTTTTTTTTCCCGTTTCAGTTGTACTTTACAGTTGGGCTTGTATTTCCAGCCCCCTTTACTTTTCCGCACTTACAATTGTACCAGTATTTTTACTTAGTGTTTACTTCTTCCTCTTTCTAACACTGTGGTGCTTGTTTACTTTACAAAGGCAATTCCTTCCCTTTTACCGGGATTTTTGCCTTGGTGCTAGTCGCCATCCCCTGGCCTATGGATGGTGGGCATGGGGTAGTCACGACACGGGCCCCAAGGACGGGTCATGACAAATTCGTGTTAGAGGAGTTCGGTTCTACCACAGAACTCAGGACTCTGATCTTTTTCTATGTGATGTAATAGTGTTTAGCATATTGGGTATGGTTATCAGTTCAGGGAGTCCAGTGATGGTGCGGCGGCCGACATATCCGTACACCAGGACCCTGACTTCTGATTTCCGACTTAATGCACAAAAACATTGATTGCATGTGTGTTTCAAGTTTTCTTTGTGATTACTTGTTTCAGCACACCAGGTATACTGTTCTGACCATGGCGCACTTGTTTCCTTTTCAGGATGGGCCCACGACAGCAGCAAGCTAGGGTTCCTAGAGTTGAGCGTGACGGCAGCCCGCCGAGCGACGAGGCTTCGGTACATGGCCCTTTGACCGCTGAGGCGCCGACGATACCTCTACCCGCTGAGCCACCGATTCTTCCAGCGCCAGCCGCTGACGATGCACGTCGCCTTAGTGAAAGACATGAGTTCCAGTACCAGCGACCACCTATGTTCCATGGGGAGACGGAACCCCAGGCAGCCGAGGACTGGCTGGAGGCAGCGGTGCAAGTTTTCCGGTTAGTGAGGACACCAGCAGACCTCATAGTGATCCTCGCAGCGAGCCTACTGCACGCGGCAGTAGGCAGATGGTGGAGCATGATGCTCCAGGTGCAGGACGAGGCATCACTCCTTTGGACGGACTTTGAGACCCTTTTTTAATCAGAGTTCTTCCCAGCCACCCTCTGAGTGGTGAGTATCCAGGAGCTACTACCGCTGCAGCAGGGCATCATGACAGTAGCCCAGTACGCGGCATGGTTTACAGATCTCTCGTGCTATTCCACGGACATGGTACGAGACCCATTATTCAGGGCCCGAACCTTCGAATAGGGGTTCAGGCGAGAGATCAGAGCTTCAGTAGTTTCTCACAGCATTCTGACACAGATAGGGGTATTGGAGCGAGCCCTCTTAGTGGAGAGTTTCCTTGCTGAGCAGTCTCCAGCAGTAGGACCCACCACTAGTCGGCATGCGGTAGAGTCTTCTACATCGGACAGTAGACAGATGACGCAGGGGTCCAAGAAGACTAGACCAACCGGTGGTCGACCGCATGACACATGATTGTTTGTGTGAGGCACCCGGGGTGGACAACAACTTACCATGAGCGGACAGTGTTACTCCTGCGGCGAGGTTGGTCACAAGGCTCGTGACTATCCAACCCACCAAATGGATGACCATTAGATGAACGAAGGACCTCCCAGGTATAGGCAGAGGTTCGATCGAGGCAGATCGCATGGATAAGGAGACCATGGAAGGGGAGATGGCCATGCAGCTGGAGGTGGACGACGCTTCGAGGTGTTTCCACCACCACCACCAGGAGGTCCACCCCGACCACAGGGAGCTGGTGGACATGGGAGAGCTCATCTTCAGGCAGCTGAGGCCTACGATCATGGAGCTCCGAGAGTAGATGGACAGGAGCGGGACTTGCTCCAGACCTGGAGACCTTTGTTTTTGCTGGTTCTAGCATTGTTGATGTTTGTTTGTAGATGTTTTGTGTCTTTGTACATTGAGCTGCAGTAATAAAAGACACTTCTCTTGTGGCGTTTACCTTTCTGTCCTCTCTTTTAGTTGTTACTAAGAGGTTCTGATTTAAAAACCATTGACTTGACCCTCAATTTGATATACCTACTGGAGGAGACCCTGTGACCACACACTAATGCCGACAGTGTGACTCAACACGTGGAGGCGAGAGTAACAGTTGGATATCTTGGTAGTAGCGTCAAGGCCTTACGACGTCATCCTTGGTATGCAATATTATCATCCATGTCAGGATTGCCTGTATTAGGTGAAGAACATGGTCCATCCAGGGGATGAGACCAGATTTCTCTTATCGATAAAGAAGAAATCTCAGCAGCTCATGTAGGACCAGAGAAGGTCCAGGTCATCCTGGAGCGGATGAGGACAGCTCAGAGCTGGCAGAAGTCTTATGCTGACAGGAGGTGGAGGCCACTAGAGTTCGAGGAGGCGACCACGTCTTCTTGCGTGTCTCACTGCGACGTGGATTTCGTAGATTTGGTTGAGGCGGAAAGTTTTCTCCATGATTCATCGGACCTTTCCAGGTCCTCATCAGGATTGGTGAGGTGCCTTATCGCCTGGCTCTACCACCTCAGTTGCAGCGGTTGCATGACGTCTTCCACTTATCCCAGCTGAGGAAATACGTGCACGACCCGACGCACATCATTGACATTGGGAGCTAGACGTTGATGATGGGGTCACTTTTGCGGAGGTCCCGGTGGGGATCGATGGTCGACAGGAGAAGGTCCTACGTGGACGGTCAATTCCTCTAGTGCAAATCAGATGGCAGGACAGGAACCTCTAAGAGAGCACTTGGAAGTGGGAGGCTCAGATGCATGCTCAGTACCCACATTCATTTCCCTATCTTATGATGTATCTTTACATGGACGTAAATCCCTGAGGTGGGAGTGATGTAAAGACCCATAAATTTCAAAAAAAAATCTTAATTTTTTTTGGAATTTTACAGGAACGCAGTTTCTGACGGCACCTGATTCTGAGGCCCGGTGTTCCCGGAATCATTTTCTGAAGTATGGCTCGGGTATGTTCATTGGACGAACGAGCGGGTTTTTCTATCTTTTGAACCGGTGCTCGGAATCAAATTCTGAGGGCGCCGATGGAATTGCAGGACCAGTTTTTGCATAGAAACGCCTCTTCCAGAGTTGCGTTTTCTCGGGTTTGGTTTTTAAATTTTTGGGGTTAAGATAAGAAATAAAATAAAGTGGTGCAACTTTTTTTTATTTTACATAAAAGCCTCTTAAAGCTGCTTAAGCTGAGTTAAAGCGGATAGGGTGGAATTCAAAATATCCTACCCTCTTGTTAGGATATTTGTGAGGTGGGGCCCGCACAAGCCCCACCGTTTCTTTTCCACTAAGTAATGCACCCGTGAAAAGCCTTTTTAATGAAAGTCAACTGACGTGTTTTCTACCCTCTTTAATGCTTTTATTAATTGGGCAGTTTATTCATTGAAATTAATTCTATGAATTAATGGGTCGTTACTTAGTTTGTTTTACAATTTGTTGGCATGTTAATAAAATAAGTCCAACGCTTGTCTTCTTGAGGATTACTCATTGAGAGGATTTGGAGAAGACTTCAAGGCTTGAGATCTTCATCCTCCTTCGCGAAGAACGCGAAGAATGCGAAGAACGCGTAGAACGCGAACAACGCTGTCACCCTCGGAAATCGACGACGCTACGCCGTGTTCCACGACGCCGACGATTCTCCCTCTGCGACGCTTCTTCCACGACGATCCATCCCCGCGACAATCTTTGATCGGCATCATGAGGTAGGGGATTGCTGTCTTTTTAATTATTTGTGGATTATAACATCAACATGGATTTAATTGTTATAATTAAATCCATGTGTTTTCTTTAAACCTTGGAGATTGACGACGCGACGCCCATCCGCGACGCGACGATTATCTTCTTCCGCGAAGGTCAATTCCGCGAAGGACTCTCGTCCGACGACAGCTACGAGGTAGGGGTCATTTTGAAAAAAATAATACCATGTTTGTTTTCCTCCAAGACAAGAACGCATACCAACCAATTAACAAGTTGGTACGCTGATTATTATTGTGGGTCGAGGTTTATCAATTGTTTGGAACTATGGTGTTGTTTCAAACTGCTAACTTGGTGGGTGCGGACCAACGAACAAGTCCGAACCCACCGCACTTTTGTTCTTGGTGTGCGGAATGGCGGATGATGACAAAACGGGCCGTAGAGACGATTTGTTGATTCCACAGTGAAGGACGGGACCCGGGAAGAGCTACGGTGCAGACAGAAATGAAATCGGACCACCGAAGCAACTCTGGTGGCCCGTAGACTCCGCCGGCGGCGCGGGTCGCCGGCAGCCGGAGGCGGCGGCGGCCGACCGACCCGCGACCGTGAGGGTCCGACGAGACACGGGATGCAACCCTGCTGCGTCCACTGACCAAGGGCGGCCCCACGTGGGGCCGCGGAGTTCTCAGGTGGGGGCAACACGCCCCCCGTGGTTTCCTTGCTCGACCGCTCGGCCGAGCCGAGCCAAGCCGACCCCCCGGGCTGGGTCACGCCCAGGCCGGGCCGGGCCACCCCGGTCGGGCCGGGTCGCACCCAACCGGTTTGGACCCGGACCCGGGTTGGGTCGACCTGATTCGTGCCGACCTAGGGGGGATGGGCCGGGTCGGTCCGGGCCCAGACCCCTCATTTCCGGACATTTTCGATCTTTTGCTCATATCTTGAGCTACACGCCTCCGAACGACGCGCCATCAGCGGCAATACGATCCTTGGATCCAGACGGTCGTTTTGGTATATCACAACCATGGTTTCGGAATACTTTGTGTTCGTCCGGGTTGGTTCGTACACGAAACCAACTGGGCCTCGAATCGGAAACGCTCATATATTGATCTTCGGACGTCTGATTGACATGCCGTTGACATTGTTGAATTCCTCTAAGTGAGACGGATCTTTTGGCATACTCCACCCGAGGATTGGATGCAGGTGGAGTACAGTCAGGTTGGTTTTTCCTTAAAAACCAACCGGGACCCTGGGACGAAAAGGCCAATAACTCTCGTACCGTGCGTTCGATTGACGCGCCGTCTGCGATGTTGTGTTCCTGTTGACGATACGGAACTTTTGGATACATCAAATCTGGACTATGTGTCAGTTGATGTATCAGACTCCCGGCTCGTCGAGCGGACCCTCCCGAACCAGCTTGTTGTGTGCGGGAACTCTAGAGCTGGATGCAACTGCTACTGTGACGACGACGACTGTGCAGAGATCCTCAGTGGATTCGACTGTGACGATGATGAAAATAGTACGGGAATCTTCTGTGTCTTCAGCAGTGACCACTACGGTAAATCTTGGTATACGTCAACTCCGGACTACATGTCAGTTGATGCATCGACCTCTTGGCTCGTGGAGTGGACCCTCCCGGAAGGAGCATGCTGTGTGCGGAAACCCTAGAGCCGGTTGAGACTTGGCGAATGCTTACCGAATGACTCGGTGTGTTACAGATAGCCCAGTGGGGAGCGCTTGGTTGTAGCGGCAGACCTACGGCGAAGGAGCGCTTGGCTGTACTGGCAGATCCGCGGTACTCAACAGAAGGAGTACCTCTATAGGCTATGAGGGGGAGCGCTTGGTTGTAGCTGCAGACCCACGAAGGAGGAGCGCTTGGTTGTAGTGGCTGACCAGTGGTACTCAACAGAAGGAGTACCTCTAGAGGCTATGAGGGGGAGCGCTTGGTTGTAGCGGCAGACCCATGGTGGGAAGCGCTTGGTTGTAGCAGTATACCCACAGTACTCTATAGGTGGAGTACTACATCAGTCCAAGGTGAGAGGGAAGCGCCTGGTTGTAGCGGAATAACCACAGTACTTGATGGAGAAGGAGTTTCCCAATATCTTTGGGTTCAACTTCATGATCGATCATGTGTGGGTCATTGCAGGGGGTTAGTACCTATAGATCCTTTGTGGGTCCAACAGTTTAGATGAATCAGTGGCCACATCTGATCATCTCTAATGTCATACGTCAATGTACCTGTGTGAGTTGATTTGTGTTGTGCTATCCTGTGTGGATTTACGGTTGCATTCCTTTGTGGATTATGTTGTGTTATCCGGTGTGGATTTATGTTTTCTTTCCTTTGTAGATTGTGTTTTGTTATCCTATGTGGATTTACGTTTCCTTTCCTTTTTTGGATTCTGCTGTGTTATCCTGTGTGGATTTATGTTTTCTTTCCTTTGTGGATTGTATTCTGCTATCTTGTGTGGATATACGTTTTTCTTTCCTGTGTGGACTGGGTTGTACTTGAGCTTGGATGTAGGATCCGAGCGAGAATTGATGACATAGGTATATGTATGGGCATATTCCTAAGTAGAGTCGGATATTACTTCATGATTTCTTCTTTCCCTTGTGGATTATCCTTTGTGGATTCTGGGAGACCTTCAGGGGTCTCGGGGTCCCTACGGAGTATCTTATACTCACCCCTGCACGGGCTATGCACGCACTACGTTGTGTTGGTTGAAGACGACGGAAAATTCTGATCATGGTGGAGGCTTGCGGAGCAGGACGGTACCTAGAGTTGGACCATTGGGTGGGACGTACTCGGAGCGGTCGGCTGGACTGGAGGAGCAGTGGAGGCTATCTGTAACCACCCTTCAGGTGGGACAACCAGTGGACAGCTCAACGTTGCAAGTTTACTTTTCAGTTGCTGTTTTTCCCCTTTCATTTGTACTTTACATTTGGGCTTGTATTTCCGGCCCCCTTTACTTTTCCGCACTTACTATTGTACCAGTATTTTTACTCAGTGTTTACTTATTCCGCTTGCTTACCCTGTGGTGCTTGTTTACTTTACAAAGGCAATGCCTTCCCTTTTACCTGGATTTACGCCTTGGTGCTAGTCGCCAGCCCCTGGCCTATGGAAGGCGGGCTTGGGTTAGTCACGACACGGGCCCCGAGGATGGGTCGTGATAGTCTTCTACTACTAGAGAGTTATTATGAGTTGAATGGGTTCACATAACTGATGATGGAATAAAATAATTACCCAATGTATACATTCATCTAAATTAGTGGAATGGTTAGAGTAAATCATGATTATGATTTTAGAAGCTGGTATTTCACCCAACAGATCAAGGATTGATGAGTAAATATAGTTGTGAAGTTAAATTAATGTCTTGAACTCTATGATTAGTGGAATAGAAATGGCATTCAGACTATGAGGTGATGTCTCTAGGATCATATTCTCTAGAATAATCAAGTGATTGATTATATTGAATCTAGTAGTGATCTCTATAATATTTTGATAAAATATTAGTATACATATAATAATCTATTAATTGGTAATGTATAAACATTAATTAATATGAATTTTAATTTTTTTTGGATTTTAGTTTTCAAAATAATAGAATGTAATAAAAAAGTACATTATGATTACTGTTATGAAAATTCAATGTCCACACTAGCATGATCTTCTATGAATAGTACAATTTGTTATGTAAATTACTACAATATCATAAATTTAAGCGACTAGTGTCCCAAGAACATATCAATCCCTCTCAAGAAAACAGGGTAAGATTAATAATTCAAGGAGACACATTTATGATTCATATGTTGGTTATTCTATAATTAATTCATCATCATCAGTTGTTATATATGGATACAACATCCTGAAATGGATGATCTCACATGTTTTCTCATCTTTGAGATGCTAACAGTGAGAATGTGAAGAGATATATGATAAGGGAATGATTACACTAGAGACATGTTCATATGATATATTGTTCATGGTCCTTCAATACAACATATTCTCATAAATTCATCACTAATTTTCTCTAGTTTCTATTATTATTAATATATAAAAATAATTGAGGAAATGATACATTAGCTATTGTGTAATTTGTTTTATAAAAATAACATCTTAAAATATGGTTTCATATTTATTAATTATTATGATAGCGTATAAAGATAAGCATTAAAGGCTACTAGAAAGTTTGACTCCAAAGAAACCATCACAAAATCCCTCAAATAAAATAGGAAATACATTAAAAGAGAGTTAATTTTATTCATATTTAATGAAATATGTGTTATAAAATATTAATGAAATCAGATAATTAAATAATCAATTATTTTCTTCTTCTTTGGCTATTTTAATGAATTCAAATTAATTTTCAATTTTTATATTTAAGAATTGAATAATACAATTTTATTACATAATTTTATTTAAATAATGTTACCATGTTCGTATAGTAAGTTTATAATAGGTATTCTGAATTCTTTATGTAGTGGATAAAGGTTGAATCGTTTTTTAGTGGAGAGAAGTACAATATCACTTATTGCTATGATTAATGGATATAGTTTCACTTTTCTTGCGTATTAAAGACACATTAATATGACATGAACAATGGACACAATGATACTTTATTTCAATTTCGGAAATAATGTTCTAAAGGATTTTTAACACTCAAATATTAGTTATCTAGGTCATAGATAATTGTAATAACCTTTTGAATATACAATGTAAGACTTATACACCAAATTTGGAATAGAAAGTATTTTTTAAATAAAAACTATGTCGTTTTCATGGTAATGCACAGTATTTTATTTTGAATAATGATGTTAAATACCTTACTTATTAATGAAATATTTATTTTTGGCCCTTGTAACCTTTAGAAATAATGGTAATCAACAAATCATAGGGAATATAAGTGTATCCAGAGGGCATGAACTATGGAATGTTAAAGATAGTTATAGGTATAATTCAATATAGTACATTATAGTATTATTTAAAGTAATAATGAATTATGGAATATTCATGGTTAAATGATACTAGTTTCATCAGGCTCACAAATTGAAAAATATCATGACCCATAATTTATCGATAATTATAATCTAATGTGGGGTAATTTATAAATTTAGGATTGTTAACCAACATCAATGATATGATTTTAAAAAATTAGATCAATGAGGATCCATAGAAACAAGAATTTCTCAATGTAATATATAGTGTATTAATTCATAATTGATGATTTTCCTTATACACATTTGAGTTATGTAGTATATAAAATATCTATCAACGACGAAACATATATTCATAATATAAAATCCTGTTATTTTCAATAAATTATTCATATATAATGGAATTATAAAATAATGAGAGGAAAAGTATGTTTACTAGTTCATACTATAGGATTTAGAGTATGATAGAAATCTATTATTTAATAAAACAAGTACTTCGATACATAAAGTTGAATATTATTGTAAGAAAACATGCGTAATGGAAAACACAGTTTTCATCTAAATTTACTATCAAAATTTTTTATAAAGATATTATAGAAGTACCAATGATAAAAAATGTTATAGTCAGGTGGTAGAAAAATATTATATAAAAATATACACATCACTATTCTAGATAATGAGAGCCTTGTTGAATTGGATTTTGTCAAAGATAGGGATCCAAAAATAGTTTTCTTATGAACAAGTTACAGAAGAGAATAAAAAAAATTCATAGATAGACACCCTTTGTGAGGGTTAAAAACTATGTAAATTGATTAACATTCTCCATTGTAGATGATACCTTATTCATTGAGAATTACAAATCCTATGATTAAGAATTAATTTTCAATCAGAAATTATTGTCAAGATCAATTAATATTTAATAATATATTCAATATGTAAATGTGTTGATGATTATTATATTTAATACAATGGTTTGTATTAAATTTAGGCTATATGTGGGAATTACAAGTGGGGTACCATTATTTATTGATTGGTTAAACCAATTCAATAAGAAAAAAATTGATAATAATTTTAATTTTCATTGCAATATTATATGATTATTAAAATTGGGAATTGGATTTCAAGACCACAATTCTTATAAAGAGTCTATACGATGAATCCATATATCATTAGTGATAACCTATAACCCCTATATGGTGTCAATTTACTAAAATCAATATTTAGAGTAAATAAATTAGTAGGTTCATATATATTTATTTGGAATGAATTTTTTACATGTCTGTACAATCGTTTAGTGGGAGTGTTAAAATTTTCAAAGTGAAATATGTTTGAAATCATAAGGAAAACATATATCAGTGTTATAGTTAATTAAGAAAAAAAAGTAACTCTTTAAATATTTAACTAGTGTAGAAAAATATGATCAATGTAACTATATCTAATATGGTAGATCTCGTAGTTATATATACCTACTCAAGATTATATATACTAAAAATTAATGGGAAAATACAATTTTGAAACAATTTGAGATATATTATTTAAAAATTCCCATTGGAATAAACCTGTCCAAAAAGGCCCATATATGACATAGGATTAGATTAATGTGGT
The DNA here is from genome assembly GCA_963277665.1 of Viscum album. Lineage (NCBI taxonomy): Eukaryota > Viridiplantae > Streptophyta > Magnoliopsida > Santalales > Viscaceae > Viscum > Viscum album. Next base: position 493,465,873 of record OY728128.1, read on the forward strand.
ATGTATAATTCAATATGATTTTAATGTGGATTAATCACATGTTCAAAGCTATGTAACAAATGTTATATTTATAACATATTCATTATGGTATGAAAACATCAGTTATACCTATGAGAACTATAGAGGTAGAAGTGAGAACTATACAATTGTACTAGATCCAATATATAGGATATGGACCATATTTGTGGAGTGGAGGGAATAAAAATTATAATGGCACACAAACATGTATTTCTATAGATAAATATGATATAATATTAAATTTCGGATAAATATAATCAGTAATTGAATTTAATTCAAAAATGTGGAAGCCATTTCTAGAAATACCATATGTGTGGTGTGTTTTTTGGTATCTAATTAACAAGTGTAAAATAGTCCTTAATTTGTTCCTAATATTGGAATCTTACCAAGTATGTTATATTGTATCACAATGTTATTTATTCAACTTGTACTAGACAGGATATCAAGTTTACATAGTGGCGAAATGGGATAAATTTAGGGATATTATCTCATGATAAGTCTTAATAAATGTTGTATGGTCACAAGTTGTCAAATTTCTATTCATTAGTGATGGTGTAGGCCCATCAAAAAGATGAATACCATAGCTGAAACATGATTTTATAATATTTTAGCTAAAAATGATAGAAATATGTCTCTAGTAAATGTGGTAGTGTTTTAAATGTGGGATCCCCGTATCCATGTTTATTTGGAAATTTGTATTTCCTATTCATATATATCATGTGTAGTAATATACGTACAGATAATATTATAGTGTTAATATTTCATCATATATTATTATCATTGTAATTTATATAAATTAAATATTGAATAAAAATATTATAGAATATCCCAAGAAAAAATGGGAACCTCAAGATACTATGATATTAATAATATTAATGTGTATTATGGTATAGACACATAATACTGCATAGAAAAATATTTTTCCCAACTATCAGGTGTTAGGGTCTCATAATAAGTTTGAACATATATCATGATGTTCGGACATAGTGATCTCTAGTATGTGAGAACATGAGGACTGATATACAATAGTAATACCACTTTATTTAGGTGTAATTGGTAGTTTCTATCTATGAACATGTGGAACATTCTTTCAAATAGAGATTATTATTTGAGTATATTATATCTAATCACAATCTTTGATGCCAGGAAATAAACATTGAAATTTATTTTTCATAAGGTTTCATCTATTGAAAACATCATCAGTAGTATGAAATTTATTTAATAAATAAGAAAAAAATTTCTCTTACGATAGGAAGATATATCTCATACCCAGATGACAAGGATGATATTACCCACATAAAATCTATGGCCTTTCTATAAGAAGGTTAGTCCATCCCTAATGGTAAATGATTAATAAAACAAGGAATTATGATGATAAAAAGTTTGGCACCTTCTTAATGTGATATTGTGAGACAAAGAGGTTATGTTATGGAATTTGTGATCATATAATGGTTTTTGTTTCTATGATTATTCTTTATTTCATTAGGGGCCATTATGAGTTTCTATAATCAATTTGTGGTCTATGAATATTATTCACTAATATTAGGATATATTCATAGTGAGTGACACAATTTAGCACATTCAAGTGACATCCCTATTCTTATGGATATATTTATAGAACATATGGTAAACCACCGGAGATATAGACAGTTTTCCAAGTGTTATCAATCATCAAAAAATAAATAAATTTAATATAATTTTAGTATAGACTAATTGTGTTGATATTATTTCTTAATAATGTTCACATGGTATTATGTGAATACAATGAAAAATATTAATTGAACAAATATTAATTTTCTATTAATGGTTTGTTTAATATTTAGATAAATTATGAGCCATGTTAATGAATTTAGTTTATTATGTAACATATTTGGTAAATATTATAATTATGGTGTAAAATATGAATGAAAGTATGATGTAATTATTTCTTCATAACATTTTATTTACATTATATTTAGTGGGAATTTTATTTTCATTATTCAGGGATTCCTTTATAGGTATTTGGAAAGTCCACAATATTATTATAAGGGAGAGTATCAATCCATTTTCCTTCATTCCAATGGATCACTGACACGTCCCCCTAGAGATAATAAATAATCATCAGATCATTTGAACCATAAAAATAGCCATGGATCAAAGGGACATGATCATGGTGATCACTATGACATTGAATGATTTGATAAATCACTAAGATAGAACTTAAAATTTGATGATCAAAAAATGTATATATTCACAAAGATTGTATGTATTTTCTAGAAATATTCTTCTTTAAATTCATCCGGAAATGGATTACAATGATGAGATGATGTGGAGGGTTCATCGATTTGAATAAGGTAATAGTTCAAATTTATATTTTGTTATTTGATAATTCATGTGTTATTTGTGGACATTACCACAGAATATATCACATACGATGATTATTTTAATCTCACCTAGGATGAAATACATTAATTACCTGGCCATCTGGCTTCTGATATATTGCCCAATCCTAATAGAACTCTCATGGCTCATATTCTCATAAATCTGATTAATCATATTATTTTTTTTTTGACAATTTTCATTTATGTAATGATATATTCCATTTATTCAGGTTTATATCTATAATTCAATGAGGTCATAAATTAATTACTTATAGATAGGGGTTTTTTATGGTACAACATTGTTCCAAAATCAATAATTCTAATTAGTGAATGGGAATATAATTTTTCTATAAGAGGTGATTGGGAACTACATTATCATAAAAACATTTGATAGTTTTATAAAAACATAGTATTTAATGATGTAGATAGATTTTACTATGATTAAATAAAATTTTTATTTTAAATTCATTTCATAAATATTTTGAAAATGGCCGAGTTATTCTGTTTACATCTTAAAGGAGAATCAACATTTATTTTTAATAACCATATGGATAAATTTGGCTCTTTTGAATGATAATTGAGAAAAACATCGTTTAATTTTTTTGAGATTATATTAAATATAAATATATTTTATTATAATGAGAGTATTGATTTTATCTTTCTTTTATCAATTCTATATACAAGAAAATTTGATAGTGATACTATAAAATATTAGGATATCTATTTCATTAACATTATTTACTATATGTGGAATTTTCTCATTATGAATATTATTTTGAATTAAATTGAATCCTTCCATACTAGGATAACAGTGTTGAAGAGTTTGCTTCATCTAATGTTTGATAACATAATTCTTTTTAGGTTTATATATATTTAAAATATACATAATTAATCTTCCTGAATAAGAGATAATGAATCTTATTTTGATGATGATTCCATTTTTATTATGAGATTGGATTACCTACTAGATTAGATGATGTTTATAGATAATGAGTTCGAAACTCAATGGTATGGTGAAAATTGAGTGCTTGAAACTTGATGGGTGTTTAGATTTCTTCTTTAGAGATAAAATGGTTGTTCCTATCGATTTTCAAGAACAAATCCATCATGCATACCACCATTCAATATGGGTTGTACATCTAGGTACATTGAAGATGTATAAGGAATTTAAGGCATAGTTTTGGTGGAACGTCATGAAAAGAAGTGTTTACATGTACATCTCATAGTGCTTAAACTTTACTTAGGTAAAAGAAAAGCATCAGATATGGGTACGAATTTTGCAGTCTTTATCTATTTTTGTTTGCAAATGAGAGTTGATAACAATAAATTTTGTTACTAGTCATCAATAAATGGTCCAAAAACCTGATTCCATATGAGTGATAGTGGATCGTCTTACCATGTTGGCCCATTTCATTCCAATTTTTGAAACTCATATGATGGTGGATCTATCCAAAATCTATTTTTAATAGCTGTCAAAGAGGCAACGGTATGTTAGTGTCAATTGTCTCAAACCGAGATATGAAGTTCACGTCTCATTCCGGGAAATCCGTACAGATTTCTCATGGGACTCAGTTGACTATGAGCATGGTGTATCATCCTTAAATAGGCAGCCAGTCTAATAGGACAATACAGATGTTGTAAAACAAGTTGTAGGATTGTTTAATGGATTTGGTACCTCATGATAGGGGAATATACCCTTGGTGGTGTTCTTATACTATAAAATCTACCAGGCCTCGATACACATGGATCTATTTAAAGGACACAATTGGTGTCCTTATTGTTCTCCACTATTCTGGGTGGAAACAGGTGAAAATCACTAGTTTGGCTAAGCCATGACAAAGAAACAATAGAGAAGACCGATTTAATTTGAAAGAGCATAAAGTCAGCTTTGAGTCATCATAAATCATACGTGGGTCATCGTCAAAGGTTTTTGTCATTTGATGTGATTGATCATGTGTTCTTGATGATCTTTACACGACATGGAAATCGTCATTTTGGGAATCATTGATAGTTATCTCTTAGATACATTGTCCCTTTAGAGACACTTTGACAAGTTAAAAAGGAAAAAATCGGATGACCATGTGATAAAATCATATCTCATCAACAAATATCTAGATACTTCCTTAGTACATATCCCAATGAATATTGTGGATAAGAATGATAACATATTTCAGTGAAAAAGCATTGTTCTAGTTAAGGTTTTTTGGAAGCATGATCTGATTTAGTTGAAGACTTGGGAATTTGAGAAGGATATGATTGTATGAACCCAGATCTTCATTTGAGGTATGTATTTTCTTTTCTAGTTGTTTTTTAGAAAAAGGTTAATTTTGAAAATTTTCAAAATACACGTCATGTACTTTATGAGTACATGCCTTGTAGATTGAAGCCGCACAGGCCGTGTGCTAGACATGTCTGGGATACACACACGGTGTGTAGAGGCGATGTGGAGGCCACCTAAAGCGGAGTATGGAAATGACTAGTACACACCATGTACCCCAGAAGTATACACCATGTACTTTGTTTTTTTACATTCAACGCACTGGGATCGCGTCAAATCACCAGAATGACATTCTTTTTGGTCTTGTTCGGCCGAGAACTTCCGTATGGCCGCGATTCTTCTTCAAGCCCCTATGCTTCATCCAATCTCCATTTCAGCCGCATTCGATTGTGTTGGGATCGCCTCTGTATGCTCTCTATTCTTCTTTATCCTTATTCCATGATTTTCCCTCATTGTCAACATATCATGGTTTGATAGTTTAGGACTTTTTCTCAGATCATCGACCTTCTAAGGAGAATCAATCATCGTGGTTCAAGTATATTGATCTCCTAGCTTCGAGGTAGGTGGTTTGTGCCTTTCTGTAGGATGTCTATGAATATTTTGTGCAATTCCCCCAATTCCCTTGAACATGGTATTGTGTGATTCCTATTTTTCCCCTATTGTTTCCTTCTATGATTGATTGCGTGATTAGAGGTCAATGCTTGTGAATAGGGTAATTTTTACTATGCTCTCGATGTTTTTCGACGCATGTTTTTCCTGTTTTGAATTTATCCATTTTCCATGCCTAGTTGTAGGATAGTGGAACTATGGTACTGTTATGCTGTTGTTCCTTAGAATGATATCCAAGTATTTCTTTAGGATTACTATGGGCGATATGTGCGCTATGGATGTTTTTTTTACACAGGGCTGTGAGAACCTAGCGTAGTGGACCATAGGGAGAATGGACATAAGGGCCTCCCCAGAGTTTCTTATTAATCCGATTCGAGACCAAAGGGGGAATTGATGATGAGTTCCTCCTCAGAGAGTATGTAGTTCCTCAATGACGGCCACAGGGGGAATGAGACGTTGAGTGATTCACCAGAGAGATTTTTGTACAATACGAGACCATAGGGGGAATTGACGGTGAGTGCTTCCTCAGAGAGTCTATTTTTTCAGCTGGACCAAAGGGGTGAGACTGCGTGTGCCTCCCAGAGGGTTTCTAGTACTTGTATGTTAAACCATAAGGGTTAGTCTGTGAGAACTACCCAGGGGGTTACCTATTGATCTACTTATTGATTGGCTGTTACTTGTGTACATTATATGCTAGACACTGTGGATTATAGCTGCTGTGTGCTTTCCTGTTTACTGGTTCATGTAATATTACCTGCCATGTATTCGCTGACTATTAGGAATAGATCATTGGGTGGTTGACTACTGGGAACGTGTCTCTCCCCCTACTTGAGCCATGCATTTGGGCCAAAACAGACAATATTGTTGTAGGTATAGATAAGGGAAAGAGCCCTTATACTTCAGTTACTTGACTTAGTGTGGATCTGGGGAGCATGGAAACATGCTATGGCTTGCGATGCTGTGGAGTCTACCTGTTTTCTTTTTCACATTGGTTTAGTATTGTATTCATAATTGTGACTTGTTTTTATTTTTTCCTAGACATATGTATCATGCATCATTTTATATACATGTGTGTGTGCTGTAGTTGTTTACTGTTAGTCTTCCGTTATTTATCATTTACACTTGTATAGATGGTTATAGTTTCTACTATTGTGTATTTATTTTCTTCTGTTATGTACTCTACCATTGATGGCATAGTTTCCCCACTTTCACACCCAAGTCCCTCACTTCTAGCCGGCATCCTCTTGCGTTTGGGGAAATGTGCTTGAGGCCATGTGACCAACCGGGTACGGGGAGACTTTGGGTGGATTCCGAAACTAGGACATTACAAAGTGGTATCAGAGCAGTTTCATTCCTCTTGATTTACTGTTTGGAGCCTTTATCCATGGAAAGGACAGATTCGGCACTTTTTATTAAGCTGTACTCGGGAGTAGCTAACCCGTGTACAGGGAAAGGCCAATCTACCTCGCTTATTATAGTTTTCTGATTTTTCTATGTTACAGTTGATCTGATTTCACCTAGAGTGATTCACATTCCTTGTGTTGTTATTGTTGTTGATCTTGTGGTTCTATTTTTTGTCACAACCCGATGAGATGAGGGTATGCCATCTCATGCATTATATATTCCATTGTTAGAAATCACATGCCATGCATTCTTTCCATTCCATCTAGATTGAATTAGCAATTCAATGTTTGTTGTGATAGATGTTGTGTAGATTGTGAATGATGTTGTGATAGATGTTTTGATAGAATCCCTCCAGTTTGATAGAGTGGTTGTTTGTATTGTACCTTTCTTAAAGGAACAACATATTTTGGTTCTTGAGTTGTTATGGGCCTTCATGAATTGGATCTTGGGGGATCAATGACTTGTTTCCCTTATATATGATAACTATGAGATACCAAGCATTGATTCATGGGCAGTGTGGGCCCCCACAGATTGGAATTTGGCTCTTTCATGCCTGTTTTTTACTGTTTTATGGGATTCAGTGTAGTTTCAGAGCTACTGCATTGAAAAAACACACCATACATGACGTGTAATTTATATATACATGTTGTGTAGTTTTTAAACCATGTCACTGACAGCGTGAGTAGAAACACGGGTTGTGAAAAATCTCCAGGATACACATCGTGTAGTAGTGAGCCGTGTACCCGGTCGTGTCACTAACAACATGGGTCAGGGAAGCTTGTGTAATATACGCAGTTTTTTTTATGAACACTCTGTGTAGCCTTGTTCTAGGTACTCGGTCGTGTCATGAACAACATGAGACAGTGTTATCTCCTCCTATACACGCCGTGTTTGTTCGAAACATGCCGTGTAAGGGTCAGTCATGTACCCAGTAGTGTCTCCAACAAAACGGGTCAGGAAAAGTCTTCATGTACATGGCGTGTTTGATCGGAACATGCCGTGTAGACTTATCCGTGTAATAGTCCATGGAACTAACAAAACTGGTCATTGAAACCTTGTCTACTACATGCCCTGTCCAAAGGGAACACACCGTGTAGTCTATGTTTAAGAATACTGTTTGGGTTAGCCATGCAAGGGGTCTCGGGCAGGGGAATAGTGTTAAGTACATGCCATTTAGAGTTTATACATGCTGTGTAGTTATGTTTTTTTAAAACATGAGTGTTTCATTCTCTTGTTTCCATTTTGTACTCCACTGTTCTCTATCCTTGATATTCCTGATCTAAGGTATGATTTTTATCTTTCAGAGCAATGACTCCGAGATGTCATCTGTTTGTACGCTAGTTGCAGGATACTGATCAGATTCCAGATATGGATAATTAGGGACTTCATACTGATCCTTCAGTGGTTCCAGCCTTGGCACCGGCTGTCGTACTAGTTATAGGCGCTGATGCATAGTTTAAGGAAGGCTTTATGAGGATTATGCAGACCTTTATGGAGCACCGCCTCCCTCCATGACTAAGGCAGACTTGACGTGGGTTTTCCAGCAACATCATCCTCCTACATTCTCGAGGGAAGGAAGACCATAGGCTCTAGAGTCATGGCTAGAAGACATGATGACTATCTTTTAGAATCTGAAACACTTCCAGAGAGGTGGGTCAAGCTCACTACCTATATTCTTTGAGACTCCTCCAAGTGGTGGTGGGACGTGATCTCATATGCAGGTCATCAGCAGGTTATTTATTAGGTGGAGTTCTAGAAATTGTTTTATAACTAATTCTACCCGGAGACCCTGAGGGACGATCATGCCTAGGAGTTTATGAGTCTATAGTAGGTTACACATTCTGTTATGGATTATTCCTCTCGTTTCACCGAGCTGCAGCATTTCACACCCCTATGAGGAGGAGATGGGATGTTCTTATTATGGAAGTTTGAGGATGGTCTCAGGCAGGAGATCTGCTCGCAGGTGAATATCATTCAATTTACTTCAATCATGTCCATTTTCAACCAGGCACTGATTGTATAGCGCAATATGAGAGACTCCAGAGCTACGAGCCAGGGTGGTTCTGCTTCCAGAGCTAGTATTCATCCAGTTTACAGCAGTAAGTGCCATAGGGAGTCTACTCGCGGTGATCCAAAGTGGTGAGATACATATTTAGGTATCTAGGCAGCATGCTACCAATGTGTAAGGGTAGGGCACATGATGCCGCAGTTCCAAAGAGACCTAGTAGAGTGCCGATATTGCGGCTAGATGGGTCACCTTCAGCTTTTCTGCCATGTTTTCTCACTAGCATCTGGTGATGGTGGTTCTTCTATGACTCCTCATTTAGGAGCAGCACCACCAGTTTCTCACCAGTCGGGGAACTGGAGTTCATCCAGCCATTCAGGCCAAGGTGGAGGTAGAGGTCATGGCGGTCAGTCACCAGTCATTCAGCGTTAGCAGGGAGGATCAGCTCAGAGTGGTCAGACATGGTCACAGGGTCATGTGGTAGGCCAGACATTTGTGATGGAGCAGACCTATCTGGAGTAGGATCCCGTACCTTTTATAGTTCGAGTTACTATCTTAGTAGCTTCAGTTTTATCTTCATCACTTTTAAATACTGGGGCTATGCATATATTTCTCTCTGTTGTTGTTATGGAGAGCCCTGGTCTCTGTATCTTTTCTTCTGCTGACATGTTGACACTAGACACACCTTTGGGTATGAGGAAATCTAGTGTATGTCAGTGTAGAGAGTTCCCCCTCGAGTTTGTATGGTATCATTTCATATGTGATCTCTATATCCTAGAGATGACCAACTATGATGTCATTATCGGGATGGACAGGTTGGTTCCCTTCCAGGAAATCATTGACTTTTATTGCCACAGGGTGAGTTTCATTTCACTATAGGGTGAATCATTTCTCCATAGAGGCGAATGAGATATTCAGGTGAGTCGAGCCGGACTCAAGCATCATGGGCTAGGAAGGGTTACGACCCAGATTACTAGTCATTATCTGTATGATCAGGGGACTTCACAGTTGGACATTCCTCTAGTGGTGTATCATTTCAGAGATTTCTTTCCATAGGATTTTTCAGGTTTTCCTCCGGAGGGTGAGGTAGAAATCTCAATTGAGTTCATTCCAAGAGCGGCACCAGTTTCCATTACTCCCTATAGGATGGTTAAACCTGAGTTTTAGGAGCTCAAGAAGTAGTTGGAGGAGTGGCAGGAAAAGGGTTTCATCCAACCCAGTACTTCTCCCTGGGGTTCTCCTTTTTTGTTTGTAAAGAAGGTAGATGGTACTGTTAGGATCTGTGTGGATTATTGGATGCTAAACCAGTTTACGGTCAAAAACCGATATCCCTTGCCGACGATTGATGATATTTTCGATCATTTTTTAGGAGCCCATGTGTTCTCGAAGATAGATTTGAGGTCTGGTTGTCATCAGTTGTGCGTTAGACCATCAGATATACCTCTGATAGCCTTCAAGAGAAGGTATGTTCTTTACGAGTATACAATTATACAATTCAGTCTCACGAATGTGCCAGTAGTTTTCAGGGCACTGATGAACCGAGTGTTCCATCCTTACATGGATTCATTCATCATGGTCTTCATGGAAAATATCTTGGTATACTCTCACACTTGACACGACCATGATACCCATCTTGAGAACGTCCTGTGTACACTGAGAGAGAATCTTCTATATGATAAACACTAGAAGTTCCACATTTGGATGGATCAGATTCACTTCTTGGGTCATGTCATCTCAGAGGCAGGAGTATCTGTGGACTTATAGAAAGTCAGAGCTATAGTTTCCTGGGAGCAGCTGAATAATGTTTTTGAGATATGGAGTTTTTTAGGGCTGGATGGATAATACTGACGCTTCAATCAGGACTTTTAATACCTAGCAGCACCATTGACAGGTCTGACCAAGAAGGGGGCGATGTTCTTATGGTCAGATTCTTGTGAGTCAGCTTTTCTGGAGCTGAAGGTAAGGTTGGCGTCAGCACCGATACTAGTCTTGCTAGAGCTAGCCATGATCTCTACTGTTTATTGTGATGATTCAGGTATCAGGATGGGTGTTGTGCTTATGCCGATAGATGGAGTCGTTGCGTACGAGTCTCGGCTGTTGAGGCCACATGAGAGGAACTACTCGACACACGATCTATAGTTGGCAGCTGTTGTTCATTCCTTGCGCTGTTGGAGACATTACCTTCTAGGATAGAAGTTTGTGGTTTTCACCTACCACAAGAGTCTCAAGTATATATTCACTCAGCGTGATCTGAATCTGAGAGAGCATAGGTGTTTCGAGTATCATCAATCTTTTTATTTCGAGCATGCCTATATGCCGGGAAAGGGCAACGTAGTGGGAGATGCATTGAGCAGGGGAACTCAGGTTCAGGCGTTTTAGGAGACTAGAATTTAGTGGAAGCTTAAGGTTCTATTCTCTAAGATACACTTAGAGGTTCACGACAGACAGGGATAGACATACTTATCTTCTATATTTGTTACCTATAAACTTCATGGTCGAGTACCGATGAGGCATCTATCAGACTCAGAAGGCTTAGTATTGCTGGAGAGTGTGTCAGGAGAGGACCCTCTTACTGGATGGATAGTGGGTGCGGATGAGATCTTGTGTTTCCAAGGATGCGTATGGGTTCCAGCAGACATACGCAAGAAGTTGATGCGGGATTTTCATTCCTTAGTTTGGGAAATTCATCCTGGCATCAACAAGATGTATTGGGATATCCATTGCCAGTACTGGTGGCCAGGTACGAAGAGAGATGTTGCTAGTTTCGTCTTGAGGTGTTCTACTTGTCCACAGGTGAAGGCCGAGAATCAGTGACCAGCAGGCCTTTTAATGTAGTTACCCAATTCGGAGTGGAAGTGGAATGATGTCACGGTAGACTTCGTGACCGCACTGTCGAGGTCTCCTTGAGGGAACGATGCTTTTTGGGTTGTCGTTGACAGGCTGACGAAGGTTGGTCACTTCTTACCGATCAAGGAGACCTTCAGTTTTGATGATCTGGGAGAACTATAAATCCGAGAGATTGTACGTCTTCATGGAGTTCCACAATCCATTGTTTCATACAGGGATGTGCATTTTACTTCTCGGATCTGGAAGGGGCTGCAGAGGGCTTTGTGTACAAAGATACTTTTGAGTATAACAAACCATCCCTAGACAGATTTCCAGTCCGAGTGTACGATCCTGATGCTTGAGGAAATGCTTCATGCTTGAATTCAAGTCTTTGGTAGTTCTTGGGAAAAGCATATCCCTCTTGTGGAGTTCGCCTATAACAATAGTTTCTAGGTGACGATTCAAATGGCACCTTATGAGGATTTTTACGGTAGTCAATGTTGATCACCTTTATTCTAGATGGAGGCAGGAGAGGCAGCTTTACTGGGACCTCATCTAGTTCAGGAGACCACATAATAGATAGAGTTGATTCGGAAGAGGATGTCTACAACAAAGTCTCAATAGAAGTCTTATGCTAATCAGAGGAGGTTTCATCTGGAGTTCGATGTCAGGGATCAGGTTTTCCAGCGTGTCGCACTAAGGTTGGGACACAAGAGGATTCAGAGACAGGGTAACATTTTACTGTGGTACGTCGGTCTGTTTGAGGTAATGTAGAGGGTTGGGCCAGTTGCCTATCGGTTGCAGCTACCTCAGTGGTACTAGGCCATGCACGACGTCTTCCACATCTCTCAGCTCCGACATTACATTTCAGACCCATCTCATGTCTTTTTTCCCAAGGAGGATGAGCTCGAAGCAGATGCATTGTTTGGGGAGCATCCTATCAATATTTTCGATTGCAGTATGAAGTTTCTCTTTGGGCAGTCTGTTCCTCTAGTACGGTTGCTATGGCAGCACAGGAATGTTCAAGACGAGATCTGGGAGTGGGAGGCCAATGTACGATCACACTGGGCAGAGCTTTTCAGGGTTTCTTCTTCTACGCCTCGTTAGAGAAATTCGGGTAATAATTTCTTTAAGGTGGGATGTTTGTAAGAACCCAGATTTTCATTTTAGGTATGTATTTTCTTTTCTGGTCATTTTTTAGAAAAAGGGAAAATATGAATTTTTTTGAAATACACACCAGCTACTTTATGAGTACACACTGTGTACTTTGAAGCCGCGCAGGCCCTATCCATGCTACACACACGGTGATTTGGGGCGATGTGGAGGCCACATAAAGCGGAGTATGGAAATGACTAGTACACACAATGCACTTAAGAAGTACATGTCATGTACTTTCTTTTATTTCATTAAACACACCAAGCTCATGTCTAATTTCTAGAACAGCCTTCATCTTGGTCTAATTCGGCCGAGAGCTTCTGTATGGTCGCAATTCATATCTGAGCCCCTGAGCTTTCGTCCAATCTCCATTTCATCCACCTTCGATTGCATTAGGATTGCCTCGGTAAGCTCTCTCTTCTTCTTTAGGATTGTTACATGATTTTCCCTCTTTCTCAAGATATCGTGGGTTGAGCATTTTGGATGGTTTATCAGATCTTAGATGTTCTAAGGAGAATCAATCATCATGGTTCAATTATATCGATCTCCTAGCATCGAGGTAGGTGGTTTGTGTCTTTCTGTAGGAAGTATTCGAATATTTTGTGCAATTCCTCCAATTCCCTTGAACGGGGTATTGTTTGTTTCCTATTGTTCCCCAGTTTTTTTACATCATTGCTTGATTGCTTGAGTAGAGGTAAATTCTTGTGAATAGAGTAATTTTTACTGTGCTCTGGATGTTTTGACATGCATGTTTTTTCTGTTAGGCGTTTTTCCAGTTTCCATGCCTAGTTGTAGGATAGTGAGACTGTTGTACTGTTATGGTGTTGTGCCTTAGAATGAAAGCCAAGTAGTTCATGAGGTTTACATGGTGAAATATGCGCGCTATGAATGATTTTTACACAGGGTTGTTATAACCTAGTGTAGTGGACCATAGGGAGAATGCACGTAAGGGCTTCTCCAGAGTGTCTTATTAATTCGATGCGAGACCAAAGTGGGAATTGAAGATGAGTGTTTCTTCCGAGAGTCTATAGTTCCTAGAAACATTCCACATGAGGAATGAGATGCTGAGTGCTTCCCGAGAGAGTCTTTAGTACGATAAGAGACCATAGGGGGAATTTTTGGTGAGTTATTACATTGAGAGACTATTTTTTTCCGCTGGACCAGAGGGGTGAGACTTTGTATGCCTCCGAGAGGGTTTCTAGTACTTTTAGGATGAACCATAAGGGTTAGTCTGTGAGAAATCCTAGGGGGTTACCTGTTTTCCTACTTGTTGATTGGCTGTTACTTGTGTACTGTATATGCTAGACACTATGGATTGTAGCTGTTGTGAGCTTTCCTATTTACTGCTTCCTGTACTTTTACTTTCCATGTATTCACTGACTATTAGGAATAGATCATTGGTTTGTTTCCTACTGGGACCTTGTCTCACACCCTGTTTGGGCCATGCTTATGGGCCCATACAGACTATATTGTTACATGTATAGATAAGGGCAAGCACCTTTCAACTTCAGGTACTTGAGTTGTTGTGGAGCTGTGGAGCATGGGACCAAGCTATCTATTCCGATGCTGAGGATTTTACCTGTTTTCTTTTTCACTTTGGTTTATTATTGTATTCAGCATTGTCACTTGTTTGGATATTTTCATAGAAATATGTATCATTCATCATTATATATACATGTGTGTGGGCTCCATTTGTTTACTATTAGTCTTTTTCTATTTATCATTTACTCTTGTATGGATGGTTACGGTTTCTGCTGTTGTCTATTTGTTTTTCTTCCACTGTGTACTCTACCATTGATGGTATAGTTTTCCCACTATCACACCCAAGGTCATTGCTACTAGTCGGAAGCCTATGGCATTTGGTGAAATGCGCTTGAGGCCATGTGACCAACTGGGTACGGGGCGCCTCTAGGTGGCTTCCAGAACCAGGATGTTACAATGATATAGTAATGGTCAAGAAACTATTCTGATGGGAGAGAGTTTTATACAATGTGATGATGGAAAGAGTAATGGTGTGGAAAATGTAGTACCCCCAGTTTCAATTATATAATCCTTATTTTATAATTTTCATTGTTTTAATGTTTATGGGTGATTAATGAGAGAGTTGGGAGAAATATTTATGTTGTTTTTGGGATAAAAGAATGTCGCACGGGAGACACATGGTTTTCCTGACCATGGGGCTAAACCATGTGTAATGGTCCTCTTGAGATAGTAACTCCATCATGGCTGGATCACAGTTTGGGAGACTGTGTGAGGAATCCATGTGAGGGTCTTCCTAGGTAGCATCTAATGCATATTTAGCGCATGTTTTTTCGAATCATGTGAAATAACTATGTGGTTTCATTATGTGAGATCCTAAAACCGCAGATCTCACACATTTTTACTCTATGTGGATAGTTTTTTATTTTAGGCAACCAAAACACATTATTTTTCTTCTACAAATCCATAGAAGTTTCTCTCATCAATCTGGGGGGGATCTGAATGCTTCCCATGTTGAATTGAATCCTGATTCTTGAGTGTTGTGATCAGTCTTCTTTGTTCATGATCGGTTTCATAGATCTACAGAGATCTACTTATTCTCTACTATTGGTTTCCTATATTTAGTCCAGTTATGGGTAGATCAAGTTATGTGTATGACATTTATGATTATATTTGGTCTTGATATTTATAGGAGAAGTGATCTAAGGCTGGTTCATGGTGAATCACCTATGCTTTCTTCTGCGTCCGTCGTTCGTTGGGGTTTTCATAAAAACATTCAATATAGGAGGCTTCACTCTTGACTCCTATTAGTAGAACTAATTAACATGACTTAAAATATAATTTATTATGTATAATTTATTGTAATATGTTTTTTGAACACATTTTGGAAACCTTCTTGAATGAAGGTTTGTGAAAACTAAAAAATTTGGGATTTTGAATGAGTGCTTTGGTTTCTAGATTTAAAATATTTTTTTAAAAGGTATTTTCTCTAGATTGTAGGATCAATAATTGGATTATTATTTTTCATTAAAAAGGGAATGTTTTATTGAAATGAAATGTTTCTTTGAAATTTGTTATTCTTTTGTTTTAAAAAATGTTTAGTTTTATTGAAATAGTTTTTTTGGTAATGGAAATATTTAGCATAAATGTTGTTGGAGAGATTTCATTCTTAACAGGACATTAATAAGTGATGAGTACCATTAGGGTATAAGGGACGTGACCCTAGATCGGGGGCATGTGTCATTGGGACAGAAGGTAATTAGATGAGATACCACTCACGAGTATGGAACTGTTATACAAGCCTGCACGTGTGGGTGTGTTGTGAAATATGGAATGGGTATGACAAGTTATAAGAATAAGTGGTTTTGGGGATATGAATTAGTTATTTTTATAGATTAATAATTTTTTATAAATATATTTATTTGGTTTTTGTTTTCACTTATTTAATAATCTTTTTTTGGAACTTGTTTATATTTTGTTTTTAACTATTTTGGGTAATGTGTTTATATAAACTATTTTATATAAATGTAGAAAAATTTTCATTCATAGTGGTTGATTAGGGACTTAATTGGTGAAAACCTACTGAGTTTTACACTAACTCATTCCTTGTCACATCAGTGAACTTCCACATGCTATCTTCTTGGATCGAGGTATTTGTAACATTTCCAACGTTTTTTGTAGTACCACATGAAATTTGGGGTTTTTCGGTGACTTTAGATCTTGGATCTTGTGGATCCTAGTGTATAGTAGCCTATTGGGTGTCTTGAAATATTTATCCACTATTTACATTGATATTTATTTGGTCTTTCGTTGTTTATGACATATATATGGATTTTAGATACATGATGTTGTTTAGATGCATTTTTTTTGTTCAAGAATCTTTTAGTGAATGTTTTGGTTATGGGTTGTTTCATTATTGATTTTATACATAATGGGTAAATCATCCTCCACTTTTATTTGAAACAATTCAACATTCACTTCAAGCCTTTTCCATCTTGGGGAAGTTGCATAATGTCATGTAATTACTCATTGTGCTCTCAATCCAATGATAGTGAGGGGGTCATTGCAGTTCCAACTATGGGAAACATAAACATATAGTTATCATGGAAATCACAACTAATTAAACATTCTTACTACATCAATTTGATTAACCTAAAATTACAATCACAACTGAGTTCATTTACATTCCTCTTTATCATTATCCAAATAATTATCAATTTATTCTTGCTTTATGTTCTTTACCAATTTCACCAAGAACTACATGATAACAAGACATTCCTAGTTATCACACGATCTAGAAAATCAAGAGGCAAACCATTATCATGATTAAAAGAAACAACATGAGATCAAAAAAATCAGTAAATATTATTCTTTTTTTAATTTGGTCAATTAAATTTCTATTCAAAGGGATAAAACATGTTAAATATACAATTTCAGGTAAATGAATAGAGAAGAAAATAATGACCTACCTTAAAAGGTTTCTGATGTTCTTTGCTCAGGAAAGGATCAAAGTAGTGGATAATGCTCGCTTTACCCATGACAACTACATCCACCCGAGGATGTTGTGGCACAATCGCATCAACAAAAACAATATTAAAATACTTTATAACCATGGAAATCAAAAACCATAGCATGAAAATGAGAAAATAGAGATAAAATATTGAATACAACCAATTAACAGAGGTATATCTAACCAGTGATTAAAGACAACCTGAATAAGGAAGTAGGGAATAGATCCATGAAGAAGGAATCCAAAAATGTTGAAGAGGGAGGCATTATTGTGGTCTGTGGTCGGGAGGGGGGATACTCAATCCATAGGTTTTGAAAACCTAAGTGGATGGGGGACATTAAAATAGAAAGTGGTGGAAAAGTACAAGATGTGTACCTCCGCATCACATCATGAACCTCCTTCCAGAGACATACACATAAGACCATGTCACATCATCACATTTTTTTATTTTTATTAAACTCGAACGGTACATGTCATGTCCCCCTTGGTCCGGTTAGGTACCCCTAGTTTCCATCTTCACACCAATGAACTCCTCTAGAATTCCTCTAATTCTTCTCCCAGCACCTCAGACTTTGAAAAAACTCAAAGCGTCGATCCACATTGATCCATGACCTTACATCTGATACCTATCAAAATATTCGCATCCTCGAGAATCCAAAACCTTTCCAGAGGAGAAATAAAAAAGGGTTTGTTCGAAAAACCACACTATGAGATAACTCTCAAGGGTTTCACAACCATAGGAGTTCAACCACATAAAATTTACAATGAGACACCCTGTGTCAACCAAATCTATCGGTTAAATGGTCTCTTGAATGATACATCTCTCATATAGAGCAATCCACCACATGAAACGTAATGAAAACCTTCTCATAGACATGAAATGTCTAAAACTAAAAAACACACATCATTACATGGAAATATGTAAACATAAAACAACTCAGGGTACTATGTTTGTATTTGAGAATCACGTTTCCAGGTACTCTCCTCCATGCTATGTGCCACTACAAGGCATGAACCGAGGGGATAGATTGCCTGCAATACCCATCTCCTTGCTATCCTGAATATCCCGAGGCCGCTTCTAAAAGGTTCCTACACAGTCAATGTCGATCTCTCCCCAATCTATGATGTAAGATTCTTCATGATGATAAAAAAGGATCTCGGACACATGAAAAGAATCATGTACCCTAATCTTCTACGGTGGAAGTGAAACTCGATACACCATAGATCCAACATGACCCAACATCTTGAAAGGCCCAAATAACAAGGGATACAACATTCTCCCATGACCAATCCTTCACTGACCATGATGGGGAGTCATATTTATAAATATGGGATTCCCAAAATCAAACTCCAATGGTCTCCTCCTTTGATAATCATATGATTTATTACAATAATGTGCTGCCTTCTTCCTATCACGAATCATCTGAACCATTGTTGTCATGTTCTTCACTAGTTTTGATCCATGAATTCTTGACTCTCCACCCTAATCCAGCACAATGTAGAACAGAAATTTTAGTCCCATAAGGACTCAAATGGTGTCATACTGATGGTGTAATGAATACTATTGTTGTATGAGAACTCCACCAAGGGTTTTTTCCTCATCCATAAACTACCACAATTCAGGACAAAAGAGCACAACATGTCTTCTAGAGGCTAGATAGTCTTCCATGTACGACCATGCATCTACATATAAAAATTAGTGCAAAGTAATAGATGAGAACTACATGCTTTCTAGATTCCTCTCCACACCCAAGAGGTAAAATGAGTATCTCGATCAGAAATTATCGTCATTAGGACTCTGTTGAGTCTCACCATCTTCCCTAGATACTCCCTTGATAAAACATCTACCACGATCGATTACTTGAATTCAATGAAGTGGGAGTATTTTTTCAAATGATCCACTACCGCCAATAAAACATCATGGAATCTGTGATATTGGGGTAAATCGGTAACAAATTCCATTGATATTTCCTCCCACATCTATTGAGAAACATCCAATAGATGGAGCCAACCACCTAGAACACGGTGCATAGCCTTCACCTTCTGTTTGACCAAATATCGAGACACAATCTCTGCAACTACACATTTCAACCCTGTCTATCAAAATAGACTCCTCAACTATCATTAAATCTTTGTCATTCAAGGATGAACCACTAAAGAGAAACTATTGAACTCTATTAGAACAATATCGCACATCATAAAAAGAACAAAAATCCATACATGATACAACAGACATTGTTGTTCTTCTTGAGACCAACCATCAGGGGCCTCGCCATTTAAAAATCTGTCTCTCTAGAACCACACATCTGGATCCCCCAATAAAGACTCTTCCACCGACTGTAATAGAGATTATTTCACCATAATTTGAAAAAGAAATTCTCTTCCCTGCATCTTTTCCCATATCAAGTTGTAATGCTAAATGTTCTTCCATCACACTATAGGAATCAACAGATTCATTCACTGCATCACAATGTGACATATTTCTTAGCACATCAGCTAAAACATTCACCATTAATGGTGTATATAAGATATTATATTCCTATTTCTGTAATAACTCCTTCCACTAATGCTTTTACACGTTCAAGTCATGCTGGGATAAATATAATTCAAGGTCTTATGATTTGTGAAAAACAAAAAGTGTTGACAAATAAGGTAATGTCTCTAAAAATTCAAAGAATACACCTGGACTACCATATAATGATCATGTGTCATATATTTACATTCAGGGGGATGTAACTCCCGCAACACATAAGAAACAACTGATCTATCTTGCATTAGAACATAGCCAAACCCCAAAAAAGAACCATCATAGAAAAAATCAAATTGAACACACTCTATCATAAGACATCTAACCTGAGCATTTTCCATCTTCCCTTTCAAATACACAAAATCATCCTAACATTGATCAGTCCACACAACCACTTAATCCTTCCTGGTCAATGCTATCAGAGGAGTGACAACCTGAGAGAATTCAACAATGATCCACCTAATGTAGCCTGCTAGACCAAGGAAACATGGCAACTCTTCCACTATCCTCAGGGTTTCCCAAGATGCACATACTTCTATCACTGATAGATCAAAAATTACTCCCTGCAAACACACAACATGCCCCATGAAACCAATTCTTGAGCTGAAAACTCACACCTTGACAACATCACAAACAACCATTGTTGATGAAGAACTCCCAAAATGTCGTGTAAATGCTCTATATTACCCTCATTAGATGTAGTGTACACAATGATTTCTTTGATGAAAACCACCATGTTGTTATCAAGGAACTCACAGAACATATCTTTACTAAATACCATTAATAAAACTAGGGCTTTTGTCACACTGAATGGCATTAAAAAACTCATAATGTCCACGACAAAAATGGAATGCATTCTCCAATATATCCTCATTCTTCACACGCATCTAATGATATACTGACCACAAGTAAATCTTCAAGAACCAACATGAACACGTAAGTTTATCAAATAAATCTTCAATATGAAGGAACGAATAGTGATTATTCACTGTTAGTTTGTTTAAGAAATGATAATTGATACAAAATTGCAAATAGTTGTCATCCTTCTTCCTGAACAAAATCAGTGCACCCCACGGTGATGCACTCAACTAAATAAAAGCGCACTATAACAGACTTTTGATCTTTAATTGTTTCTCAAGTAACTCAGAAAGGGCCATCATATAAGGAGATATAATGATAAGAGATTCTCCTCATTGTCTATTGATCCCAAAATCGTTATATTTTCAGGGTGGTAATGCTATATCTTCTTCTTGAAAGACAGTAGGGTACTCTTCTTTGACCTAAGGAGTCCCAAACTGTTGAACCTCTGAATAAAATAGTTATACCTCAACTATCAATTATGTCAAGGAAAAACCCGCTTCAAACCCATCCGAGGGTCTTTATCAACAAAAAACACTACAGGTGCTCCATGAACAACGAAGAACAACACCTTCTTTCTAATATAATACACGATAGCCTACACCAAATACAACCAATGCATGATGAGTATGAGATCATATGGTTGTACACATATACATAGGAAATATCTCCTAGAGGGTTGTTTCCCTAGCACTATGTCCCAATTTATGCATTCTTCAAACAAGTCATCTCAAACTCCAACTGTTATAGTTTACTCTACAGGATCATGAAGTATCTCTACATCATGTCCCAATGAATGGGAAAGGGTAGGTAATTTGATTTAGGGTTTTCCCCTGAATTAAACATGGAATACAACCAAGTTGAAAAAAAGCAATGGGTACCTCATATGACATCTGGCTCACATGGTGCTGGAAAAAATAATGCATGAATCTAACCACGACCTATCTGGACCTAATGATGACCACCACCCCAACATCAATATGCTCTTAGAGGACAGGGATAATGGCAAGGATATCATCTACTACCCCATCTTCTCTCTGTTGGTCCAAAGCTAGTGCAAACTGCTACTACGTCCTTGGTTGGAATTTCCTCAACAGAGGAAGCTAAAGTGGAAAACCTTCTTCCAGATGACCTTAATGAAAGGATGTGATCTCTATTTGTAGATGGAATCAGCCTCCATTAGAAAAACAAGAACATGATCCCCTATAATAGGCCAAAGTGATTCCACCCCTAGAGAAACGAGATGCTGAGGGCTGGTAGCTACTCCCAACCAAATGGAAACACTTATTTCCTTGCCAGCACCTCAGGATATGTCATAAGCATAAACATGGTGACAAGGCACTGGATCTCAGGATGCAATTCCTTCTCAAATTCCTATCTTTATCCCTCTCACCTGTCAACAAGTTCAAAAAATATAATAATGGTTCTCTAAAACATATTCAAAACTCTCCCACACTAGAGATCCACTATCGAAGATTAAGAATCTCCTAATGACCAGATGCATTCAAGGTAAAATTAATATACTCAACTCTGAACTTTTCTCGAAATTCCTCCGATGAGATCACTGAATTATCATGTTCCCCAAGAAATAAGATCCACCACTACTTCACTACCTCAAGAAACATCGTAAAAACAAAGGACACCTAGGGCTTCTTCCAAGAATGGATAAAAAAATTATATCTCAACCACCTCCAACCAATTTTCCATGAATTCATCTGAAATGGAAACAATGTACTTCTACTGACTCTGGTGCTAAAACACTAATAATGTCCTCCTCCAAGTTTCATCTATGTCATCCTCTACCCAGTGGCGATCTGAGGGCACTGGCTTTTGGACATCTCCCATGAAAACCATACAAGGATGTCCACCTAGAGCCATACCTATAAAATAACAATCTATTATAGATCCTAAACTGGGAATATGGAAGAATAAACAATAATTATTTTTTTACATTTATTTATTATATGTTAACCTATCCCAAAGTCTACAAATACATACCATAGCACAAAGAATAATGATTCATGATCCATTCCTAAGTCCCTACCTTGAAACTAGTATCACCTCATTTAGTAGCAACTGTAAACTTAATGGTTTGTGCATCAGATCATTGGGGGCAGTAAATTATAATGGATCAGCTGATCTATAGTGTTTACATCACTTTCTAAAACTCACTAACACATTTTCCCTACCAATCCATATAGACTCACCTATGACTAACACGAAAACTCCATCCCATCCCTCAACCTAGGCCTCTGATAACACTTTTTATGACCCCCTCCCAACTAAGTGAACCCATACTAGGCCTGAAATGTGAGCCGGGAGATAATGACCCCCAAGCACCGCCTCAAGTAGGCCCTGAGTTGGAAAATAGTGCCTAGTGTATATAGACACACAAATGGAAGGAATTACCCTTTATAAAAATAGATGAAGAAGATGTAGATTGGATAGAAACCAATAAAATCCAACTCATACTGAAATAAAAATGAAATCCCAAGTAAACATATATATTGTAGTGCAAAACTTCTATAACTAGAAGGAAAAAATTCAAGTACCTAAAGAATGTAAAACATCAGAAAGCACAAAGCCCAAATAGCTCCAGCAACCCCAAGCTATTAGTAACCATCATGATCTTCAACCTAGTCCAAGTGACCAGAAAACCCCATTTTTTATACATAGGGTGATTATAACAGTATTCTCAGTAGGATCCTCCTCAGAGCCTTTTGTGAAAAAGTTAAGAATGGATATATAGCACACTGAACAACGTGTGAATCTAAATTTTCCATTAATAGGTATACAATGTTATGAGCCACTTCCTAGAAAATCTCACCAAATATATCATACAAATTTATATAATATAAAAATTAATATCAGGGGTACACCGCCAATATTTTCCCACCATTTTAATGATTTTACCCTACATTACACATCCTAAGAATCTATCTCCAAAAATTATTTCATACAGTGACCTGGGTGATGCACCAAAATATGAACCTCGTACAGTAAAACCACCACGTCCACATAAGAAAAATAACCAGAATGTTTCTGGGAACCACCACAGCTCGTATAATGTATATCATACAACGGGAATTAAACCACAGGACATTATAACCCATACACCAAGTAAGGATCATCATGCCACCATAACCTATACATGTTACCCACCATAATTTCAGTTTTTTTTATTATTTTGAGAAAAATCTTTTTGGAAAAGTGGGAACCTTACATCACCTTTCCCCACCACACTTACACCCCAAAGCCTGGTTCAAAATTCAATGTTCAACATTCAAAATTCAAAATTCAAAACACACAATCATCACACCTCAGTCCACGTCCCGAATCATGACGAGAACCCTCACACAAAATAAAACCATCATCATACCAGTTCGCCAGTGTGGAAGCCATCAGAAACCATTGTAGTCTTGGCAGAGCACCATCATCAGCATTGACAAACAACAAACTTGTATCAAATCACCAGCTCACATAATTAATGATAACTAGAACAACCCAAAGAAACCATAATTAAATATTAGCTTCCAACACAAACAACATAGCCAATTAAACTACCATGAAATGAAATCATAAAGGTAGCCTTGTGTGATGAACCACCACACCCACAGTCATCCCCACCAGAACCACAAAATCAGATGAAATAAAACCATGCTGCTACCACAAACCACGCCAGAGTAGAACAAACATAAATACACAAACCTAACTCCAAACCACGAATAGAAGAATCTCATCAAAATCCTAAAACGAAAATCAGTACCCAAATCCCATCGCCACCGACCACATCACTCGCGGAGACCCGAACCACTAAACGCAGAAAGCTGGAGATGAGGCAGTAAGCCACAGACCATGAAAGCTGGAACCCGACCGTTGGAACAACACCACACCACCTATGGAATCCCTATCCAATAAAGGTGGAATCGAGTGAGTACCAGATCGACAACGATGCATAGCGCTGAGACGGCCAAGCCCCGGAAGTCGCATGACACCAGCGCGACAGGAGAACAACAGCCACGATCTCGACGAGCATGAGGAGGGGAGCTGCATTGACCCACGGAGGAAGAAGGCGGCGGCGAGGGGAAACCCAAATGATGGAATGCCCTTTACAGTCTCATCGACCACTAAATTAGGTGACCCTTCATCATCACAGCCTATACATGTTACACCTATAGTATTCCATATATAAATATATCCAAAATATATGTGTGTGAATAAACACAATCCATTACAGCCCTCCACACACATATATGGGGAAAACAAACCGTTCTTACTACCAAAACTAGTAAATAACATGAGAATAGAGTGGTTCCCAAGGGGGAACTTAGCCATCCATCCTACCAACGGAATGTTGGGGAAAACACACCAAGGTAGTAGAATCCTTGGGCTATCAGTTTCCCTGACTGATGGGCTAGAGTATCATATAATAACACAAAAAGTACAGAATATAATAAATCTCCCAACCATAATATGGAAATAACCAAGACATAGACTCAACATTAGCTAGCATATCTCAGACTCTCGACTTCAACATCTAAGACTAGGAATCCTATAACCACACAACCATTTAAAGGGCTTTATTATATTACTTTATTCCCTTTTTATCAGTTTCATTTTACTTTAATTATCTCTTTAAACAATAATTAACTATTAGCAATTCCACAATATATTTCATTAGCATCACAACCAAAGTCCACTATTCCATTAAATTGTATCCTAATAATTGTATTACACCAACTTCCAACCTCATTGGTTAACATAATATAATCAATCATATAATTATTGAATTATTACTTTCCTATATTCCTAAAAATTCAATAAAAACATTACATGTTTCCAAACTCCAGGTGGCTCATCACGATGAGTAGATGAACTAAATTTCATGTCTTTTCCACCTATAGAAAGATCATAGACCAATCCCCCCTTAAGAATATAAACACAGAATGCATGTGGCATACCCCCTATATCATCATCCCTTTTGGATAGAGGGTATGAAAGACCATCTACCTTAGGAAGTGGGGAATGTAATGTAGATAAACAACCAATAAGAATCAGCAAAAATCCAATCATTTACATCCAACATGTTTCATAATATATGTTGTCCTACCCGACACCCACATGTGTAAACTGAAGCATATAACCACTCTTGGTGTCAACTAAATCTCCAACCAATGGGCCTCCCTACCCCCACATATCACAATAGCCATATCAAATCACATCACAACACAAGTTTCAAGAAAACAATCATATCAATTTGGCTCTTGGCCCTTAAATAGGGAAACCGTACTTTATACATAATGAGCACTATAGGCTCCAAAGCACAATGCACAAGTCCATACATGCAATTTGGTGACTCAAAACCCTAACAGTAATTAACTATTATCAAACATTTAGTTCTTTAATTCATCATTAATTAACCAGTTCATTATTAGTAGGATAAAACTATTATAACCCTAAACAGAAATCTATCATAGCTATCAGGAATAATAAAACATGATTACTATATCACCTATATTATCATAATATTACCACAAAAACCATATTAATTTACATGCCTCCATACATTAGAAAAATAATTATCAATTAATTATATATTTATTTTACTAACCAATTTCATCATGAACTACATGCTAATAAGAAATTCATAGATATCACACTGTCTAGAAAATGGAGTGGAAAACTATATCATGATGTGAAGTAATAACATGTTATCTAACCAATTATTTTTATTTGGTTTAAGAATTTTATAAGGTAATTTAAATTGTGATACCAAGGGATAAAACATGAAAACTATATTATTCCATTTAAAAGAATAGAGAAGCAATGAATCACCTTTCTCAAAAGGATATTGAAGTTATTTTTTCAAGAATGGATGAATGCGATAGATCAAAATCTCCATCACCACCACAATTGCATCCACCTGAGGATTTTATGGCACAAAAAATCAACAAAAACACAAATAAGAACCCTTAGAACAATGGATATCAAACTCTATATCATGGAAAAGGGAAACTGGAGAAAATGGATCAAAGAAAACCAATGAAGGGAGGAGGGACAGACATCATATTGAATATGAATCGAATAAGGAATTGTGGAACCATTCCAAGATGATGGAATCCCCAAAAATTGAATAGTAATGTGTCCTTGTCATTTTTGGTTGAGTGGGGGTGTTCTAAGGCCATATTTTTTTAAAAAACATAGTGGATGGGTGTCCTTAAATCACCCGGTATTGAAACAGTACATGACGTGTACCTTCTTCTCACATTGTGTACCACCTCAAGGAGACTTAGATAAAAACATATGGCCTTGTCCCTTGTTTTATTTCATAAAAAACAGAATGGTACACATCATGTCACCATTTTTCATGTCATGTACCCCCTATTTTCAGCTACCCATGACTGACCTTTTTCAGACATCCTACGAGCCTTCTCCAAGCACCTCATTCTTTGAAAACAACCAAATGAATGATACACACAGATCCATGCACATAAAATAATTTTGAGAACTTATATAACTCATGAAATGGAGTTTGTATAAGTGGTACGTTCTTAAAGATACTAGAGGAATTATCTAATACGTGAGAGGTTTGTTGTATTCACTAACCACAAGGTCCTCATGTACATATTTTCTCAGTGAGACCTAAAAATTAAAAAGAAGAGGTGGATCAAGTTTCTGAATTCCTTCAATGTTGAGTTAGATTATACCAAAGGAATGGGAAAATTGTTTCCAATGAATTATGAAAAAAGACATAGGTAGAGGATTTTTGGGTGTCTTATAATGATTGATGGATAATATATCTCAATACATACATGAATCTCGATGTTCAGGTGTCTTAAGGATGTGTACTCTAAATTCAACATTTTTTATAGCCATTATTATAGAATAGGTTATGATGATGATGTTTTCCTATATGGATGGACTACTTTAGAAATAAATCTTATATTGATGGGAGATTACCTCAAGATGGCTTCTTAGTAGTTGAAATTCTCTTCAATTCCATGGATGAGTATAGGCTCCAATGTCATGTAATGGGGAGATGATGAATGAGATTCTTGATTCTAAATGGTTGGAACATTCTATTTTGACAATGCTTTATTATTATCTCCATAGATAGTATCAGTGGCCTGGAATTATGAAAGATGTATCATGCATTATGGAATGATTTTTCACTTATCATATGGAGAAAACCGATAATCTGAAATGATCTAGGATTTTTCAGACATTATTTCATCATAAGTGGAAATGGAATGATTTCAATTTGGATTTTGTGATATTATTACCTAGGAATACCCATATGAATGATGAATTATGGTTTATTGTTGATTGGATGATGATGGTATCCCACATATTAACTATTAGGGAGACCTTTATAGTTCATCAGGATGGTCATTACATGTGTGAGGTGGTTTAGATGAATTATGTTCCATGGAATATTATCTCATAGAGTTAATATCATTTCCCATCAAATTTTTGGTAGGGACTTTATAATTCTATCAGATTACATGTTATTTTCATTATGGAAAATCATTTTTATTTTAATGGTTAATTAGAGCAGAATATTTAGGATTTGAAGTATAGGTTGTGAGCTTGTGTTTTTGATTTTAGTGATTGATTGGGTCATCATATGGAACTCGTTGTGTTTTTATATAATATATGAATAGATGAATCCATCTAAATAGAATCCTTTGAGACTTTGTATTTAAGGATATTTCATTAAAAATCTTTTGGTAGGAGGTATGTGAGTCAGTTCTCGTTTAGCCGAGTCTCATGCATGAGATGTTATTACAGGTTCAGTTGATCAGACAGTGGCTGGTGAACAAGAATAATTGGAATAAACTTATGCAAACTTTAAACTATTACCTCTAGATTTTGACATTGGTCATTGTGTTTTCCTTTTGGAGTTTCCTAGGTAAAATTATTTATCAAGAAATAGTAAAAAAAATTACAAAGATTTTTCGTTTTCGTTTCTGATATTTGGTAGGATCATCCTCGTGGCATACTATCATGCCCTCTCATAGTAGTAATGTTTCATAAATGATGGGTTCCACATATTTTATCTTTCAATATATTATCATGATATATTACATGTGATTGATTTATTAGAAATAATTATTATAGATGATGCATCTATTGAGGTGAAATAGATAAATTTTTTTCTCCGTATTGATATGTATGTCTAGGGTAGGACTATGATTTTTGTTCAGGTGCAGTTGCATCAGGGGATGTTTTAATAGTAGGCATAATAGATGGAGTCTTAAATGTAGTAAAAGTGTCCATAACTGTTCCCTAACACCCCACAATTATTCTTCTAAAAAATCATTGAAACTTAGTTATATAGTGGGGACGTTGTATGATCTCATATTTTCCATCTAAATATCTCTAGGAGTATTTAATTAAGTATCATTACGTTTGGTTTTACCTCATCATTAAACATTTTTTCTTTTTTTTCTTTCCTTACTAGATGGTTGAATAAATGTAGTCTTAGGTTATGGGGAATCTTGAAAAAACCTTAGAGGATCCATGGAAGATACCTTGTTGAGTAAAATGACATAATCTTTAGAGATGTATGATTTTTTTGAATTAATGGAATTCATATATTAATGGATAATATTTCCCCATATTTTCTTAGAATGTTGAGAAGCATTAAATAGGTTTTAAATAGTTTTATAAACATAATTTTTGAAATTACCATATAAATAACATTTAGATTCATTGTAACTGTATTATACATATTATAATGATTATTTGATTTTAAAATCCAGCCAAGGTGATGGGGTTTTCATCTTATCCCATGATAAAGATTAAATGATGTATAATTATATTATATGCTATGTAATTCCCATACTATTATTTTGAAGTATGTTGTGGGGTGTATATTCTCATTCATCTCACTATATCCTTCTCCTCTCAACCTAAGGGCTCCTTCCTAATGATTCTGGAGTTCTATCCACCCTTCTAGAAGTCACAATATTTCATTTGATCTCTGGGACATGGTTTTGGTAGTGTTTCCCTTTATATCCCTTATTTCTCTAGATGTTTCATTGTAAAACCCTTAACCATTATCATTGTTGGGTTTTTATTAGACTTTTACATTTCTAACATATACCAGAGAATTCCCCTTTCGTAATTATTTTCCCTATCTCAAAACATTTAGAAATTAATGTAGAAACTCCTTTATTTAATTTTTAATTATTATAATGACTTGAGTCTACACCATCTTCATCATTGAATAGTATCATATTCATCACGACTTCAGTGACCATATATTATTTCACACTATTTTTTAATTTGATCTCTTTTCACATATTATATGAAATGATTATATTATTTAAATCATCATGGGAAATATTTTATCAATCTATATGTGTTGATATTTTGGGTTTAGTTCTATTTAGTAAATATATCATCATTTCCCTCAAATTTTTGGATTCATTAGGTTTCCAACCGAATCCTAAAATGTTGAAAACAACATCATTTACCTAGGAATGGAAATCTTATATAAATTCATCATCTTCTATTTTGATTTCTTCAATGTTTCATATTATGTTTTTTGTATTTTACTATATGACATTCACATTTCTTTTAGAATTACAATCTATCATCTCCCAATTCACTTTTATAATTATATATAACATAACCATAGATAATTATTTCAATGATAAAAAATACAATAGAATTTATAAATTATACATCCACTCCCTCATTATTTTTGATGTAAAATTTCATCACTCAATTATTTATGAATATCTAAAATATCATTGTCTCGATATAATGAGCTTCCTTGTAGAGCCCTCAGTTTCATGTAATTCTCCCATTAATAAT
This sequence comes from Viscum album, assembly GCA_963277665.1. NCBI lineage: Eukaryota > Viridiplantae > Streptophyta > Magnoliopsida > Santalales > Viscaceae > Viscum > Viscum album. Next base: position 493,496,227 of record OY728128.1, read on the forward strand.
TATTTTTATGTATATGAATAATTTCAGTGAATAATTAGGGGTTATGGAAAATTTTTTATGCTTTTTTAAGGGGAAGAGTTTCATCATAGTTTGTGGAAATCATGCAACTCTTATAGGAAACTATGAACAGTGATACAAGGGTGTAGGGGAATGTGCACGGGTTAGTGAACAATACATCGAGAAATTGTTGCAGCGAAGGAGTAACCAAGAAATCTGTTTCAGTAAGATTTTTCACAGTTGAAGCATATTTTTTATAATAGGGTGGGCATATTTCATGAAGTCCTACATGAGGTGCATGTTGGTTCATGGTTAGCACATTGTTTTCGAAACCATGTAACCATATAAGCACAGATTATTTACCAGATAAAAAAGTGTTAGTAGTATAAGATTAGCCTTTAACCCCTAGTTATTTCAAAAAAATTAATAACATGAAATATCATCCTACAAATGGATGTGTATCCCTATTATCTCAAATTTTATGTCACCTGGAGGAGTTTCTTAGTGCGTTGAAACCATATTATTTCATTATGACATTCTTTTTGTGGTTTTTCATATATATACTTCTTTCACTCACTCGGTTTCTTTGATATAGTTCGGATGTGGATAGATATAATGATGTTTATTCAATTCAAGGTTATATTTCTCCTTTTTTATGAATGGAGAGGATCTCTATGTATTGGATTTTACATCTAATATGTTTTCATTGGAATTTTAGTATCATTTTATATTGTCTTCATATATCCCAAGATAGGTGGATTCACTATTGACTATGATATATATAACAAGATGGCTTGACATCAAATTGATTGTTTTATATGAATTTGTCATACAATTCATTGATGGAATGCTTTTTAGAGATGGTTTATAAGATTTTATGGAATAATTTTTTTGGAAAAAGGTGAATTTTGTTACATGATTTTAATTTTATGATGCCAAAATGTCTATCTGGTTTTGATACAAGGAAATTTAAATTCAATAAAGGTAGTTTTCATAGAATAAGTTTTTTTAAAAAAGGGTATTCCAAAAATGCTTGGTCTTACTGAAATGGATTTTTGTTATGGATTTAAATAATGTAATTTATTTAATGAAATAATTGATTTGGTTTCGAAATGGTTGTATTGGAATGTGGTTGACAGAAATGTTTAATCATGGTAGAATATTGATGGATAATGGCCATCAATGTACCACCATTAATGAGACATGTTATGGTCATGATGTTCCACCACAATCTGTAACACCAATATTATATGGTTATGAATGTGATCAATATGTATGTGTGGGGATATGTAATATATAATGGGTTGTTCAAATTAAATTCATGAAATGTTTGGAATGACTAGTTTTGTTACCTTCCCTGGATTTGGGGGTTTCTTTGATAAAATTAACTTAGTATGATAATTGTTTTATATTTGTATTTAAAATTCCTTGAATTTCATTATATAATTTTGTTTATATAAACGTGTTAACATATTTTATCTTATTGGTGTGAGTAGGGAAGTCATTTTGGGAATACAAATTGTATTTCATAACTCACCATTACTTTAGAAAATTATATATTTTGTTGATATTATTTTTTGGGACATATGGAAAGGTAATGTATCAAACATATCTGGTGGTTCATAATGATTCATGGGATGTACTATGGAGTGGATCATAGAGCATGGTTGGAGAATGGAGTATTTTTTTGGATTAATTTGGTTTTTTGGTCATGTCATCTATTTTTTATATTGAGGTTTTGTAGTGTTATGATGTATTACATTTTATTAGTCGTTTTCTGATATCAATTTTTTTACATTTAGTTATTTTACATTGTTATCATGCAACATGAAGTGGTTATTTCTTAATGGAATGATGGGTTAGTTTGGTTTACATTCAAAGGTAAAATCATTATCCATATATTAATGAATCCCTTGTAAATTATTTCTAACCATTGGCATCTTAGGGATGTCATTTAAGGACTAGTATTTTCCTTCCACATTCTCATGAAAAATAGGAGGGGAGAGATCTTACAAGTAGTTTCATTTTTGGTATATCCAAATATCATTTATGAACAAGTGGAATTAGATTTTTTGGTCCTTGGAGAACAAGTGGAAATCAGTTCTACCATTCTTGGAGTGGAAATTCATTATTGTTTACTCCTTGTTTTGAGTAAGTAGAAAGGAGTTGGATATTGGGGACAAGAAATGTATATCATAAAAAAATGTATATTCCCTTTTTATCCAAAACATTATGTTACCATTCAATTGGTTACATAATTGTTTTGGAGATACTAATAATATTTTAAACCCTTATGTCATGTGATTAGCCAATGAGATGAGCTTGACAAGAATATTATAAATATCTTCCCATTAAGATTAATATATTTTATTTAGAGTAATGATATATAATGTTGTGAAATTATTTAATTTTTTATATTTTTGAAATTATTATAAAATATATGATTTTGAAAATAGAATAATGGTAGAGAATTATATTGAAATCCTTCCAAGAACCATTCAAATTCCCCTTCCATATATTCATATGGAACCAATAGAATTAAGTGAACTTAATGTATAGTTGTTAGAGATGGAATGTAAAGGTATCATTCATCCTAGCACATATCTGTGCGTGGTACCCTTCATGTATATCAAAGTGGAATAGGAAACACTTATGTTGTGTAAAAAATATCATAACATTAACTATTTTATGATAATGAATAGGTATCTACAACCATGAATTTATGATATGTTAGATAATTTTATGGGAGAACAGAGGTTCTCTAAGATTGAATGACGATCGGGATATAATGAATTGTGGGTTAAGAAATAATATGTTTCAAGGACATAATTTGAGATTATTTATATTCATGATGAGTGTTTATAAATGAATTTTAGTATGAAAAATTAACTAGAGATCTTAACGGAATTGATAAATAATATATTTCAAAGGCATCTAGATTATTTTGTAGTGGCTTTCTTGGATAACATATTACTGTCTTCACAGAAAAATGATAATAATTAAAAACACATGGTTATGGTGTTGGGAATATTATGGGATCATCATTTGTATTAAAATTTATCAAAGTGTGAGTTTTATATACAACAGGTAAACTTACATGGCCATTTTAGATATGAAAAATGTGTTTATATGGATGTAGAAAAAATCTAGGTAGTTATCTCTATGAAACATCCAATGAAGCCCATTGAGATATGCAATTTCCATGGACACGCTACCTATTACCCATGATTTGTTTTTATTTTTCCAGAGTAGACTCACATATGATTTTTTCTTAAATTAACAATGATAAATTATAGTAGACAAATTACTTTTATAAGTTTTTTCCATAGCTAAATGTACACTATTCATCAGCACCTATCGTGATATCATCAGAATCAGTACATGGGTATGTAGTGTGTTGTGAAAATTATATATTAATTATAAGAGGTTTTCTCTTGTAGGAAGATCACTATGACACTTATTGTTCAAGGCAGTTACATTTTCATGATAAGAACAACCCAAAACAGGATATAATGTTAGCTAGATCCATCCAGGCTTTGAATATCTGGTGTCATTACCTATTCGATGATAAATTTATAATATTTACAGAACATAACATATTGAATAAGATATTCCCAAAAATGTATTGTAATATTAGAAAAATAATATCTATGCCTTATGTCCAAATTTTTGAAATTTATTTGATGTATTCATCGGGTAAAGGAAATATGGGGGAATATGCATTATGTAGAAAGATATGTGCTCGGTAGGAAAAAGAAGATTCATATGGTGTGTAGTTGATGTTATTAATAGATGAAATGCACTATGTTTTTGAATACCATGTCAGTAAAATGGTTTCCCTCCAATTTTAGTGGATATTAATTTGGAGAATATGGATATAGATGTAAATACCACTGATTCATAATGTGTTTCAATGATTTCTAATCACTTTTTTGGGAGACCATTGAGGGTCTTATATTGGATGGTTATTTAATGTTTTGGTTTCAATATAATATGGTAATATATATCTCCTTTTAGGAATAACTTCTTCATGATTACATGCATTCTATATGGGTTGTTAATACTATAATACCAAATATATATAATACATTGAAATCATTATTTTTTGTGGATCAGTGTGGAAGAAGGTGGTAGAGGATGTTTCTATATGATTAAATATTCACTACATTTAGGCACTACATTATCAACTAGTAGGTAGTTTACTGTATTTACCATTTTGGTTTAGAAATGTGAGTATATGGAAAGTGATTTTGTAACAATTACCAATAATAGTTCAGAAACATGATTTCATGATGGTGATAGCATATCATCAAACAATGTCGTCTTATTTCATGCTAATTCATTAATTTCATATGGGGGAAAATTGTTTGAAAATATAAATCAAATATGTGGTAAAGAGGCATGGAATATAGTTTCGATAGTGTCAGAAAGAGATCTGAGTTTTACTTATTATTTCTGTAAATACATTTATAAATCCATTAGGATATTTTTTATTATGTACACGACATATAATAATCACCTGGATGGCCAGTATGAATGGTTGATAAAAAAATGGAAGACATGATATGTGAATTTTGAATGGATTTTGGTGGCTCCTTGGAGAATCATGTCTCATTCGTGGATTTCTGACGTAATAATAGTTATCAGGCCTCAATATATATGGACACTTTTGAAGAATTGTATACGAATCCATGTTGTTCACAACTTTTTTGGGGGAAATTGGTGAGACATCAATTCAGGGGCTGATAATTTTCCAGGAAATAGTGAATAATATTTAATTGATCATTATATGAATGGTGACAGTTGAGATTCATCATAAATCATATGTGGATCATCGTTAATGGTCACTGTCATTTGCGGTGAGTAATAATGTTTTTTGTAGAATCTCTATGAGGATTGGACATTATCATTTTGGACTAAAGGTAATTATATATACTCAATACATAGTCCACTTTAAGACATTGGAATTATTATAGGAGGAGGAATATCATCAGGCAGTTCCAGCACGGTTCTGTTTAGTGCATAATAATTTTAATAAATACTTTGTGAGAAAGTATCATCCAAATTATAACAATGTAATTTTATCGGATCACGTTAAGATATATTTGGAAGCTTCATTATAAATGATAGAGTGTGGATTGTGGATAGGAAAGAGATCATATTTCATGGAAATTGCATCATCCTCATGTTAATTTGGTTGAAATGTGGTAATATTCAGAAAGAGGCATGGGAATGGGAGATGAAAGTGAAAGTGAAATTGAAATAACTATATTAGTGAAATGATGTTTTTCAACTATTAGGGGTGGAAAGGGAAATGGTTGGGATAGCATATCAACCCCATTTTCAAGTATTTAACCCGATATTTATTATATTTATTTATATGAAGTGTTTGGTTGAATCATGAGATGGTTTGGAAAACTATTGCATTGTTTTTGGATTATTTATAAGGGTTCAGGGTTGGTTCACTTTTATGGAAATTGTGAAACTCTTATAGAAAACTATTCATAGTGATACATGGGATAAGGTAAAGGTGAATGTGTAGGTGCACAATTTTTTCTACCCATAAGGCAACCTAGGATGAACCATTAAATGTGAGTCAATGATCTGGGCATGGTGGGCACACATTTTTTCTAACAATTAGGGCCAGTCAGGCATAGTCCACTTCTAGGCAGAGGCGGGCACACAATTAGGAAATGATTTTCCAAATCATATGATGAACCATGCATAGTTTATAAACAACATCCAAAATAAGTGGATCTTGTTCAGGATTACCATTTATCCCCTCTCTCTTATTCAAAACTGACCATAAATCTATGATTATTCCTCCCAATGGCTTTGGAACCCATTCTAATCAAATTTAAAGTGATCCAGAGGCGTTTCATGGTGTGTTGATGTGAGATTCATGTGGAAAGTCATTATTAATGGAGGTTTTTGTATTTTTATTAGATCTAATTCAATCCTTATCATAGTTTCATAGATCAAGTTTATTGTGTGTGGATAGATCATGGGTTATAATACTAATGATGGTTGGATTTATTCTTGTTTATGATCGGGGAAATATATAAGATCGGTTTTTTGAGATATAACATGGATTAATTAGTATTTTTGTTTTGTTATTTTTTTCTCTATAAATATTGAGGTAGGATGATTCAATCTTAACTCCTTTATTTAAAACATTATAGATTTATTTCGATTATTTTTTATTTTGGGTGAAATTGATTGTGATATTTTTTTCAATTAATTGATGGAAATTTTTTTTTGATGGTTCACGGTAGTAGGGGAAAATGTGTGTTTTTAAAAAGTTGAATTTGGTATCAAGTCCTTAAAATGATTATTTTAAAATAGTTATATTGTTTTCATTAATTGAATTCTGAATTCAATAAAAGATATTTTTTTTTTATTTTAATTGTTTTATGGAAAAGGGGTTTTCAATAAAAGGTATGTTTTACTGAATTATATTATTGTTATGGTTTTCAATAATGGTTATCATCTAATGAAATGATTAGATTTTTATGTAAAATGATTTATTGGAGTGCATTTTTTTAAAAGGCCATTGAATTATGGAAATGGTTGGATAACATTGTTCAAAGTTCCACCATCAATGGGATAGGGAATGGATGTGAAGTTCCACTGTAAATATAAACACTAAGCTTTTGAGGTTTTGTGTATGGTGTGTGTGGGTGTGTGTTTCTATGTGATATGTAATAGGTAATTCCAATTTAATTATTAAAATTGTTGGACTTACATGTTTGGTTACATTCCATATAAAATTTTGTTTCATTGAGAATATTGTTTTACCATGAAATTTTTTTATATTTGAATATAAATTGTTTTCAATTTCATAAAAAAATATTTAACTAAAGTGATAACATGTTCTAGGCTAGTGCTATGGGTAGATATGTAATTTGGGAAACACAAATAATTTTTATTACTCACCCTTGATTTGGAACATTGGTTCTATAGTGGTGCATATTGATATATAGGAAATATTGTGGAGTGGAATATGGATCATAGTTTGTTCTTGTATTTTTGTGTTGGATTCTTCGGGGTGTGTAGGTTATTAGTTTCACTTTGTACATTGAGGTTTTTTAGTCTTCTATTATAGTACTTTATTTTTTTTATTTTTATATAAATAGTATTTCTATGATTTTTACCATTTTTATTAAGAAAAATGTAGTTCTTATTAGGTGATGTCTTGTTTTGATAAGTTGTATTATTTACTATGGTCACATCATCCCCCATCTATTAACCAATACATTGGAATATAATGGTTGACATTGGAATCTTGGTGATGTCACTAAAGTCCAAATAATTTCCTTCAGCCTTCTCAATCCAATGAGGTGGGGCAATTTGTTACATTCCCAACCTAGTGGTAGAAGATACAAAAACATTTGATTCTTTCAACTGCGATAAATTTTCAATTAAATGTTGTTAATCACTTTATTCTGACAATGTTGTTATAATATGTGGTTTTTAGGATAATAAATATGATCCTATAAAGGTAAATTTCCTACATTAATTTCACTACAGGGATCTCGAAGGTACAAAAAAATTAAACATCTTCAAGAAATCACAAATGATACTAAAAAACATGTTTTGGGCTAGTGGCAGTGAAAGTGGTAACCCACTAGAGTTAACATAATGGTCATAATATTTCATCCAATTAAAGGAAATGAATTTGATAAAATTATATCATATTTGGAATCTAGAGGCTCTAATTTTGTTAGTAAAACCTTTTATATTTGGTCATTGTGAATAATAACATAGGTAAATATCATTCCACTTGTTAATGGTAAATAAATTTTTTAAGAGTACTTTTAATATGATAAGGAAAGTAAAATAAATCTAAATCCTACTTTATATTTATTATATGAGATTAATTTCTCCATACTAATATAATATTCAAATATATAAAATTTTCTGCCATAGTTATTTGATAATGACCTTTATGTTAAATTTTTAATGAAAAATTACAAAATGTTATTCTCTTGATTTTAATTCCTATTTTATGTTCACATATATATATAAAAAGATTTTATTAATGAATATATATACTACTATTTCACTCAATTAATTTATTTTTTATCAGAAGTTTCATTCAAATTTTAGTGTCTGTTAAATTATTCTAAATTCTTATATAACGATGGAAAAAATATTATTCATGTAATAAAACGTTTAAACTAAATTACTTTAAAAACAATAAAAAATATTTTGAGTCAACATACAGTGTATAATGAAATTAGTTGTTAATAATAAATTTTAATTTTTGGTTAAATTGTTTAGATCCCAACAAAATACCTATATTGATATAATTCATGTAAAAAATGAATATTTATTAAAAATACATGGATTGTATTTTATCATAAATAACATATTAATAAATTAATTTTGATTTATAAAATTGTTATATTTATAATATATAATTTTATATTTCTTAAAATATGAACCATTTTCCTTAGTTTTTCACATATCCAATTATATGAAATTTATTAACCCCTAAATAGAAACCATCTCTTGATATTAGTGTAATAATAAAAAGGGTTAATTGGGTGTTAAACTATGAGATATGGTTTTAAAAATCATATAAGCATCCCTAAATTTTATTGTATTAGAGAATTATAATATATATTACAAATTAAAAATCTAAATAAAATATTTTAGATGAACACAAAACAGAAAAATAATTTTTATTAGTATAATAAATTTTGTAATTCAAAGGGAACCCCTACCCTCACTTATAAAATGGACCCTCATCTCCTCTCGAATTCACACATTTTTTGTACTATATATCATAAAATTCCATCCTAAATAAATTCCAAAACAACTTCTATATAATCTATATGATCATTATTAACCAATATATAATCCTATAAGGATTATTTTATAAGATAATGGTTAATTTCAAAATAGAGGATTAACTCTTAGATTAGAATTTTAAATTAACATCCCAGTCATCCTCATTAAAAATTTATTAAATCATAATGATATAAAAATATTAGTATATAAAATATAATAAAATGTTATTATGAGTATGGTAAAACCTTTTTTAGTCTAATTAATGTTAAATGAGGAACAAAATCATCATTTATGTGTATGTGTAGACAACCACATCTATGAAGTGATGTGTTTTTTTACTTCACCACATATCATGGACATTTATAATTATGGAATTAATATATATATATATATATATAATATTCATGAAATATGTATAATTATTTAAGGATAATATATCATAAATTTTTTTACCCTTTAATCCATCAGAATAATATAATATCATTCATGAGTATAAGATGATTACCACCTCCACGAAGAGATGTGATTAATTATTCTTTTATGAATTTCATAGATGGTTATAAAATATTATTTTATGTACTGAAATGGTAATTAGTTTATTTTTTTATTCTTGATATGATGGAAGAATTACAACATGACTATAATTTACTGAAAAATGTATTTTTTGGATATGAATAAAACGTTGAAAAAACCCATCATGTGAACATAACATATTATGTAACTAATTATTTCATTGTAATGAATAAAATAGATTGGATAATGATAAATTAATAGTCCTATATTTTTTCATTAAATTAAATAATTAATACATTTTCATCATATTAGATCTAAAGTACACACATAGAAAGTGTTGACTCGTGGTACAAGGTTTTTAAACTGAATTTACATTCATTAGGGTAAAAATATACTTCATTTAAATTTTAATTCCATGATTGTGTATTAAAATGAGACATTTTTTTATTATTTTTTATTTAAAATTATTTTATGTGGTTTTAAAATTGCTACACAGACTCAATTAATTAATTAATGGAAACTTTTATGATATGATATTTTATGGATTATGTGTCTCAATATTTTTTCTTGGAGACATATCTTGTATTATGTAGATAAATACTTTTATGAGGTTTATTTTCTACATTTATATATATAATATAATTAATGAATATTTTTTCATGATAATTAATATTTCTATAAAGTTCCCACTTTCATGAGATATTTTCTAAAATTTTATAAATATTGCAAGGGTTTTAAGGGTTTCATTTTCATATCATCGAGACATTATTCATGTTATGCATAATGATTCATATTTTATTATGGAAATACATCATCATGAATGTTTTTTAAAATAATATTTAATTTATAGAATTGATTTTATATTATTATGTCATGTTTCATTATATAGCGACATTTTTTATTAAGAATTATCCAGATTGCATGGGTTTCTTGTCTTAAACATCCTTCATTAAGACATTTTTCATTGATTCGTATATATTAATTCATATGGTGTACACATTGAATCATAAAAAATAATATCATGAATATTGTTTTATAATAAATCAATTTCTTATTCATTCTTATGTTCTTGAAATCTAATTACTTTTGGTTTTAAAAGGACTTAAATGAGTATTTCATTAAAAATGATGTTTTAATGTTCTTCAAGAATTTTTATAAAACTATTCATCTATATTCTTTATTTATTTCAATATTTTTATCCTCTAGAAATAAATAATTTTTTAATGTTATTTTGTATGTAATTTTAACTTATTTTAAAATATTTAAAAATGATATCATGTAAAATTTTCTGAACGGGTCACTTCTGACTCCCTTTATAATATTGAAAATATTTTTTCAAAGAAAAGGGAAAGAATGGATTTAACTTCTATATTGATCATTATGTAATTTGAATATTCAAATATAATTTTACTTATTTATTTTCAAATAAATTCTATTTCAAAATTATCTATATATTTTTATAAAATATTGCAAAAATTAATGGGTATTTTTCTCGGTATTCAAATAAATGACTTATATATTCTTTTAAGGATATTATTGACTATGTCAAAATGATTTAATGATTCTAAATCATCGATAGGATTATGATATTATGATACCATCTATATTTTTTATCATGATATCATATGATGATTATTAAAAAATTGATCTTCATTAAAATTATATCATCCAAAAATGTTGCCCGGCTATAAAGGAATGAATGTTGTTTTGAATGGTGTTAAATTAAAAACTAAAAGATTATATGAGTTTCACTTATAAAATATACAAAAAAATATTAATTATGATGGGTGATACTAGTCAAAGATATAATATATATGAACCTAATATGACTAATAAAACGAGTGACTTTGATATAGATTTTTTATAGGTGAGATGGATATAGAACTCTAATATATTAGAAAATAATACTTTTATTTACAAGAAATAAGAATGGAGTTAACTTGAGAGACACCCACTATGGATTAAACTATAATATATTTATTTATAAAATGAAGAAAAATGGGTTAAGAATATATTTATCAAGATTCCAAAATGTTTCATCCATGATTTCTATGTGTGTTAATTGGTTCCTTTTATCATGATTGGCATCACAAGTATCATGATTACAATTTTTTTTTATTACTTTTACATTTTTTATGTTTTCTAACCATATTATATGTACGATGATCATTGTTTTAATGATTATGAATCCTCTTATATTATTCTCATACACATTCCTTATATCAACAAACCCTTATTCTCATCGTATTTACACGCAATAAATTCAATTATTAATGCAAATATATACCCATAATAATGATTTTAGAACATCCCTTTATGTATTTAATTTCCCTTGTTTATGAATAATTATATTAAACAAATTACAAAAAGAATGGTTTCATTTCTGAATGATTTTAGGATCATTATAAAATTATTTCTGTAAATAAAAAAATGTGGGAATATTGGAGAAATTGATCACGTAATGTAATTACTATTTTTACATAAGTCATTTTCCTAAATCTCTAAAACCATAATACTAAATGGCCTATAGCTAGATATGTTATCCGAACATTTTTTTATTTTTTATTATTAAAATTAAAAAAGTGTCTCTTCTTTATTAGTATTATAACACATAAGTGTAATGATTTTTTAGCGTCATATTTGGGACTAAAGGTTAGTTGATTTTATAATTTCTATGAGATTATGGTTTAGATACCATTGGGGAATTTCATATTTTCTTTGTTGTTAAATTAATATTTATAGATAACATTAAAAATTTGTAATTTTATTATTGATTAGATGTTTAAAAGAATATATGGAAATTTTTATATTTTAGGTGATAGTATTTTTAAGTGATTAATGAAATTTTTGAATTCTTTTTTTGGGTTGTTGTTTATATACCCCTCAGATATAACATAAAAAATCGTTTCAGAATAATTTTATCATAATATTGTAGATTTATGATGAAATTAATAGTACAACAAATGAGGTAAAAAAAATTGATAATTTTGAGGATATTGAGGTTAATTAGGATATAGAGTTATTTATCAGTGGAATGATTAATGTTTTACAATTGGTCTTATTATGGAAATTAATATGTAAATGTATTATTTTTTCAAAATAAATTTTACACTTTTAAATAATTAAATTATAATGTTATATTAATTTATGTTTTTAGTGAATAAATTAATCATTTATTATCACACATTTATGTATCTCTTATTAATTTTGATGTTGATCATACTGCCTTAGGCTTTAAATATAATTACTCATAATTTTGATTAAATTATTGAATAAAGGGATATACTGATTGAAACATCCATCCATATGATTAAAAAAATTTATAGAAATGATGAAAATCATGTAATTATATTTCCTAGTTTTCATAGATTATATAATAAATGAATTAATCAAATATATTATAAGTAACCTAAAGTAAAATTTTACTATTAACTTTATTTATTTTTAATATATGTTATTTTTTTCAGTTTTAGATTTATGTTCTTCTTACCATTAACAATCTTATGATCCAATTATTCACCACTCAATATCATTTTCATGAAATTAATTTTCCATCCTTGTACATATTTTCACTTCCCACAAATATTATCTCCTATAGAAACAACATAATGTGTTATTTCAAATTGTGAAATTTTTTCCCCGCACAGATTTTCAAAAGAAATCATTATTAATGCTTTTTACTATTTGTATTTTCGATAAATATAATTTAAGAGTTAATAGTATTGATTAATAAAATCATGATAAAATAATTGGGAAATAATCTAATTAATGGGCTGGATAATATAACAAATCATGATTTTAAAAGAACATTATGGTTGATATCATAGAAAACCAGAAAGATTGTGCTAAATCAAACCATTAAATATTAATAATTGAATAATAATATTATATTCCATTGATTAAATGGGTGAGTATGAATAGGAATGAATATATTATAACATATATAAATATATATATATTTCCAAATTTAGAATATGTATTGATATATTCTATGGAAATAATCCCTATAATATTAGAAAATAAATTTTATGCTTTAAAATATATTTTCATAAAAAATGGTTTCTTTGGATTCAAGTGAGAAATTGTTGTAATTATTTCAGCCAATTTTTAAAAATTTCATTTGAGATTAGAATATATATTTATGATTTATATTAATTAAATTAGAGTTAATTAAAATTTTAAAATTTTCTAAAAAGATTTATTTTTCATTTAACAGTGAAAAATATATATTATTGTAAAACAATTATTTATTTAAATTGAAAACTCGAATTATTCTTTGAATCTATTAATAAATTTACATAATACAACATTATTTATATATTATTTAATTATTTATATAGTAATAAATAATATAATAGATTTTAGTATAAGATCAATTTTTTTTTCGTAAAAATGATTTTCTAATTTAATTTTTAGTATGTAATATAAATTTAGTTTAATATTTATTTATTTCATTATAATAATTATCTATGGCCAAATTTATTTAATATTTAGAATCATGGGGGTGAAATATTTCAAAATATTTCTCCTTTATTTTTTTTAAATATGAATTGTAACCAATGTAATTATATGTCATTTTGATTAGGTAAATTGGGAAATTAAGGTTCAAAATAAAATTATAAGGGGTTCAGAACAATAGAAAAAAAATTCCTATTGTGTTAGATAATTTCGACCATAATCATCCAATATTTTATATATTTAATTTTTTCCATTTGTTTTGATAGTGACATTTTTTTTATTTTATGTACTGTAAAATTAAAAAATGTACCTCTCTTGCTTTTAACTAATCTTATATGTTCAAATTGGAATTTTAATATTTTTTGGAAAAGGCTAAAATTTGGTATCGAATTTAATAATTTTTTTTTAATTTTTTTTCTTAGTTATGTTATAACTACATTGAATTACTACAAAACAGTAACACATTTCTTATGAAAATTGAAAAAAATCAAAGTAGATGACACTATAAAATTTCCAAGTAATATATTTTTTAAGAAATATTTTGTCACAAAATTTTTATGGTTAATAATCACATATACATTATGGGTAAATATTTTATATAATAATTATATAAATATCATCATGACCTTAATTCATTAAATGGTAATATAGCTTCAAATGAATTTAATAATATTTAATTTTAAATAATATTTTATAAAATGATTTAAAATTTAACTAAATATTATTATTAGAAATTTATGTGCTAAATGGACAATAATTTCAACCATAATACATTTATATTTTACTTTTTAATTTTTACATACTATATATACTATTAATGGTTAAAATATTATGATATCGCAGTAATCATCAAAAGGGTTAGGGGCTCAAACTAAGAGATAATGGTTAAAACATCTTGTAAATATATATAAATACTATTTTATAATACTATATAATAATTTTTCCATAATAGGGGAATAATATATCATTTTTGACTAACATTAATAGGAAAATAAATTTATATGAATTTAATACATTCAATAATTCTAAACCTACCCTTCATCACAAATATAAAAGGGAACCTTCTGCATCTCTTCCTTACACATTTTGGAAGAAATTGGTTATTTAAAACATACAAAATTTCCTTCCTAGAATTCTTATACATTATATAGAGCCTCTAACTTCATTAAAATATCATCCTATAAGGATTAATAAGTTAGCAAAAGGTGGTTTTCTAAAGAATATGTATTACTCTTAATTATGTGTCTTCATTTTTATTCTTCGTATACCTCATTGAAATAAAATATATACATGATGATATAAAAACATATAAGATATATTGAATTATTATTATGAATTTTATGACCTTTTTTGATATCCTTATTGACTAAATGGGATACGAAGGCATCCATCATAAAAACATGTGGACACCGTCTCCAGGACATGACATGTTTCCTTCTCCATAACCATATAGCATGAGTTTGTATAAATATGTAATTAATATATATATATATATATATATATATTATATTCATGATATAATTATCATTATGAAATAAGATGATATCATCTATTTTATAACACTTTTGTCAGTTGGAAAATGGGTATGTTGTTCTTGTGTATATGTGGATTACCATAACAATGGAGTGATGTGATTAACTATTCATGTAGAACATCAATGGATGTTTATAAATTCGTATGTAATATAAAAAATTATAATTTTTTCAGGATTGTTATTATGTAGATGACAATAAAATTATCTGTTTGACAGAAATTAATATATCAAAGTTATTTTGAAAATATGAACCAAATGTTATTAAAACACATGATATAAACTTAACCAGTTATGTAAATAAATTTTCCATTTCAATAAATAATATAAATCGTAAATGTTTAATGTAATAATAATTGATTAATTTTTGACGAAACTATATATTTAATATATGTTAATTATATAATAGTAAAAGGACATATAAAGACTGCATGTTCTTGAGGTAAGGGGTTTGTTGACTCAATTTAAAAAAACTTGTTTTTATTATATTTAGTTTACTTTTCTATGATAATATTTTCTGAGAATTGAACTATGGTTTTATTTTGATACATTTTCTCTTTTTATACACAAAATCAATTCATTTATTTATTCTTAATTTAGTTATATGATCCTTTTATGGAATATTCCTATTAATTTTCTTATATGAGACATGTTATATTTTATGAACATACATTCATTAATAATATATATATATTAATGACCTTGACACATGTATATTAGAGTATGAACCTTAATATATTTCATTGGATTTTATACAAGATTCAAATCACAATGTCTTGAACAGTTTATAATTTTTTGGAAATTACATTACATATATGATACTCATTTTACCTTGGGAAATGAAAAATAAATAAAAACCAAATTAAATGCCCAAAATCCATGAAAATATTTTTAATAATTAATCTACATAACCTAGTTAATGAAAACTAAATTAGGCTGAGATCAAATACACTGTAGGAGATATGTATATAGAAAGCATCCTAACCCAATATTTAATAATCAACATAGAAACGTAAATAACCGAACACACATGTCATTTAAAAAATAGAGTAAGATATAAACAATATAGAAAGGTAGAAAAAAACACAATAAATTTAATCAATAGTTATAAAATAAATTTATTCTATATATTTTTTCATTGTGAAAATCATGTGGATAATAATAATAGGGAATTGAATGAAGTCAATGCATAAATATTGGATGTCATGTTTCCTTGGTAAATGGAACCATTTTCATCATTATCTATAATCATGAAAGTATTAAAATAATCTGATTTTTGAAAATTATTTGTCTCATAAGGCTATTAATTCATCATGGGGATGTCAATAACTTGGCCCACCAGTGTCTCTAAATCCATTTTACATGGATAAATTTGAAAGGATTTGTCGCCGACTAAATTCGTCACATGAGACTACAGATTCATAAAGGGGTTTGAATTTACCTATCAATTACCCATTTAATTCATGTAAAAATAATTACTCATATATTTTATAATCTATTTAACAATTTTACAACGAAATTATCACATATATCTGTTGTTTAAATGATAAAAATTTATCAATGTTTCCCTCTTTAATCATATAATATTCACCGTATGTAAAAAATGATATATAGTTTTGGAATGAATAATATCGATAAGAAAATATGGATTTTAAGATAAATTTAATTTTCAATGAAATATTATTATATTAATGTGAATGTTTTAGGATAAATTTAATAATCATCTAATAGAGTGATATTGTATGCTAACTTTTATCACATGGTAATCATCATGTAAAAACATATTTGAAGAAATAATTCCAACTAAGACTAAAAATAACACGAGGAAAGGTTGAATAATTATATAACATGTAAAATTCAACATATAAAACACATAAAAGTTAATTTCTGAAAATAATTAGAATCAGTGGAATGTATATTGAGTTTAAATCTCTTAATACTAGTGTAACATTTCAATACTGAGATATATGAAAGAATAACATCAATGAAAATATTAATTAAAATGAAATTAGTTTGTGAAATATTAGAGGTAACTATCTGAATCAAAAAAATATACCATTTGTGAATATTGAATAAGTCTCACAAATATAAAGGTGATACCCCAAATCCCCTTATAATAGTGGAAACATTTGATTCAAAATCCCCAAAAGTAATTATCATCAAATGAAAATTTTATATACCATGAATCTAAAATAATTTATGATATAATATATCATAATGGGAAGTAGATACAACCCAAAATAGATTTAATTGGTTAATATATCTTGTATCCAACTGATGTAATTAGTGAGATGAAAATATCTTACCTTGAGTATGATTTTTCACTTGTTTCTCAATCATCATCTTTTTTGGGTAACCCCTTTTGGATTATAGAAAAAGACATAATTTGTTCTCATTCATCCAATTTTATACTTCTATGATGAGTATATTCATTTTGGGAACATATTTCGGTCAAGTTAGGACTAGAAAAAATTATTTTGACTTGTAACGAAGTGATGGGGGCGAGCGACTTTTTATAGTGGAGGTGGAGTGGAATTCTTGTAAGTAAAAAAAGTTAAACACTATTCAGAGGTAACCATTAAATAATAAGTCTCAAATAATGATCAAAATAATATGAAATATTTTATATTGTTGATATATTTCAATCCAATGAGTTATGGAAAAGGTCCAGGCCTTTTGGACTGATAATTTAATGATTAACCAATAAAAAAACCCTTTTCCATCGTAATCATTGTAACTACATTTACATTAATTCAATAATATTTTTAGTCAAAAACTATGTATAAATTATAAGAAATTATAAATTATTATGATAATAAAAATTCAATCTATTTTTTGATATTCAAATAATTTATTTTGATGAAATTTACATATATTTAATCATATTTATGGGATAAGATAGTTTGTTTTAAAAGTGGAAATATTCAACTGTTTGAAATTTTTTCACATCCAAATAAAATATAAATTTTATTCCGATGACATAAATTTAATTAATATATGTAAATTTGATATAATTATATGTAATAAAAATGAAAATATTATTTACCACATTAAATTATATGGTCCAAAAGTCATTTTTAAACAAAAATGTCATATTTTTTTATTATTGATTAAAAAATGAAACGATAAAGAATAATAACAACATATTATCCTAGGATAATTTTTACATTAAGATATGAAAACTAAATTTTACATTTATCATATAAAATTTAAACATGTTCGGAATATTAATTTAAAAATCAGAGCACCATTAAAAGGCATGATAACTGCCATTAGAGAAATGAAGCATCATATTCATAAAATTGAATTTGTTCTTATCATATTACTATAAAACACTTTTTATTAGTATAAAAATTAATTGACTGAGTATATAATATATATATATTTCATTACATAATTCAAAAATAACCAGTAATTTAATTTATTAATAAAAAATACTTTGGGTGAATAATTGTTGTTCATCTAAATGTTTCATTCACCTTTAATAGGTTATTTTTATATTTACAATTAATTAAAAACCAAATATTTAATTTTGTATATTCATTAAACTTATATTTTTAATATTTAGTTAAACCTATTAATAACTGCTAATATATTGTATAAGAGGTAATTTTCATATTAGATAATAATATTAAGAGTATGTTATATAACTCGGTCATTTGTGTAATGAAAACAATCATGGAATGTTGTCATTATCAGTAAAACCAATTAAAATTGTATTTTATGTACAAAATTTTAATATTAGTGGTTTGTGATTCATAATCATAACGTGGTGTTCCATATAATGTAATCTAGTAGTTAATGTATTTTATGGAAGGAAAATATTTTAATTTCATAGGGTGTTAAATATATGATACATATTGATCTATTTAATCATTATGGGATATTTAATCAATATATTTGAAGTTATTCGATGTTATATATTTCATTACATATTTCATACTATTTTATTGTATTTTCAAGGAATTTGAGGGTCTTAATTTTAATTCGTCGATACATAATTAATGTTATAGACCTATATATATATTTTATGTTTTAAATAGACCCATTAAATACTTTTCACACACTATTAAATGAAAATAATTTTTTAACCAAATCATATTTTGTTTAATCACTCAAGGACATTTTTACACCATCATTACCTATGTTCCAAGCCTATATCATCTAAAAAATCCATCTTTGTAACATTCATTCCATAAATTAAGCTATATTCATTCATAGGGTGTATACAATGAGTCTTGAAATATGAATTTTTGATCCTATTTAAAATGAAATAATTCAATTTTCCTTTTTTATGTTATTTATTTTAAAAGGGTTTTTGGTTTTAAATTTTTTTTAAGATGTATTTCGTTAAAAAAATAACTATAATTTTTTATGGAATTTTGTCAAAAATATTCATCCATATTCATTATCATATTAAAATATTGTTCGACTCTAAAAATAAATTCTTTTCAAATGTTATCATTTCATGATATTACTAATTTATTTTAGCATGATTAACATGAATCTTCATAACATTCTTTTTCATGGGTCACTATTGACTATAATTATGAATGTTTAAATATAATTTTTATTTTATACATTATTAGATGATCAAATTTTATTTCTATTCTTACCATTATTTACATTAAATATTTCTAAAAAAGGTTCTCGTATTATTTTAAAATAAATTATTCTTCCAAATATTATATAAATATTCTAAAATGTTACCAAACGTAAGGGGTAATCTTCCTAGTATTTAATGAAATTTTTTATGAATTATTTTCAAGATATTTTCATATATTTTAATATTATCTAGTGATTCCTAAAACAATTTTGATTGTTACCCCATCATACATTCATTTA
The DNA here is from genome assembly GCA_963277665.1 of Viscum album. Taxonomy (NCBI): domain Eukaryota; kingdom Viridiplantae; phylum Streptophyta; class Magnoliopsida; order Santalales; family Viscaceae; genus Viscum; species Viscum album. Next base: position 493,516,367 of record OY728128.1, read on the forward strand.
TACTTCACTGTATATTCTTACCATGATTATTAAAAATTTATTATCGTGGAACAACATCATTTCCACTTTTAATCAATAAATAAAATAAAATGTTTGGTTTCTTGTGGGTATGTTGAAAATTTCGTGGTATTTAATTTTTTTTCAAGAATATTAATGATTAACTATTAATAATGAATACTGATCTTGCTATAGAATATATGATCGTTGGTTTCTATATGCTTTAAAGGATGGGTGCACAAGATATATCTTTTATTATTGGGGATAAATTTAACTCTCCAATTCATTGGTTAATGTTCCATGGATTTAAAGAACATAAATAGGGAGTCCAATGGGGAGCGTTCTTCTACAGATTTTATTGGGATCTATTTATTTCTAACATGAATGATTATGGATCATTAAAATAATTTTCAAAGATACCAATACATTTTATATATGCATTCCAGGAGTATTAAATAGTTTGTTTTTTTGAACATTGACATCCGAAAGATCAAGATAATTGTTTCTTATGACTCTTTCCTATTGAAACATTTATGACATGTGACAGGTTTAATGATCCATTTTTTGATGAGAATAATTTATGTTATGTTATTCACATGATCCTTTATAATTTCATCATACCCTTATTCTCATATTTTATCACTTATGCATTCACATGTGAATGTTTATTTATACTCATGCTATCTAGTTGAACTCAAAAAATTTATTATTTTAATTTACCCATGTTTGAAAAATTATCTCAAATTAAATATGATTTAAAAATTTTCATGTGTGATTAATTTTATGAGAGGTATCGAATAATTTTTATGAAATATTGAATGCGAGCTAATTTTTTAAAATTTATCATATGATGATATTATTTTTGTTATATATTATTTTTCCTAATTCTCAATATCTATAATCTTAAATGGTACATGTGTAAATAGTTTATCCAATAATTCAGTTTAATATTTTATATTTTAGATTTTAAAATTTCGGTCTTTTTTAATTGTATCATGATTAAACATTTAAATATTGGATTTTTATCACCATATCTAAGAGTGTGGGATTAGGGATTATATAATTTGATACATATGTTATTATTATTTAACATTTTTATTTTCTGATTGTGATTTTTAGCATACCAACAATTTTTATGTATTTCCTATGTTATTTACACTATTTTAGGATTTGAAATATATTATTGAAATAATTATGGATATTATAGTAATTATGTTTTATTTTAGATTCATGTTTTTGTTTTATGAACATAGTTTCCAAAATTCAATATGTCTCTTGACCATTTTTTCTTGTAATTATTTAATTTATGTCACAAAATATAATATTACTTGTGAAAGAATTAGTTCACAATAGTTTGTATCACATGATGGTATAGTTATTGTTTACGAAAAATAATTTAATAATTCAATGCTAACCCTAGGAATAAGTTTATATATATGAAAATATCCTGAAATTATTGGGATATATAGGGTGAGTTTTATAAAATAAATTTATCTCTATACGGACACAGTAAGTAAATGTGGTTCTGTCATTATTTCACCTAGTTTTAATAACCCGGAAATGACCCATTGGGTGTTAACATGACATGTTTTATGTATATGTCAAAGATTTCATGTTCAAAATAAGGATTGAAACACCTAAATAATATTATTTACAACTTCAAAAACTTTTGAAATAACATTATATGTTTTTCACGACCCATCCCTCGGGTCCCGTGCTGTGACTACCCCAAGCCCCCTTCCATAGGCCAGGGGATGGTGACTAGCACCAAAGGTGTAATTCCCAAAAACTCTGAAGGAAATTAATTTATAACCTATAAATAAACACAACAGAGGACAAGCTGGAAATAAAACACTATGTAAAACTGTATAACAAAAGTGTGATGAATGTAAAAGGGGCCGGAAATACAATCCCAATAGTAAAGTACAGGAAACTGAATGTGAATCTGAAGAAAATAAAAACATTCGCTGGATCATTCTCTGAGGTTCCAACCTAAAAGGTAGGTATAGATCGCCTCATCAGCACTCCAGGTCCGTCTGTCTCCCCTATGTACCATCACACCGTATGGTCCGCCCCGGGTACCATCCAGTCAGTTTACTCTCAGCCTCGGTCAGTGATGATCTTCATTTGCATCCCGCATAATGAGGTACGAGCATATCCCGTAAATGGGTTAGTATAACGATACTTAGTAGGGACGCCGAGACCCTCATGGTCTCACAAAATACAACAAGGATAAACTAAAATGTTTTAAATCTACTGATAACCCCACTTAGGTATATGCCCATACATATACCTATGTTATCAAGTAAAACATCTCAATCATAAGGAAAACACAAAAGTTACTAAATCAGATCATCCAAGATTTTATTCACATTATCGAAACCATGACTACTAGAGAACTCCTCCTCTATCGAGTATAGTGGGAAAGATGTGACACCAAGGAACTTCCCACTAACCATGGACTGATGAGGTACTCCTCCTATCGAGTACCATGGTTCTGCTGCATCACCATGGCGCTCCCAACCATGGGTCTACCTCCACAACTAGGTGCTCCTCCTCTGCGGGTCTTCCACCCCAACCAGGCACTCCTCACTGGGCTAGTCGAGTCACTTCGAGTCAACCGGTTAGAAGTCGTCATGTCTCAGCCCAATACTAGGTCTCCACACTCTGCTCGCTCGTCACTGGAAGGATCTTCTCCACGAGCTGCTGGTCGATACTACAAATGTAAAGAAGTACCACGAAAAAGGTTCTTAAAAGTCTTCCACGTCATAGGGGTCTCAGCACAACTGAAGGCGCGTCAATCACACACCCGGTCTGTGAGTTATTATCATTTTAGACCAGGGGGTGTGGATGGATTCGTGCATGATCCAACCTAACCATATCTTAAAAATACCCCAAAATCTAGAGGGGTTTACTCAAAGGGGCCGTCATGCTCCAAGATTTCCAACACCATTGAAGGTTCATCAAAAGGAATCTAATGCCAATGATATGGCCAAAAGAATGTAAAGCGTCGTAGTAGGCTCAGGTCCAGTCTGACCCGGTCGGACCGACCCAGTTAGGGATGTCCTGACATAACCCATTGGGTCTGGACTGGATCATTGGGTGGGCCAGCCTTTTGGGTTAGGCCAGGCCCGTTGGGCCCTGCCCAGCCGGCCTTGAGGGCCATCGAGTGTCGTGAGGGCCCAGATCGGCCAGGAGGGCACGGACCGACCGTGAGGGCGTAAACCGGACGTGGGTCAGCGCCAGGGTAGTTCGGCCTGGAGGGTGCTGCAAGGGTGCGACTCAGCCCAGTGGGCGCCGCGAGGGCATATGCGGTTTGGATGGGGAGCCACGAGGGGCGTGCGGAGGCCGGCTCGTCGGGGCGCCACGTGGGCCGCAGAAGGACAACCCAGCAAGGGCACCATGAGGGGTGCATTAAGAACACTCGGTCGGGGCACCACAAGGGGTGCAGGAGAGCATCTCGGCCGAGGCTCAGGTGGCTGGCGGCCTGCGTGGCCGGGGTGGGTTGAAAGGGTGTCGTGAGGCCGGCTCGGCCGGGAGGCACGACGTTAGGGAGTCGGGGCTACTCGGGAGGGAACTATGAAGCCGGGAGGTGCAGCGTGTCTGGGGCGCGGCTCAGACGGGTTTCAGCATGGCTCGGGGCGGTTCCTCCGGATGGTGGCATGGAAAAAGGGCAGCACAACCGGGGCAGCTTAGAAGCCGGCGGGAGGCGTGTTTCGGCCCAAGGGGGTACAAGTTTCCTTTGTCGCCTTTGTCGTCTCGTCGCCTCATCTCCATGTCGAAGAACATCACAAAGAAGAAAGACAGAGGGGGTCGTGCCATGTTAGTTTGTCCCACGCCCTCCACGTTTAGGGTGGTAGCAGTAGGCTCATCAAGAACATAAACAAAGAACAAGTGTGAAAGATGTCTTAAAATGAACAATTCCCATAATCCCTCATTAACTATATATTGCCAACCTTCATGGAAAATCATCCACAGATCAACATGATAATAAGGTCATCCATGTTCTTTTTTATGGAAGGAAAGAAACAAGGGACTAATATCATACTTAAATTAAATTTCTAACTTTCTCGTTGTTCGTCGACGTTGGCATGAGAAGGCGGACGTTGATTTGTTGTAGATGAACACATCCTACTTCGAAGGACGTTCCGAGAAAGGAAGTTAAAGTTGACGTCATTCTTCATAGTCGATGAAATTCCTCTTTGGAGAAGTGTTCTTCGTGGAAGAACATGTTCTTTGTCGGGGAGCGTAATCCTCCAAGTGTTGGGAGTCGCGTCACTTTACTATTGCTTCTTTGATTGGTGAAGACGCCTCAAATCCTTCTCCCACGCTCTAAATATATAGGAGCTGGGGGAGGTAGCTAACGATCAATGAAATTTATGAGGGTTCATTTATTAGAAACCATCCTAAATTCCAATGACGCTATTATTTAATTTAAAAATAGGAAAGCCTATTACATTGTGTTGGCGCAATGATGCGCACTACTACAACTTGGCCCTTTATCAGCACTAAAAACCTGCATTAACAGCGCTAGAATGGCACTGTCAATGCCGATGTAGATAAAGGGGGTTCCCCATTCTCAGGGCTCTGAAAACGCTGATATAGACGACCATCATCAGCGGTAAAAAAATGATGATAATGGACCCCCTTTATCAGCATTTTTTTAGCACTGATAAAGGGGACCCCCCTGTTATCTCTGCCGACATTAAAAGAGATTTTGTAGCACTAATAAAGTGGTGACTTATATCAGTGCTACCTTGATCGATGATAATAGAGCCCTTTATCAGTGATATTTTTGCACTGATAAAGGCATCTTCCCCAGCACCTACACACCTTCACACCTACACAAACCAAAACAGCTGCCCAAAATAACACCTGGACACTGGCACAAAATAGCACCATTACAAAATATTTTGACAAACAATGCTATATATCTTTACTTAAAATCATGAATACAAAAAAACACACTGCTATATATATTTCAAAAAATGTATTACATGGTTAGAAATACAATTATCCAAAAATAGTTATAAACATTAATTTTTCATCCTTTGATATCCATGATCCTTTCTCAAAAATTGTCGTCCATGGTTTTTGTAGCTGAACAAAGAATCCAAACTCAAGGAAATAAATTCACCTATATTGGAAAACTAATATTATGTTAGTAATACAATAATGAAATAAATTAAAACATTAATATGAAAGAATAAATTAGTATAGAAATGTGAAACTAAAATATGGAAATAATAAACTCAAATATTTTCATTCTGATTACAGTGAAAGGGAATAATGTAAAATTAATATGTCTTTGAATGATTTATCTCATTTAATAATTACTGATTCTTTATCTAATGAAATGCTTTAACAATCACTCCGTCCATTGTATTGAGGTGTGGTTGATACGTACATGTCCCAAATGACTCATGGATCATTTTTCTAAAGTATCAAAACAATCCAAACGTGTTTGCTCAGTCTGTCATATGTCCCTTGTGTTGTTTTATAAAGATTATGTCAATTTGAAACTAATATCAGACACTTTTATCCATACTGGTCACATCGTGCGTAGGATTGAGGTGCGGTCAATTCGTACACATCACAAATGACTCATGGATCATTTTCGTGACGTATAAAAACAATCGGGACACATTTTATTGGTTTTCTGTATGTCACTTTTGTTTTTTGTAAAGAGTATGTCAATTTGAAACTGATATCATGCAATTTTTTCCATACTGGTCACACCATGTGTCGGATTGAGGTGTGGTCGATTTATACACGTCACAAATGACTCATGGATCATTTTAATAATGTATCATGAAAATCCGACTACATTTTCTCATTTTTCTGTTTGCCACTTCTGTTGATTTCTAAAGTTAATGTCATTTTGAAACTGGTATCAGAAACTTTTAGCCATTACGGTCAAATCGTGCGTCAGATTGAGGTACGGTCAATTCATACACCGTAAAAATGACTCATGGATAGTTATACAAAAGTATCAAAACAATCCGAATAAGTTTTCATTGTATTCCGTATGTCACCTGTATTGTTTTCTAAAGTTAAAGTCAATTTCAAACTGATATCAAATACTTTTAGAAATACCGGTAACATCGTGCATCAAATTGAGGTGTGGTTGATTCATACACGTCACAAATGACTCATGGAACGTTTTCCTAAAGTATCAAAACAATCCGAACACGTTTTCTTTGTATTCTGAATTCCAGTAGTGTTGTTTTAAAAAGTAAATGTAAATTTCAAACTGATATCAGACACTATTAGCCATATCGGTGACACCGTGTATCAGATTGAGGTGTGGTCAATTCTTACACATCAACAATGACTCATGGATCGTTTTCCTAAAGTATCAAAACAATACGAATACGTTCTCTTAGTATTCCATATGTCACTAGTGTTGTTTTCTAAAGTTTATGTCAATTTCAAACTGATATCAGACACTTATATACATACCTGTCACAACATGCGTCAGATTAAGGCGAAGTCGATTTTTACACATCACAAATGACTCATGGATCGTTTTCCTAAATCATAAAACCAATCCGAATGCGTTTGCATGGTATTATTTATGTCAGTATTGTTGGTTTCTAAAGTTTATGCCAATTTGAAACTGCTATCAGATACTTTTATCCTAACTGGTCCCACCAAGCGTCTGATTGAGGTGTGGTTGATTCTTATACATAACAAAGGACCTATGGATTGTTTTACTAAAGTATCAAAAAAATACGGACATGTTTTCTAGGTATTCCCTATGTCAGTAGTGTTGTTTTATAAAGTTTATGTCAATTTGAAATTTATATCAGACACTTTTAGCCATACCGGTCATACCGTGTGTCAGATTGAGGTGCAGTCAATTCTTACACATCAAAAATGACTCATGTATCGTTTTCCTAAAGTATAAAAACATTCCGAATGCATTTTCTGGGTTTTCGGTATGTCACTTGTGTTGTTTTCTAAAGTTAATGTAAATTTGAAACTGATATCAGACACTTTTAGCCATACCGGTCACAAGTTGCATTGGATTGAGGTTTGGTTGATTATTAAACCTCAAAAATGACTCATGGATCATTTTCCTAAAGTATCAATACAATCCAATTGCATTAGGTCAGTATTCCGTATGTCACATGTGTTGTTTTCAAAATTTAATGTCAATTTCAAACTAATATCAGACACTTTTAGCCATACCGGTGACATCATGCATTAGATTGAGGTGTGATCGATTCATACACATCACAAATGACATATTGATAATTGTCCTAATGTATCTAAACAATATGAATGTGTTTTATCATTATTCCGTATGTCAGTAGTGTTTTTTTCTAAAGTTAATGTCAACTTCAATCTCATATCAGACACTTTTAGCCATAGCGGTCACACAGTGTCTCAGATTGATGTGTGATCAATTCGTACACGTCAAAAATGACTAATTAATCATTTTCCTAAAGTATCAAAATAATCTGAATGTGTTTACTCAGTATTCTGTATCTCACTTGTGTTATTTTCTCATGTTTATGTAAATTTGAAACTGATATTAGAAACTTTTAGAAATAATGGTCACACCGTGTGTCAGATTGAGTTTTGGTTGATTCTTACTTGTCAAAAATGACTCAAGGATCGTTTTCCTAATCTATCAAAACAATCTGAATGTATTCTCTTGGTATTTCGTAAGTCAGTAGTGTTGTTTTCTAATGTTTATTTGAATTTTAAAAAGATATCAGAATCTTTTAGCCATATCAGTCACACCATGTATTGGATTGAGGGGTGGTTGATTCATACACATAATAAATGACTCATGGATCGTTTTCCTATAGTATCAAAACAATCTGAATGTTTTTTCTCGGTATTCCATATGTCAGTAGTGTTATTTTCTAATGTTTATGTCAAATTGAAACTGATATCAGATTCTTTTAGCCATAACGGTCACACCGTGTGTCAGATTGAGGTTTGGTTGATTCATACACGTCAAAAATTACTCATGGATCATTGTCCTAATGTATCAAAACAATAATAATGCATTTTATTGGTTTTCCGTATGTCAATTGTGTTGTTTTCTAAAGTTAATGTCAATTTGAAACTGATATCACAAACATTTAGCCATACCGATCACACCATGCATCAGATTGAGGTGCGGTTGATTTGTACACCTCAAAAATGACTCATGTATCTTTTTCCTAATGTACCAAAATAATCAAAACGCATTTGGTCAGTATTCCTTATGTCACTTGTGTTGTTTTCTAAAGATAATGTCAATTTCAAAATGATATTAGACAGTTATAGACATACCGGTCACACCATGCATCAGATTGAGGTGTGGTCACCTCGCACAAGTCAACAGTCACTCATATATCATTTTCCTAGGGTATCAAAACAATCCGAACATGTTTTCTTGGTATTCCATATGTTATTAGTGTGGTTTTGTAATGTTTATGTCAATTTGAAACTGATATCAGACACGTTTAGCCATACCGGTCACACCGTGCGTCAAATTGAGGTTTGGTCAATTCGTACATTTTAAAAATGACTCGTGGATTGTTTTAATAATGTATCAAAACAATTAGAATGAATTTTCTCGGTATTCCATATGTCACTTGTGTTGTTTTCTAATGTTTATGTTAATTTGAAACTGATGTCAGACACTTTTAGCCATATCGGTCACACCGTGCATCGGATTGAGGTGTGGTCGATTCATACACATCAAAAATGACTAATGGATCATTTTAATAAAGTATCAAAACAATTAAAATGTGTTTTCACAGTATTTGGTATGTCAGTCGTGTTGTTTTCTAACGATTATGTCAATTTTAAACTGATATCAGTCACTTTTAGACATACTGGTCACACAGTGAATTAGATTGAGGTGTCGTTGATTATTACGTGTCACAAATGACTCATGTATAGTTTTCCTAAAGTATAAAAACAATCCAAACGTGTTTTCTTGGTATTCCATATGCCAGTAGTGTTTTTTTCTAAAGCTTATGTCAATTTAAATCTCATATCAGACACTTTTAGCCATACCGGTCACACCATGAGTCAAATTTAGGTGCAATCAATTCGTACACGTCAAAAATTTCTCATGGATCGTTGTCCTAATTTATCCAAACAATCCGAATGTGTTTTTTTGTTTTTCTTATGTCACTTGTGTTGTTTCCTATAGTTTATGTCAATTTGAAACTGTTACCAGACACTTTCAGCCATACCGGTCACACTGTGCATCGGATTGGGGTGAGGTAAATTCTTACACCTCAAAAATGACTCATGGATAATTTTCCTAATGTAAAAAAAAATAAAAATATGTTTGCTTGGTATTGCGTCTGTCACTTGTGTTGTATTCTAAAGTTAATGTCAATTTCAAACTAATATCAGAGACTTTTAGCATTCCCGGTCACACCATGCATCGAATTGAGGGTAGGTCGATTCGTAAATGTCAAAAATGACTAATAGATCATCATCCTAAAGTATAAAAACAATATTAATGCATTTTCTCAATATTCCGTATGTCAGTAGTGTTGTTTTCTAATGTTACTGTCAATTTCAAACTGACATCAGACACTTTTAGCCATACCGGTCACACCGTACATTGGATTGAGGTGAGGTCAATTCATAAACATCACAAGTGACTCATGGATATTTTTCCTAAAGTATCAAAACAATACAAAAGCATTTTATTGGTATTCCATATGTCACATGTGTTGTTTTATAAAGTTTGTCTCAATTTGAAACTGATATTAGTCACTTTTATCCATACCGGTCACACCCTGCATCAGATTGAGGTGTGTTCAATTAGTACATGTCACAAATGACTCATGAATCAATATCCTAAATTATAAAAATAATACGAACATGTTTGGTCAGTATTCCATATGTAAGTATTGTTGTTTTCTAAAGACTATGTGAATTTGAAACTGATATCAGGCACATTTAGCCATACCAGTCACACCGTGTGTCAGATTGAGGTGTGGTTGATTTGTACACATCAAAAATGACTCATGGATTGTTTTACTAATGTATCAAAACAATCTGAATGTGTTTTCATGGTATTCCATATGTTAGTAGTGTTGTTTTCTAATGTTTATGTCAATTAGAAACTCATTTCACACACTTTTAGCCATGCTGGTCACACCGTGCATCAGATTGAGGTGTGATCGATTCTGACTTGTCACAAATAACTCATGGATCATTTTCCCAAAGTATCAAAACAATCCTAATGCATTTTCTATTTTTTCCATATGTCACTCATGTTGTTTTCTAATGTTAATGTTAATTTGAAACTGATATCAGACACTTTTAGCCATACCGGTTACACCGTGCGTCGGATTGAGGTGAATCCGATTAGAACACCACAAAAATGACTCATGGATCACTTTACAAATGTATCAAGACAATAAGAATGTGTTTTCTCAGTATTATATATGCCACTTGTGTTGTTTTCTAATGTTAATTTCAATTTATAACTAATATCAGACACTTTTAGCCATACCGGTCACATCGTGCGTCGTATTGAGGTGCAGTCGATTCCTACAAGTCCAAAATGACTCATGGATTACTTTCATAAAGTATCAAAACAATCCGAATGTGTTTTCTCCATATTCCATATCCTAGTATTGTTGTTTTCTAAAGTTAATGTCTATTTCAAACTGATATCATACACTTTTAGCCAAACCGGTCACACTGTGCATTGGATTGAGGTGCCATTAATTTTTACACATCACAAATGACTCTTGGATCTTTTTCCTAATGTATCAAAAAAATCTGAATGCATTTTCTTGGTATTCTGTATGCCACATGTGTTGTTTTCTAATGTTAATGTCAATTTCAAACTAATATCAGACAGTTTTAGCCATATCAGTCACATCGTGCATCAGATTGTGGTGTAGTCAATTCGTAGACATAAAAAATGACTCATGGATCATTTTCCTAAAGCAAAAAAAATCCAAACACATTTTCATGGGATTCTGTATGTCAGTAGTGTTGTTTTCTAAATTTTATGTCATTTTGAAACTGATATCAGACACTTTTTGACATACCAGTCACACCGTGTATCAGATTCAGGTGTGGTTGATTTGTACATGTCAAAAAAGACACATGGATCATTTTCCTAATGTATCAAAACAATCTGAATGAATTTGATTGGTATTCCGTATGTCAGTAGTGTTGTTTTCTAAAGATTATGTCAATTTGAAACTGATATCAGACACTTTTATCCATATCGGTCACACTATGCGTCATATTGAGGTACGGTCAATTTGTACACGTCAAAAATGACTCATGTATCGTTGTAATAAAGTATCAAAACAATCTTAATGCGTTTTTATGGTTTTCCGTATTTCACATTTGTTTTTTTCTAAAGATAATGTCAATTTGAAACTTATATTAGACACATCTAGCCATAAAGAGGAGGTGGGTGCGACATGATTTTCCATTCAGCATCTTCCGGATGACATTTCATTAAAATGGTGATAAAGCCTCAATGAACCCTTTTTTCAGAAATAATACATATTCATTGTGTGATACATCTACTATATATGAACTCTCCAAGAGATGATGTAGAGTTAGTCAATATTTTAGTATTTTTTTTTAATTTTATTTTAATAAATTAAATAAATGATATCATAATGTTATCGTAACCTCTTCCCACATTAATGTTTTCAGCCTGATGACAACATGGTGCCATGAATCTATATCAATCGGCACACGTTGTCAAGTGACGATTCTAATGTAGCTACTAAAAATGGATTTGTTGGGGTTTACATGCTGGCAATGCTTATTCCATCCCACGTCATATTTGATGCCTTTTTCTGTTGCCTTGGGGATTTTGGAAAAAACTGTCAAACTACGAATCACCTGTTTTTTTGTGCTTTCCGAGTTTCATTGCCTACAATTTCCTCAGTTTCTACATCATCATTATGTTCATATGAAGCACTAGCATCGACACTAGGACCAGCAACAACAGGTTGAGAGACATATTGTACCTCTGCAGTGGGACCTGCAGCAACAAGATGAGAAACCTATTGTACCTCAGTAGTGGGACCAGCTGCAATAGGTTGAGAGACCTGATGTACCTCAGCAGTGGGACCAGCTGCAACAGGTTAAGAAACCTATTGTGTCTCGGGATTGGGTATAGCAGTAGGTGAAAAAGACATTATCTGAAGATATCTTAAAAACATCCATTCCCATAATCCCTCATTAACAATATATTTCCAACCCCCAAGGAAACACATCCACCTATCATCTTGATAATTAGTTAGTCCTCATTATTTGTTTTGTAAGGAAAGAAATAATGGAATAGTATCATACTTAAATAAAATCCCTACCTTTCTTGTTGTTCGTCGACATTGTCGTGAGAAGGAATACATCTATTCACTATAGACGAACACGTCCTACTTTGAAGGATGTTCTGAGAAAGGATGTCGAAGTAGAGGTCATTCGTCATAGTTGAAGGCGTTCCTCGTCGGTGGAGCATTTTTCGTGGAAGAACAAGTTATTCGTTGGAGAGGTTAATCCTCTAGGTGTTGGGAATCGTGTTACTATACCAGTGCTTCGTCTCATTGTGAAGCTGTCCCAAATCCTTCTCCCAAGCTCCATATATATTGGAGAGGGGTAGGTAGGTAATGATAGAGGGAATTTATGATGGTTCATTTATTAATAACGTTCCTCAATTCCTACAATTCATTTAATTAATTTAAAATGGGGAAAGACAATTAATTTACGCAGGCACAAAGATGTGGGGCATTGGAAAGATTAATGGTATATATGTTGGCCCAATTAAGGTGGAGGACGTCAAGAGGACTTCCATCATTAATTGAGGGAGTTGAGTGTTTCTCCCATCTAAAGGGGGGGGGTTTAATCCCGGGTGTTCCCCACCACCATAAACTCTGATGGGAGGTAATGGTTAGGGTGGTCCCCACCACCTTAACCTCTCATTGGAGGTTAAGGTATGGTGGTCCCCACATCCAACTTCCACCTGGAGGTTTAGTTCCGGAGGACCCCACCTGAAATATCCACATGGAAGCTCAAAATAAAATAAAAAGAAGTTTTTTTTATTTTATTATTTCCACAAAAAAACCCAAAAACTAATAATCACCCGCGTCCATCTGCCGTCGGGGTTAAAGTATCCTTAAAATAATATTGGCACTGAGAGTTCAATGGTGCCCTCGAATTTCAATTCCGAGCACCATTTCAAAAAAAATTAAATGTCGCTCGCATGTTTATTGAACATATGAAAAAATAGTTCGGAAAATTATTATCAGTCACTCTCGACCCACACCGGTCAAGGTTAGGCTCTACTTAGGTGAAACAAACCCCAAAAAACCCATTGGTAGTTTCATATTTTCTATCCTAGAAACCGTTTATATGTTATGAATTTTACAATAAGATAATTTTCACATAATTATTTTATTTGTGGCCAAAAACTAACTTTCTCTGGTGCCCTGCGCCAGGTAATGATATTATTTTCTTAAAGAAATTATACCCTCATTAGTTTATAAGTGATCTCATATTATTAACTGGAGTTACCGTTTATGGGTTATAAGCATTTGAAAAATTAAATAATTTATTTAATTATTTTAATTACGATTATGAAATTATTGGGTTTTCTAACAAGAGGCCCATGAAGAATAATATTATGTTTTTTCTAGGTTAAACCTGTCATCTTGAGCACAACGATGCCCTTAGATTATTGATCTAGGTATCCATTCAACAGTTATTAAAATTTTTTAAAAAAAATTGCTTACCTGCGTTAACTTATGCTTATCCAAACACCGACAGATCATTCCGGGCACTCCGGTCCTCAGAATCGTGCGCCGTCATATATCACGAACTCGTAAAATTACCATGTATTTAAAAAAAATTACATGGAAATTAAGGGACAATACAATGTTCTTAAGTAGATAGTTATTTTTGAAAAAATGATAGTAATATCACTCGAGATAAGATAGATTTAATCCTGGAGACTCATATGTTCGGTTCCCCGAGCCATTTACATGATCTTCTACATAAATAAATACATTCCCTTCCACATGTTCTTCTTCTTATTATTATTATTCTATTTTTTATTTTCGATATACTAAATATTGATAACCAGTATCAGTTTTAGAAAGGTTCACTCGAAATCGTTTCATATGCATTAAATGTCATATATGATTATTTTTCTACATAAGAACCTTAGACCTTGTCTCTTTAGTGTAACATCTTCAACACCCTCCTAATACATAAAGGTCCATTTATATGATAGAATTGTAAATGTGGAAAATACTTCATCTTTGTTATATAACACTTACTTATTATTTTTTAAAGTACTTCATATATAAACTTGTTAAGCACCCTCTTGTGGAATTTAGTGCTATAATGGTGATGGATTTGTTTCCGCTATATATATATAACATCAATTGTATATAGTTTTAAAACACTCTACATATCCCATGACTTTTAACAATTATGTAAATCTATAAGGCTGTGGATGAATCTCATTTGGAATCCTCATCTCATACATGTATATTGTTGATTAATTTGGAAGCATATTGATAAAAAATGATTGAGACAAAGGATATAATCATTTTTTAATACATGAACATTATGAGGGAATATAAATATTTATTATTTTAAATTTTTCATGGACATCATCTTAACCAATATGTTGAGTTATAAATTGAACATATGTCGAGATCTCAACTAACAGTCAAAACATGCTAAAACATGGACACCATTGAGTTTGATGAACTAAAGAAGTGGATAGAAGACAATATTGATAGGGATTTTTTATGAACACTTTATTCAATCTGGGTGTGTCAATATGATTCATCAAGAAGATTGATGGATCAATCAATTTATACATTAATTATCATGAACACAATAAATTCATGATAAATAAAAATTATCCCCTTCTATAGATTTATGTCTTGATAAATCTATTACATGGGGTCTATTACTTCTCTAAGGTGGAACTTTATTTAGGATATTATATGTTAAATGTGAAGAAAGATGATATTACTATGATGGACACTCAAAATATGTATTAACACTTTGAGATTATAGTGATTCCCTTTAAAAACATGAATTAACCATCATTCCTCATGGAATTGATGAATTGAATATATAAAAATTACAATAATTTTATTTATTCATTATAGATAATATTATATTATTCTATAAGAGGATAAGGAATCTTGGAGAGAATTTTAATAGAGTTTTAAAATGTATATCTAACGAGAAAACATATGTAAATTATAATAAATAGGACACTAGGATGGTGTATGTGTTATTATTGTAGAATGTAATCACAATAAATTGAATATTTATATAACCTAATATAATATTTTAAATTTATTAATAAAAAAACCAATTTTTTTTAAAAGAGATATATAGTTTACATGTACTAGTTGTTTATTTATAACGGGTTTTGAGATAAATATGATGATTATAAAACAATTTAATACATATGGATTAGAATAAAGAAGACAATTCATCCTCATACTACACTTATGAAAAGAATTAATTATAATATATAGTAATTCCCCATTAAAGGGACATGGAAATTCACAGATGAAAATTTAAATGTGATAGATTAGTCTTAAATAATGTCATACACTCATAACTAGAACTATCAAATTAATGATATGGAGTTGGCTATATTATGAATCATAATGAATATTTTGAGGCTTTGTTATCATGGGTAGAAGTGTGAGAGATATATGGATAATAAATGTCATAAAATATATATTAACATAAAATATATTAACATTTTCCACCATATATGGTTTCAATTGATCCAGAAATCTGACTGATCAATAAATTACCATCATGAGAAGTAAAATAATGTGGCAGAACCATTAATTAGAAATGTAACACAATAAAAATAAATATTATTTATGATGATAATTTGTGAAAAGTCCCCATAAAAAATAATCCATCACCAAAAAAGCAACATAAAAGATACATTTCTGATAAACATCAACAATAATTATCTTTTGGGAAGGTATGATTTACCAATGAATTTTTTAATCATTATTTAATGAAACATGTCACATTTCCCATCACAAATAATATTAAAAAATAGAAAATCTTAAAAATAAAAAAATTATTAATATTTAATTATAAAATAAACAATATATTTTTAAAAAATCATTATATTTAATTGTAAATGTTAGAATGAATAAATTTTTTACACAAGGAATATTTATTAACAATTTAACATACTAAATATGTCTATAATTTATCAATAAATGTTGAGAGGGAGGGGAGTTAAAGGTCATATAAAAGAGCAGGGAGAGTGAATTCCATCCCAAAACCCAGAACCAGCCACCTCATGTATTTGCTCTCATCCCCCTTTTTTCATCAAATATCTTCCTCTTACTACTAGTGTTGTTGATAGATTTCTCACTACACCTTACACATGACATCAATAAACACAATTTGGGCTCGCAGATGCTCCACATACATTGAGACTGATGATTATGAATCTCCAAAAGATAAAATAAATGTAGAAAAAGGGCATGAATATGTACCGTAAAAAACCTAGAATCATTTGAGAATAGATAATAACTACTCGTCCCTTCTAAAAATCATACTACATCACCTACATCCAAGCTGCATCATCAAATCCCGCCACACTAGTTGCCCGACTCTCATTATCAGCCTAACTCTCATCCTATTTCTGAGATTTTTCCGACTCATATTACTCCTTCAATTTTAATGTGTAATTACAATAGTTAATGTATTATTTTCCAATAATTTTATAATTCATAAAATAATAATGAGGTCCAAAATTAATCAATGGAGACCACCTGTAATGTCACCAATGATAGGATAGTTGTACATCCTCTTATAGATGTCCAACAGCACAATATCAAGATTCTCAAATGACTATATAATTATAAAATATTATATAAATTTAATGTTAAATAAATTATTAAAAAAATACATACCATATATCACCAATATGTAATTAATGTATAACTACCAGCTCGATGTGCTGCGACATACCTCCCCCGATTCTTCCAAACAAATGGTGATATCCTAAGAATAATAATTCAAATATTGTATGAACGTAATATATCAAAAAACTATTATGATATTTAATAATATTTACGGTCACAATATGATTGAACAAAAACTATGACTCCCACTATCTTCCTGGATATCCACCACCAATTAAGGAAAAATTAACGAAAAATCTCAGGAATACACACCTCCTAGTACTATCTAATGGAACAATTCTTGATACCATTTATGTGATACCATAAAACCTATTTTTTAATTAATATCATGTTATTAATTAAATATATTTCAAAAAAAAAGTATTTATTTATGTAACAACAAATAATCATACATGTAGTGTCGAACGCCACTATGAATCTGATCCCATGTCACTGATGCCTTAAAAAATAGTTCCACAAAATAACCCTCCCCAATCCAACATCTATATGAAAAAATCCATGAAAATCCAGAACTAATGATAATGAAAATATTATATAAATAAATTAACAAAAAAGATTATAATTAACTGGAATACACAACTCAACATGCATCTTCATGTGTGGATCAATTTCAGGATGTGGACTTTCCATGGAACAGGTTCGAGATTCATGAATCTTGCAAGAATCTGTCTCTTATGAGTCGATGGTGAACTGCTAGAAACCTAAGGGTAAGATGAAAATTCATCAGGCTCAATAATAGGTAATACACCCTCCAAGTGGGTATCGAATATATCCTCATAATTATTTTGAGCAATGTGAAAAAAGAAATGAATTTTGTCAATATGTAATAGAAAATGAGTATTATATATAAAATTATTCTATAACAAAAAAATTATTATATAATTATTCATCTTCATCCTCCTATTAATATATTAAGGAGTCAATATAGCCATCATCCACCTCATTATGATGAATTTAAATAGAGGTTTTGGATTTATAATCACATGTTAATTGATATTAATTTGTTACATTATGAACACATTTTCCACCATCAACCTATAATTATTTGGATTCATCATCGATAATCATGTTTCTTCATTCAAAATATATACATGGTGTTTGATTTTAAAAATTTACAATTCTCCACACACCAATATAATAATATTGAATTTTCATAAATTTATCTTCATAGGATTTCATTTTTATACTACTCTATTAATCAGTTAACTCTCTTGAAGTAGAAAAATAATTTTAATAATATATTTGGTGTTGTTGATAGGCCAATAATAGTAGTAAATTTATATAAATATGGATGTAATAATTAATATAAACGATTCCATGATACATATTAACATGTATACAACTATCAATATCAAACTAATGACATTTATACATAATTAAAATACTCTATCTTAGATGGAACAACTCAATTATTTTATCTAGCATGGCAGAAAATTAAACACGTGTTTCTCTATGATGAGATCATGTCAGTAAAAAACCTTTATTCATTATTTTTTTCACTATATACAGATGTAGAAAATCAAACCCAATTCAACACATATTTATTATATTCTTTAATTGTTTTGGATAGTCAGTTTCTCATTACATATTTTTGGATATAAATTTTAATAGCATGTCAGAAAAATTATAAAATTCAAAAAATATTATCAATATAAAAAACAATAAATTTGTTTCATACATTAAACCATAAATATCATAATCTATATATCATGAAAACCATTAAAAATTATGTTGTTGGAGTTCTTTATGAAGAAGATTTTAAAAGTTATGGATATTTTTCCTTAATATGATAATTATATTATAAAAAAATAAAATATGATTAGTTTATTTTGAAAAAAATGTAACGAGTAAATAGTGCTTGAACACATTTTAAAATTCATTTCATTTCGTCAATTTTGCGCAGAATATTTGTGTGATCCCTATGATATTGATCATATAATAGTGGTTATTCATGACCACCACCAAATCCAATTTCAGGATGACTAATAAAATGGAAATTTAGAGATCAGTTAAGAATCTAAATTTTCTGGTATATTTAGTCAATTTTTAGAAATATCTCAAATACAGATATATATATATATATATATATATATCAAAACACTAAGAACCCTACAAATTTTAATTCATAAAGAAAATTTAATATCAAATGTTATATTGAATCAGTGAATGATGGTGGAATATTTTTCCCAGTTTGCCTAAATTTAAAAAAACAACTTCTTACATTCTTCTAAATTCATCATAGTTTTTTTCCACACAGATGTCTCAGGAAAAAATATATCATTTTTATAATAATATTCCAAATTGTAGAATTTAATAAAACAATCAATTAAATCATAAGAATTATTTTTATAAACAATGTAAATCATACATTTTTAATATGGAAATATCGATGTTTCTGACACATCTATAGAAATTCGATTCAAATATATTGGGTAGTCTCAAATCTGAAATCCAATAATAATATAATAATAAGTTTTCTTTTGAAATTATATAATTCGTAATTAGATTCATTAAATTTTGTGATCTATCATTTTCCTAAAATTAAAGTTCTCATCACTTGAATATCCTTCCATTATCTAATGGTGAGTATTCATTATCATTAGTGTTATCAGGTGTGTCTTAAAATGTTTAAAATATATCAACTAAACAATTATACTCAATATTCATGTCATCCAAAACGCGACATACCAACAAATTATACCTACATGGATGATACAAAACTCAGTTTAATGAAATTGTTATCTTTCCCAAATTCATCTATTTATTTTAGTTTATATTCTTTCCAAAGATAATGGTTGATAATGAAGATAAAATATATTTCAAAGTAATCAAGGAATATTTTTTGGAAGTCTATATTTTATAATTTTACATTGTTTGGGATTACTTATCATCCATCATAATGAAAAATAAATTTGAATAAATATATGATGATTGTTGAAAAAAGGGGTTTCTCCCCTTTATGAGAATAAAAACAATTCAGTCACACCTAAATTATATAAAAGATATTAGACCATGTTTACACCATCCAGGTAACATTACATAAGATGACAAGTAACAAATTATCCACATTACAAAATATTTCATTAGGAAATTTTTTTGTAACAACATCATTTTTACTAACACCATTACACTATAATAAATTAAACTCATAAATCAATGACTTGAAATAATAATCGACATTATTTTTTATATTTCCAAGAATGAATTAGGTAAAAAAGATATATGGATCTATCATCAAAATTCAACGATGTAATTTTTTTGGTGTTATAATGATGAGAAAACAATAATATTGACCATTTTTAAAACCAAATAGATATAAATTATAATTAAAAAAACTAATAGCACATATCTGGATTTTAATGAAATAGATGGTGGAACCTAGTCAATATTTCTCCATGAATTACCATCAAAAGGATGAATTATTAATTTACTAGTTGAGATATTAAATTTTTCCATGACCCCAACAGTATTTTCTTCTCAAACATAAATAAACAAAACAATCTAAGTGTTTGTTGTAATTACATATACTGTCTAATAGAAATCAATCAAGATATCCCTTGTTGTTATTCTTTGTAGTGATATTTTTATCTTTTAGAACAAGTAATTAATGACTCATTTAAATCATAATATAAGATGAAATCACTTGAACATATTTGAATCATCTAATAACCAATATCGATATTATGAACAAGCCTCTTACTCTAATAGAAATTTGTCGGAAACACATTTCATTCAGGTAACAGTGCATTATCAAAGGATAAAATCAAATAAAAACAAATATTTGAAATTCCATTATCTGATTTAATAGTCATAAATTTAAGAATGGATATAAATTTTATTATCATACAAACATGATATAACATTTCCTCAATAGACATCGTCATCTAATAAACTCGAGATAGTTCCCACTCATTTGGGAAATCAATATCATCCTAAGATTTAGTTTTTTGAAATGACTGACCAGAAACATCATGTACTAATAATTGAAACTATCACAGATCTTGATCTAAATAATAATTATTTTCTATAGAATGCAATTCATTATGTGGATACATGAAAACATATACTGTTAATAAATGAAAACACAATAGATGGACCCCAATATTGGAAAATGATTCTAACCTCCTCAAATCACATTTATAAAATATACATTTAATTTTTCATTCTAACATTATTATCATTTAGATGATGAAAATGATAAAAAAATCAACACCATAACTATATACAATATTTATACTAGAAACATTTGGATTCCAATGAGAATTTTTACAACCACGATCATGAAATAAATATTTTTTTTTCAAATTCCGTTTTCCAAATTTATCTAAAAATGAAATAAAAAATTTAATTATGATTAATTTGATATAAGAAATATATTATAAGTGAAATTTTATAAAAAGAAAATTTTATAATTTAGATATAAATATTTTCAATTTTATGTATTTATCAATGATTTATAAATATTAGTGTAGTTTGTTTAGTTAGCATTAATTACTCATAATTAAGGTTAATTTTTACAAATAAAAAATTAATTTTACTAGTACAAATTAATTATTATTCATCACTCATAATTACTATAAATTTGTACTATTAACCATGAATTATTACTATTTAGCAGCATTTTACTAAATTTTCAAATAATTTATTCTAATTATTGTTAATTTTCAGTAATTACCACTTTTTAGTATAATTTAATATAAAGTATCAAAATATATTATATATTACTAAAATTATGTAAATAGTGGAATTTAAAATATTCAAGTAATGATAAATGACAAATTTTTATTAACCATTTCCAAATTTTTCATTGCTCAGGACCATGAAATTAATAACCTATTTAATTTTTTTTGTCTAGTAATTTATAATAATTTGTAATATTTAATACTAGTTTATAATAAATTATACTAATTTAGAAAATTTTTAAATATTTTATACAAATATTATATTTTTTATATTTTTTATAAATTTATTTAACAATTATTACTTTAAAATAGTTTTTATTTATTTATAATAACTTATATTATTTTATGTTAATTTATAAAAAATATGTGGTTTCTTAATATTTTTATGTATTTTTCATTATTTATAATAATTCACGATAATTTTTTTATTTTATTTTTAATTATTAATAATTAATTTAATTATTTTATAATAATTATTACTAATTACTAATAATTAATAATATCTCACCAATATTTGAATAATGTTTATGAAATATTACTAATTTCTATAATTTTTGACAAATTATTAATAATTATTCCTAATTACCACTAATTATTACTAATTACAACTAATTATTAGTAATTACCACTAATAATTAATAATTATCAATATTTTATACTAATTAAAACTAATTATTAATAATTACCACAAAATTTATTTTAATAACCATTAATTTGTACAAATTACAACTATTTATTACTAATTACCTTTAATTATTATATATTACTACTAATTACCATTAATTTTTACTAATTATCCCTAATATTTACTAATTATTACGAATAATAAATATTTTTTTTTGACGTTTTACTAATTTTAACAAGTTACTAATAATATCAACTATTTATTACGAATTATCTCTAATTAATAATAATTATTAATAATTAATACTAATATCACTAATTAATAGTAATTATTACTAATTATTACTAATTATTACTAACTGTTACATGTTATTACTTATTATTACTTATAATTTATTTTAAATTATTAATAATTATTACAAATCACCACAATTTTTTACTAATTATTACAAAATAACAACAATTTTTAATAATTTTTTATAATTGTTAATAATTACAACTATATAATACAAAATTACGCTAATGTTTACTAAATTATACTATTTATTGCTAAATGACACTACTTATTTGAAAATACAACTAATTCTTAAATAAATATTATTATGTTTTTATAATAATTTGTAATTATATGTAATAATTGATATTTACCACTATTTTTTACCAATTATTATTAATTCATATTAATTGTTACAAATTATTACAAAATTAAAAAATTATTATAAATTATAATAAATTATTACTAATTATTTCAAATTACCACTATTTTTTTCTATTTAATACAAAATATATACAATAATTACTAATGAAAATTAATTAATAGTAGATTTTAATAACTGAAACAAAATATTACTTATTTTTACAAATTATACAAATTATTGATAATTACTAAAATTTATTTCAAATTATAACTATTTAATAATAATTAATACTATTTATTACTAATTATTCTTAATTACAACTAGTTATTAATAAATATCAACGATTTAATAAATATATTTTATTATTACTAATTATGACTAATTGTCTCAAATTACATCTAATTTTTTCTAATTACCAAAAAAATAACATATTATTATTAAACATCGCTAATATTAAATTATAATTTATAATTACCAATAATTTTCACGAAATACTACAATTTTTTCACAAATTGTAACCAATTTCCACGATTGTTTTATTCATTATTACTAAGTATTTCTCATTATTACTTATTATTGATAACTAAAACAAATTATAGTTAATTATTAGTAATTAATTGTAATTATTGATAATTACCTGTATTTATTACTCATTATGACAACTTGTAACTAATTATTAATATTTATTGAAAATTAATATTAATTACAACTAATTATTAGTAATTACTACAAATTAATTCTAATTATTACTAATTACTAGTAATTATTACTATTTACTTGTAATAATTATTATTTATGACTAATTAAAACTAATTTCTACTATTTAAAACTAAATAATTTTTATTAAAAATTAATAATAATAATTAAAACTAAACACTTTTATTAAAAAATATTTCTATTACAGAATACTAATTATAGGAAAACAACAAAAGATAATTCGTATTAAATTTAATTATTTCTAATTAATAATAGTTATTTTTACAAATATAAAATTAAATAAATTAACTAAAAAATGAAAACATTAAATAAATACCATAAAACTATATCTCTTAGTGGATACAACACTGAAAATATGAATCCCAAAAAATATAAAACATTGAAAAAGTTTTAGCATGATAATATGAAAATAGAGGGAGTAAAGTTCAGAGAAGAAGAGAATGACTAAAATTGGGAAGGGGTGGGGTTATATACATGGTGTATAATTATAAATTGGTTTGGACACAACTAGTACCCACCATCATCAATTATGGCGGTGGTAAAAAAGTTTTTTCATGAACATACACACCAAAAATTATCTATTGTCGAAAGATTATTTGTGATGTGAGTAACGTCCATTCACAAATTACCAAAGAGGCAGAAGGTATATGTGACATAGGTATCTTCACTTCGTAAATAAATTTCTTGGGGTTTAAAACACATAGTACACCAAAGGTATTTGTTAATGGAAAACATTAATGTCAAAAATAATATTGTTAATAACTATTTGTGAGTAGATATGTTTCCCATTGCAAATATTATTTATCATTGAACTTTTTGTGAAAGATTATGGGCTCGTTGAGAATATCCAATTGAAAAATCCATTTTTTCCCATTGTAGGTAATCCAACATTATCCATGATGATAATTAAGAATGATCTAATATTTTTTACATGACATGGATGGAGAAGGAAGTCACATTGGTAGAAGAAACAACATTCCATTCTAAATTGGTGACTCAACCATCCCACATTGAGATGGTAATTTATTCTCAATAGATTCATGTGTAAATAAAAAAACATAATCTATATAAAAAAGAGAAATAATTAGTGTTTAAAATAAATGATATAGGAGTTGTATGATTTTGGTCACCACTATATGTACCATCAATTCCTAAGATAAATAAGGAGAAGATAAATAACAATCATAGCATGACCTTATCAATACACCTAAGAAATATGAATATGTATCAATATCTCTATGATCAATATTTTTGGGACAAAATGAGGATGGGGATCATACAATGTATATCAAATTTCCTAGTATCATAGGAAGTGAATGATGAAATTCAAAAGTCCAAGGGGATGATGCCACCACATTCCAAACCCAAACGAAGAGGAGAGAACATACATATGTATTTTTTGTTAATAATTCTAATGAAATCCAATGTGAATAATTATATATGACCTACAGTCAACAATTTTAAAAAAACAAGTCAATAAATAACTTTTCTGGATAACTTCTAAATTGATCAAATTTATTGTGTATGCATCATAGAATTTCATAGGCTGCAAAGAACTCTACAATCGATTGTACCTAATTGAGATCGATAGTCTATGCCCATGTTTTGTAATTTCATATAAAAATATATAATAAGTTATTATATTTTTTAATATTTCATATCACCCCCATACTAATGGACAATCATAGTGGATTATCTAGATGCATGAAGATATGTTAAAATCATTCATGATGGACTTCAAATAAGGATGAGATAAATATCTTGTTATCTTCTAGTTCGTGTAGTATATTTTTTTATATTCAAGAATCTAAATGTATTCATATTTGGACCATAATGAGATGTTAGGTAGAACAACAATGAATTGTGAATAAGATTATGTAAACATGTTTCTTGGATATGAAATGGTTCAAGATTTTCAAGAAATGGAAAAGACCATTCAAAAACACATTTGAACACCTCATATATATGGAAGGAGTTATACTGAAAACTCTTAAAGATAGCTAGACACTAATGTTAAAGAATATGTGTTCCTATACACATCTCAATAGAATATATTCCTGAGATTTTGGGAGAAGTCAATGTTGAGTATTTGGTACGTTGTCCACATTGAGATTATAGATCACATCAATTTTGTGTTCTATTTAATGGCACTCCACCAACTCTATATCAATTACATGCATGTTCCACGTATCCCTCATTAAGAAGTACATACCTAATCCCTCACAAATAATGAACTTATTTGTGGTATAGTAGGAAAATGATACATCTTATTAAGAGAAACTGGTGAAAATATTTGGCCATAGAGTAAATGTTCTATGAAAAATGACAACTCACCTAAAAACATTGTTATGAAATAACCATAAGTTTTAGGAGTTGTATTTGGAATTATAAGATGTAATGAAACATAAGTATCATCTTATATTTTTCCACCTTAAATAAAATTAAATTCCAAGTATGAATTATATTATGGGGAATATTCAATGGCACGGATTTTTATCAATGAAATTTAGGAATTTGATTATATAAATGTGTCATATATAGAGATTTTATATTACATAATGTTCATGAACAACATGATAACCCCAATAAAAGTTTATTACAATTTTTAAACATTAATTTATTACAATTAATATAGCCTAAATAATAGGATGAATTACAATTGGATAAAAATAGAAAATTAGATAACTATCATAATAAAATTTTTGAACCCTCCATCCCCCAAAATGATCATTCCCATGAAAATAACAATAGAAATGTAAAATAATACTTGTAATGATATATGATCCTTATGTTTTGAGGAGGAATTTTATTGTTTAATTTTGAGTGATATCCCATTATAATATGTAATGAATGAAAACCGAGAGTATAATGGGTAAGAGGTTTATTATGGGGTTCTTGACATAAAATTATGGATAATGTAATTATGTTTTCTAAGGTTCATGGTTGTGGAATGTCTATTCATAATTGGGAATCCTTTAGGTGGGAGTGTTAATGGTTGTAAAATTATGAAAGGGGGCATGTGGAAATAGTGTTAACTTTTTTATAATCAACTACATCGTCAAAAAACCCATTCAAATTGTCAATAAATCCATGTGACTCATTCCTCTAATTGGATAGAGGACACAAAACTACTACACGGTATGCAAAACATTACATCCAAACCATGACACTCATAAATAGGTGATTAATTACACTTTTTTAAAATCAATTTTAATACATACTACCAATTTTTACTCCCAAATTCTCTAATAAAAATATGGATTATGAACCAAGATATCCCAAGAACCCCATGGGCATCTCATCGTCAATATTTGGTGGTTTGAAGTGACGTTGGTCAAAAATTGATACTCTGAGTTAGTCTAAAAACTATCTTTCATTTATTTCCTATAATATTCATGGAGGTATGTTATCTATCATATAAAATACATATACCATTTCTCTCTTAATGATTCATCAGTTGAAATTTTAGTGTTTTTTGGGATTGAATCAATGAATGTGTTTATGTGAGTGATTTTCATTGAACATGAGGTGGGTGGTCTAGAGGATATATCTCATTGTCATAATGGTTATTCTTGTTTATGTTATTGATGTTTTTTCCTCTGTACTATGCATTTTATTCCCTAGTTGGAGATGCTAAATTGGGTTTCTAAGATAATCGTTTTACCTTTCCCAAACCCTGGTTTAGACATTGATGAAGAATTGATCGGTCCAAAGGAAACCCATGGGGTCATCAACTCTACAAGGATTGTGAATTGAGTAGTTAAATGTTTTGTTGAGTGGTATATGAGATTAATATAGTTTTAATTATTTTTTCATTTAAAATTGTAATAATGGGGTCTATTTCTCAACCTGTATGGTTAAATAGGTTATGTGGAAACTATGGGGAAAAGTTATAAAATGGAAACTGTGAATTTACATATTAAATAATGGATTAAATTTTTGATTAATGGATGTGGTTGGAGATGAAGGTTAAAATGGAAAATTTCCGGAATTTATTTAAATGTAATAAAAATTGCAATCCAAGGAAATAATAGTTAAATGAATAAGGGGTAAACCTGATATAGTATTATGATAAAAGGAAATGTTCATTGGAGATTACATATTTTTTTGATGAAATATTATTTTATGAGGGACATGATGGGCCTCACCCATGGTCCCACCCATGGGTAGGAATTGTTGGATATAAAGATCCTTTTATTTGAAATAAATTGAAATGACATTAAATATTTATTCCAATAGCTGATATGATGGACATCATAGCCTATATATTTGACATTGGTGGGAAAGAAATGATATTTTGATTCGTACAGTTGATATGATGGAAACAACATCCCTTATACTTTTATATTATGTAAGTTTACAAATATGGGCACTGAAGCCTATTTTTTTATTTTAGTTAAATATAATGGTTCAACATGATATAAAAACATGAAACTATAATCGAATGAACCTTAGTTTTAAATAGAAATGAAATAAAATTTATTTTACTATCATTACATCTATAATGTCGAATGTCGGTTTTTTAACACCATGATCCCAGTTACCCAGAGTCGGTGCATTATTACAAATCATATGCATGATCCCAATGGATCAAATCATGAATGAATTAACTGTTTAGTAGCCTTTCCAGTCCTAGATATATACATAAGTTTTACATTACATATAAAATGAAAAATATCAATAATATTTTCTATTTTGAACACATTAATATCAAATAGACTATCCATGTAGGTCATTTATAATATTCATCTTAACATCCTGGGAAAAATAAAACATAGAAATTTGAGATCATAGGTGCATAGTGCAGATAACAATATACCGAAAATATTCATAAATAAGCATAAAAATTTAAGGCAATGTATTCAAATAAAAAAACAAGTCTTTCAAACATAAATTAAGCATAATGTGGGAAAAATAAATCAAATAATTCCATTTACTTATTTACAATGATATTCTACTAGTTTAATAATACCATGCAACATTAATAGCCAATTTCATTATGAGTGAATGCATAATGTTGGACACCATAACCACATAATCAAGGAATCATTACTGGACTACACATTAGTTTTTTTCAAGGCCATATTCCAAGACACTAGTCTACCTCATGAGACATACCGATGCATCAAGCAGCTATAGTGGGCTCCACCCATCACTTACTAATCCTAATGCATTCCTCATCTGAAAAGGATGAAACATAACTTAAATATTCGTATTAAAACTAGCATACGAAATTAAATTCATTAACCATAAGCCATTAATGGTATATAAATAAAACATCCATAGTAAAAAATATAATGAAGACTTCAATACATATATATGATGGTATCATAATAAATCAATTTTAAACAACGGTTGAATCCATCAAAGGATGTTGACAAAGATGATATAAAAACCATTTGAGAAAAATATCTCTTTCCATTTTGAAATCATTTAAATGTCACATAATTATAAAATAATACAATTATATTTTAAATACTCTTATAATCATGTAAGTAAATCATCTAAGGAGTTGTTATAGTGGAAAATAGTTGCACCGAAGGTATTGGTTAGAAAAACATTCTTACCTTAATTTTTAAAAAATGTCATAAAATACTTTGTTCTGAAAATGATGGAAAGATTCAATTCAAACTATTTTATAAAAAGTAAAAAGGAGGTATAAATAACGTTATCCCATAGTCTCTTAAATAGTAAAAATGTTTTGAAATGAATTTTTAGGAAACACATATGTGGATGATAAAGAGGTCTCATTAGATTCTCACGTATAAACACCCTCAGATAATAAAGAGATTGTGGAATTAACCCATACCTTGTATATTTACTTGTTCAAGGGCACATTAAATTTATTTAAATCATTTAAACTAAATTATACAAGAACCACATTCATAAATATGATATCATATATGATCATCTAATTTTAATTTGTTAATAATATTTTAGTAGTATCATCGTTTTGGGTGTTAACTAATTTGCTTTCATTTATATGATTGGTTAAATAATCTATTTTTGTTAGGTATAGGATGTATTTTATTCATATCAAAAATTATATTAAATTCATAATCATTATTTTTTACCATAAAATTAAAATTATTCTTCAATGGTTACGATGGGGAGTGGATCTCATCACTTTCGTGGAGACGGTAATCCGTACATACGCACGAGCGACAATACTATTCTATTGATGAAAAATTCATATATAATTGGATTTTATATGATATATAATGAATGACTAACATTTTATATTTATTATTTACATCAGTTATACTCATTATTATACCTATCCAAGTAATGAAGTGTTTGAATAGAAAACTACACCATGACGTGGAGATGGTAGGTTGTACGTAAGCACATATAGTGATTTTTCATTCATAGGATTGATAGAATAATGATTATAGTTGTAAAATATTTATAAAAACATCACATTATGTATAAGGTACTGGAATTATTATTTTGGTATGGAAACAACAGAGAAAGAGGAAGTGGATGAAGAAACGAAGATTAAAATAGGTGGTGAAATTATGACCTCTTCTTCGGGTGTTTCTTATTGAGTTGATAAAAATGGCTCCATAGGATGGATTTTTGATGAATGTAAGGACTAGAGGTATAATTAAGTGTATTTGGGAGGGTATTTGTGTTTGGTTTGGCCGAGCCAAATGGGTTTAGAGGTGCGAATTTGAGAGAATGGGAAGTACACTTTTATAAGAGAAGTGAGGGTCACCTTTGAAAAAACATGAAATATTATTTTATTATACAATAATATTTAGATTATAATGGATCCTTAATAACATATATCAATGATAATTTGAGGATGGGTCAAAAAACTGTCAATTAATATGTTTTATATTTGATTAGGTCACCATATTAAACTTATATTTTATATTTAACTCTTAGTTAAATAGTTTAACTTTTACCATGTGTTTCTGTATTATTATAATAAAATGTTAATAAACATACTATAAAAATACAAGAGAACCCAAAGTGGTTCATTATTGATATATATATCCTTATATATGTCCTTGGGATGATCTTGAGATTTTTAAGAATATTATATCAATTAATAATATAGTATTTGTTTTAAAAGCATATTTATGTCAATTTTGACACAATTTGGAATTTTGTTTTTGTGAAGGTCATAAATACTTTTTGACTTCAAAAAAATTATTTAATAAACACTAAAATTTCATTTTAAACCTATAAATCAGTGGAATTCATCAAAAGTTTCAATTTAAATCTATTTGGATATTTATAACATCAATTATTTTAACCTTTCATTAAAAAGGTAATTACTGCATCATAATTGTTTCATAAATAAATTAATTTATTTATTTTCTAAAAATAATAAATAAAATACCATTATATAGGAAATAATTTTATATTTCTATTGAATACATATAGTCGAATTTATCTTATGTATAACCCAATATTAAAAATGTTTTATTTATGAAAATTTTAATTTATCACTTTTAACTATTATTTAAATAAAATAATAATAAATGTCATAATTTAAACTAGGAGGACCAAAATGATCATATTTTATTCCAAGGGTTTATTTTGGTTGATGTAAACTTATTGAATAGAATTATTACCACTGTTAGGGTAATAATAATATCATTTTTCCTTTAATTACCCTATTTATTTTTAAACATGGTAAAAGAAACCCAAAATATTCTATTCACCAAATATTATTTTCGACTTATTGAAAAACATTTAACATATGTATATCAACCATGTATCTTTAAATTTTTAAATTAAATTCATAGAAGAGGTAAAATTACGATTTATGAAAATTTGATAACGTTCCTAGAAGGTGGTCAAATACCGTAAAAAGTTTAGTAAATTTTAATATGTCTAATTTTATTATAAAATGAATGCAACGAATGACATTTAATTTTAATAGGTATTATGTATCTATTTTGAAATAACATAAATTTAAATAAAATAAATAATTATTTAAATAAAAATTCGCTTTTAAACAATAACTTCGTGTTTTTCACTTTACTTCCAAAATTTAATGTTTTCAGAAAAATACCAAAAATTCACCATAAGATAATTTTGATATTCTGAATTCAAAAATAAAGTCCTTTTTGAAATATATAATTTAAAAAAAATTAATAAAATGGAATTACTATCCATAATGTTTAGTTTGATTTGTAAAGTTTTGATAAAAATCGATGTTCCAAACTACACAAGCTATTGTATTATTCAAAGGGAAAGGTACCGTAAAAGCATGTGGTGTTACATTCATTCTTCCTTCAAATAAGTTTTACCGTGAAATTTATAAAATATGATTGTACCAAAAGATTCAGTTTTTTCTTCATTATATGTTCCTTGCATTCTTACATTGCCTCTTCCATCTTAAGGATTCACCATAGAACATTCCCCAAATGAGTTGTCTGGTTTCCCAACACTTTTTCTCTGGTATCAAGAATTTTGATAGGCTCTTCACAATAAGACAGGTCGAGTTCTAGTTCAATTTCATCATATGAGAGTACATGTGTTTTGATAGGCATGTATTTTACCAATATAGATACGTGGAACACAACATAAACTTTAGAGAGACTTGGTTGCATTAGAAAATGATAAGCTACAACTCCAATTTGTTCTAGAATTTAGAATGGTTTGATGTACCTAAGACTTAATTTTCCATTCTTATCGAATCTGATAAAACCCTTCCAGGGAGATATCTTTAGGAAAAAAAGATCTCCTACTTAAAATTCCAAATGATTCCTTCAGTTGCCAACATAACTATTTTGCATACTTTGAGATGCATTGTTGTGTGTTTGGATAATTTTTACCTTCTTCATTGTTACATCAACATGTTTTTGGCCTATGAGCTTCTTTCACCAACATCATCACAACATGTTGGTGTGCGGCATCTCTTACCATATAACACTTCGTATGGTGCAATCTGAATACTTAAATGTAAGCTATTATTTTAGGAAAAATATACCAGATTTAAATATTGATCCAACATATCTTGAAAGTCATGTGAGCATTATCTCAACACATCTTCTGTGGTTTGAATAGTCTGTTATGATTTACCCTTAGATTGAGGGTGGTACGAAGTGTTCAAATGATGTTAAATATCCAAGGACTTCTGATGAATTTTCTATAATCTTGATGTAAAATGGGGATCACAATCAGAAACAATTGATAGGGGTACTCCATGATGTCTTAAAACTTCATTAATATATAGTATTTCTAGATGTTTAATTTGTAAATATTCTCTTAAAGCATGAAAATGTGTTGACTTGACAAGACGATAAAAAAGTCAAATATTGTGTCATTCCTTCTAGGAGTCATTGGTAGTACCATGACAATGTCTATTGTAATATCATCCCATTTACACTAAAGTATGGGAATAGGTTGCATGACTCCTCTAGGATATTTTCTTGCAGCCTTCACCTGCTGAAAAACCATATATCTTGACACATAATCAGCAATGTCCCTCTTAATGTTGTCCCACCAAAAATGTTCATTCAAATATCTATACATCCTAGTCATTCTAGGGTGTATACAGAAATTGGTTCAATGAGAATCATCCATCAAATCCCTTTTTAGATCAAGTATGTCAGGAACACAAAGTCTCTTCCCAAATTTCAAAATTCTATCTTCACATAGAAGGTCAATCCAAAAGGCATTACTGTAAACTCGTAATGCCCGTACCTGTTTTGAAATGCTTTTTTTGGAATGTATTCCTTCTTCACACACAACTGATGATATCCAGATAGAAGTTCAATCTATGAACAATATCGAGCTTTAATAAGTTGGTCAAATTAATTATCAATTTGAGGTAGGGGATACATGTTCTTTATTTTTATATCATTGATTTCCTTGTAGTCAATGTACATCTTCATAGATCCATCATTCTTCTTTAAAAAAATAATATGGATCCCCATTAAGAAACACTAGGGAAAATAAATAACATATTACTCAATTCCTCATGTTTTTTATTTAGTTCCACTAATTCCAAAGTGTCCATTATATAAGCTATCTTTGATATGTCCCTTGAACAATGAAATAAATCAATGGAAAATTCAATTTCTCATTCGCCAGGATGTCTATTTACAACTTCCGGAAACACATCAACATATTATCGTACCATAGGTGCATCCTCTATTTGAACATTATTTTCATCACCCATATTTATTTCACTCTCTTCCTCCCAAATAATAGAATTTATTTGATCAAATCACGGTGGATCTTGATAAGAATGAGATGGTGACGTTTCTGATATAAAGATAAGGTACTTTATCATCATAAAAAAATTGTAACATCCTTCTTCTTAAAATTAATTTTAACATCACAGGCCGAATTCCAATCAATACTGAGGATTATATAAAATTAATTCATGCGTATGATTATGATATTAGTATATAAATAATGTTTATATGCCTTAATGGAAACTGATTTGCAAAACATTGTTTCAATGATAAGTTCCATAGATGTTTTTACTGAAAACATCATTGTCAAATCAATTTGGAAATATCAAATTTTTATAGAATACTAAGTAGATATGAAACAACGTGATGATCCAGAATCAAATAAAGCATTGGCTAAATTTGATGAAACCATTAAATTACCTACAACCACGTATTTCGAAGCATCAACCTCAGCAGTTGTGATTGCATAATATTGGACTTGCTCCCTTAGCCATTTCAGAGGTATGTTTCCATTGTTCTTAGAAAATTAATTTTCATATTTCCCGATTTCTCTACAATTGTAGTAGTCAACATTGACAAAATCATTCATTGACATAATTATCATGAGCTTGGTGGCCTTTTTCACCCCACTGCTAACAGACCTTTATTACCTTCAGGCAAGTAACAAGGTGTTTCCTCCATCATTTACTATAGTATGGATATTTAAAATTTCCCTTATTCCCCTTATTTCCAATTCCAGAGTGTTCTGAATATCTCTTCTTAACATTATTTCCATTAATGTCATAATACATAGAGAATTACGTTTATTTCTTGTTAGCACATGAGAAAATATCTCCATATGATGAGAAGGATTGTTAGATTAATTCTCAATGGATAAATGGTTTTATGCCATAAAACAATCAATCAATATTAATACTTGGGTCACAAATACAGTCTGTTTCATGCCATTATATCCTTATAAATTAATCCTCATACATTGCGAAAATAACATCATCCTTATGCCTCAGATTCAAAAATTGTCTATCCATATCTGATCAATGGTCATAAGGAATGTATTTTTCTATGAAATTCACTTTAAAATCACTCCATTGTATATTTGATACTTCTTCATATTCATTTTTTTTAATTAATGACCACCATTGATCTGCATCTCCTGTCACGCAATAAACAACCATGAAAAGTTTTTCTCATTCGCTACTCCCCAAAGCATGAAATATTTTTTCTACGGATCATATCCATTTATAAACAAAAAATGGATTATGTGTCCCATTTAATGTTGGTGGTTGTTTCATCATGAATCAATGTAACATTTATCCTCCCCATTGTGGATATGGGTGCCTCATACAGGTAAGGTTATTATTCATAACTTGAGTGAGTTGTCCGAGTTTGGTGACAAGCTGATCAGCACCACTTGCATCATAGGCTCCACTAAAATTATCTTGAGTAAGATAGAAATCCCTACATTGATTACATTGAATGATATAGTTTCCATTACTTCTACTATGCTCCATTTCTAAACAATGGCATACACTAGATTAGTTTATGAATCACAATACATAATGCCAAAATTGTAGAACACTTAACCAAAATTGAAATATTTATGAATATAATCCATAATTCAAAAAATGATTTCTCTGATGAGGTAAATTCTCATAAATCATTCTTAATGGTTTGTAATGAAAATGTGAATTATCCTATGAATATCCCTAGGGTGTGTCATAACCAAGATTCCATCAAGGCTCGTTTCCATGTACCCGGATACCCCAGGTCAATCTCGAAACACCTTATTAGAGTTTTCTTGACTAGGAACATCTATTCTTGGGCTTTCTCTACATACCCGTATCCAGAAAGAGATGTATTTCTTTAAAATTCATGAAATATCAACATTACCAAAATTTTAGGATGTTATTATATACTAATCTTCAGTGTTTTTATTAATGTATTGTTCTCTAATTCGAGTTTTTCTAAATCTAGCTTTCAAGGATTGTACAAAACATCCTCTGATACCAACTGTAACACCCCGACCACAGTTACCCATAGTTGGTGGATTATTATATAACATTGGAATTATCACAAGGGATCAAACATAGAAAGACTGATATGTTTAGTATCATTGGAAGTAATAGATAGATACAGAAGTTGTATATTTAATATAATATGAAAAACAACAATTATATTTTCTCCTTTAAAAACATTCATATCCCTTATAGAATCCCTGCAGGTCAGTCATAATATATTTATTCTTATCTGGGAAAAAATAAAACATAGAAAGGGGTGAGCTTAGGTTCTCAGTATGGATATCAATATAGAGGAATTATATAAAAAAACATAAACATTTATGAAAATGAATAAAACTAAAACACAAGCCTTTTAATTGTAAACATAAGTATACTATAGAAAAAATAAATCAAATAATTCCATTTTCATATTGACATAGATATTATACTAGTCAAATAATAACATGAAACACCTATATCCAATTTTATAATAATGTAATGCATTATGCGGAAATCATAACCACATAGTCAAGGCCTCATTCCAAGAATATAAATATGATTTTCTCAAGGCCTTATGCCAATACAGTAGTGTTTCTAATGACACCTACTGATGCATCGAGGAGGTATTGTGGGATCCGCCCATCAATTACTAAGTCCAATTCATTGCTCATATAAAAATAATGAAACATAACACAATCATTCCTATTAAAAATAAAATACGAAATGTTAATACATTAACTATAAACCATTATTGGTATAAAAATAACAAATCCAAAGTAAAAAATATCAAAAAACCATCAAAACAATATTTAAGATTGAATCATAATAAATCAATTTCAAAAAAATGCCAAATCCATCAATTGATGTTGACATAGATGAAATCAAAACTATATTAGAGAAATATATCATTCTATTTTGAAATAATTTAAAAGTCACAAAATTATAATAAAAAACATTTATTTTGAAAATAATCTTATAAGTGTGTAATTGAAGCTTAGAAGGATTTATAATGGTGGAAAATAGCCACACTTGCTGTATAAGTTAAAAAACATTCTTACATAAACTTGTCAAAAAGGTCAAAAGTACCTTGTTTGGAAAATGACAGAAAGATTCCTTTCAAACCATTTATTAAAAAGTAAATGATGGTATATATGATTTAAACCATAGTATTGTAAATAATAAAAACTTTTTGAAATATATTTTTTCGAAACACAAATGTGGATCATAAGGATGTCCTAGTAGATACTCACATATAAACAACCTCGTATAATGATGTGATTGTAAAATTAACCCTTACCATGGACATTTACTTGGTCGAGTGAATCTTAACCTCTTATATACAATTTTTATAATTGTTATTAAAATATACAATAATAGCATACATAATTATGATATCATATATGATATTCTAATATTGATTTGTTAATAATATTTCAATAGTATCATTGTTCCAGGTGTTAACAGATTCATTTTTCCTTTATATGATTTGTTTTGTAAGACACGGTTGTTATGGATATGATGTATTTGATTCATATCCAGAATTATATTAAGTTCATAAATATTATTTTTAATAATAAAATTAAAATTATTCTTTAATGGTAATGATGGGGAATGAATCTCATTGTGTTCGTAGAGACGATAATCTGTATGTACACACGAGTGACAATAGCATTTGATTAATGGGGAAATAGTATGAAATTGGAGGTTATATGATATATAATGAATCCATAACATGTTATAATTATTATTTAAATAAATTATACTCA
This sequence comes from Viscum album, assembly GCA_963277665.1. Classification (NCBI taxonomy): domain Eukaryota; kingdom Viridiplantae; phylum Streptophyta; class Magnoliopsida; order Santalales; family Viscaceae; genus Viscum; species Viscum album. The sequence continues at coordinate 493,553,891 of OY728128.1, forward strand.
TTATTATACTCATCCAGAAAATGAATTGTTTGAATAACCAACTATACCACGACATAGAGACGATAAGTTTTACATACACACGTATGGGGATTTGTCATTCATAGGATTGATAGAATAATGACTATGTTAGTACAATATTTATAATAACATAAAATTATGTACAATATAATGGATTTATTATTTTCTTATGGAAACAACAATGAAAGGGGCAAAGGATGAAGAAATGAACATTGAAAGAGGTTGTGAAATTATTACCTCTTCTTTAGGTGTTTCCTTTTGAGTTGATCAAAAGTGCTATGTAGGTTGGCTTTATGATCAATTTAAGGCCTCTAGGTCAAAGGGAGGATAGTTTGGATGATGTTAGAGTATGGTTTGGCTGATCCAAATGTCTTTGGATGTGAGATTTTGTGAGAAGGGGATTCAACCTTTTATAAGGGAGGAGATGGAAACTTTAGGAAATGCTTGAAATACTATTTTATTATACATTCATATTCAGTTTATAATGGCTCAAAAATGACATATTTCGATGATAAGGTGGGTATTGGTCAAAAAAATCATCACCAATAGGTTTTATACATATTTTTGTCACCATATTACCATTATCATTTAGATTTAATGCTTAGTTATATAGTTTAACTTTTACCATGTATTCTTGTATTATTATCATAAATGGTTAATAAAAATTTAATAAAAAGACAATAGAAACCCATGTGGTTCATTATTGATAAATTTTTACTTATCAAATTCTTTTTTCTGAGCCTTATATTTTTAAGAATATTATATAAATTAATAAAATAGTATTTGTTTTGAAAATATATTTATGTCTATTTTTACACTATTTGGTATTTTCAAAAAAAGACATTACAACTGTATCACATCGAAAAAAAACTTTTTTAATCAACCCTAACATGCCATATTATCCAATAAAATTATTATAATTCATCAAATGTATCAATTTACATTTATTGGGATTTTTATAACGTCAATTATTTTAATATTTTATTGAAAATGTAATTTCAGAAACATCATTTTGTCATAAATAAATTTAAATATTTAATGTCAAAAAATTATAAATAAAATAACCTTATTTAGGAAATATGTTTATATTAATAATAAATATTTATAAATGAATTAATCTGATGTATAACCTTATATTAAAATTTTTTTAGTTATGAAAATTTGAATTTAACACTTTTAACTTTTCTTTAAATAAAATAATAAAAAATATCCTAATATAATCATTGTTCTCCAAAAGGATCATATTTTATTTCTAAGATTTATTTTTAATCGAAATAAACTTATCCTATAGAATTAAGAAATGTTTTAGGGTAATAATAATATCATTTTTACCTTTATTTACCCTATTTACTTTTTACCGTGGTAAATAGAAGTCAAAAGTTATTATTGACCAAAAATTATAATCATATCATGAAACAAAATTTCACTTACATATATCAAAATTGTCACTTAGATTTTTTAAATTCAATTCATATAACTGGTAAAATTACGCTTTATGAAAATTTGCTAACATGCCTAGAAGGTGGTTAAAAGACGGTAAAATTTTCAATAAAGTATTATATATATAATTTTATTATAAAATGACAAAAATTAATTAAATTGAACTAATATGGGTAAAATTTATCTATTTTGACAAAAAATAAATTTAAATAAAATAAAAATTATTTAAATAAAAATTCGGTTTTAATCAATAATGAAGTGTTTTTCACTATTCATCGAAAATTGAATGTTTTTAGAAAAACAACCAAAAATTCTCCCTTAGCTAATTTTGATATTCCAATCCAAAAATGAGGTCCATTTTGAAAAATAAAATTTATAAAATTACAAAAAATGGTTATTACTATTCATAACTATTAGTTTTATTGGTCGTGGTGTGCTAAAACTTTATGTTGTGTACATAACAAGATATTGTATTATTAAAAGGGAATCTTACCATAGATGTTTTGGGTGTTATATTCATCCCTCCTAAAAATAATTTTGTCCTCAAAATTTCTTGAACACTACTAGAAAAAACGATTTAGGTGGTTCTTTATCATATGTTCCTCGGGTACCCACATAGCCCCTTCCATCATACCATTTCTCCATAGAACATTCACCAGACGAGTCATCCAGTTTCTCAACACTTGTTCTATGGTATCAGGAATTCTGATAGGCTCTTCACAATTAGACATGTCGGGTTCCTGTTATATTTCTTCAAAAGTGAGTATACGCATTGGGTTAGGCTTGTATTTTCTCAACAGTGATAGGTGGAACACATCATGATCTATGGAGTGACTTAGTGGCATTGGAAAATAATAAGCTACTAATCCAATTCATTCTAGATCTTTGATAGGTCGGATGTATCTGGTACTTAATTTTCCTTCTTTACTGATTCGTATAACACCCTTCCAGAAAGATACCATCAAGAAAATATGACCTCCTACCTGAAATTCCAAACAGTTCCTTCGGTTATCGGCATTGATCATTTTCCTAATTTGAGATGCTTTGATATGGGTTTGGATAATCTTTACCTTTTCTATTGTATTTTCAACATTTTTTGGGTCTACAAGCCTTGTTTCACAAATATCATCCCAACAAGTTGGTGTGCAACCTCTCATTTCATATAACACTCCATATTGTGCCATCTGAATACTTGAATGGAATTTATTGTCATAGGAAAATTCTACCAGAGGTAATTATTGATCCCACATAACTTAAAAGTCATTTGAGGAATATATCACCATGTCTACTATGGTTTGAATAGCCTATTCTGATTGTCCATTAGTTTGAGGGTGGTAGGCAGTGAGAAAAGGAAGTTCCGTATCCAAGGCCTTCTGAAGACTTTTCTAGAATCTTGATGTAATACTGGGATCACGATAAGAAAAAATCAATAGGTCTACATTATAAAGTCATAAAAAATCCTTAATATGTATTCTTTAATGATGTTCAAGTGGTAAATCTTCTCTTATAGAAAAAAATGTGCTGACATGGTAAGACGATCAACAATGACCCATATTGCATCATTCCTTCAAGCAGTAATTGGTAGTCCTTTGACATATCCAATATTAATATCATCCCATTTCCACTCAGGTATGGGAATATGGTTCATGGCTCTTCTAGGATGTTTTCTTCTAGCATTCACCAATTGGAAGGTCATACATCTTGATAGATAATCAATAATCTACCTCTTTATTTTTTCCTACCAAAAATATTCCATCAAATCTCTATACATCACTGTGCCACCAGGGTGTATAGATAAATTGGAGCTATAAGCATCATCCAAAAATTCCATTTTTAGATATGTTTTATCAGGAACACAAAATCTCTTCCAAAATTTCAAAATTCCATTATCATATAAAAAGTCAATTGAAATGGAATTACTGTAAACTCATAATGCTCGTACCTATTTTGAAACGATGTTTTCAGAATATCTTCCTTCTTCACACACAACTGATGATATCCAGATCAATGGTCAATCTTTGAAAAATATTGAGCTATTTGAAGTTGGTCAAATAAATTAGCAATGATAGGTAGAGGACACTTGTTATTCATTATTATAGAAATGATATCTCTGTAGTCAATGAACAACCTCTTAGATCTATATTTCTTCTTAAAAAAAATAATAGGGTTTCCACATGGATAAAAACTAGGGATAATAAATCCCTTATTACTCAATTCCTCTTGTTTTTTCATTAATTATAAAAATTCCACATTGGTCATTCTATATGGGGTCTTCAATATTGGACTTGAATGAGGAATTAAATAAATTTAAAACTCAATTTATCATTTTGGAGGATGTCCAGGTAAATCATCTAGAAACACATCAACATATTCTTGAACAATAGTTACATCCTCTATTTGACAATTTCTTTCCTCACCCATAGTTATTTCACTATATTCCTCCCTAATAGTTGAATTTAGTAAAGTAACTCGGGGTGGATCTTGATTAATGTCATATAGTGACATTTATTCTCTTAATATATGGTACTCTTTATCACCATAAAAATTTGTAACCTTCTTCTTCTTTAAATAAATTTTCGCATCGTGGTCTGAAAGACAATATATATCATGTATTATTTAAAATTCAATCATGAGTATGATGATGAAATCAGTATATAATTAATGTTTATATGCATTAATGGGAACTAATTCACAAAACATTATTGCATTGACACTTCTCTTGGGAGTTTGGACTGAAAACATCCTTATTAACTCAAATTGGAAATATCTAATTTTCTTTGAATACTAGGAACATATGAAAAGATGTAATGATCAAGAATCTAATAAAGAATTGGATAAATTTGATGAAACCATTATATTACCTACCACCAATTTTTCAGAGCTTCATCTGAAGCAGTATTGATCCCATCAGACTGTCCATGATCCCTTGGCCTTTTCTGAGGTATGAATCAACAGTTGATAGGACATTCATTTTCATAATTCCCAATTTCTCTACAATTGTATCATTTAACATTGACATACTCTTTGATTCCCTTGAAATCACGAGCTTGGTGGACATTTTCCCCACACTTTTAACTGACTCTCATTCCCTTCATGCAAGTACTGGGGTGTTTCTTCCCCGATTTACCACAGGATTGATATTCAACATTTCCCTTCTTACACTTATTTCCATTTATAGAGTGTTAAATAGATCTCTTCTTCTATTTCTTTACTTTAAATTCGTAAGACTTAGATAATTTATTTTCTATCATGATTGCACATGAGACAATATCTTCTTATGATGATAAGGATTTTGAGACTAAATCTCGATAAAGAAATGGATTTAAACCATCAAAGAAACATTCAATATTACTCCTTGGGTTATGTATATAATCTGCCGAATGTGTTGCTATCCTTGTAATGATATCCTTATACTTTTCGAAATTATCATCCTCCTTTTTCCTTAGAGTCAGAAATTGTTTTTCCATATATGCATGATGTTCATGACGGAATTATTTTTCTATGAGGAGATCTTTAAAATCCCTCCATTATATATTTGATACTTCTTTATCTTATATTGTGTTTTTAATTAATGACAAAAATTTATTTGAATCTCTTGTGATTTGATAATCAAACATGAAAATAGTTTCCATATCGCTACTCCCCAAATAATGAAATATTTTCTCTAAGGAACTTATACATTTCTCGGCAACAAATGGATTTTTTGTTCCATTTAATTTTGGTGGTTGTGGCCTCATGAATCGTTCTAGCATTGATCCTCCATGTTGGGGATCAGGGTGATCCATAAGGGTAATGATATTATTCATAACCTAAGTGAGTTTTCCCTGTATTGTGAAAAGATAATGAGAAATAGTTGAATTACTAGCTATACTATAATTATCTTGAGTGGGAGGGAAATCCTTAAATTTATTACATGCATTGATATTGTTTCCATTCCTTCCACTAGGCACCGATTCTAAACAATAGCATACCCTAGATTCGTTTATGAATCACAATACATAATTTAAAACTTCTAAGACACTAAACATAAATTGAATAGTTTATGGATATCATACATAATCATAAAAAAATTTCATTGAGGTGGTATATACTCATAAATCCTTCATAGTAGTTTATAATGAAAATGTGAATTATATTAATCATATCCCCTGGGAGTGTCATAACCTAGAGTGCAGCAAGGCCCGTTGTCATGTACCAAGATACCTTGCTTCAAGCCCAAAACTAGTTGTCAATGTTATCACCCCTAGGTACATCTATTCTAGAGATTCCTCTACCTGCTCGTATCCAGACATGGATGTATTGTTTGGTAAATGCACAAAATCTCTACATTAACAAATTTTTTGGATGTTCTTCTATACTAATCCTCAATGTCTATCATAGTGTAAGTTTCTGTAATTATAGATTTTTCAATGTCTAGATTCCATGGTTTGTGCTAAGCTTCCTATGATACCAACTATAATTCACCGACCAACGTTACCCTAAGTTGTTCCATTATTACATAACATTGGAATGATAACAAGGGATCAAATCCCAAAATACCAATCAGTTTAGTATTGTTGGATGTACTAGAAACATAAATAAGTTTTAAATTACATATAAAATAAAAAATAAAAGAAAACATTTGATCCATTGAACACATTCATATCCTTTAGACTCTCCTTAAATGTCTAACATAGTATAGTTCTTCGCATCCTGGAAAAAATAAAACATAGAAAGGGGTGAGCTCAAGTTCTCAGTAAAGATAAAAGTATAGAATAATTATTCATAAATAATAATAAGCATTTAAGGAAATGTATTAGAATAAAAAAAGAAGAATTTTAATGATAAACATCAGCATAATATGGAAAAAATAAATCAAATAACTCTATTTACATATTCACATAGATATTCTATAAGTCGAATAATCTTATGCAACCTCAATAGGCAATTTCATTATGATGGAATGCATAATGTCAGACATCATAACCATATAGTCAAGGCCTCATGATAAGACTGAAAATATGATTTTGTCAAGGCATTGTTCCAGGAAACTAGTTCGTCTCATTAGATCTATCGATTAATCATGGAGCTATATCGTGCTCCACCGGTCAGAACTAATTCCAATGCATTCCTCGTATGAAAAGGTTGAAACATAACATAAACATTCGTGTTAAAAATAGTTTACCAAATTTTAATACATTAACCATAAACCATAAATTGTATTAAAATAACACATCCAAAGTAAAACATATCAAAAAATCATCAATACAATCTTGAATATTGTATCACAATAAATCCAGATCAAACAAGGGTAAAATCCATCGAAGGATGTTGAAAAAGATGAAATAAAAACTATTTGAGATAAATATATCATTATATTTTGAAATTATTTAAAATTAACATAATTATAAACGGAAACTTTTATTATTAAAATACATTTATATTCTTATAGAAAAAGCATCAAAAGTGTTATAATGGAGGAAAATATCTACACCTGCTATGTAAGATAAAAAACATTCTTACTATAATTTGACAAAAAGGTCATAATGTTCCTTGTTTTGAATTCAATGAAAAAATTACCTGCAAACCATTTTATAAAAATTCAAACAAGGCTATAAATTAATTTAATACATAGTCTCATAAATAATAAAACTGTTCTGAAATAAATGTTTATGAATCACAGATGTGGGTGATAATGAGGGCCATGTATATACTCACATATAATCAACCTCAGATAATGAAGAGATTGTGAAATTTACCTTTAACTAGTAATTATCCTTATTCGAGGGAAAGTTAACATCTTATATAATAATATAGTAATTTTTATTAAATTATACATGAACCACATACTTAAAACTGATATCATATATGATCTTCTAATATTTATTTCAAATAATATTTCAGTAATATCATTGTTTCGGGTGTTAACTGATAATTTTATGATTATATTATTTGTTACGTAAGCCATGTTTGTTATGGTTAGGATATATTTTATTCATATCAATAAAAATACTATGTTCTTAATCATTATTTTCAATAATAATATGAAAATTATTGTTTAATGGTTATCATGGTGAATGAGTCTCATCACGTTCTTGGAGACGGTAATCAGTACGTGTGCATGAAAGACAATAAAATTCAATTGATGGTGAAATCATATGTAATTGGTTGGTATATAATATATAATGAATCCTTAATGTGTTATATATATTATTTACATTAGTTATAATAATTATTTTACCCATCCAAATAATGGAGTGTTTGAATAACAAACTATACCACGACGTGGAGACGGTAAGTCGTACATACACGCGTAGGGCGATTTTTTCTTCATAGGATGGGTAGAATAATGAATATGGTTGTAAACTATTTATCATAAAATAAAAGTATGTATAAGGTAATGGATTTATTATTTTGTTATGTAAACAAAAAAGGAGGAAATGGAAGAAGAAATGAACACTGAAAGAGGTTGTGAAATTATTACCTCTTCTTTAGGTGTTTCATTTTGTGTTGATCAAACGGGAACCATAAGTTGGATTTCGGATCAATGTAAGGCCTCTAGGTCGAAGTGAGTGTAGTTTTGAGGGTATTAGAGTATGGGTTGGTCGAGACAAATGGCTTTGGAGGTGTGATTTTCTGGGAATGTGAAGTACCCTTTTATAAGAGAGAAGAGGGACCCTTTAGGAAAAGAATGAAATATTATTATATTATACAATCATATTCAGTTTATAATGGATAAAAATGACTTATTATAAGTATAAGGTGGGTATAGGTGGAAAAAAATAATCCAATAGGTTTTAGACAGGTTTAGGTCACCGTATTTACATTATGTTTTAGATTTTACTCTTAGTAAAATATTTTAATTTTAACCACATATTCCTGTATTATTATAATGATATTGTTAAGAAATATACAATAAAAATCCAAGATATCCCCATGTAGATCATTATTGATATATATAGGCTTATATATGTCCTTTGGATGAACCTTATATTTTTAGGAATATTATATCAAATAATAATATTGTATTCGTTTTAAAAACTTATTTATGTCAATTCGGACACTATTTGGTATTTTGTTTTTGTGGAAGTCATAAAAACATTATCACATGGGGATGGACCCGAGGAACCCTAGGATGTACCATCTCCTTCGGTGACGGTGGTGGAATGCGCGAGGATCCCTCCCCCTCTGTCGGGGGAGTGATCTTTCCTCTAAAATGAAACGCATCTGTTCCGAGATTTCCCAAATCCTGATCTCCTTCCTTATTTTCCGAAAATAGAATTATGCTCGAAGGTCCCAGAACTCATTGAGGCTTTCCCGAATCTACAAATCTAGAATTTAGAGTTCACTCAATCTTGTGATCTTCTGAATCTCACTCTGGTTGTGTGTATCAAGTAGAGAAGGATGTCAGTTGATTCTTTGACAGGTACTTCTTTGAATTTTGGGACCTCACGGAGCGGGTTACGGTAGGCTTGCTTGATAACAATCACATAATGATCTATTTTTCGTTGTAGGATGATCTCATTCTCACCTGGTCAAGGGCTCAACAAAGATGCAATGGCTTCCGCTTCTTCATATACCATTGGTCTTTTTAATTCCACATTAACCGTGACCCACCATCGGATGTGATTTGGGTTAGTTTTTTAAAGATTCTGTTACCGTTTCAAAATACCTCAATCATCAAGATGATCGCAAACCGCGTCAGAAAATACATTTTTTCGGATATCCAAACAGAAGTGGTTTGTCATCATGTTTATCCAAGGATATGTGTTGAGATGGATGTGTCAAAGGTCCCCTTCGATTTTGTCTGGATTACGATTGGTGAGGAATACAGGTTTAAACAACAAGTTGTCTATAAGGATTTTACAGACTTTTGTTCTTCAAGTAGGAGGCTGGGGCATATCTAGGATATTTTCCGATAGGGGTCTTCATCGATGGTGGGTAAGAATGTTGGCCTCCAATCGAGGGAAGCTTGGCGCAAGGGTGGTCAGGTCACGAATTAGATGGTGGACACTGGAAAGGGAAAGGAACCAGTGGTATGTTAGGTTACAAACTCCAGATATTAGACCATGCCTCTATCACAACGTCTTGTTGAGGGAGAACGCCCTGTGAGAGAGGCAGTGTACTAAAATGTGGTGGGGATGGGTCTCCTCACTAGTGGCATGATGGCTCAATGGCTTAATCTCAAGGTGTCAGATGTGTTCAACAGACTAAGGGGGGATCTCGCGGGTCCTTTAATCTCTAGGCTGCAGGATGATGATGGGAAATCCCACCATGTGGAGTTTTAAGTGGAATCTGAGGGGAATAAGGGAACCTAGGTCTTAGATTGCTTGTCAGGTAGTGAGGTAGTGGATTTGTCTGGATTGGATGCAGATATGGCATGGAAGGGAAGTGGTGATGTCAGTAAGGGGAGGAAAGGTTCTAATCAAGGTACGCTTGTTACAACCAGAGGTTGGTAGAAGGGGGGCTTTGGTTCTTTTTGGATTATGTTTCCTTTTTGAAACAGTTTTGATGGCCTCCTAGAGGCCGATTTGTGTTCTGATTACACTATTCTAGGTGAGGATGTTAGGGTCAATGTGTTGGCTAATGGAATCCATGAACACACTCACTAAACAGATGAGGACTCATGTCAAAAATGTGATAGGAACTCTAGGAGAAGGAAGGGGAGAAAGGACTACTCCTTGCTGCCTCCTCCTACGGAGACATGCTCGACAAAGAAAATGAGCAACAGGAAGATGGACACGGAGGGTCTGAGGCACCCGAAGTGTGAGGTAAAGGATGATCATCCCCTAGTCTTGCTGTTATGTTCCGAAGACCATGTGATAGGACAGACATTATTGCTCAATGCTACCAAGGAGGAGGAACCTAAAATCATGGGCCGGTCTCTTGGGGTTCCCCTCAATGAGGAGAAATATTCATGGACTGACAAACAAGACTCAATTTTGGTTGGAGGTTTCAATCAAGGCAAGATCAGTGTTAAGGAGTAAATTAAGTCTTGGGACCAGTTGGCTTTAGCATTTAGGATATAGATATTAGAAATATTTTATTTATATATGGCTTCGTTATTGTGGAAAATATTTAGTGAAACTGTTTCAGCTAACATCTGGTTCATCTTTAAATCCTATGTTTATGTTTTTGGCCTTGGGTGGTTTGCTCAAGGGTAATGCTTGTGTGACCTATGAAACTATGGGATTCCATTTTTTTGACTTTTTTGTGATTTTATTATCGTTTCTAGCATTTTTCTTGGACCTGCTCTGGAAGATGATCATATCATGAAGACTTTTTCAGTGCATGCCTTTTGGATTTGGATGTTTAGAGGGTATGGCATTTCCATCGGTTCTATATTGGTGCGTCTCTTCAAGGGACTATCTGCTAAGGGGTCGTGCATCGCTGAAGGCTTCTCCTCATGGCACAGTTGCTAGGGTGGGTCAGGGCCAGTTGATTTCTCTGGGTTTTTTGGTTGTCCAGTTAACTATATTGGTTTCTCAATTTTTCCTCAAATGTGTTTTATTTATAATAAAAAAGTAATTTTATGTAAGTAAGTAATAAAAATATTATCACATCGAAAAAATTTATTTAATCAACTCTATCATGTCAAATTAACCTATAAAATTATTATAATTCATCAAAAGCCTCAATTTAAATTTATTTGGATATTTATAACAACAATTATTTTAACCTTTCATTAAATAGGTAATAATTGCATCATCATTGTATCAAAAATATATATAATTATATAATGTCAAAAAATTATAAATAAAATTAATTTATGTAGAAAATATTTTTATCTTTATATTGAATATATATAATCGAATTTATATTAGGTATAACACTATATTAAAAAAAATTTGGTTATTAAAATTTGAATTTAACACTTTTAACACTTATTTAAATAAAATAATAATAAATGTCCTAATATAATCCATGTGGACCAAAAGGAACATATTTTATTCCTAAGGTTGATTTTGGTCAAAATAAACTTATCCAAAAGAAATATTACATGTGATATAATAATAATAATATAATTTTAGCCTTTAATTATACTATATACTTTTAACATGGTAAATAAAAGCCAAACATTACTATTCACCAAATATTATTTTCATCTTATTGAACCACATTTTACTTATAGATATCAATACAGTCGTTCAAATTTTTGAAATACAATTCACAGATATAGAAAAATTACATTTTATTCATATTTGCTAACGTGCTGTGAAGGTGGGTAAAAGACTGTCAAAGGTTCAATAATATTTTATTTATAAAATTTGAATATAAAATAACTCCAATGAATTAAATTGAAGTAATATTGGTATTATGTTTATATTTTTACATAAAATAAATTCATATATAATAAATAAATATTTAAATAAAAACTCATTTTAAAACAAAAATGTAGTGTTTTTCACTATTCATAAAAAAATTTAATGATTTCCTAAAAATACCAAAAATTAACCCTAAGCTTATTTTGATATTCTAAATCCAAAAATAAAGTCCTTTTTTATAAATAAAATTTAAAAAATTTAAAAAATTTGGTTTTACTATTCATAATGGCTAGTTTGATTGGTCGTATTGTTCTAGAACTAAAGGTTACGTACATAGCATGCTATTGTATTATTCAAAGTGAAATGTAATGTTGAAGCATGGGGTGTTACAAGTTTCATGGGTTTTTATTTCATGATAAAATCAAATACGACTTATATTAAAATGTAAAATTTCTACATGTCAGACCTGTATATTCATACTTTATTTTATATTATTTAGGTTTACTAATACATACAATATTAATGTTGTTATACTACATATTGTTTTAGACACCTATAATGGTGGCCTATTTAGTGGTCCTCACACCCTAAATGGGCCATTGTTGGGTACCAAAAAAGTCTCTTTGGATGTAGGTTAAGATTTTGTGAATGAACCTATGATAGATGAATGATATGGGATTCCAAGCGGAGCATGAATGAGGGAACCTTACATTATGTGATTCCTATCATACAGATTGAATTTAGTTCTTTTATTTATGTTTCTCTTTATCCCTTATCATTTTTGTGGCATTGAAATTTTTGGTATGTTTGTGAAAATTGAAAAATATTTGGAAATTTATTATACGATGAAATGGACGATAATTATTATTATATGGTTATTGTTTTTCATGTCTTCCATAGTTTCTTAATCGGGTAATGGGGGTTAATTATCTCGAAATTCCTCAATATACAACCACTCCTTATCGATAGATTCTATCATAAGTGTAGGGGCCCAAGAGGTTATGTTGTACACAAGGCTAGGGAATTAGTTTAGGGGAACCTAGTTTAGGGAATCAAAATGTGGTATCATTGGGTTTTTATTATATATTTCATTACTACATAGTAAAATAAGTTATGTGGATATGTTGTGTCAGGTCGAGGAAATAATCTCTTGTGGGGGAGTAATTGAACATTGTGTGGGGGGTACCCAATTTCACAACGTGATATTGCTTTTGTTTAAATTTTCTATTGTAGTTTGATGTTATTTACCACATAGTTATACACTTATTATTTGATGTCATTGTTTTTTGAGGTATTATTCATGGTGAAATAATGGATAGGGTTTATATATTATTTACTTCATTTTGGACAAACATGATTTATTAAACATGCATCATATTGAGAACACATTAAAATATAGGTTATGGTGGATTTTGGGAAATGGAAAATCATTTCTAGATTACTTTATATTTCAGAAATAGTGGAAAAAGATGAGTTGTAACATGTTTAATAAGTGAAATTCTAAATATAAATGGTTAAAATTGATCCTAATAATGAATGGATTAAAATATATCAAAATAATATGGTTAAAATTGTTTTTAATTAATAGTTTTTGATTGTGTTTGTTGGTTAAAAATGATGAGCAATTCCCAACATAGGGATGTTTGAGTGTAGTAATAGAGATATGATTATATTACATGGAATATTATTCACAGAATTTGTTTTTATGGGTAATATAATTCCTTCATTTATATAAATTTTTTAAATTAAATATTTGTGTTTATAGAAGTGTGATTTTCATTATATAGAGATTCAACCAAGAAAAAATTTAATTGTTGGGTGACAACCGAGAATTGGTAAGAATTCTCATCATGTTGTGAGACCAGAATCAAACATGTTGTGTGGACTTGATGTTTCTAAATCCTATATTTATTATATCTATAAGATTATTTATAATATATATAATCATAAAAATAAGATATTAATGTTATAATATAACATGTTGTGTGGATCAAAAAATCCACAGTGGGAAATTGATTTAAATGCCATAAACAATGAGTGTCTGGAATTGAATAGATTTCAAGAGATATTTCTTCCTCAATTTTACATTGAAAATATATATTACACCCAATTTCTGGTATGAAACCCTTATATGATTCATTTTCTCTTTATAATGTGTAATGGTGATGGATGTGGTATTTGGTAGATCATTGGATGTGCTTTGGGGTAAAAGGGAAGTCACACGGGCCACACAAAATTTTCCAAATCATGCAGTAAATCTGTGCACATTGGTCCTCTTGATGTGGAAGCTTCATCACATTTGGTTCACAGTTTGGGAGATGATGCAAGGGGAGGTCTTGTGTGTAGTAGCTATTGCATTGTTAGCGCATGGTTTTTCTAAATGTGTGGTCAAACTGTGCACATAATTAAAATGAGATCCTTACAAATATAATCCCACTCATTTTTACCATAACTCCACATTTTTTCCCAACAATGACCTTAATTATATATTACACTCTATTAAAGGTTGTAGAACCTATCCCAATAATTATGGAATCGATCTGAAGTATTTCCATGGTCAATCGATGCCATATTCTTAAGGTATGTAACCATTTTACTTCATTCAGGAATGGTTTCTTAGATCTATAATGATCTATATCACATATTATCATGGATTCTTTTATATATTATATATATGGTTATATAAAGGTTTTCTTATGGCAAATATGATGATATTTTTCCTTGATATTTCTAGATGAAGATATATTAGGTGGGTTCTTGGAGAATCGACCTGGTTTTCTTATATGTTCTTCATTCATTATGGTTTACATCAAATTATAAGGTAGGAAGCTTCTATGTCAACTAAACATAGTATAATTTATGGGAATTTTTTCAAATTTATATCATTGTAATGAATCAATTGTTAATTGGATGGTTATAAATTGTTATATTCCTTCTTTGGTGATGGTTTTGTAGATTATGAAAATATTGAATTTTTTTCTTTCAATAAAGTTATTTTGTTATTCATTTTAAAAATTGGATTATAAAAAGTGGATATTTCTTGATTGTTGTCAAATGAATTGGATTAGGTTTTTTCAATAAAAGGGAATGTTTTATTGGAATGAATTGTTTTTAATGAAATTGGTTGTGCATTTGTTTTCAATGAATGTTTAGTATTATTTATTTGGTCAATTTTGTTAATGGAAATATTTGGCATAAATATTGGTGATGTGAGTTTAGGATTAATGGGACCCTATTAAGGTATGAGAACCATTGGGGTACAAGGTACGTGACCCCAGATCAGGGGCATGGGTCATTGGGAAACAATGTAATTGGACTAGAGACCCACAAGTGTATGGAACTGTCAAACAAACCCTACCTGTGTAGGTGTGTTCTGATCTACAGAATGGGTAATCCAAAGTGATAATAATAATTGGTTTCACGCTTTGATTTATTATTTTTTGGAAAAATAACTACTTGTACATTTGTTTCATTTATCATTAATTGCAATTGGTTATGATCGGTCTTCACATTTTTTCATATCCCGTTACAAACAATTTTGGTAAATTTTTTTTATATATACTAATTTTTATAATTTTCTAAATGTTCTATGCTATTAGTGCAAGTAGGGATGTCATTGGGGGAAAACCTAATGACTTTTATTCTCACCCCTTCGTTGAAATTTTGTTTCTTTTGCATAAGATATCTTCTTGGAAAAGGGAAATGGTCATATTTCACACGTTTTTAGTGCTAACTCATAATACATGGGATATTCGGTGATTGTGGAGATTGGAGCATATGGAACATGGAGTCTTTGGGTCTATTGAGAGTCTATTATTTCATCTTATATTTAATTTTATACTTGTTTTATCTTCTATTGTTTCACACTATTATGTGGTTTTGAGATACATGAATATTTTTAGTTTTATTTCTTTTGTTCATACATTATTTAGTGAACTGTTTGGTTATGGTTTTTTGGATTATAGGTTTATTTTATAAAAGGATAAATCATACCCCACTAGTATTCGAAACCCATTTGAAATGATATCCAAATTATTTCTTCTTGGAGATATCTCTTAAGGCTCAATAATGACTCGTTGTACTCTCAAGACAATGATAATTAGAGGTTCATTAGAAATGGTATCAAATGTAATTTTTTTGTCAGTCGATGCATTTCAAGTACTCATCAATGTTTTTGGTCTAGGAGTAAGAATTTATTTGATCTATTCATTGGGTTGGTATCATAGACAGGAGAAGGATTGTGAAAACATGAAATGTATAGCATAAAAGGATTTAGATAACTCTTTAATGTTTTACTTCATGTTACAAGGGAGTTGGGAACAAAACTGTTTTGGATACACTTCTAGAACTATTGAAATAACATTTTCATGGGATTATCTAATATGAAGGGAATTTCATTCATTGTAGAGAAATTACTTCCCAATAGAAGGGAAAAATCATTCGTGGAATGATTCATGTTGTTTTAAAAGTGAATATTTTTCTAAACGGTATGAAACTATTTTCAAATTAATGTCTTTGAAAAAGAAAAGTTGATATATTTTGAAAAAACATTGATTATCAAAATGCTAGTTGAATGTTTTCAAATATGATTGAACATGGAAAAATGTTTTGTTAGGAAAAAATGATGTGATAGTTGATGTGATGGAATCTAAAATGCTTAGACAACAGTAGCTAGAGTGTGATATTGATGGAGTTGGTGGTGTGATTAGAAAATAGCACCCTGTTGGCATCATCAAAACCAACCCGATGAAGTTGTAGATAATGTTGTTTCACTTGAACCACAGGTGAACCAAGAGTTATTTTAATGCATTTTCCAAGCTTCTCATGTTGTGGATATACTGAACTTGAGTACTAATCCATGGCATGTGGATCATATCATCCAGTTCAGGAAGTAGAATCCAACAATCTTCCGGGATGATGTTAATCCCAAGAAGGCGATGTGTGGATTAGAAGGATGAATCATATTGATGAGTTCATCTGCACACCAGTGGATCTAATAGTCAAGATGGCGACTTCTATGATCGAGGATCTTTCAAACCATTGGTGGGATTTAGTGGTGCATTATAAAGTGGATAAAGGTATTTCATGGGGGTATTTGGAGGAATTTTTCAACCAAATAATTCTATCCTCACACATCCATGAACCTAAAAATGATGGTTATCTTTAGTTTAATATAAAAGAGTCCTTTTTTCACAGACTATATAGATAAATTCATTAATTAATTTCACCATGCACTAGATTTTGAGGCATGTGCATCCATGATGGAACACATATTTGAATCTGGGGTACAATAGGAAATTTTATTGATGATTGCAGTGCTCTGTTTTAAGGATTATAGAGAGATGCAGAACAGATCGACTATGGAATAAAGTGATATCTCAGTATCTATGGGAGAAGGTATGATGGTACCTACAATGATTGGTGGGAACTCAACTACTATGAGAAATCAGAAAAGGGACACATATTTCTAAGGTAGAAGAGGAAATTAGAACCAGACAGTTGGATCAATGAACCTTCGTCCACGAACCCATAGAAAATTAGGATTTTTTCAATTTAGTTCTCTGGACCACATAAAGTGTAATTGTACATTACATCCAAGAGAAATCAATAACTGAATGTAGATGGGAAAACGTCAGCACCATTGTCACTGCACTCTAAGGAGAGGTGCTCAAGACACTTCTCAGGCATCACATGCACCATATGCTTCGATAGGGAGAGGATAACAGAATCAGTGATGTCAGTAGAGCAGAGCTAGCCATTGTGATTATACAAATACCATGACTCCTCCACAAGGGAAATCTCATCAAGGCAAAAAGGAACACAATATAGAAATAAATTATTTTTTGGTAGGTGATAAAATGATTGTTGATGATCTAGCTGGACCATCTATAGTGAGAGGTATGATTCTTTTGAAATCTAAACATGTGAAAGGGTTCTTTGATATTGGTACATCACATTAATTCATGTATTCTCATTTTATTGATATTATATATTTAAATATATAAATGATTCCTTCTATTTTGAAACTCTAAACTCCTCTTGAGAAAAGATAATTCCATGCCTTTGTGTGTAGAACATGTGCTATAAAAATTAATTGACTATAGCTCAAATGTGACTTCTCAATATTGGACATGGATGTATATGATTTAATCCTGGGTATCTATTGGTTGACAATGTTCATGTATCACATCATCTGTTATCAGAAAAATGTTAGTTTCATGACTGAGGATGACATCAAACATATCTTCATAAAAGTTATGACAATAAAAATGGTTAAAAGAGCATTTATAAACCAACATTGGGAATGATCTCATACCATTTGGTAGTGTTGAATTTGGAATTAATGAAATAAATCAATAAAATTAGTTTTCCAATGTTTTGGATCAATTTCCAGATTTCATTCCCAAAAACATCTCATGGTTACCACCTCTATGGAACATCGAGTTTACTATTGATCTCCCTCTATTGACCTGTAATATTTTCCTTCTATATTATAGGGTCGGACCAATAGAGTTATGGGAATTGAAAGTGCAGTTAGAGGAATAGTGGAGAAAGAGTTGAATTTTGCCAAGTACATCTCTTTGGGAAGCACCAATCTTGTTCGTGAAGAATGCAGATAGAACTCTTTAGTTGTGCATTGATTATCATAAACTAAACCAAGTTAAAATAAGGAACATGTACCCACTACCGTTAATTGATAATCTTTTTGATCAATTATGGGGTGATAAATAGTTATCCAAGATTATATTTCAGTCAACATTTCAACAATTTTGAGTTCATAAATAACATTTTCCAAAGATACCTTTTAAAAGAATATTTGGCCACTATAAATATGTAGTCACACCTTTCAATCATACAAATACACCAGTAGTCTTCATGGCTTTGTTGAATCATATATTTTCCAAATATCTGGACTCTTTTTTTGTGGTGTTTGTGGATGAAATATTTGTCTATTCAAAGACAAGGGAGGACTTTGAGGAGTACCTAGAAATATTATTACAAATATTCAGGGATCACCATTTTTATGCCTAATTATCAATGTGTGATTTTTGGATATATTAAGTATGTTTTCATGGCCATATCATTTTTCAAAAATTAGTTTCTATTGATCCTAAAAAGATATAATCTGTTATATAATTGAAAAACCCAATGAATGTCTTTGAGATATGACAATTTATTTGCCTATATTGTTACTAATAATGATTTGTGCATAATTTCTCATGAGTATCATCACCATTGAAAGATATGACAAAGAATAATGCTACTTTCTACAGGATATATGAATGTCAAATGTATTTCTAGGATGTAAAATTCAGTCTTATATCAGCATATATCTGGATTTCTCATGAATCAGGAAATGGGTATGTGGTGGACTACGATGCATTGGGATTAGGTTTGGGTTGTGTTCTCATGTAAGGAGAACATGTTACAGCTTATGGTTTTAGGAAGTTGTGGATTCATGTTTATAATTATTGAACACATGATTTGGAGTTATCTCTAGTCGTCCATGATTTGAAAACATGGAGACACTATCAAATTGTTGAGAAATTCAATTTGTATACGTATCGTAAAATAATGAAACATATTTCCTCACAGTGATATTTGAATATAAGGATAAAAATATGGAGGGAGTTTCACCAAATATTTGAATTTGACTTGATGTATACATACACCATGGAATGGAAATTCTATGGTGTATGTATTGAGTAGAAAGTCATATGCTTATTTGCGTAATAAGCATTAGATGAATGGAAGTTGATGTCGTTCCTAGCCGACATGAATGTGGAATGTGAAGACTAAGGTGATGATTCAGTTTTCTTTTCTGCTATTCCTGATCCTAATTTTGTAAATATGGTCAAAGTGGCACATACATATGAGGAAGAATTTATGCTTATGGGTTCAAAACTCAATCTTGGGGAGACCATTGGGGGCTATAATTATGGGAGTTTATTTTTGTGCTTCAAATATTATATGGTAGTACCTCTAGATTATCAGGAATAACTCCTTCATGCATACCACCATTCGATATGGGATGTACATCAAGCTAAAAAATATATTTATAAGGAATTGAAGCATCAGTTATGGTGGAGAGGTATTAAAAGGAATGTGGCCATGTTTTTTTAAGTGCTTAAATTTTCATCATGTTAAGGTAGAGCATCAGGGCCCATCGGGTATGTTACAATCTTTACCTATTCGAATGTGGAAATGGGATAAAAGAGCTATGGATTTTATTATAGGTCTTCCATGAACTATCTATATACACAATTTCATATGGGTGATAATAGATCATCGTACCAAGTTGTCCCATTTAATTCATATTCATGAAACTCATACTGTTGATGATCTATCCAACACAAATATTTTTGAAGTGTTAAAGAGACATGGTGTCCCATTATCTATCATCTCAGATAGAGATCGTAGTTTCAAGTCTTGTTTTTGTAAATACTTATAAAAATCCATTGGGACTCATTTGACTAGGAGCATATTGTAACCTCCTCAGATAGAAGACCTGTCTAAGAGGATGATACATTCATCGGAAGACATGTTTCGGGCATGTGAAATAGATTTTGGTGGCTCATGGGAAGAGAATATACCCATGGGGGAGTTATCATACAATAACTTCTATCGGGCCTCAATATTCATGGCTTCATTTGAATCATTGTATGGGAATCCATGCCATTCACCAATGTGATGGGTGGAAATTGGTGATACTACACTAGTTGGGCTGAGCCTTGTCCAAGAAATAATGGAGAAGATCTGGTTTATTAGAAAGAGGATGAAGATGGCTACGAGTCTTCATAAATCATATTCATTCCACTGTTGAAGTCCATTTTCATTATTTTTGGGTGATCATGTCTTCTTAAGGATATCTTAAAGTCTCGGACTTCATCGTTTTATGAGGTAGGGAATGTTTTCTCCTTGATTCATTATCCCTTTCAAGACACTCTAATAGGTTAGAGAGATGTAATATTAGTTTTCATTAGCATAACAGTTCTGTTGAGTGCATAATGTGTTCCATTTGTCTTAGTTGAAAATGTATTATACTGATCTTGAGCATGTGATAAGATGGGAAAACGTTGACCTAAAGCTGAATGCTTCGTTGATACATATCCCGTTAGAGATTTTGGATAGAAAAAATATTGTCTTTTGTGGAAGAAGCATCAGTCATGTAAGGGATTTATGGTAGGTTTGTGAGATTCAGAATGATACATGGGAATGTTATATTGAAATGAAATAGGAAAAAAAATCTTTTAGGCCATCAAATGTTTTCAACATATGGAGGATAGAAAGACCAATGTCAGGGAAAATTTAATACCCACTGTTTCTGGTATGTATCCCTTACATGATTCTTTTTATCTTTATAAATATTAAGTGTGATGAATGAGAGAGTTAGAAGAACATTGGAAGAGTTTTGGGGGAAAGGGAAGTCGCAGGGGTGGTGCACAATTTTCATAAATGTGCGGAAAAATTGTGCGTAGTGGTTCTCTTAAGGTAGTATATTCATCATCGTTAGAGCAGAGTTTGGGAGACCATACCTGGGGAGGCCATGATGGTAGTAGCTACCACACAGTATGAGCGTGGTTTTCGAAACTATGTTGTCAAATAAAGCGTAGAGTCAAAAGGAGATCCTTAAAAATTGGATCTCACTCGTTTTTTCCTTATATACCATGTTTTTCATCTAAACAACTTTAATTATTTATAACTATCCATTGAAGGATTAATAACATATCTTATTCATTTAAGAAACAATCCAATGGCTTTCCGTGTTGAATCGAAGCTGGATTATTGAGGTATGTGATCATTATTCATCATTCTTGATATGTTTCATAGATCTACATCTCATATTCTCTTGGTTTCACAAATATATTCACAATATGGGTAGATCTAACTTAGTGGATGCCAAATATGATCATATTTGGACCTGATATTGATAGTATAGATATGCAAGGTGGGTTCTCAGAGAATCATCATGGATTTCTTCTACATTATTCATTCATTGTGGTTTTCATGAAATACATTGAGATAGGTTGTAACGCCCCGACCCCAGTTACCTAGAACCGGTGCATTATTATAATACCTTGGAATGATTACAAGGAATCAAGTCTCGAAGGACCGATCAGTTTAGCTGTCTTGAAAACATGATTTATACATAAGTTACACATTACAACTTGAAAAGAAATAAAACCTTATTTTATTCCATTGGAATCATCCATGCCTCCAAGATAAATCTTGCAAGTCACTCATAAATAACCAATTTATATCCTAGGAAAATGTAACATATGAACAGGGTGAGCTCAAACGCTCAGTAATGGTAAGAAATACAGTGGAAGATGACATAAATATTATGTATGGTGAATAATTGAAACAACAAGCCTTTACCAATAACAAAAAAGAAAAAATTATGGAAGGAATATGAGATGAGTAAATAATGCCATAATAAAACATAATAATTGGTATTCTACTATTCTAATGTCCATATTAACCATCAATATTATTTTCATTATTAGGGAATGTATAAAGCGGGACATTCTGAATCATTTTTTCAACGCCTCTACCAAGACATCTATAAATGATTAAGGCCTCGGCCAAAACCATATCTCAAATTGGAAAAGGCCACAGCCAATTCCATGTATAGTTGTCTCATGAGACCTACCAGTTCATCTAGGATCTATATTGGGCTTTACCTATCACTTAATAAGTCCAATACATTCCTCATATGAAAAGTTTGAAATATAACATAAACATTCATATTAAAAGTATCATACGAAATGTAAATACAATAACCATAAACCATGAATGGTATAAAAATAGAACATCCACAATCAAACATATCATAACTTATTCAATACAGTATGGAAGAGTGTATTATAATAAATCAACCTCAATCAAAAATAATATCCCGTAAAGGATGCAGACATAGTTGAAAATGATGAGTTAAACTTTTTGAGAGAAAGATCCTTTTGGTTAAATAATATACAAGTTACTCATTTATTGAGGAAGTAATTGAAAAGATATTTTTGAATCAAAATGTCTCATACCACTTTGAAACATTTGTAAAGCATTACCATTTCAAAACATTCTTGTCCGTGTAAATAAATCATTAAAATAATTTTGAAAACATAGACATTAATTTAAAATATTTATAAAGATACATCTTTAAAACATATAAAATTATGATCTTGATAAAGTGTATCTTTCACAAATCATTAAAATATTCATTTTAAAATAATTTTTATGATAAATTGACATGGATGATAAAAATGTCCCAGTAAATACTTACACATAAACGATTCTAGATAATAATGAGATTGAGGAATTAACCCTTACCATTTAGGTAACTTACGAAACATAAACCCCATGAAAATGGTATCATACAATGAATATGTAAATACACATAGATTAAAGTGTATTACACAAAGAATAAAATTATGGCCAGTACATACACAACACAAAAGGTAATAGTGGCTATATGGCATGAATCTCACAAGAATAAGGAGTGAGATGAATACCTCTTACCTTGCACATTCCTTTATTTGAGAGTACGTTTAACCTATTATATAAAGATAGTAGTATGTTATTAAATTATACCATAACCATATTAATATTTATTATATCATACATGATTCATTTATGATGTTATACTACCCATTTAATAATAATATCCCTGTTAAATTAACATTTCGGGTAATAATCTCTTTCTTTATCGTATGTGTTTTAACTTGTTACTCTTGATTGTATCAATTAGATCAAGATTTAAATACATACAGAATAAAAAAAATGATTTATATGTCAAATATATTCAGAATATAAATTTTTATAATATTCATATATATGAAATTAAAAACACCGTTTATGGAGATGGTAGTCCGTATGTAAGCATAAACCATGTTTCTGTTTTCATATTGGATTGGACAAAACTAAGTGAATAAGATATATGTAAGTACCCAAACATATATATAAATATATAAATATATATATCCCTAATAGCATTATTATGTCATATATTATATACTTATTAGTAATATATATTTTTATAATCATTGATGAATGGTAATCGTTGAAATGAATCTCATCGCGTCGTGGAGACGGTAATACGTACGTACGCACGAGCGACAATATCATTTCCTTAAGGGTGTGGAATTTGATGGTGTATTAATTTTACAGAGACATTAGCATTTTATTTTTATTATTTATGTACATATTACTCATCATTATATCCATCCAAATAACATGGTGTTGAATAACAAATTACACCACGACATGGAGACGGTATGTCGTACGTACGCACGCATGGTGACATTATCATTCACATGATGGATAGAATAATGAATATATTTGCACTATATTTATAATAAAATCACAGTATATATAAGATACTGAAGTTATTATTTTAGAATGGAAAAAACAATGAATGAGTAAGTTGAAGAATAAGAGAACATGAAAGAGGGTGGTGAAATCATGACCTCTACTTCATGATCTTCCTTTTGATTTGATCAAAAGGTCTACATAGAATGGATTTATGACCATGGGGAGGACTCTATGTGGAAGTTAGGATAGTTGGGATTATATTTGGGTATGGTTTTTCTGATCCAAATGGCACTGTAGGTGTGGATTAGAGAGAAGGGGGAGTTCCCTTTTATAAGAGGTGTGAGGGGAACCTTTGGAAAAACATAAATTATTATTTTATAATAAATTCATATTCCATTTATAATGGCTCCAAAGTGACTTATTTAGAGTCTAGGGTGGGGATGGATCTAAATTCTCCCAATCAATAGGTTTTAGACAAGTTTAGGTTACCATTTTAACCGTATAATTTTTATTTAACTCTATATTAGAAAATATAACTTTTACCGTGTCTTATTGTATTCTTACACCACACAGTTAATAAACATATATATACTACAAATAGTACCCCAATTGGCTCATTAGTTTCATATATATTATTATTTATGTCTTTATTCTGAACTATAAATTTTTAGGACTATAATATCAATTAATAATATAATTTTTTTAAACTATTTTTTGTTAATTTTGACACTCTTTGGTATTTGTGTCTCTGTTAAAATAATTACAAGCATGATTACTTCAAAATAAATACATTGAATCAATCCTAACATGTCATATTGACATATAAAATTCTTGGATGTCATAAAAACAATGAAATTATTTTTATTTTAATATTTATAATACCATTTATTTGATTCTTTAATTAATATGGTAATTACTACATCATCGTTGTGTCATTTATAAACGTAATTATTTTATCTCTAAAAATTATTAATAAAATACCATTAGGTAGGAAATATTTTTATATTTATAATTAATATTTATCGTCTAATTTATATTATGTTTAACCCTGTATTAAAAATGATTTAGTTATTAAACTTTGATTTTAACTCTTTTAACTCTTTAGTAAATAAAATAATAATAAATGTCTTAATCTAATCCAAGTGGTCCTAAAGGGTAATATTTTATTCCTAAGGTGGTTTTTGGTCGAATTACACTTATCCAATAGAATTAGAACAATTGTTAGGCTAATAATAATATCATTTTTACCCTTAATTACCCTATTTACTTTTAACTGTGGTAAATAAAAGCAAAAAGTTACTATTCACCAAAATTAATTGTTATCTTATTGAACCACATTTTACTTCTTGATATTAACTGTGTCTCTCGGATTTTTGAAATTCAACTCACATGAGCGATAAAATTTTGTTTTATATAAATTTGCAAATGCTCTTAGGAGGTGGGTAAAAGAGGGTAAATGTTCAATTAAATTTTTATATATCTAAAATTATTATAAACTGACTCCAATGAATTAAATTGAATTTATATAGGAATTATGTATCTATTTTGACCTAAAATAAATTTAAAAAAATAACTATTTAAATAAAAATCCGGTTTTAAAAAATAACTCAGTTTTTTTCAATAGTCATAAAAAATGGAATGTTTTCAGAAAAAATACATAAAATTCACCCAAGGATAAATTTGATATTAAAAATCCAAAAATGATGTCTATTTTACCAAATTTTAAACATAAATGGTTCAGTAATTAAATTAAAATTAATTCCTGTAGTCAAAACCAAAAGGCGTAATTTTATGAAATAATAACTTTCAAAAGATTGACACTTGTTTATGTCCAATTTCAATGTAAAATTACAGACAATGACCACAATAGGATTAAATGGTAAAAATATAATATATTTATAATTCCAGACCATTAAAATGTATAATTTAACACTATATATTATTTTGATTAAAAAAGTTGTTTTCAGATAAAATATTGTATTATTCACTATTCACCCAAATATGAAAGTTATCATAAAAACGCCAAATATTTATTGAAACTAAATTATTATATCCTGATTCTAAAGAATAAGTTTATTCTGTAAAATTTTTTATATAAAAGTTTCAAATATTGGATTAAAAAAAGGGTTTTCCATTAAAAGGCGGTAAAATTTCATTTTTTGAAAAAAAACTTCTTTTATATGAAAAAATGTATTTGTTCTGACATTATGTCTAAGAAAATCATAATATGGATTCTAAAATTATAAGGATTATATAAAGTTCAATATTTAGTTAATACTATTCATAAGTGCATTTGAACGATTAGTTTGTTAACTAATGGTGTGCTTGAACTAAGTGTTGTGAGTAGTGAATGTTATTGAATTACATTTAAGAAAATAATGTTCTATGAAATCTTGGTGTGTCACATTCTTCCCTCCTTCCATAAATTGAATCCTCGCAATTGGAAATTGTTCTTCAAAAATAAATGGTTGAAAATATAAAATACCATTGTGGGAAAACCCACATCGGGAATTGGGTTAAAAAAAGTAGTCTTAATAATAGGAAAAAATATTATATATATATATATACATGACAAGTAGTGTTTCATCCTTCAACAGATTCATACCACAAACTCATATATCACTCAAAATTTCCAAAAAAAAATCTATTTATCCAAATTGTATAAGTTTTCAAAAATAATGAATTTTTAATTCATTTGTCAGACTATTTAAAAAAATATGATTATACAAAACAGTACATCACGTAGTCGAGTCATCGGTGATGCACCATTTCCACTCTTCTATTGCGGGTTCAAGTCTTGTGGCCTTGTCGAACATGAGTAGTTGTCGCCCGACCTCTAGGTTATCCTTTTTATAACAATCCAAAAATAACCATAACAATAGTATCAAATTTCAAACATAATGCATTCAAACCTTTAGTCCTTTCCAAAATAATTATATCCAAACTCTCAGTCCAAAATTTATAAGGATATTGAAAACAATGAGGATCATTTTATCCAGGTAATCACATTTGAACGCCTTCATCATGAATTCTTTTAATACACTACAACATCATGAATTACCATAAAACCTTATTGATTACATTCATGCTCTTATATTCTGTAAATAATACGGGATAAACTCTTTTTGTCCAAAAATTTTGTAAACTCAAACAATGATGGAATATAAAAAACATTAATTAGTTTCATGGTAGTCAATAATATCCAATATAATTTATCCAAAGCAAACATATATTCTTCCAAAATCACTACATCAGTATCAGAACCATATTATGGTTTATCTTTCTCTGAACCTCATATTTCTAAATATTTAATCTATTATTGAGTCACAATATCAAGTCATTAATGAAATAGTAATACAGTACAATCCTTATATAATCCTTAATTATTGTAACCAGTACATCATTGGTACAATGCTCAAATGACATAATTCATTAATAAATAAATAATAACTCTAATCATTCATCCACATATGGGGTATAATCATAACTTTATTATTCTCCAATAGAATAATTTGGGGCATACTCTCATTATTTGGACATTGGTTCACATAGTGTCCCAACTCCTGGCAGATGAAGCATTGTACATTTGAAATCTTTTTCATACCCTTGTAGTCAAGTACTTGGTGTCCTTTTCTCCACTCTTATAACTAACTCCCATTCCATTTAGGCAAGTTTCTGGGTGTTTCTTCCCATAGTTATCACATATGGGAAAATTATTGTTTTCCCCTTACCATTATCATCTTTCTTCCTACCATCCTTTTCTTTTTTGGCTTCGCTTCAAAGCCATAGGATTCAGATAATTCTTTATTGATCTTATTAACACATGATACTATTTATTCATATGGTGATAACATATGGGAGAAAACTTCCTTTCTAAATGTTGGATTAATACGATGAATGATATGACCCTTCTTACTCTTTGCATCATATGGATTTCTAGAGTTCTCATTTCTTCTACTGGGCACCATTTCTAAACAATGGCATACACTAGGTCAGTTTATGAATCATAATTCATAATACCAAACATGTAAAATACATAATGTAAATTGAACAATTTAATGATATAATCCATAATCACAAAAAAATTTCTTTGAGGAGGTATATACTCATAAACCATTCATAGTGGGTTTTAAAGAAAACAAGAATTATCCAAAGCATATCCCTCTGGAGTGTCGTAACCAAGAGTACAGCTAGACCCATTGTCATGCACCAGTTCCCATTCAAGTATAGTTCAATGTGGTGTTTTCAGGCTTTACCCCTAGGTACATCTCTGCCAGAGCTGCCTCTACCTGTTCATATCCAGACAATGATTTATTTGTTGGACCGGGCATGCAGCGGAAGCCCTAAATAGGTGGGTTTTTAAAACATTTCCACCGACGGTTGATGTAAAATTGTTTACATTGGAGAAGAGTAGCCTGGTCTTAGCTGAGGACCACACCTGGAGGATTTTAAGCACAAACATAATCAGTAAAATAACTTGTTTAGATCCGGAGCTGTGCACGACGTCTCCTCATCATTGGTGATCGCTGCTTAAAGAATCCGAAGCCTAATTCCACTAGATCATCCACACACACTTCAATGAATCTGCAGGAGCACCGTTCGTCGTAATCCAGGTGCTGGCACAGATTTGCGACAATGCCTTCGACGCTCCAACGACCACCGCATTGCATCGCTAGCAATTCCCGAGAGAGAGATCCATCCGAGATCCTTGGATCTAGAGAATCTCTCTCTAGAAAGTATGAGAGAGGGGAGGAGAGATATGATCTATGAATAGTTTTTGGAAAATTCCCCTCCTCTTCTATTTATAGTGCACAATTAAAATACCCAGTATAACCTCGCCGGCCCCCGAATACTTAACCCACTATCAACGATATTTACGACTACTACACTGAGCCATAAATATTATTATCATTTAATTGTAATATATTAAAATATATTACATGATAATAAATAAATCATTAACCCGAGTCCTCGCTCCCATGAATATTAAATGAACCTTGAATATTTTAATATTCGTCAATTAATATTTTTCATGTATTTACTTAAAACCCGTATATACATTTAATAAATAAATTCAATATTCATTATTCTAAACTCGAATAATATGAATTATTTTGTTGCACTGGTGGTTGTTAAACTCTGGACAAATCCCGGACCCCTATGTCAGGGCCTTCCATGTCCAAAACTCCTATTAAACTGAATATTGTAAATTCTTGAATATGCTATTGTGTGTGACCCTCTAGGCGCTTATTTCGACAGTAGTGAATAGTATTCACAGACCAAGAGTGGGATCTAGCAACCCATCCTGGCCCATGAAGAAATAAGTATTATCACAGCAGCGACAACCAGCCTACAAACATGTACTGTGTAATATAATCTCTTTGTCTATAATATCTCATAAACCAGGACGAACTCTCGTTTCATCGCCCTTTTCTTGCTTTATTGTTTGTTGATGTAACTGGATGGATTTACCCTTGACTTTCATGTCCATGTTCTTATAAAGGTACTTACATTCATATAACATGGCCAGAGATATATTACTTCTATAACCTAGTAGGAAAAAATCCTTTCTTGACCATTCAACCAATGTCATGCCACCGATGACGCACCTGACACAAACTACCTCACCCCGACTTCATCACCATTGTATTCATCTTGCAACAAAGTTTGTAATAAAATAAAATACATTGGTAATTATCTCATGTCAGGAGACCATTACACATGATCATAGATAGGAACGTCCAGTGAAACCCAAAACTTGTGGAGTTCCTTTTGGCGGGTCAGTCCTCATGATCTCACTACTAGAGATCACCAAGTGCGAACTTAATGAGAAGATGTCTCAATGATTATGAGCCTCCAGCACCTAATGGCCAGACATCTACTATGTCCAATTACTAAGATGTATCTAGACCATAGATCAAATATTTACGATTGATTTCATAGTTTCTATAGGTTCTCATTGTGGCCTAGGAACCACTATAACCTTTCGATATGACAATTAATCTTTGGACATTAACATTTCAATAATGGACACAGAAAAGTCTACACTATAATGGTGGGATGAAATCATGCATAGTAAACTCTATACACGATATGGTAATCAAAGGCACATAATAGTTGGGTCTAGGGGACCCACTATTTCAACATTATTTTCTTAGAAAAACTCAAAAAATTTCTACATTAACGAAATTCTAAGAAGTTCTTATATACAAATATTTAATGTCTATCTTAGGTCTATGTGCTCTAATATGAGTTTATTAATATATAGCTTCCATGGATTGTACTAAAGGTACTCTAATACCAACTGTATCACCCAGACCCCAGTTACCCAGAACCGATGCATTATTTTTACACATTTGCATGATTACAAGGAATCAAGTCTTGAAGGACCGATCAGTTTAGTTGTATTGGAAAGAATATTCATACATAAGTTCCACTTTACAACGTGAAAATAAATACAACACGAACTTATTCCATTGGAATCAGTCAATCCTCCTAGATAAAGCCTTCAAGTCACTCATAACTAACTTCTTTATATCCTGGGAAAATAAATCATACAAAAGTGGTGAGCTCAAATGATCAGTAACTGTAAGCAATACAGTGGAGGATAACATAAATATTAAGCATGGTGAATAATTGAAACCACATGCCTTACCAATAATAAGCATGAATACTTTTATGGTAGAAATATGAGATGAGTAAATAATTCCACAAGAAAACATAATCAAGGGTTTTATACTAGTCAGATGTCCACATGAACAATGTATATTCTTTTCATAATGAGGGATTGTATAATGTCAGACATTCTGAAACATTTTGTCAAGGCCTCAGCCAAGGCATCTAAAAATTATTAAGGCCTCGGCCAAAAACATATCTCAAATCGGGGAAGGCCTAATCCAATTACACTTCTAGATGTCTCATGAGACCTACCGATGCATCGAGGAGCTATAGTGGGATCCACCCATCAATTTCTAAGTCCAATACATTCCTCATATAAAAACGTAGAAATATGACATAAAAATTCGTATTAAAAGTAGCATACGAAATGTCAATAAATTAAACATAGACCATGAATGGTATAAAAATAGAACATCCATAGTCAAACATATCATAACTCATTCAGTACAATATGGAAATTTTATTATAATAAATCATCCTCAATCAAAAATAATATCCAGTAAAGGATGCTGACATTGTTGAAAATGATGTGTAAATATTTTTGAGAGAAATATCCTTTTTTAAAATCATTTAAAAGTTACACATTTATAAAGGAAGTAATTTAAAAGATATTTTTGAATCAATTCTTCAGATACCACTTTGAATATTTTGTAAATTATTATCATTTCAAAACATTATTGTCTATATAATTAAATCCTTAATCATTTTCAAAACATGGACATTAATTAAAAAGTTTTAGAATGATAAATCTCTAAAACATTTAAAATTATGATCATGATAAAGAGTACATTTCACAAATCCTTAAAATATTAATTTTGGAATCATTTTTATGAATAATTGACATGGATGATAAAAATGTCCTAGTAAATACATACAGGTAAACAATCTTGGATAATAATGAGATTGAGGAATTAACCCTTACCAATTAGGTATCTTACGTGACATACACCCCATGAATAAGGTATCATATAATGAATATGCAAAGACACATAGATTAATGTGTATTACACAAAGAATACAATTATGGGCAGTACATACACCACAAAAATGTAATAGTGGCAATAAGACATTAATCTCACAGGAATAAGGAGTGAGATGAAAACCTCATTACCATGCACTTTCCTTTAGTAGAGGGTACGTTTAACCTCCTGTATGAAGATAGTAGTATGTTATTAAATTATACAAGAAACATATTAATATTTATGATATCATACATGATTCATTTATTAATTTATACTACCCATTTAATAATAATATCCATGTAAAATTAACATTTCGGGTAATAATCACTTTCTTTATCGTACGTGTTTTACCTTGTTGCTCTTGATTTTATCACTTAGATAATGATTTAAATAGTTCCAAAATATAAATCATGATTTATATATCATATATATTTTGAATATAAATATTTATAATAGGCATATATATGAAATGAAAAACATAGTTTATGGAGACGGTAGTCCGTACGTACGCATAAACATTGTTTCTGTTTTCATATCGTATTGAACAGAACTAAGTGAATAAGATATATGTAAGTAAATATTTATATATATATAATGTATCATTATTATTTCATATATTACATACTTATTAATAATATATATTTTTATAATCATCGATGAATGGTGATCGTAGAAATGAATCTAATCGCGTCGTGGAGACAATAATCTGTATGTACGCACAAGCGATAATATAATTTCTTAAAAGGCATTGAATAGGATTTTATATTAATTTTAAAGATACATTATAATGTTATTTTCATTTTTTATATACATATTACAAATCATTATATCCATCAAAATAACATAGTGTTGAAAAACAAATTACACCACGACATGGAGATGGTAAGCCGTACGTACGCACGCATAATGACATTATCATTAATATGATGGATAGAATAATGAATATAGTTAGTCCATATTTAAAATATCATCACAAAATATATATGATACTTGAGTTATTATTTTATAATGGAATAAACAAAGAATGTTTATGTGGATTATTAAGAGAACTTGAAAGAGGGTGGTGAAATCATTACCTCTTCTTTGGTTTCTTCCTTTTGATTTGATCAAAAGGGATCAATAAGTGTTCTTTCTGACCAAAGGAAGGCCTCAAGGATGAAGTTATGGTACATTTAAAGTTAATTGGGATGGTTTTGGCTTACCCAAATAGCTTTTATGGTGTTAATTAGAGAGAAGGGGGAGTTCCCTTTTTTAAGAGGGGTGAGGGGCACCTTTGGAAAAACATAATATATTATTTTATAATAAATTAATATTTGGTTTATAATGGTTCCAAAGTGACTTATTTAGAGGATATGGTGGGGATGGGTCGCAATCATATCAACCAATAGGTTTTAGACATGTTTAGGTTACCATTTCACCCTTATCATTAAGATTTAACTCTAAGTTAAATAATTTAACTTTTACCGTATCTTCTTGTATTTTTACATTATATGGTTTATAAACATACAATATACAACCAATAGAACCCCAATTGGGTCATTAATGTTATATATATTATTATATAGGTCTTTTGGTAGAATATTTCAATTTTAGGACTATTATATCAATTAGTAATATAATATTTGTTTTAAAAACTATTTTATGTCAGTTTTGACACTCTTTGGTATTTATTTTTTTGATAAAATAAAAACAACATTATTACTTCTAAAAAATACATTTAATCAATACTAACATGTCATATTCAAAATGAAAATTCGTGGATTTCATAAAAACATTTAAATCATATTTATTGTAAAATTTATAATACCATTTGTTTGATTCATTCATTTATAAGGTAATTATTGCATCATCATTGTGTCATTAATATTTTTAATTATTTAATCTTAAAAATTATATATAAAATACCATTATGCGAAAAATGATTCTATACTTCTAAGGAATATTTATAGTCGAATTTATCTTTTGTATAACCCTATATTAAAAATGGTTTAGTTATTAAACATTGATTTTAACTCTTTTAACTCTTCATTATAAAAAATAATAATAAATGTCTTTATATAATCTAAGTGGACCTAAAGGGTCATATTTTATACTTAAGGGTGTTTTTTTCTAATTTCAATTATCCAATAGAATTAGGTCATGTGTTACGGTAACAATAATGTCATTTTTACCCTTAATTACCATATTTACTTTTAACCATGGTATATAAAAGTAAAAAGTTACTATTCACCAAAAATTATTTTTATCTTATTAAAAAAAATTTACTCCTGTATTAACTGTGTCTCTTGTATTTTAGAAATTCAACTCACAGGAGTGGTAAAATTATGTTTTATGTAAATTTGGAAATGCTTTTAGGAGGTGGGTAAAAGACGGTAAAAGTTCGATAAAATTTTTATATATCTAAAATTATTATAAACTGAATCCAATGAATTAAATTAAATTTATATAGGTATTATTAATATATTTTGACCTAAAATATGTTTAAATAAAATAAATAATTATTTAAATAAAAATCGGGATTTAAACAATAACTCAGTTTTTTCAATATTCATCAAAAATTGAATGTTTTCAGAAAAATACCCAAAATTCACCCTAAGCTAATTTCAATATTCCAAATCAAAAAATGATATCTATTTTACCAAATTAAAAACATCTAAGTTCAATTTATTAATTTAAATGTAATTCTTGTTGTCAAAACCAAACAGCGTATTTTTAATAAATAATAACTATCAAAAGATTGACACTTGTTCATGTCGAATTTCAATGTAAAATTACATAAAATGACCATAAATGGATTAAATGGTAAAAATATAATCTATTTATAATTCAAAACCATTAAAATTTTTAATTTAAAACTATAAATTATTTTGATTTAAAAATGCATTTTCAATTAAAATATAGTATTTTTCACTATTCACCCAAAAATGAAAGTTATCAGAAAAACACCAAAAATTTATTGAAACAAAATTATTATTTCCTAATTCTAAAGAAGATTATTATTCAAATTTAATATATAAAAGTTTCACATATTGGATTTAAAAAAATCATTCTCCCTTAAAAGGCGATAAAATTTAATTTTTTTAAAAATACTTCTTTTATCGGAAAAAATGTATTTGTTATTAAATTATTTATAAGA
Organism: Viscum album; assembly: GCA_963277665.1. Lineage (NCBI taxonomy): Eukaryota > Viridiplantae > Streptophyta > Magnoliopsida > Santalales > Viscaceae > Viscum > Viscum album. The sequence goes on from OY728128.1 coordinate 493,588,678, forward strand.
AACTCATAATATAGATTCTAAAATTATAAGGATTATATAAAGTTCAGAATTCAGTTAATACTATTCATGACATCTTCTAGACGGCTAGTTTGGAAAGTCGTGGTGCGCTTGAACTCAGTGTTGCGTGAAGTGCAAGTTATTGAATTATTTTGAAGAAATAACGTACTATGTAATCTTGGGGTGTTATAAATGTTTCATCTCTCTCGAAGCCACTTATTTTAACTCATGGGTATGTTTTTAAATTTATTTCCTTGTGATGAATTGATCATGAATTGGCTGGTTGTGAATTTCTTGGAACCTTCTATGGTGATGGTTTTGTAGATTGAAGAAATTTTTATAATAGGGTGTTTTGAATATTGTGCTTTTAATATTGGTTTTTAAATATTGATTTTAAAAAGGCTATTTTTTTGGATTGTTGGCACCTTAATTTGATTAGATTTTTTTCAATGAAAAGGTATGCTTTAATGAATTAAATGTTTCTATTAAATTGGATGTGCTATGTTTTTAAAGGAAATGTCAGTTTTATAGAAGTGGTTTATTTTTTTATTTGATATATTTGGAATAAATGGTGTTTTTGTGAGATAATGCTTTAAGGGCCCATAATAAAGAAAAAAGAACAATTTTTGTTCAAGGATAGTGAACTTAGGTTGGGGTTTGTGTTATTGAGACACAAGGTAATTGGTTGGCAGTCTGCTCATGAGTAGGGAACTATAAAACGAAGCATCCATGTGTGGGTGTGTGGTGAAATATGGAATGGGTTTGTTAAAGTGATAATATAAATTGGTTTTAAACATTCATTTAAAATTTTCTAGAAAAAAATAAATTGCAAGAAATTGGTTTCATTTACCTTAAATTTCACATGATTATGATTTGTTTTTGAACTTGTTATATCTGGTTATAGAATATTTTGGTAAATAGCTTCTTATAATCAAAATTATATTAATTTCACACTATTCAATCCTAGTGTTGTGAGTAGGGAAGTCATTGGAGATAAAAATACTATGCTTTATACTCACCCTACTTTGGAACATCGGTTCTTTTTTAGATGCAATCATCAAGGATAGGGAAATGGTAATGTTTCATGAGTTTTTAGCACTACCTCATAATACAGAGGTTGTTCAGTGATTGTGGAGATCAGTGCTTGTAAAGCATGGAGTCACGTGGTCTCTTGAGAGTATATAGTTGTTTATCTGATGTGTACATTGATCCAATTTTGGTCTTCTACTTTTTAAAATATCGATGCGGTTTTTATATACATGAATTTAGTTTATTGTCAGCATTTTTTCATGCTTTATTTAGTAAATGGTTTGGTTATGTTTTGTTGGTTATTGTTTTTTATTAATGGGTAAATCATCCACCACATGTATTATAAACCTTTCAGGAATTATTTCCAACCTTTGTATTTTGGGGATGTCTCTAAAGGCCTAGTAATGACTCGTTGTACTACCAATCTAATGAGAATTAGCAGGTCATTACAGAAATAATATGGAAGTAGATAACTATAAATTTTATTATGCTAAAATATATATTTGTTTAGCTGATTGATTATACTGGCCACTTCATCAAAATATAACACATTTTATATCACTATTAAGGGATGTGGTTTAAGTGGAGAAATTTTTTCACAATGGCATTAGATGTGAGGTAAAACTTTAAGAGATTATTTTCAAACTAAAAAAGGTTAAAATAGTGGACAATTGTACTCTCATTTGGGAGATTAACCTATTGGAATATTATAGTGTTGTACATGCACACTACTAGAAATTGAGTTATTTAGAATCGAATTTTTTTGATTGTACCGCGATGGAAAAGGTTATTTACAATGGGGCCCCATCACAATTGACCTGCTGTAGAAAATTCCATCACAAGTAGTTTCTATGAGATTTTCAATAAACCTATTCAGATGGGAAAACCTACCCCTTATAAAAGGAAAAAACTAATGAAAATTAATATTAATAGAATGTAATAATAATAATAATAATAAAATATAAGTAAAAAAAATTATAATAATGATAAATAATAATAATATAGTAATAATAATACTTTTCTTATAACTATACGTAATATTAATAAAATAAAAATATAAAATCATATTAATAATTCATTAAATATTATTATTATTATTATTAAATAAAATAATAATAATAATAAATGTAATAACATTATAAAAACCACATTATTCAAAAAATAATAATAAAATAATACTATAATAATAAAAATAATAATTTTAATAGAATCAAAAAAATCATTAAAAAACTAGGCAAATAATAATGTAATAAAATATTAAAACATTAAATAAATAAAAAAATATTACAAATTCAATATTCATAATAACATAAAAACCCCATTATATAGAAATATAAATATATAATATTATCAAAATGACATTCAACTATTTTATCATAAAATTTAAATATAGCAATGAGGGTGATGGTATTCTAAAAGAAATTGAAGAGTTAGAAGAGATGGTGGAGGAACCTCCATCTCTAAAACACTAGTAAGGCATCACATGTATTCCCTTCATTTGGTTGTTCTAATACTATTACCATCAAAACATTTCCTTTTTTCGCTTCTTATTGTCGATAGTGCTCTTCATACTCCCTATAAACACTATATATAAGCGCACTCTGAGCTCTCATTATCTCCAGATTCTATGCATCAGATTATGATGACTCTTTAAGAGCTCTTCTTGAGTAGCACACTGACATATCAATGGTACCTTAATAACTCTCAAAAATCAATCGATAGCAAATACTAGAAACTAGGCCACTCTCAAAGGAATATTGGGTCGCACACTTGCATATTACCTCATGAAATCATGTTGCACTAGTCAGATTAACCATATCATCCAAAATCTCAGTTAGTGTCTAAGACATCGTAGCCTCATATTACTCCTTCAGTTGAAATTTAAAATTTAAATAGTTATAATATTATTTATTGTTAATTTTAAAGCTCAAAAATTATACTAACCACAATATGACTCTAGCGGTCACCAATAAAATCTCTCACTACTAGAAATCTAACCTTTTCCAACACTTCTATACCAATGGTTCGTAAAAACCGTTGGTATAGGTTCCCTTTCCCAATAGTTTGGCTAAACCGTCAAGAAATCCCACTTTGAGGCCACTTTTCCCAACGGTTTTCCCAAACCATTGGGAAAGGGTATGGAATTCCCAACGGCTTGGCCAAACCACTGGGAAAGCCCACATTGTGGCCACCTATCCCAACGGTTTGACCAAACCCTTGGGAAAGGTCCCCCACAAATGAACCTTGCACCCAGAATCAAAATCCAGAATCAAAATCTATACCAATGGTTGTCAAAACCGTTAGTATAGACCTATTCCAATGGTTTTGACAACCGTTGGTATAGATCCTTTGATTTTTTATCATTTCTTCTTACCCAAGACATTATATTAATCAAAATTTAAAATAATTATTACAATACACATATATATATATGTACTTATATTCACAAAAGTCATGTTAGGTTAGTGGTTAAGTTGCTCAATAATAAACTAGGGGTCCTGAGATCAAAACCTAGCGAATGTTTTTTTTGAAATACATATACCAACGGTTCCATAACCGTTGGTATAGATTTTCATATTAACTATACCAATGGTTTCCAAAACCGTTGGGATAGGTCTATACCAACGGTTTTGGGATATCCATTGGTATAGACCTATCTCAACGGCTTACTTGGAAATGGTTCTCCAAACCGTTGTTATAAGCTATACCAATGGTTTGGAGACCTATACCAACAGTTCCAAACCGTTGGTATAGGTTAGTTTTCCAGTAGTTTCTACTGACAAGATCACAATACAACATCCTATAATCAACAATCTTCATAATATCTGTCATTTCAAATTCCTATATAAATATATTTAATTTAGATTACATTTAAAGATACGAAATTAATTAAAAAAAGGTATATTCCATGTGTTCCCATTCAGTACTGAATTAATGACTACCAGATCGATATGTCATATCATATCAATCCCGATTATGTCTACCATCTGATGATCACCTATGAAAACAACCACCCATCGAGTGTGAAAATAATCCAACCCAAACCTGAGATGAAATGTAATCAGGTTGGTGGTCGCAACAAAACTGATCAAACTCGGTGACTCCTACTTTCTACATTTCCTTCCTCCTCAAATTGTGAAAAATATTACGACATTGATCACACATACAACCCTCTCATGCCATCCAGATAGATTCATTAATGCTATCATAGATGGGATACCATAAAACCTAGTAAAATATTATAATATGAAGCTATTAATATAATAAATTACAGAATAATTATTATTTATTAATATAATAAATATGATCAGACATACAATGATAAACATCAATGGGTATTTGATCCTATATAACCCATGCCACTAGAATATAATTTCACAATATATCACTCCCCTGTCCAATTTATAGATGAGAAAAAATATGAATGAAATAAAAAATAATCAATCATTATTATATAAAGTAATTAATGATAATTAACGAAAATTGACTAAAATACACAAGTAATAATACCTCTGCATGCATGTATAAAATCAAATATGTGGACGTTGTTTGGGGATAGGGTCTAGAATCATCAATCAAAAAGAACCATGTCCCTTCTTATTCATTGTTGAACCACCAGAAGTTTGAGGGTCAGATGAACCAATTCCATGCTCATCATCAGTTTGATAAACCCCTATAACTCATGAAACATATCTATGTCCATCTGAAACATGGATGACTGTTGTAATTAAATAGTTGAATAAACTATTATATATAGATATATATAATAAATAATTATTACCAGTATTTAACCATTTCATTATTCATCTCTATTCTGATCTTTTTATATGATGTTGTCAATGTCTTCATATTCCACCATATTATCATCAATTTCATTGGAGTTTCAATTTCATCAACACTTTTCATTTCAAATTCATTTATTACATCAATAACATCTTCATCCACCGGTACCCTTAACTATGTGGTGACATCACCGATATTCATGTCTCTTTGTGGAAGATATGGATTTATATTAATATATTGAAAGTATTCAACTCCATGAATGTCATTAGAACCAAATTCATGTGCAATACACAAATTTTCATTATATTTCATTTTTTATGATCCACCAATCACCCAAATTTCTTGAAGTAACAATGTAATTTTTATAAAAAAAATTCTTTATTTATATCCCAATAAAAAATGGATCATTTACTACAAGAAGAATTTTATATTTAATATCAATGATTTAATGGATTGGATGAACTTGCAAGCCTCTCTCAGTACACAACCACTGATATTTAATTTATTTTGTAACTCTGTTCGAGATTAAATATTTCATTTATATATTCTAGCATGTGGTAAAAGTAAACATGAATTTACCTATGATGATATGCCCACAATAAATCACAATTATTCATTTTTTTAATTATTCCCCATATTCAGGGGTATGAAATCAAAAACCATTTACCACATATTCATTATAAGACATAACCATTTTGGATGGTAGGATAATCGATTAAAAAATTGATAATAAATTTAATCTCCAAGTTTTGATACTAGAAAATTTGTAAAATATATATCAGAATAAAATGTAACAAAAAATTTTTATATTTTAAACCATAAATATATTATTTTATTAGGTTTTTAAAGTATTTTGAAAAATTATCTTTCTGACGTTCTTCAAAAGAAGCTTCTATAATTTTTAGAATCTATATGTTGAAATTATAATCATATAAACTAAAAATAAAATAATATTAACTTAATGTAAAAATTTTATATAATTAGTTTTATGAGCATTCATTATACAAATGGTTCCATTTTTCATTTTTAGAAGAACTTATGGATGAATTTTTTGATGTTCATTATCTACATGTGATCGTACATGAACTCTAAAAAAGCAAATTTTTTGTTGATTAAAAACTGATAATTCATTTCTCATTTAATCAAAATCATTTCCCTCATTATGACCCAAGTAGTTGTTTTTTGAGCGATTTTTCATTGAATATAATGAGATCATAAATAAGTTATTTCCTCATCAAAATAAGATTATACAATTTATCCTTCTATTGATGTTTTGTGGAATATTTTTTATTCAATTTATGGATGCATCACTCAAGTGGGTACATCCTTCAAAACAATATCAGAACTACGCTTTTTTTCATCATGCGAGAAATATAATATCAAATGTTCCCTCTGAGTCAAATAATGTTGGTGGGATGATGATTCCTGTTTATATAAAATTAAAACAACATATTATTGCATCATACACTGTGAATTTTAGTCTATTTTATCCATTCATATGTATTAAAAAATATGATATGACTATTTGTTAATCCAAATATTATAATTAAACAATACACTTAATCCAATCAGTAGAATTCTTTCCATTATAACATGATATTATGTCTATTTAATCCAATAAATGATCATTTTTGACCCATCATCCCATATTGGAAACAAAACAAGCTAAAATTCAAAAATATGCAATCCACTAAAATAATAATAATTTATTAACATTGGACGGTGTATATGATTCTTTTGGCATAATTAACTTCTATGATCTAACATTTTCAAACAGTTCAATTTTTGGTCACCTTCAAATTTGGAAAAGATCTAATTGTAACTTTAAATTTACATTGGCCTTCCATGGTGTATCCAAAACATTATAATATATATTATCAAAATAGACTTTTCTAATATTCATGCTTTATAACATTTTAAGGACCAATAATTTAGGCCAATATGTTAGATCCCAAGAAAATACGCCATTTTATAAAAATATGTTCCTTCCCAAAGCCGTCAATTTTTATGTTAGTCAAAATGTAATGTAATGTAATGAATAGAAAATATATTTTCACTCCATTGCTAAGAACTGTTTTAGTGGTTCATCCTTTTCAATTATTCATTTTCTAATTTGATATTTTTTTCCTCCTAAAAGGATGATTGGTTTGAATGATTTTTTGATATTAGTCGAAAAAAGGGTTTTCATCCATTAATGAGAATAAATTCTTTGTTGTCTCTCATACAATATAGAAATAGTTTTGGATCATGTGTACTCCAACAAGATAACATTCGAAATGTTGGGATGTCACTAATTTTCTATATCAATGTAGTTTTTAGTTGGATTTTTTTAAAAAAAACCATATGTTATAGAAGCATTACTCGATAGAAATTTGAACTCCTTAATAAATAACATCAAATACAAATCGATATTCTCTTTCTGAAGTCCTATAATTAATATGGTCTAAAATATGTATTCTCCCTTCATTAATATCCAAGAATGTAAATTTTACAGAGTTATATAGAGAGGATAATAAAAATATTTACTACCATAAGAACCAAGTGGACAGTAACCGTCAGTTGAAAGGCTATATCACACATTTCATTCTTATAACAAAAAACATGGATGCAATTTGTCAAAATATTTCGGTTAATCCATATCAAATATATGATTTATGCTTTTACAAGTAGAAATATTGGTTTTTTTCCATGAAATCAATGACACTATTATGAGATATAAATAAATATTGTATTCTAGGTATAAGAGGGAAATAACTCACCAATTTTACAGCTTTCAATACAGAAATCCATAGTTTGGCCTCTTTAAAACCTAATTATCCACCCGTACGAAAACTATCCCATGGATTATTTTCATTATCATATATGTGGCAATCACTTGATCAATTAAAAAGCTTCTGAAAAAAAGACCCAGATTCGGAATCATCCTCTTTCTCTCATAGAAATTTATATGTAAAAGATTTCCTACATATAACAGTGTTTTAACAAAATAGAATATCAGATCAAGGGTGGTATTTTACATTTCACAATCAAATTTAATAGACACAAATAATGAAAACTCGTCAAATATTCATATTTTTTATCTAGGATATAAAGCATCCTTAGCAGGCCACAGAATCATACAAAATAGAGGTCGTTCCAAATATTAAAAATAATCAATATTATCTTGAGATTCAGTTTTTGAAATGATGTACATGTCCTATCATTAATAAATTCGGCTACTGTGATGGTTCAGAAAAAAATTTATTAATATCTTCTTGGGGGATTTATTCACCATGTTCAAACCAAAATAAAAAATCTATTTGAAAACCAAAACATAGTAGATTACCCCCCATATTGTAAAATGTTTCAAACATCCTCTAACCACATTTTTTACATAGACAATTAATTGTCCCTTCTAAAACAAATTCTTATTATGATGATGAAAATGATAAGAATGATTCAAAACCTTAAAAACATACCTGATTTATACAAGAACTATTTTGATTTTTGTGCTGATTTATCCCAATGTGATCATATGATATTGGCTGTTGTCGATGTCATTGTTCCATATATATCTAAAAATATAAAATTGTTAGTTTTTTGTGATTCTTTTAATATAATAAAAACATAATCAATAAAATGGAAGAAGTGTTAATTATTCCAAATTATTCCATTTTATTAGTAGTTATTCATAAAAATTGAAAATTATTTCTATTTTTTTGTAATTATTGGTAGTTAGTCATTATTATTGTTAATAATTTCTAATTATTTATAATTATTTTTAATTACAGATAATCAAAGTTAATTACTACTAATTTCATCCAATGACTTCTAATCACTACTAATTATTAAAGATCAATACTAATTATTTCTAATTATTTATAATTATTAAAATTTATTACATAATATTAATAATAATTATTATTCTCTATTAATTATTACAATTTATTAGTAATTATTACAATTTATTTCTAATTATAACAATTTATAAAAAATTATTACTAACAATTACAATTTAATATCATTTAGTACTAATTACCACTATTTATTACTAATTATCACTTTGTATCACTAATTACCTCAATTTATGACTAATTACCTCTATTTAGATATTATCACTAATAATCGCTAACAATTACAAATTATTGCTATTTATCACTAATTACCTCTATTTATGACTAATTATCTCTAATTATAACTAATTACCACTAATTATCACTATTCACCACATATTATTATGAGTAATTAATTCGATTTATTATTAATTACCTTTAATTATTACTAATTACTACTAAAAATAACTAATTGCCCTTAAATATTACTATTTTCCGCTAATTATTTCTGATTATTCCTAATTTTTATTAATTGGTACAAATTATTACTGATTATTAATCATTATTTCTGTTTATTATTATAAAATTGTAAATATTAATAATTATTACTAAATATTAATATTTATTACAAATTATTTGTAATTATTAATATTTATTACTAATTATTACTAATTACAACTAATTATTACTAATTACTAATAATTATTTCTATTTTTTACAAATTATTAATACTTTCTACTTTTTTACTGATTATTAATATTTATCACAAATTATTAATACTTATTACATTTTATTACAATTTGTTAATAATTATTAATAATTATTACTATTTAATAATAATTACCCCAAATTATTCAAAATTAATACTATTGATTACTAATTATTACTAATTGTTACTAATGTTTATTAATTTTTACGAATTATTATTAATGGTTACAAATTATTACAAATTAATACTATTTATTACTATTAATTAATTTTTATTACTAATTATTTCTAATTATTAATATAAATTACAAATAATTACAATTTATTACAAATTACCAATAATTATTACCAATTTATGCTAATTCGTTCTAATTACTATTAATTATTACTATTTATTACTAATTGTTAGTTTGTTTAATAATTATTACTATGTACTAGTAATTACTACTATTTCCCTCTATTAATTACTATGTAGCGATATTTATTATTAAATACTACAAATATTTTCAATCTTTAACTATTTATAACAATTTATTACTATTTATGACTACTTAAATATATTAATAACTATTTATTACAATATATTACAATTTATTACTTATAATTACTATTTAGTACTAATTTTTAATATTTATATCCATTTCCTCTCATTTATTACTAATTACACCTACTTATTACAAATTATTGATAATTATTACTAATTACAACTAATTATTACTAATTACCGCCAATTATTTAAAATTATTATTAATTAGAGAAAATTATTACTAATTATTATTACTTATTCCTAATTATTATTAATAATTACAAATTATTAAAAATTATTACTAATTATTACAAAATATTACTAATTATTACATATTATTAAAAATTATTAGTATTTATTAATATTTATTACTAATTATAAACATTTACTACAATTTATTAATAAGTACAACTAATTTTTACTAAATATCACAAATTGTTACTAATAATTTTTACTTACCATTATTAATTACCCAATACATCTAATTTTTTTTAATTTATTCCAATTTACTAAAAAGTATTTCTAATTAAAACTAATTATAATTAATTTATAATAATTCTAACTAATTACTACTACTTAATTATAATTAATACCAATTACTACTAATTAAGATGAATAAATAGTAATTACAACTAATTATTAATAATTAATACTATTTACACCTTGTTATTATTAATTAATTATAGTTGAACAGAATTATTACAGAATAAATTGTATTTACATATAAATAAATAGAATGAAATATTAATGAATTAATATATTTGTAAAAATAAATATAACAAAATAAAACTATCTAACTATAATTTAATTTAGTGGGTGCTAATTAAAAACTATTATAACTAATATGAAATAAAAAATATGAACCAAAAATATAACAAATAGATAAATACCTTAAAATAGAATCATTTGTATGATACATGACTTGAAAAATGCTCCACTTTAAAATATGGAACATTCAAAAAATATTAATAGAAAAATATGCTTATAGAGATGTACAGAGGAGTTGAGGGAGTTGAAAAATGGGAAAAATTTGATGGGGGAATATATATAGATTATAATATTAGCGATGGGACCCGTTTCAAATGGTAACCCCTTTATTACATTAGGACAGCGATTAAAAATGTATTTATGACGTGTCACATCACAGATACCTACCAGCCGACAGATCATTTTCTACAGGACCCATCGCAAATGCTAGCGGTTAAAAACAAATTTTCAGGGAGTCCCATCGAAAATACTTATTTTCGGATATAACATTTGAGACAATAAATAAATCCCATCACAAATTCTAATAACCACCAATGGGTATTTGTGGTTAGAACATGGTCGTGTCGCAAATTATAGCACCCGAAGGCCTATTTGCTAATGGACCCTTTCCCTTCGCAAATTGCCCAATACAAATAATGACTTTCCCCTTGTGGTGGGACAACATTGGAAATCTGGTGCAAGGTATATAGATGGTTAAAATGATGTTATGATTTCATTTTCTACAGTGGTGGAGGGAAGAGCACCCAATGGATAGGAATATGCTCTCAAGGAAGTGCTCAAGTGCTTCATTATCTATATTGAAATACTTTTCACCTGCATGGTATATTCAATTGAACAACAATGGTGTTCTGAAAATTTTTTATAATGGGAAACCATTAGTGGATTTACAAGAACCCTTAGCACATAGGCAGTTATGGATACCATAGAATGATACATAGAATTGGTTGGGGATCTGCTTCCCAATAAAAGTCTGCATTTTGGAATTAATTACAAAAATTAGCTAGGCTGGAGGATATGGATCCCATGATAGGAGAGATTGTATCATCATTGTAGTGAAATACATGTGACCCAACCATGTGCTCAAGGTAGAGGGATAGGTTGGATGCATGCATTTCTATATGTAGTTGTGGTGGAAAGGCTGGACCATCAGCTGTTTGAGTTATGATTCTTGTATCTTCCACGATTTCAAGTGAATTATATGACATAAAAGCCTATCATTCCTTCATATCAGCTGGTTGAGAATTATTAATATATTTATTGATAGAGTCCTTGTGTTGGATCATATTGATCGATAAATCATGGGAATGTGATCAAACGACATATGTCTTTCTAATGGGTGTTCCCTTGTGGTTGGTGAGTTCAATTTACTATGGGAATTTTTTGTGCATGTGATGATAACTAGTATATTGATATTGGTAATGGACTAGTTGTTATCATACAGATAACACATTGATTGTTACTATATGAGAGTGTCCTTAAAATCTCCAGTGCGTAGAACTCACGTTTTCCCTAGAGAATGGGATATCCAAATAGGTTGGTTAGGGACAGATCATATGTGATAGGGGGAGCTCAAAGACCATATAGTGTGTCTTCTTCTATATTATTAGGTTGTGGACCATGATGTCATTACTCTTGTGGTGGAATAGTCATATGATGTGTTTCCTAAGGATTACTCTAAGCTTTCACCCATGAAAATGTTTGAGTATAAGATGGAACTAATTATTATAGATGTTATATTTTATATCCCAACCTATTGGACTTAAGGAAAATATCACCAACATATCAATAAATATACCGAGGTGTAGGAGGATAAGGTGTTCATCCATTCATATATCTAACATTTGGTTTTAATGGTTGACATATATAAAAAAGGTAACATAAAATTTTTGTTTTGTATTGATTATTTAAAATTGGTTAAGATGAAAATAATTAATGAGTTTCTAATTATACATATCATTGATTTTTTACCATCTAATGGGATCTCATGTGTTCTCGAAAATTGATCTCATTACCAGGTACCATTAGTTGATAGTGATGCTTTCTGATATACCACACACTACATTATGAAGATGGTAAGATTTATATGAGTTCACTGTGATGCCTTTTGGAATATAAAACTCTCATGCAGTGTTTATGGAATTGATCAACTACGTCATTACCTCATACATAGATCATTTAATAGCTGAATATTAGTATAACATCTTAGTGTGCACACATACTCATGAAAATAATTCCACACATCTTGAAATATTTTTGAGTACATCCATATATAATAAGTTATGTTCAAATATATCCATCTGTTATTTGATGATCGATGAGCTACATTTCATGGGACCTATAATCTTAGCGGATGATGTGTATTTAGAACTAGAAAAGGTTCATATATTTATTTCATGGAAGTATCCCATGAATATTTTTGATATTCAAAGATTTTTGGTTTCAATGGATATTTACAAAAGTTAATCAACGAATATTCTCTCATAGAAAAACCAATTTTAGGCTGGACCAAGAAGGGTGTCATGTTTTAGTGGCTGGAGACATATGAGAATCCCTTCATAGAGTAAAATAAATATATAACCACTACAATTATATTTATATTAACAAACTCAGGTGAGGAGTATAACTTTTTGGTGGAATCTCAGATCAAATTTATTGATGTATTGATGCAAAGAAAATAACTTTTAGAATATAGATTAATTTAGTTTAGGACCATCCACGTAATTATACTACGCACAATCTTGAGTTACCTATAGTAGATTATTACTTTTTAAAAATTCCATATTTATCTTCGGGATGACATGTATATTTTTTTTACAGATCATATGAGGCTTAAATATATCATTTCCTATCTTAATTCAATTATTTAGTCGAATATAAGGGTTTAGTACAAGTACTTTTTTTATTTTTTTGAAATACTACACAAGATAAGGGAAACCCTATTTCAGTCAGGTTGGGTCATAAGATAGGGAGTCATTTGGTTCATAAATCTATTTCTGAATATAGGGTGATTGTTCTTTTCTTCGATGCATATTGGTTTCCAGGAGGATCAAGAGTTGATGATAGTCATGAACTTTTCCCGTGATCATTGTCTTCTAAACTATGTTAAGATGACATATGGTGGGGTTTTAGAATGAATGTCCATGTGATATTTATTTGTAGGCGGTGAGATGCCTTCCAATTGGATTATTGATGAGGTTTAGATTATCCCTGGTTAAGGACATGTTGTTATGCCTCCTTGTATGGAGGAAGAGCTCATTAATGAGTTCTATTCCACAATAAGGGTAGTGCCCCAAAGATTGACTACAATGTATCAGGATATTTATTAATATTATATACAGACACGAATGAAATAGTATATTGATGATTTTGTTACATGATGTTAAACTTGTCAACAGGTGAAGGCTGACCAATAAATACCTACAAGTCATTTATTGAAAATACAAATTCAACAAAGGATATGTGGTGATATGACCATGGATTTTTTGTAGTTCATTTTAGGTAGCCATGATGGAAAAACTTATTTTTTTGATTTTGGATCCGATTTAATTTTTGACCCATTTCTTGCGTATTTGGGAGACCTTTTCCATCAAACATTTTTTTGAAATCCATAATTGGGATATTATAAATTTTCATGGGGTTCTATGGAATATAGTTCTATATTTTGATCGACATTTTACATTACATGAATTGAAATAGTTTTCTAAAGTGTTGAGTACTCTAGTGATTTTGAGTTTTTATTTACACCCACTAATAGACTATCAATGAAACCATAGTACTTAGGTACTCAACGACATTTTGATGTTATGCATCATAGACATTAGTTTGTACATGTAGAAATATGTATCACTCATTTAAAATTCATATAATAATAGATATTCATAAAAAATTAAAATTAAACACCATGAGGAGTTCAATTATGATTCAGATAGATCACTCTTGTGTTTGATAGAATTATGGGAATCCATGTTTTTTGGACCATGTACCCTATAAATGATGTCCTATAATAATCAAATTATTTGAAATCATATTGCTTTGAAATATAGTAGATATAATTCATATTTTAAATGATGTCATTGATGAATACTAATTAACGAGGATGACCTTGTGTTCCTTTAGGTGTCCCTGATATTGCATCACCATCATATTCAGAAAAACTAAGTAGGAAAATATGTATGTTAGGAAATTTGAGATTATTAAAAGAATATCTATGGTGTCACATCAATTATAATTTCCATAATGATAAAATTAAATGAATGGTATTTTTCATTTTCAAATGAATTTGAACTATCATCCCAACACATATAATTTGTTGAACGTTGATGATGTTGATCAATATAATGATCTGCCCTTTGTGGAGTTCTGGTTCATGTTGTGGATTATACTACGAATTGTTTGTGGGGTAATGTCATACCTTAAGTATGAGTGTTATGGTATCATGTTAACATTAAGGGCGAATCATGGGAGTGATATATAAATATTCAGGCCTAGTGGGATTTCCATTATATATTATACTCATATAAATAACTAGGAGAGAAACATGAGGATGAGATGTTATAAGGTGAAGAGTTTGTATGATCCCAACAATTTGAGGAGGTATTATCTAGTTTACGCTGTAGTTAACTCCCATTAATACATTTATTGATTTGATTACTAATATTGTATGAGTAAATAACGGTTTTCTGGTGGTTCATGACACAAAAATGGTTAATAGTGGCCAATCAATGTAGTGCACACTATTAGGGCATGGTTAGTACAAAATGTGTTCCATAACAATTCAGCATGTAGGGATGGTTCAAAGTTGAAAAACACTAAAAAATGCATACTAGAAACCATTAATCCATATGTATTGCCAAATAAATTTACTCAACATGATTTGAAAAACCATTCGGACTAAAAAAAAACTTTTTCAACCTTTGATTCTATTTAGATATAGGAGGAATCACATTTGGTGCATTGTTTGGCCATCATTTTTTATAATCATAACACACATTATCATGTAGTGATTTAAAATCCCCACCATGAGAGTTATTTTGTAGCTTTAATCCCATTTACACCTATAGCATGAGGGTCATGAACCAGGAGCTCCTATGCTTACCAAGGGTGTTTCTCCATTAATATTTAGTCATTTAAAGATCCAGTGGTTGGGATTTTATGCTCTAGGTGAGTTGACCACTCCCCTTAATTCTATTTTTATAGGTGAATCATTGGGCTTTATGTTAAATATTTTCAATAAATTTAACACTTGAATTCATTCATATTGAAAGATATGGAGTTGAGTGTTGACTATTATAGAATCATGGGTTGTGTTTGTGTGAGTTGTTGTATATGAACATTAGGTAGGTTGTCTACAAGTTATATCTCATTGTATTGAAATTTATTTATGTGTATATGGCTATGTATTATTTTTGTTGTGATATGAATTTAATTAATTTATATGAAATGATAAATTTGATGTCTAAATTATGTGTTGGTCCATTCACATACCTTGTTGGGTACATTGATAAATAGTAGACCGGACCTATTCCCATCCATTGGGTGTGCCACTCCCATGGACATGTAAATTGAGTTTTAAAAAATTTAATATAAATCATTATTAGATTTAAAAAATAATAATTTTTTTCCCTAGTGAAATTTTGTAATGGGTAGATTGGATTAATGTCTAAGGTTAAATGGGGTTTTAGATAAATAATCAGAAAAATGATCAAATGGAAAAGGCCACGTCCATGTTATAAAATAGAATGAACATATGTTGAATGGACTTGGTAATGAATAAATGGTAAAATGGGCTGGTTATGGAATTGAGTTAAATATAATGAAATTGATATCACACAGTAATAATGGTGAAATGAATTTTTTAAACCCATTATATTGTAATGTGTCAAAAAATACATGTCTATTCATCCATGTTGAATGTGTATTAATGGAATTGTTAGTAATGAGGGACAACTTGGTTACCTAAAAATGGTAATATTTTTATTGTATGAAATTCTTATCATTAAATTATTATGGATAGACATGATCTTCAGAATCCTATAATTGATATGATGGACATAGAATTCTGTATTCTTAGCGAGGGACCCAATACAGTAAATCAAGAACTAAAGCATATCCTATGATATGACTAAAAGGATTAGAGAACCTAGATTTATGAATTTGAAATGTTTAATGAATTACCATAGTTATTTAAGTGACATTTTGTATATTTTTTATTATTTTCATTAAATTTAAGCATGTTTAAAGTAGTTTAAGTGTAATTATATGGAAGGATAAAATCAAAGGTGACATATGGAAAATAATAAAAATTTTAACTTGGAAACATATTTACTCATATCACCGTTGTCATTGTTAACATTCACTCAAACATACACTATTACAGTAATTTGATAATATATATCATTCATCATTGGTGGTGTCTGGTTGAGTTGTACTGACACCACCATGGGCCAGTGTTTAGTAACTATGTAGAGTAAATGGTTATTGGACGGGATAAGAGAAAAGACCCTATGTTAGATGGTTATTATGAGATTCGGGGTGGAGAATGGATGGGAGATCTAGGGATGACCTCAGGTACAATTTCTTCAATGGTATTAGGTTTTATATATCATTTTCTCTTTGTAAAATGATACTACTATAATATCGAATGGTTATTTTTGTGGTTGTGAGAATTTATCCATTTTCATGAATTTATTATATGATGTCTGGTAGTTTGTTATTAATATTTTTTGTTTTTAATTTTTTTCAAAAAATTTTACTCTAATAAATAGGGTATTATGTCCCCAAAAAACTCATTATTCCCTCTCTACATATCAAAAGACGTTGTAATAATAGTAGGCGTTATTGAGAACCTTTTTTGCAGCCGCTGGGGGCACTGGATCAGTGCAACCCAATGATGGGTGTTACAAATGAAATTATAATTTATTATAAAAATTATATATAACAATGATATGAGTTATATGTGAATTAATATTTTATGAAATATGAAATGTTTATAAAAAGTAGTGAAAACATAAGTCCATTAGAAATATGTCTGTAGGAAATGTAATATAACAGTTGGAATAGTGATCAGATCATTGAGATTAGTATCCTAATCATCTGAATAATATTATCACATATGTATGTTTGAAATAATGTATATGTATTAGATGAATAGAAAATATTTCATATTTATGTAATTATTCACGTAGATTCATGTTTTAAAAATTTTCAAACCAATTATTGTATTTTTATAACATCATATAAGTATTATATCAATTTTTTATAAAAAATATATAGAGATGAAATGAAATTTACATTCCAATTGTGTCTATATAAACAAACATTATTCTTCATTATAATTATAACATAATTTTTTGAGACTATTATAAATCCATTATATGCCCACGAAATGATGATAATATTAAAAAAAATATTTTTCATATAAATTTAAATTTTATTGAAAAATAATGTACAAAATAAATAGAATATTTTTTCATAAAAATATATTTAATTTTAAATCTAAATGCCTATAAATGTATAGGGTGAATTTTTGGATTTTTTTTCAATAGTGGAATTTAAGTGAATAATAAAATATCACATAATACTATAATTTCCTCGCAATGAAAAATAACAAGGAAAATGAGTCATAGATGATTTATGCTGTCATTGTCTTAGAATTCCATGAATAAATTAATTTAAAAAGATAGAAAAATAAATTCTATTATTATTCTTGATCAAAAATAACAAACTAATATTAAAACAATAAAAAATGTCTTCAACACAACTTTTAACTACCACCCGTCACAAATCCTTATCCACATACATTCTATTACTTGTAAAATTACCTAAATATTATCAACTATCTTCTCATATCTCTAGAAATTAATGTAAAATAATTTGTCTTCTAAATAGAGAATCCAAATGCATAAATTCACCAGTCCTAGTAGCTTAGATTTTGTGGATACTTTATTACATGGGTATAAGAAACATGGAATGAAATCTTAATGGAAAAATAGTTTCATATTCATTGTATAATAGATATAGAAAGGATTATAATCCTACAATTGAAAACACAAATTACAACATAGTTTTTTATTTTAGAACACCTGTAGTATTTTTATCATTTACCTACATATCCATCATAAAACCCTTATTATAATCATAGTGAAAGGCATCATAAGAATAAGACGTGATATAATACTTTGTAAGGGTATTTTTACAATAGTTTATAACATCAATAAATTATAATAACCAATATAGTTGTTTAAATAAATGTAACACAATCCAATTACAAAACATCTTGAAAATATTCTAGTAGAAATAAATCGTGATCAAATAAATCCATATAAATATTCAAATGAGTTTGAAACATGACTATGTATATTATAAAATATCAAATAATCATATGAACTGTAATTAAATAAAACCATAATTATGAAATACATAATGTATTATGTCATAACTATAAAAATAAGGCCTCATGCAAGGATATTTTACATAAATGGGTAATTCCATAGGAAAAAACCCATGTGTGTTTATTTCATGACACCTACTTATGCATCAAGTGGCTATATAGGGCCCCACCTATTAGTAAGTCCAATGAATTTTTTCTAATAAAATGGGTAAATCCTAATGATCATAAACATAAATATTTATAAACTAGAATTTGAAATGTTAATACATTCCCCAATTAATAAACATACTCATAAATTATTCATAGTAATATGTATAATGGTATAGAAATAGTACATCCCAAGTAAAACTAATAATAGAATAAATTATTAAATAATATGTATGAATCATTACAATATATTCCCAGTGGAACAAATTTAAGATATTTTATTTATTGATGAATAGATATTCCATAAAATTTGGACTAAATATTTTCATAATTGAAAGAAAAATTTTACAAGGAATATAAAATTGTAAAAATAAAAATTAATGATTAATTGGAAAAACATTATTTATGATGATCCTTAAAAAAATTTAATGGAAACTTCAGTTAAATGGTTATTCATGATTCTGTAAAATTATGCACTTGGAAGGTATTTTAAAACAGTAACTTCAATAACATTTTTGGTAAAACAATAAATAACTACCTTCATTCGAATATTAAGAATATTACAATTTAAAAAAACTAAAATTAATCCAATGATAAAAAATGACTTTGGAAAATCAGTTAGATAAATAAAAAAATAATTTTGAAACATTTTTAGAATATATTTTCATGGAAAAAAAAAATACTTTCATCCTAAAAGAGATGTAATATTGTCTTTTATGAAAATCATTTCATTAATAATTTTTTGTTCCAAAGATCCGAAAACGATACAATTACCTGATAATTTTAATAAAAATCATAATATATGTAAATTCATGTTTTTATTGAGTGATATATCATAATATTAAGTAAGAATAAAATAAATCATAATCAATCTCAATAAATGATAATATTTTAAAATAATACATTACTCCTTTGCTAACATATGATTAATAAACCAATGCATATAATAACAGAAATTAAAATATCAAATACCATGATGAAAATGATATTATTGATAAAACATATCAATTTTTCAATATATAAACTAATGTGATGATCTATGTTCTTACTCTGGCCTATGTCTCATGGATGTAAAAGTGTCCAGAGAAACCCTTACCTTATGATCAAATTCCATTATATACATTGAAACATCATGTATAATAAATATACATTAATTATACAAATATTAAAAAAATTAAATTTATATTTCCTATAATATATGACTTTATTATGACTTTTTTGGGAAAATTTATTTACAATTCCTTGTAAAAAAAGTTTTGGTTATTAAAAGTGTTGTCTATAATTTAATTACTTATTTGGTATTTTGGTAATTTTACTCTGAGAATTGTTCCTTGATATAAAAAAACCTTTATATTAAATATATATAATTTATAATATTTTTATAATAATTTATAATAGTCCAAAATTGATATATATAGGAAAATAAGTTTACATGTTCATAGAGATGATATATCGTACATACTCATGAATGTTGTTTTATTCTTAATGGATGAAATAAAAAATGTAAATTATTATTAAAATTTATAGAATAATTATTATTATATATATAACTTATCTTAATAAAATACATCATTATTTACATCCATATAATAATTATATTATAAAAATTTACACATCACTATTCTGGTGGTGGTAGTCTACACATGTGAAAAAAGTGACATTATTGTTTCTTCAATGGATTAGAAGTTAATATTTTTGATGAAAAATAAGATTTATAGAATAATGGTTAGGTCAAAAATATCACAAATATTTATTATCAATATAAATACTACCATTAATGTAAATTATAAGTGAAAAATGAATCACATTGATTTGTGGGGCCGTAGTCTGACAAACACATGAGCGATTTAATCTTATACCCCAAATGAATAGAATGTGGGTAAGTATATGTGATATTATAATTCGAAAATTATAATTAATTGATAAATAATATACATATATATACATATATATATGTTAACTGCATCGATATATACTTCCACGAATAGTGGTTATGTAAGGGGAATTACAACAGTTTGTGAAGTGGTAGTGCAACGTACTGTCGAATGACAATTCCATTTTCCATTTTTTGGAAGTGGGGATGGATATATGTAACTAAATTTATTATAATAAAATCACATCTTATAGTATATAATGGTTTCATAATTTGAATATATATGGGGAAGATTAAATTCAGTTGTATGAAGAAATAAAAGAAAATGAAAAGTTTATGAATTTTACCTCTCCTTTCAACAAACATTTAGATTTATAACAAAATCATTATTTTTACTATTTCAAATTAAAAATTATTCTTCAAGGAATTTGGAATATATATAAGTTATATATATTTGAATTTATTATGCAAAACAAATATATTTTCCTAGTGTGATGATGGTAGAAGATGGGTGGCCTTTTATAAGTTGGGGAGAAAAAATAGATTGAATTTTAGAAAATAAAATTGGGAAGCCATATTTTTATAGGAAAAAGGAATCCAAAAAATATTATTATCAATCCATGGATGATATAATGTAAAAATATTACCCATAAATGTATTAATTAAGCATTTTTAGGGACATTTTGAACTAATATATTTTTAGTTTAACTCTTAGAAATCATTTTTAACCTAAACATAAAAATCAATTTTTTAAATTTTCAAAATTCTTTAAGTTACAAAATTAAGTGGTAATTAATATAAAATAATAATTTTTAAGAATAAATATATGGAATAAAATTTTCTAAATTACATTAATAGAAGTTGTGAAATATAATTATAATTCAAACCTACATTTGTGCGAAAAAAAGGTTTCACAAAAAAATTAAAATGAGTAAATGTTTTTATATCAAAAATCAATATAAAATTGATACAATTTATAAAAAATAGTTAAATTTTAATATCATTTAATTATTTTTACATTAATTAAAATATAAAACATAATATTAGTTTGTTAATAAAATGAAAGAAATGTATTTTTTTAATAAAAATTTCTATTATTCATAATACATCAAAAAATACTCTTATAATAAACATCTAATAAATTAATAGACAAATAATTTTGACATGGATATTTTAGAAGTAAATTTTATTTAATAAAATATTTTTTCTAAAATTATTAAAATAAATTTTAAATATTTTTTTCAAGCCTTGAGTGAACCACCTTTTATAAAAATATAGTTTTTCAGAAACTAGTTCTTTTTCATTAAAATGGTTCTAATATTATTTATAATAAGCTGATGACCATTGAATTTAAGTTTTTTATATGTGTAAACCATATAATTTTATATTATATATAATCTTATTCATACCTTATGACATAATATTCTAGTTATATTGGTCATGTTTACAAAAAATTATTTTTATATAGTATCATGTCTTCATTAAAACATGTGTTTAATGTTATTAAATATATAAAATTAATTTTAAAAATTTTAAAAATATAATAATGAACAAAGGTGTTAAAATAACATCACATATCTCTTTTTCAAGTATTATACATCATCGAATTTAATGTTCCTTCTCCTAGAATCTTTGGCATTATATTATATCCCATAAAAATAAATATAACATCACAATTTATGTTTCTTTATGGTAGGTTTATCATTTTATGAAAACAAATAATGTAAATAGTTTTATTAAAAATAATCTTTGGAATATTGAAATGAATTTTCAATGGTTATTTATAATAACACATTTGAATTTTTTTCAGTAGAAAAATATCAGTAGGATGTAGACATATTGTAAAGACACGTAAATTTCAAGGAAACTTATTTCTTAAATTCGTTTGAATTTTATGATTCTGCAGCTTCTGTTGTCACCTAATTTCGAGGCCCGGTGTGCTCAGAATCATTTTCTAAACTTTTGTTTGGGTACATTTAGTAAACATACGTGCAGATTTTTTTATCTTTTGAACCAGAGCTCAGAATTGAAATCTGAGGACACCGATGAACTCATAGCACCAGTATTCTCTTAAGGAGACCTTCGCCTCGGTCGCAGTCGAGTCAGGGTGAAAGTTGTTTTTCCGAGGTTTCATGGGATAAAAATAAATTAACTTTTTTTTAATTTTTATTTGAATTTGAAAATTTGAAACTCCATTGTTGTGGGGACCACCCGACAACTGAATATTCTCATTAAATGAGAAGAATTTTGAGTTTTGTTACATTAGATGTGTAACCACCCAATTAATGAACTGCTTAATTATGTTAAACACACAACTCAACATAAGGTGATAATTATGTTTTGAGTTGTGTTGTGGGGAAGATAATTAGTTGGAAAGGGGAGAGTTTTGTGAAAGGCTTATTGACGAAGAACAGTTATCCAATGATGGATATCCCAACATATTCAATGAAGGACAATCCTCCAACAGAGATCGGATCCCGACGAGTCTCCGACACTCAGGCTCGTATAAGAAGTGCGAGGCAGACATTAAAACAAATGTCAACTCCATCCTATTTCTGTGATTTCATCAATGAACAAAAAACTGAGGTAGGGGTTTAAATTATTTTTTCACTTGTTTTACATCATTGAAATTATAGTTTGGCAACCAAATGGAATCAATGTGACAGGGGAGAATTTGTACCGCACCAACATGGAAGAATCTTCCCAATTTGATCTTATCTATGGTTGATGATGGGAGCAGACAACGGATACCGGAAATGAGCCGACCGCGAAGAAAGGGGCCAGCGGCGTAATGGCCATAGGGTCTCCAGGAGGGCGCAAAATTTCCTCGCTAGGTGGAGAAGAGCCGAGGTCACGTTGGGCCGCGGCGGATGCGAGCAACACTGTCGCGCTATACGGAGGGAAGCACGAGGCCACGAGCAAGGCGGGCCACGTCGAAGGGTCGGGGAGCCGTCGTGCCGCACTGGTGGTTTAGGTCAGTGGCCATTGCAGGCTGTAACAGGAGGACATGGGCGCGGCGCCATCACGCCGCGCCGGAGAGGTCCCACGGCCTACGGCCGTGGTGGACATGGGAGGGCGGCTGACTGAGCAGGCCGCCAGTGTGCGCCAGAGCGAAACCCGGCTGGGTTCCACAGAGAGGAACCTTCCACTTCCAGTTCCATTACATGCAGATGGGGGCTGGGGGGTATGACCCCCCCTTGATTGAATAGGGTGGGTGCTGTAGGGGGTCGCCGCCGCCTGGTCTCCCTGGCCAGGAAGGGTTTACCGCCCCAGCCACTCGGGATGGAAAATCGAGCCACGCGCGGTGGGCTGGGCCACCTGCCACATGGTCCATGCTTCCCTCTCATGGGCCGGGTCACCCGAGCGTGGGCAGGGCGGCATCCGCCGTGCCTGCCGGGACTGACCCAGTTCGAGCCGACCCAGGGTGGGTTGGACCGGGTCAGACCGGACCCAGACCCCCCTCTTCGGACATCTTTTGGTTTTTCTGGTTGGGTGTGTCTTCTGATTGACACACTATTAGTTTCATAGGATTCCTTGGATCGATATATTCATTTCT
This sequence comes from Viscum album, assembly GCA_963277665.1. Classification (NCBI taxonomy): domain Eukaryota; kingdom Viridiplantae; phylum Streptophyta; class Magnoliopsida; order Santalales; family Viscaceae; genus Viscum; species Viscum album. The sequence continues at coordinate 493,613,266 of OY728128.1, forward strand.
GTATATTATACTCAAGTTTTTGGTAAAGTTTGGGTATGGCCGGGTTGGTTCGAACCCGATACCAACCGGGCCTTCGGAGCGGAAACACTTATAACATAAGGATTGGATGTCCAATTGACGTACTGTAAACTATGTTGGATTTCTTTTGATGAGATGGTCCTTTTGGAATACTTTTCACAAGATTTATATGAGGTTGGAGTATGGCTGGGTTGGATTGTACCCAAAATCCAACTGGGCCCTTATAACAGAAATGCCAATAACTCTCAGACCGGGCGTTCGATTGACGCACCGTCGGTCGCGTTGGGTTCCTTATGATCAGACCAAAAATTGGGATACATCAACTCTTGTATTCTTTATAGTTGAAGTATCAACCCCCTTTTCTCGTGAAGTGAACCATCCTGGAAACAAGCGTGGTGTGTGCGGGAAACATAGAGCCGGCTGCGACGACTACCGTACTGGAATCCTCTGTGGGTTCAATGATGATGACTACCATACTGAATACTCAGTGGCTTCGATGACAATGACTACAAAACTAGAATCCTCCATGGGTTCGATGACGACGTCTTCTGTACTGGGATCCTATGTGGGTAAGATAATGACGACTTCTGTACTAGGATCTTTCGTGGGTTCGACTGTGAAAACATCTGTACTAGGATACTATGTGGGTTCGATAGTGATGACTTCTGTACTAGGATCCTATGTTGGTTTGACATAGATGACTACTATTCTTTTATCTTATTAGGGTCCGACAGTTTTGACTTCCATTATTGTATCCTATGTGGGTCCGACAGCTTATCTGGTCTAGTATCCTGTGTGGGATCGATAGATTAGATTAATCAATGACTACAACTGATCATCTATAGTTCTATACGAAAGATGCATACAAGTTTGAGCTGAATCATGAATTTAAATGATTAACATCATTTTTATTGACCTTATTTTACTGTGCGGACTGAGTTTTGCTTTGGTTCCAGATTTTGAGTTGGACTGTGATTGATAATTTAAGTATATGTATGTGCATTAAACTATGTAGTGTTGGTTGATACTTCGTGATTGTATCATTGATTTGTTTTATCCTTTGGGGATTCTGGGATACCTTAGGGGGTCTCAGGGTCCCTTCTGAGTATCGTTATACTCCCCCCTGCACGGGCAATGCCCACACTTCGTTGTGTTGGTTGCAGACGACAGACATCACCGATCGAGGAAGAGTGTTTTGGACCTGGAAGGTACTTGGAGGTGAATCACGTGGTGAGACGTACACGGAATAGTCGAGCGGACCTAAGGTGCTGAGGAGGCCATATGTACCCACCCTTCATGTGGGATTCCCGAAGGACGACTCAGTGGTTTCTATTTACTTTTATGTAGTTGTACATTACTGTTGGGCTTGTATTTCCAACCCTTTCCTTTCAGCACTTACTTTTGTATTCAGTTTACTTAGTTTTTATTTTACGTTATTTACTCTACATTTTGTGATCAGACTGTGTGTGTATTTTACAGGTTAAAAAGGAAATTCCTTCCCTTTTATTGGGATTATTCATCTGGTGCTAATCACCAGCCCCTGGCCTATGGAAGGCGGGCTTGGGGTAGTCACGGCACGAGCTCTGAGGACAGGTCATGACAAATTGGTATCAGTGGAGTCGGTTCTACCATAGAACTAAGTACTCTGATCATTCATTCCTGTGAAAAAATAGTGTTAAGAGTATTGAGTGTAGTTTCTAGTCTAGGGAGTCCAGTGTTGGTATGGCAGCCAATGTATCCATACACCAGGACCATAAACTTTGATTTCTGACTCAGTGCATGAAAACACTGATTGCGTGTCTGTGTTTCATTTGAAAAAGTTCACATCGTGATTAATTTGTGTCATCTCACCTGTTATACTATTTTAAATGTGGCACACTTTTTTCTATTTAGGATGGCCCCATGAAGGCAGCCAGCTAGGGTTTCGAGTTTTGTACGAGAGGGTATCCCACCGAGCAATGAGGCCTCGGTGTAGGGACCCATCACAGTGGAGGCACCATCGGTTCCACTAATCACTGGGATACTGTATCCACCAGCACCAACAATAGAGGGTGCACACCATTTGATAACTTTTCATGAGTTCTTGTGATAAATGACTCCGGGGTTTCGAGGGGAGACCAATTTTCAGACGGCCAGGTGCTGGCTGGAGTTTGTAGCATGAGTTTTCCACACAGTTGGGTCACCCGCTGACATGATGGTGTACCTAGCTGTATTTCTCTTTCAGGGAGCTTCTGAGATGTGGTGGAGCAAGATGATCTAGTTTTACAATGAGGAGACCCTCACCCAGGAAGTCTTAAAGGGTATTTTCAGGGCGGAATTTGTACCCGCAACGCTATGCTCTGTGTGGGATTATGAGCTACTACTCTTTCTGTAGGACTTTCTGACCGTAGTGTAGTCTTCTACAGCTGGAAGTAGACAGATGTCACAGGGGTCCAAGAGGACTAGGCCAACAGGTGTGTGACCCCAGGATATTGGTACAGTTGTGTGGGGCACATGAGATAGAGCCAGCTATACGAGGAGAAGCCTATGCTATGCATACGGTGGACAGGGTCACATGGCTCGGGACTGCCCGACCCGCCATCCGGATGAGCAGCATGTGGTATAGGGAACTCCCAAGAAAAGGAGGAGGTTCGAACGTGGTCGTCCAACAGGAGCAGATAGTCGTGTTAGAGGAGTTGGCCAAGCTGTAGGTGGTGGATTCTGTTTCGAAGCCCTACCACCACCACCACCAGGAAGTCCACCCCGACCATAGAGAATGGGTGGACATGGGAGAGCTCAGCTTCAGGAAGCTGAGGCCTACGACCGTAGTGCTTATGGAGTAGTTGGACAGGAGTGGGACTAGCTCCAGGTATAGAGACATTGTTCATTATGCATCTTGCTTTGTTGATGCCGGTGTTTGTGGTTTCTTTGCCTTTTTACTTTTAGCTGCAGTAATAAAAGACACTTATCCATGTGATGTTTGCGTTCTTACCTTTTTGGGTGTGGATTTTACAAAGATTTTCTAGTAAAAACCATTGACCTGACCCTCACATTCAAGATTCCTACTGGAGGAGATGCATTGAACACACACTGTTGCCGACAGTGTGATTCGACCCTTGGAGGTGAGAGTAAAGACTAGATCTCTTCGTAGTGGCATCGAGGCCTTACAAAGTCGTCCATGGAATTAAATAGTATCGCTCATGTCAGGATTGACTGTATTAGGCCAAGGATATGGTTCATCCACGGGATGAGACCAGATTTCTCTATTAAAAAAATGTGAAATCTTAACAGCTCTTATAGGACGTAAGCGATGAAGGGTGTAGTCGAGTTCATTACAATTTTCTAGTCACACTTATATTTCGTTGAGTGAATGATTTACGGTTTACTCTAATCTCAAAAGTATCAGGTGTGTCTTCTCATAGAAGGACAAGGACCTAAGACAATGACGATGGCTCGAGTTCCTCTAGGACTATGACATTGAGGTAATCTATACTCTTGGGAAAGGGAAAATTGTAGAAGATGCTCTCAGAAGGAGATCAGGAATTCAGCTACTAGGGGAGGAAATAGAGCATCTTGAAACGTTGCATATATCCTTTATAGATAGATATGGAGTATCCTATCGACAATCTCTCATAGTCACTCCTCCACTACTTCTGCGAGTCAGGGAGGCACAACGTGGGGACGTTGACTATGAGACGTGACGTGCTCAGATATCCTCAGGGAAGGCACCTGATGAGTTTTTCTAAATGTGGGTATCACATCATCCTCTTCAGATAACATACCATGGTACTAGTTACACAAAAGGAGGATGTTTTGACGTAGTTTCACACTTCCCCTCTAGCGGTACATCCAGGTGTGGTGAAGATGTATTTGGACCTCAGACGACAGCACTGGTGGCTGGGTATGAAGAAGGCAGTAACAGAGTTTGTCTCACAGTGCCTCACTTGTCAGCAGGTGAAGGCGGATCACCAGGTACTAGCAGTATTGGTATAGCCCTTAGAGGTCCTAAAGTGGAAGTGGGATGGAATATCCATGGATTTCGTGATGGGGCTACCACGTACATCCAGATAAAACAACTCTATCTGGATGATCGTTGACCGAATCAAAAAGTCGGCCCACTTCCTACTGATCAGAGAGCAGGCATCTATAGAGAACATGGGATGGCTCTACGTACAGGAGATTGTATGTCTTCATGGTGTGCCATCGACGATTGTCTCCGAATGTGACACACGCTTTACTTCCTGTCTTTGGAAGGGGTTTCTGGAGGCATTTGGGATACAACTACGTCTGAGCACTGGCTTCCATCTTCATATGGATGGACAGACTGAGAAGACCATTCAGACTCTCAAGGGCATGCTCTGTGCATGTGTCCTTGACTTTGGTTGTAGCTGGGAGGATCACTTACCCTTGGTAGAGTTTTTGTACAATAATATCTACAACTCCACCATTGGTATGACACCTTACGAGGCACTTACAGATGACCATGTAGATCACCTATATTCCGGACTGACCCAGGGGAGTCAACACTTCTAGTACCAGAGATGGATCTGACTTTGATGGAGAATGTGCAGATCAACCAAGAGAGAATGAAGACTACACAGAGCATACAGATGTTCTACGCTGATAGAAGATGGAGATAAATGGAGTTCGAGGATGGCAACTAGGTCTTCCTAAGAGTCTCACCTCGACGAGGTCTATAGAGATTTGGCCGAGGTGGCATGTTATCTCTACAATTTATCAGACCATTACAGGTCCTCAGAAGGGTTGGCGAGGTGGCTTACCACCTGGCCCTTCCAACTCAGTTGCACCAGGTGCACGATGTCTTCCACATATCTCAGCTGAGGAGATACGTGAACGACCCATCCCACATCATCAACCATGAGGAGTTGGATATCGATGAAGGGGCGACCTTCACGGAGGTCCCGGTGGAGATTGAGGATCGAGAAGATCAGATACTGCGGGGATGATCGATTCCTCCGGTGCACGTTCGCTGGCAGCACACGAAACTCCAGGAGATCACATTGAGCAGGAGGCTCAGATGCATGCTCAGTACCCTTACTTGTTTACCTATTGTTTTTTGTAGATTTACAGAGACATAAAGCCCTAAAGTGGGGGGTAATGTAAATACCTAGAAATTTCATTAAAAAAAATTTCTTATATTTTTTGAAATTTTATGATTCTGCAGTTTCTGACGGCATCTGATTCCGAGTCCCGGTGTGCCCAGAATAATTTCTTGAAGTTTAGTTCGGGTATATTCAGTAAACGTACATGCGGGGTTATCTTTCTTTTGAACCGGAGCACAAAATTATAATCTGAGGACACCGATGAACTCGTACTGAATGTATTTGATTAAGGAGTCGTTCTCTACAATCATAGTCTAATCTGGGTGAATGTTGGTTTTCTGAGGTTTCATGGGATAAAAATAAAATTATCTTTTTTATTTATTTATTTGAATTTGAAAATTTGAAAATCCTTTGGTGTGGGGACCACCCGACAACTAAAACTCCACATTTAATGAAGAGAATTAAGAGTGTGGTTACACTAGAGGTGTAACCACCCAATTAATGAACTAATTAATTTTGTTAAATGCGCAACACAACATAAGGTGATAATTATGGTTTGAGTTGTGTTGGGGGGAAGAACATTCATTGGAAAGGGGAGAGTTCTATGAAAGGATTATTGATGAAGAACAGTTCTCCAATGAATGATCTTCCAATATCATTGACGAAGAATAATCCTTCAATGGAGATCGGATCCTGACGAGTCTCCGACACTCAAGCTCGGATAAGATGTGCTATGCGGATGTGACAGTCGACGTCAACTCCATCCTCTTTCTGTGACGTCGTCAATGGGCAATGAACCAAGGTAGGGGTTTAAATTATTTCTGTACCCGTTTTACGTCGTTGAAATTATAGTTTGACAAGAAAATGGTATCAATGTAACATGGAGGAATTTGGACCTCACTAACACGACCGAATCGTCACCATTTGATCTTATTTTTCGTTGATGATGGGAGCAGACAACGATGACTAGCAATGAGCCAGCCACAAAGAAGGGGGTAGGTGGTGCAAAGTCCACTGGGTGTCCAGGAGGGCGCGATATCGCCTCGCTATGTGGAGAAGAGTCATGGCCCTGTCGGGCTGTGGTGGAGGGGCGTGATGTCGTCGCGCCGCGACAGTGGTGTCATTCTACGGCAAGGGTGGGCTGCGGTAGGAGGATAGGGGTGCTGTGCGGTCACACCGCGCCGGAGAGGACCCAAGGCCTACGACCGCGGTGGACAGGGGAGGGCGGCTGGGTGAGCTGATGCCGGTGCTCGCCAGGGTGGAACGCGGCTGGGTTTCGCGGAGAGGAACCGATAACTTCCAGTTCCATTACAGGGATACAGGGTGGGGGGGGCAAAACACCTCGTTGAATGAAAAAGGCGGCCCCCACTGGGTTCCACCATTGTCTGGTCTCCCTAACTAGGCTAGATTCACCACCCCCAACTGCTCGGGATGGGCCCCCAAGCCACGAGGGCCGCGCTTGCCGGGCCTGGCCGCCCCCTATTGGGCCGGACCTAGAACTGGGTCGGGTCGGACCAGACCCAGACCCCCCCTCTTCAGAAAATTTTTGGTTTTTCACCAATATTGTGGCTACGGACCTCTGATCGATACACCATCAGTTTCATAGGATTCCTTGAATCGAGACTTTCATTTCATTATATTACACTCATGTATTAGATGATATTTTAGTATGGCTGGGTTGGTTCGAACACGAAACCAACCGGGCCCTCAGAGAAGAAACAGTTATAACTTTAGGAGCGGACGTCTGATTGACGTGTCGTCAACTACGTTGGATTAATTTTGATGATACGGTCCTTTTGGACTACTCCGAGAAGGATAGGGATGAGGTTGATGTATGGCCGGGTTGGATTGTACCCAAAATCCAACTGGGCCCTTGCAACGGAAATGCTAATTACTCTTAGACCGAGCATCCGATTGATGAACCGTGTGTTGCGTTGGGTTCCATATGATGAGACAGAACATCAGGATACATAAAAATAGGAATTCTTGATAGATGATGTATTGTCCACCTTTGCTTGAGGAGTGGAACCTCCTGGAATTGAGGGTGATGTGTGCGGGAAACTTAGAGTTGGCTGCGATGACTAACGTAATTGAATCCTTCGTGGGTTCGACGATGATGACTACTGTAGTGGAATCCACCATGGGTTTGATGATGATGACTACCATATTGGAATCCTCCATGGATTTATTGGTGACATCCTCTTTAATGGGATTCTACGTGGGTTCAATAATGATGGATTCTGTTCAAGGATCCTTTGTGTGTTTGACAGTGAGGATTTCTGTACTAGGATCCTATGTGGATTTGATAATGACGTCTTCTTTACTAGGATCCTACGTGGCTTCGATAGTGATGGATATTGTTCAAGTATACTATAAGGGTCTGATATTATTGAATTCCATTCATTTATCCTATGTGGGTCCAATAGCTTAGCTGGTCATGTATCATGTGTGGGTTCGACAGCTTAGATGAATCAGTGACTAAAAGTGATCATCTATATTGCTATACAAAAGATGTATACCTGTGTGAGCTGAGTCTTGAATTTCAATCATTGTCATTGATGCGATTGACCTTACATTCCTATGAGGAATGGGTTGTGCTTCGGCTTGAGAGTTGTAGCTGGAATGTGGTTGATAATTTAGGTATATGTTTGGGAATTTACCCTAGTAGGGTTGGTTGATACTTCGTGATTGTATCTTTCCTTTTCTGGATTATCCTTCGTGGATTATGGGAGACCATCAGGGGTCTCGAGGTCCCTACTAAGTATCATTATACTCACCCCAACATGGGAAATGCCCACGATTTGTTGTGTTGGTTGCAGACAAAGGACATTACTGATCGAGGAAGAGTGTTGTGGAGCTAGATGGTACCCGAAGGTGGACCACATGGCACGACGTACACAGAGCAGTCGGGCAGACTTAAGGTGCTGAGGAGGCCATTTGTACCCACCCTTTAAGAGGGATTCCTAGAGGATGACTCACTGGTTGCTGTTTACATTTATGCAGTTGTACTTTACTGTTGGGCATATATTTCCGACCCTTTCCTTTCAGCACATAATTTTGTATTCAGTTTTACTTACTATTTATTTTCAGTTGTTGCCTCTATAGCTTTTGTTCAGACTGTGTGTGTTACAGGTTAAGAAGGCAATGCCTTCCCTTTTATCGAGATTATTCCTTTGGTGCTAGTCACCAGCCCCTGGCCTATGGAAGGTGGACTTGAGGTAGTCACGACACGAGATTCGAGGACGGGTCATGACACATATGGAAATGGATGAAAATAATAATTAATTATGGAGAGTTATGGAGATCATACATCATAATAATGTGAATGTTTTGGAATATTTAACAAAAACATAGTTATATATTATTAATTTTTTAAAATACTATTTGATTAAACTCAAATGAATGGACAACGATAATATTTTTGTTTTAATGTCCCTTTTTTACTGTTGAGAAATTACTTTTCGAACATAAATTAGTAAATAATAAAATATAATTACTTGTTATCATTCTATTTAATAGGAATATTTTCATCCATTATTTGTTCTATGGTCAATTCTGATATCATTTCTTACTCAATACTGTGAATATCAAAAATGAATTTTTTTTCCTGAATAACAATGATTAGCTCTTAATGAATGATAACAATAATGATAATAAATTAATCATTTCTCATTATATCACTTAAGTCCAATATGGATAGTAATATTAATTAATTAATTGTTTAATAAATTAAAGCTAAAAAATAACCCCATAGTTCATCATTATTTATTCCATAAATTTATTACATCAACACTCATACAATATATGTCAGTCCAAATTCAACATTTTATAATTTAGAAGGATGACTGATAAATTTAGAAAATAAATTTAACATTATATTCAACTTAAAAATAATGTATTTACTAGTATGAAATTTCCAAATATGTAAATACATCAATTGAATCAATTCATTAATGAAAACATAAATTCTTCTAGTGACATATTTATCCTTATTCATTGTTTAAAATATAAAATAAATGAATTTTTTCCAAAATTCAAAAATGTTTTTAAAACCAAAACACAATACATAATCAATCAAATCAATAAAAAACGTAATGGTCACAAAACATTTCTCATAAAAATATAATCATCATTATTATCTCAATATAAGTAAAATAATATTGTTTTCAATGCATAATCGTGTGTTTTATAAAATGATAAATGTGGCAGTATATTATTTTTCTTCGTCACCAGTACCTTTTGACAAATGTCAAAAAATCCTTATAGAACAACTATTACAGTACATATGATATATGTATAATTATTCATATAAATGGAATATAATTGATATAATACTTCTGAAATATAATTCAGTATTTAAAATATAGAATCTATTTAATAATTACAATTTAGCAATGATAATAACATATTCTTGACCATGATCTCATATCTTCTTCTGGGTATAATCCCTTGATTCTTGGGGAATTCATTTGTATTGTTCCCCATATACTTATAGTTATGTCATTGAACATTTAAAAATAATATTTCATTCAAATAATGGTTATTTATTCCTTTACCCCCAAACAAGTATCCATAACTTAATCCCATTATGAAATTACTATTGTGTTTCCATCTGAAGTTATAACATAGTGAAAAATCTTAATTTCCCTTACTACCTTTAGCATTATTTATATATTTATACAATTTATTCTCATATGACTCTTTGAATCCAAAAAAAATCTAAAATTCCTTCTCAATTATGATACCATATGTTATTATGTCCTCAAATGATAGGAAAACATAGAAAACGAGTGTCCTTTATATAATTGGATTGATCAAATCAACAAAATCCAAAATATTTACCATATGATTAAAAAAATTATATATATAATTACAGGATAAAATTTTAATTTTTGATTCATTTATAGAAACAGATTAATCTTCCCAATGACATAGACATATGATCTTTGTCTGTATATACTCTTGTTGCTCGGGAGAAAAATACTTTTCCAGTAATAGAACCTAAAAATAATTCATTCAATGAATCTAATTTCCCTTGTGTCTATAGTGTTTAAAATAAATTTCCACCATTTATTTTAAATTCATTATATGTGATAAAAATCCATGAAAACATTATCCATTTAATTTCTTCCCATTTTGATAAATAAATTCTTAAAGGAATTCTTTCATATATTTGCTAAAAATTAACTTGAAGACTAATTAAGTAATCATGTTTTTCATGTAGAATAAATTCTAACATTGTTATGTCACATGGTAGATCCAGTGTACACTCCATATAGTAAATTTAATTGTTCATAACATGAGTCAGCTTCCCCAATATGGTTATATTTTAATTTGTTCCAACTGTAGTTATAGATCCATCGTAATTATTTTTCCAAAGGAGAAATCACAACATGAGTTATGTGAATAAAAAGGATTATATTCCTTTTACTACTATCTAGTTATAAAAAATTTTATACACAGGATTAGATCATAATATTTGGAAATATATTTTATCATCTAAAAACTATGAAAAAACATGACATAAATTGAAAAAAATATGCATGATTAATCTAATAATCATAACCATGTTTTAATAGAAAATCATTTAAAATAAAAATTATACATCTAATAATTCATAATGGATGTTATATTAATTGTTAATTATTCAATTCATACCCCCAGAAGTGTCAATCTAGGGGAACAGTAAGACCTTTTGGTGTTCTAGGTAACACTCGAGTCAATACCAAAATGATTTTTCAGATCTATTACCCCTATGTATATTCTTTATATAAATATATAATAACTTATTATATAGACAGGGATTTATTACTATAAAAATTGAAAATATCTACCTTAGAAAATATTGTTTTTATCTGATTCATATAGATATACCTAATTTATTTTATAGGGTCATATTTGAAAATATATGTTTTCCTAAATCTAGTTCCAATGTTTTCAACTAAACTTTATTCGATACCAAATATGTTTACCTTGATAGTAGTATCCTAGAGATAGTGGTTACTGTATTAAAATGATATAACATATACGTAATAACACACCAATGGATGGAATACTTTATTATCAAGGTTGAAAAATACAATTACTTGATTTTCATAATATAATTTTAAACCTAAAAAACAACAAAGATTTTTCGTTAAGTAAATAATTATTCCCTTTTTCATATCCCTACATACCAATCAAAAAATATTTTTGGAATCCTAGTGAATAGAGTCATATGATAGGGGATGTCCCCAAGTTTGAGAAATGTTATACATACAACATAAGATATCATTAATAAATAAGATTAATTACTAGGATAAGTTAAGTAACCAACACAAAAGTGATTTAAATAATAATATGATCATTATATGTATGGAATAAATGGTGATCATATACTTTCATATTAATAATCATATACACTGTAAACATAACTATAAATATTATAAATAAATAAACAATAACCTGGAATATCAATATCTAATATCTAAATGAGAGAGTGCATATTTTTAAACATTATAATCATATCTTAAATGACTCATTCCAACACATCTTAATTAATATGTAGGTATACTACAAAACTTTCCATTCTATTTTGTCTTAAGAGACCTACAGATTCACTGAGGGAATATAGTGGGCCCCACTAATATATTCATAAGTCCAAAAAATTCATTATGTGAATAGAGAGAAAACCTAATCAAAAGAATAATTCATATTGAAAAACTAGTATATAAAATGTTAGTAATTTTGCAAATTAATAAAAATAACCATCAACCATTCAGAGTAGTTTTGAAAATCATATTGATATAGTAATTAAATAGTAAAAATAATCATATTTGACCTATATAAATATTAATAATGGTGTTAATAAAAGATCTATCCTATCCTGAGTATGTATATTAAGGTTTTCCTTCATTAAGGCATATAAATACCAAAAAATACCATTAAAAACATTTTTGATAAAAATATCATTTTCATTTTTGAAATAACATTTAATATTTTAATACATATATAATAGTTTAAATACAATTTTTATCAAAAATAACCCTATGAACATGTAATGTAGTACATAATTTTATAACATTTCATGATGAAAGTAAATTCTCTACATGTAGAGTATGTTAAAAAATATTTCTTTCACAATTTTGTTAAGAAATTAAAAATTACCTTGTTTGGGAAATGAATGAAATATTCATTTTAAAAATTATTTTAATAAATCAATCAAGGGTAAAGAATTTTTATAAAAAAATATATTAATAATTATAATTTTTGTTAGAAAATTTATACATGGAATAGAAATGTTTTTTTACATACATGATAAACAATGATGTCTTATCATGAAAATATTTTCTCAATATTCTTTGAAACCGAAGAGGTTAAAATGTTAATATTAATATTAAAGATCATTTATAACCACAATATGATATAATTTATGAGATTCATATGTTATAGATTATATTATTTCATCATCAATAATTTAATCACAAACAATCCGGATTCACATTGATAATATAAAAGAAATCATTTCAACATTACTAATATCCAAATAGTAAGAATAGTGAGAGAAAAAAATTAAAATAAAACATTAAATTATATGAAAATAAATGGATTCCTTATAAGAAATATAAAATGTTATTTATATACACCCCATTGAAGAACTATGAGTCTAATATGGGATTGCCCATGGAAGTAAAACTGTGACATGAAACCTTTAACTCAAGTTAGAAATCCATCGTATACATTAAAGCCTAATTTATGGTAAATATTGTTTCATTTTATATCCTTAAATGAAATGAAATGAATTATATAATAACATATATTCTTTTACTTCTTCCATTTTATGACATGTTTACTAATAGTTCCTTTTTAAAATCATGTTTCTTATAATAAAAACCTTGTTTTTAATGTACGTTTTAATTGTATTTTTGATCTTTTTTCTTTGATAATGGATAAATTATTTGAATAATCATAAACTAGAAATAAATATAATACCAAAAACTCATATATGAATTTATAATATTTTATAAATTTTAGTATTTGAAGATGAGTTACATCGTTCATAGAGATGGTATATTGTATGTATTTTTTAACAATTTTTTTTATTTTCATAGTGGATATAATAAAAGGAAAATAAATATTAATTAAAATTTATATAATAATAATTACATAATTTATATAATTTATGTTAATAAAATATAGAAATATTACAATCAATATATAAAAATGAACAACATTTCGTATCGCAATGTGGCAGTAGTAGTCCATACACACACACAAGATACATTATTGTTCTCCAACAAAATAGACAGTAACAGGTTATATATTATATTATATATCGAATAGTATTTTTATTATATAAATTTAATATATATTAAAATATTTATATTTAATACACTCTATGTGATGATTATGATAAAAATGAATCACATCACTTCATGGCGGAGTAGTACGTCAAACACATTAGAAAAATTATCATATGCCCCTAAATAATTGAAATAAATAATGTATATGTTGTATAATAACTCCAAAAGTATTATAATTTAATAAATATAAATTATATAATATAGATACACAATTATATACATCCTTTACATGTTTTCATTAGACAACAATTACGTCCATTTGCAAGGTGGTAGAATGATGTACATATAATTTATGGTATCATCGTCCATTTGATGGAAGGAGGGATGGTTATAGAATATTCCATTAAAAAACTCACCATGTATATGATATTCTAGTGTTATTATTTTGTAATTGTTTTAGAGTATTTTAATGATGTGTTTGACGAAATAGAATAAAAAACTCATGTTTAAAAAATTTACCTCCTCTTTAGAGATCCTCTTTTGGATGATACATAGATCTTTCTTAAGAGGGTTTGATAATAAAAACTTTACTCTATGAATTTAAGAGGATTTAGAAAATAAATTTTTTATGTGTTTGGACTAAATAAATATAATTCTAGTTATTAATTTTATAGGAGAATGGGTGACAGTTGATACGTTTTAGAGGTAAAACACGTGGAATTTCTTAAAATAATTAGTGACACACACTTTGTTCAGATACCAAAAGGATGAAAAATAGATCATTCATAAACCATGGATGATATAAGCTCTATATATGACAATTAAATATTATCTAGACACGTTTTGGATCATTTTTCATAGTTATCATTTCAGTTTAACCACATATAAACTCGTTTTCCCACTAATAGATAATTAATTTTTACTATTTTAAAAATTCATTATTGATAAAAATAATGTTTTTAATATTATATAATATAAATTATTCATTTTAAAAATAAAATCCATTTTTTCAAATTTACAGATTTTTTTTTAAAATTTTAATATTTAACTAAACTCAATAATGTGTTGATATAATGGATTTTTTAAGGAAAAACATTCAACACTTTTAAAATATTTTTTATCAAAATTCATTTATAAATAAATTTAAATGGAATAAATTTGATAAAGTATAAAATAATTTAAAAAATATTACAGAAAAATATATTTAAAATTACATTAATATTTTAAAATAAATTATGTGAAAACCAAATTTTAATGAAAATCAATAGTTTCATTATTCTTCAACAAAATTATTATTCTAAAAACATTCTTACCAAAATTATCCTAAGTTAATTTTTTCACAAATATTTAAATAATAAACTTAAAATTTTATGAACATTATCTATAGTTTTTAAATTATATTTTTTGGCCATTCAAGAATGACTAAACCACCTTTTTATAAAATAATCATTTTATTAAAACACATATTTTTATTTTAAATTGTTCTTATTTTAGTTTTAATTTATAAATAGACAATGAATTTTTTTATACATATGTATACCATATAATTTTTATTCTAAATCATAACCACATAAATAATTTTTATAAAAGGATACTTTTAAATTTTCATATATCATTTAGAGTTACACAAAATGAAATATGTTTTTAACTACACAAGGTTTTAGAAAAAATATTAGTATGCAATTTATTTAATTATTGTTTTAAAGACGTTATTAATACTACACCCACTTTAACGAATCATTATACATTTTCATAAAAACATAAATAGAATTAATGTTTTCAATATTATTTCCTTTATCCTTGTACGATTTTCACTTATTTGAGTATTAAATTTATTATTTTATTATTATTTATTTACCTAAAAAGGAAAAAATATTGATTTAATCAATCATTAAATAAAATTAAACATGATATGAAAATTAACAATTTTATAAGAAATGACTATAAAATCCATTTCCATTACATGATGTTTTATAATGATTATGATTTATATGTGATTAACTTATGCGGTAAACATATAAATATTATTTTGATGATGGGTTGATCCAAATTGAACTCCAACGAATTAGATAATTTATGTGTCAAATGAGATGATATATATGGGATTATGGATTAAAACAAATCAATCATGGGACTCTATCTGACATTTCATGATTTCTAAATGGTTATACTTAATTTATGATTATTTAATGTTATTTTCTTTCAAATTCCAATGACGGCTTTTTCTTAGGCTTCATGCAATTTAATTTCATTCCACCATGTGATTAATCATGTATCATTCCACTTGTCATATCACAATATATCATTTTATTCATATTATTTGCTTCATTTTCATGTTTATTCTATTATTGGGTCTTTGATCCCACAATTGTTTATGTACGTCCAATTTTTTCTTTTATAATTTTAAAATCTCAGAGGATTTTATGAGATCGTTATAGAGATAAAAATGAAAATATTTATTTTAGTTTCTTGTCAATGATTTATACAGCTATTATCCTAAATAAACATGGATTCAGGATTATTTTGTTCTTTTTATTTTATACATACATTACAAATAATTTAACAATACATGAAAATATCTTTGGTTACAAGATTAATTTATTTAGTTTTTATTAAATTCATTACGCACAAAAAAAATATCACTTTTTAACAGAAAGTTCATTTATCTTCCTTTCTAACTGGTGAATAATAACTGTGTAAATAATTATTTATCTCTATATATAAATTAATAATATATTTACATATTGATCAACAGTGATCAATTTATAATATATATAAGAAAAATTAATTATTTTTTATTTATGATTTTATTTTTATCATTTCAATTTGATTACATATTTCCAATTAAATATTAAATGCATTTTAATTAAATAAATAATTCATTAATATTTTTATAACTTGATTATGGAAATTAACATAATTTAATTTAATGACTATATAATAATGGCCACATTTAATAATTAAATATATCATGGTTTTTATACATTTTTTCATATTTAATGAAATCTATCTAAAAATTCATAAATATTTTAATGGTAAATACTTCTAAAAATCATTGGATTTTACACATATAATGTGATTATTATACTAGGGAACATCTTTTGAAAGACCCAATGATTCTTTAGTTGGGGAACCATATCCTCTATATGTATCATCAATTGTGGGATTTTTATTAAAGTGGTTGTTTCATAATATGATGTGTTTCTATGAAACAAATTGGTGGTACTATTGAATATTTTCATATCCCTGTAAAAGTATGAACATCATGTAAATTCTCATATAATAAGAATCATTAGTAGTTGGTTTTAGTCTAAGAGGGTGTCTATTAGAGGTAGTTTCGTTGTGTAAACTGCATTATATATTATATTACCTATATATATTAAAAATTAATATTAATGAATTCCTTATAAAATGTTTATCTATACTCTATATACAATTAAAGTTATAATTTCAAAGTCAATCAGTCGCATGGATTGTCATAAAAGATACCAATTATGTTGAGAACATAGACATGTTAATACTATATTCCTAATGTTTATATCTTGTCATCATATGAGTTCATTATATAGGACATAGATGATATAAGAAATCAACTGTTAGATACTCATATAATTATATTATATCATCTCATAATCTTTACACACGATAATATCCCAGATAGGGGATTGATAGGACATAGTATCATATATGAAATCTAAGTGATTAAATGTAATTGGATATTATTATCTAAAGACAACTATAATGATCCTTTTAATTTATTATTCCAATTAATGCATATCATGGGTCATGTACTTATATGTATTTCCATAATCCCTGATGAATCATATTCACAATGAATTTTGGTACATTGAGTTCCCTAGAAGTGATATGTTTTTAATGAATATGCTGAGGAAGGACTTTCACTTCTATCCTTATAGATATTAATATCTCAATTCTTTCATCGAAATTAAAATGTAAAACTAAATTCAATGGATATATTTATGTGATGGGTTCATTTTATGAAATCAATGATTTACATATCAGGGATATAGTATTATTAATGATGTATGAACCCATCATGATTAGATATTGAGAAAAATTGAAATATTATTTAGTTAGAACATATATGTGTTTATTATTTTTTCATAATTAAAATCTTCGTCTTTGGTGACATCACATGTTTTTTGATACCAATATTTAACTTTATGAGAACCTGCCTAATGACACTATGGATTAATCATATGGATCACACACCCAGTTTTTCTATTTTCTAAATTATTTTTTTGAATTCAAAATCAAAATAAATATTATTCTTCTTACTATGGATTTATATTTATCCTGTTTTTTATAACTTATATTATTTAACTATTTAATCAATGTTGAATGTAAAAATAACTTTTTATTCTCTTAAATGTGAATATAATATTTATTTATTTATCAAATGAACAATATTTATTATTTTAGGTTTTTAAAATAACAAGGAGAAATGAATATTGATTTATTAGGTATGATGAGAATCATATATCAAATTTTATTTAATTACATATTAAATTAATTAAATACATATTGATATTATTATTATATGTGAGACATGTGGATGTGAAAAAATTATTAGTAATATAATTATTAATTTTATTAATTGTTTGTATTTCTAAGGATTATGAGAATAATTAATAGACTATGAATAATTATTTAGTCAATAGACTAATTCATTAAGAACATAGTAATATCATTTAATAGGGTTAGATGTAATTATGTTAACCACATCATATCTTCAGATTTTGATCATCCATGTAGAATATAATAATCAAGATTACTCTCAATTATAGGGAGAAAAAATCAACCCCATCAATTCAAGACTCTAAAAAAATATAATTAATCCTTTTAAACCTGAATTTATTATGTGTAGATAAAATTATGTGATGAAATATTTTTGTATCATCACGCCTCCATACTAACTACCACTGACTAAACTAAAAAATCATAAAGGAAACATCTGGATCAATCATTACAGAATTGTATTTTGCATCATATCAATGAAATGTATGTAGAACCAAATGGAGGATCGAATGGTAGAAATTATTATTAAATATAAAATCCGATAATTTATGTAATTCCATGTTTAAATTAATTAAAAATTTTACATGAAATTACTATCTCTAAAATTGAAATTCTTTTATTAGTATTCATCAAATATAATCATGGAAAATGTCATTCATTATCATGTTATTATGGTTTATTTTTTTATTCTACAAAAAAGTATCATTTGTCACTGGCTCACTTAGATTCCACTAGACTCACCCTTTTTGGGGAAACTTATTATCCCTAACCTATATCACATGGGTGAACCCTTTCCCAAGAGGTCTATAATGATTTCCAGAATCACATTTGACACCCATGTGAAATCCTATATTCATCCGAAGAGGTCCTTATTACGTAGTTGTCGCCAACCTTAATGGTGTATATAATATCAAGTCACCTTCCTTAATGTTCAATATTCCCTATGATTTGAAATTCATTATAGGCATATATTACTAGTGATCCATTATTTCTCAAAGCGTAGTAATACCATTTTAATGGAGTGATTAGAGCTATATATTAGTAAGTCGTAAACAAATATTTTTTTGTATCATTTCTCCAATTATTACTCATCATATTATTATATACAACATATCACGTTCCATTCATATAATATTTAACTGAGCAACCCAAGCTATGAATTATTTTATTTATATAAATAATAACATGTATCGTACCTCTTAGGTGATCAATATAAAACATTCATGGGTCCTAAAAACATGAAATTGTTTTCCTCCTTATATAATTATAACTACATGAACATTAAGGAAAACCTATTGATCCTTATCACACCCCCATAAAAGGAAAAAATGTATCGTTAAGAACCACAATAATATGTGGTTTATATTTCATTTTATTGGAAAATATATAAATACATTCTTGTATTCAAAATACAAACTTCACAAAACCCACCACATCTCAATATGTTGCTAAATTATTGATTACATTGATTTTATACTATACAAATATATTAATAATCTAATAAAAGAATGATAGAAAATAGGTTTTATATATATATATATATTCACATCGACACATGTTTGGAAGAAATCACTGTATTGGTGGTAACTAATCCTATTAATGTAAATGGTAACAGTGGTAACTAATAATATTGAAAACATTCCTTTCCAAAGATGGTATACACAATATAGAAATCATATTTTGTTGGAAATCCTTTTGAAAAATATTTTTTAAACTATTATGCCTATAACTGTTAATGAATGTATAGATCACAAATATTTATTATGTTTTTTTTTATTATTTATATTTGAAAAATAAATTGCATTATTCATCACTCTAGGGGAGGATTTCATAGTGTATGGATATTTGCACCCCTAAGTTAGAATAAATGGTTAAAATGTTTAGTTCTCTGATGTATTAGGTGGAATTATCTCAATCTCAGTAGTTATACAAAAGAGCTAGTTGTTTGGGTATGGACACATAAACCCTTATAGTGTAATTTTTTATTGTTTTTCATCATCTAGGAGATTATGGGTTGTTTTTCTAAGAGTATTTACAATATATTCTTCGCAAAATTATATTTATACATCTTCTATTTTTTGGATATAATTTTACTACCTGATATTAATTTTTCATGTTTTTTTGCATTTATTATATTAAATTTCATTTTTTTGATCTAGTGGATATTAAATTTATTTGTAGTATTGACTTTGATCAATATTACATGACAACTCTCTACATGTTGAAAGAAATAAAGAACTAACATTTTATTTATGACCACTAATATGAGGATAGGACTTAATGTGGATGAGTAATTTCAATGCTTCATTTTAAATATAAAATATTACCAAGAATGATCCAACTGATTTTCCTATGGTAGAAATGTAAATTTAAAGTTATATATTATTACATTTTTATGTAGTGGTTGGTGCAAATTATTGATCACAGTTACATGATTTAAAATGGAATATATATACCATTATAGTGATTATATTGTAAAATTAGAGTACCAATGAAGACATTTTTGCATATTCATTTATAATGAGAGATTAATGTGAGGAGTTATTTTTTATGGTCATAAGAATATTACAATAATTGATGATATTTTTATGATTTTGATGATTTTATAGTTATCATCTATTTTTTATTTTGATTGTAATTATATATTGTGATTTTTTACTTAAAATAACTTATTAAATACAAATAATGATAAATTATATCAGGAGGTGGTTTGATAATATAATTATACATAAATGATTGGGTTGGGTTATATAAATTCATATAAGTGGTTATGTAAGGTGTATAAAGAAATATAATATCCCTATAAGTAAAACAGTCTGTTCTGACATCCATTAAAGTTTAAGATTTCATTAAAACTATTATTTTTTAGATATAGGTATTTTTATAATTATAATGAAAATTTCATGAAATTATATCATCATGTACACATTATTTAATTAAAAAAACCCCATGTTCACTCACTCAATTTACTTACACTCTCCTCCTATTATCCCAATAAATATTCATCCATTTTCAAAGGAATAATATTATATATGTTATTTTATATCAACGAAATAGATTTTGTGGAATTCCTTAGTGTTTTTTTTATATTACTTTTTTTTGGGGACATTACAATCATTAAATCACATATTTAGTCTGATGTATTATTTTTCAATCATAATCTAATATATTATACCATGTTATTAAATAATCATTGTTATTTTTCATTAATGATATGTCTTTTTTGGTGACCAAAACTTTCTCTCATGTTATAATGGTTTAATAAATGCCTATGAGATTTATAATGAAAACTGAGAAAATGAATACATAATGGGATATTAAGGTTCTTATATTGAAATGAAACATGGTGGATATGTTATTTTGAATATATTTGAAGTTTTCATTAATGTGGAATAAATTATAATGAGAAATTCAATATAATTTAGTATTTATTAATTTATTTAAATTTTAATACTAAAAATATATTAAAATATTTTATAAAATAAATCATGGTAATTTTTATTATATTTTTGAGGGATTAATCTTTGATTTATATGTTTTTTGTGTGGATAATGTACACTATTCATTTATATTATTTTTATGAATAATAAATCATTATAATGGTCTATTAAATATAAATGGTTTATAATTTTGTTATTATATATTCTTGATACATTTTAGGAATGAGTTTCTTGGATTTGAGGCACCATGAGCATTACCAATTGTTGTATTATAAATCATTGAGAAATTCATTTGGAATGATATACATGATATATTTATTTCCAATTTTCCCATTTTATTATTATTCAATTATTTATTATCCTCCAAATAAATCCTATGAAGACCCCCATTATTTATTCCCCTTTGGTAACTATTGTGAGGGAGATTCCATTGTTCATAAAAATAGTTCTTCTCTATGGAGAATTCAAGGGACTGATAATATTCTTTCACAAGGAATCAATGTTTTGGTATTTATATTCTACATGATATCATAATTATTTTAAATGTTTTATATTTTAATTATATTATAGTTTTTCTATTCCATAATAAAATTTTTTCTCATGAGTCCCAATAAATTGATTTCATTATTTATGAATCCTTACAAATTTGATAATGAGTAATATTATTCCACAGTGTTTATAAATTGGTTTTATGGTGGATTAGTATATTTTTCTTATATTCCAAAAAATAAATTACAACATAATTATATAGCTAAAAATTATAAATAGTGAAATATTATTTATATAAATATATAACATATTTTATGTCCAACCTATTTATGTTCTCTTTATAAGAGTAAATAAATAGATCATGTTTTAGATGTGGTCTAGGTAAATGGAATACTAATCAAGAATTAGGGTTGATAGTAGTATGGATTATTAGATAGGGATATGGATCAATATATAAATTGAGTTCCATAATTAATTATCTGATTCTATATATATATATATTTTTCATCACATTTTTTAATGAATATTACGTGAGGGATACCTAATGTTTTTAGTTTTTTAAATGTAATGTGTCATTACATGAACATTTTTGGATATGGGTTACTTAAATGACCATCATCAATTTTATACTCTATTATTCAATTTATAGTGAGGATTTAATCCCATATTTGTTCTTTTGGTGTCCTTATTGGTTTTTATTTACAAGATATTATTTTCATTCATTTTATAGTAATTCTCTTTACAGAATATCGGATTTGAATTGTTTTTGGAGATAATTTTGTGACTTTTTTATTAGCCACTATTAATTAATTAATATATATTTTGATATATGTGGAGTTATGAAGGACTTTAATATTTTTTTGGGAACTCATCCATGATTGGGTTAGGGTATTATAAATATAATTTTTTAGATTTTTTCATTATTTTCATGACAAGAATAATGAAATGTATGATTTTGATTTATCTATAAAGAGAAGTTATTTCTTTGTCTACATTAGGGCCAAACAATATAATACATTTTTTTAATATAGTTTATTTATTTTCCCACATACAGTTTATGTAATATGAAATTACAATGATATTAATTTTGTATACTAATAATTTATATTTTTTTATCTGAAATAGATTTATTAAGTATTTAAATCTATATAATAATTGAAAATTGTATAAAAAAGGTTCATTGAGTCCCCCATTCCTATACCAATTTAATATATACAAATCATAAAAAGTGGAAATATATCAAGGGACAATCCCTTGAATTGCATATTTATTTTTAGAATAACAATCTATTTAAAAACTAAAGGTTGTTTCTTTTTCGATTTATTCTGGTGTTGTCTGTTATAAATTATTTTATCTACACGATTAATATAATAATAAAATTATCATTTCCTCAAATTATGTGGGAGTGAAATTTCATCAAATAATATTTTCAACTTTATTAAATTTTTCTATTTCATATTTTTATCTTCTTGTTATGTATCATTTTTTTGAATATTAATTGGATTCCAATAATAAATTTTGAAAATATTATTTCCCAAATAATTTAAATTTCATTGACATGTGATTTAGGATATTATTGTTCATTAGTGTAAAATTTATTCATGTTCTTTCACATTTATTTAATTAAATTTAAATTTTAAATTGATAAATTTTTTTAAGAATATTTTAATGTTTCCTTCCAGGAAACCTAGAGATGTCAAATTTTTGTGGGAAAAATATAAATCCATGAATAAAATCGACAGAAATTATTTTTAAGTAATTATTTTGGGGAGAATATTTATGGCGGAATACAATATTTAAAATAATGAAACTGTTTTGTGTTCTAAATATAAGAATTCTTCAGATGATTGTACAAAATTACTCCATGATAAAAAATTCCAATAATACATAAAAAAGGACCATTTATTCATAATGATATTATAGTGATGAAATTGGTAACCGTGTTAGTGAAAACATATGGGAAACAGATATAAATATTTAATATTTAGAATTGTATACAATTAAAGAAAATACCTAATGATATAACATGTATATTTGAGTTAGGTAATAATTTATATAAGTTCCCAATATGTTGAAAATTTTAATTCTAATGATATTAAAATTTTACAACATGAACATAAATTTTAATGAAGAATATTTAGAAATAAATATTTTCATAACATACTAGAATCTCATTGGAAGGGGTATATATCTACATATAAAGAGTAAAAAATAATAATGCATTATAAATTAATTGAGAAAAACACATTAACTTATATGTTTTTTACATGAAATAATGATGAAAGAACTAATTCAATTTTAAAATATCCTATATAGTAAAAATAGATCATTTTTTTCAAAGTGACTATAATTTTATAATAATATTTTATGTCTAATAATTTCACATGAAGTACAATTTTATTAATAAAAATTTAAATCTTGAAGATTATGTAATAATGTAGAATTTTTTATGAGCTAACATGAAATAAATGTTTAATTATATTTACGAAATAAATAATGATATTATTGTTTTAATGATATAAATAAATGTATATTAATTTTTTATTATAATTTATTAGAATAAAATTATTTTAGTTCTACATTATATACCAAAAAACATGATGTTTAAGGTCTTTACCTAATGTATATTTCTACATTCGAAATCATCGGAAATGTTTCTTGGGAACATCATCTAGAAGATAACCACCTTACCTTTTTTTGGTGATACTAGAAATGATGTTTTATGTGGGGTCTCCTTTAATGATGTGCAATCCAGAAGTATTACAGATGATGACTATCATGACTCAGTTGATAGTCAAGCTATCATTGAACACTACACAGAGGGGGATGTGGACTTCAGCTTGTCGAGAGAGAAAAAAATGGTCAATGATAAAAGTATAAAGGGAAAGGATATGATTGATATTTCATTATCTTAGAGGAAAAATCCAAAAAAGATGTACAAGATTCTAACATATCTTCTCCTACAATAATGTATTGATAAGGTGACCCATAGTTTATCACACTTTTTCATCAAATAATTTTTCTAGATAGTTGGGCTCAATAGGAAGATCATTTGTATCTAATTCTTCTACCTCCCCACATATAAGGGTTACCATAAGTAATTTTATATATATTCACCTATTTAATTTTTTTATTAGAAATTAAATGCATATGGATCATCTTATCCCGTATATGTCATCTTATGTGAAGGATAACCTACCATCAAAATTATTACGACATCATCCTTCATTTATTTTGGATGATAAGGAGGTTAGATCTTCAGGTCACACTTCCTATTGAATGGGGAACCCTATTTAGTCTTCTAGGAGACCTAGAACTACCACTTCTCATGTGGTTAATATTTTTTCTCTAGAGGCCATTTTGGATCCTATTAATTCTCTATTGGATTCTAAACATGTTTATAGAAGAATTAGTATCTCTGTGAGTTATTCATTATTGTATGAAAAAGGATATGAGGTATCTAATTTGAAAACTGGTAAAAATAAAAATATCGTTGGAAGATATTTAGTTTTAAAAATTCTCTATCAATAGTAACACCTCCTCTTAAAATTATTTGGTAGTGATTTTAGATGAGGAAAATTTATCAGATCATCAGTTCTCCCCATTACACATTCTCATTATAATAAACAAAATGATATGGAAAATATTAATGTTATTTCCCCTAACAATATTTAAATGATTTCATATATAAGTAGTAATAATGATGGGAATGAATTTTATTCTGTGTATAGTGCTAATGTCTTGTAGGATAATGTGGTTTATGAGATCTTAGATAATGGGGGTGGGCCATGGATTCATGTAATGGCTTAATGGAGGGGTCAAAACCCTCATGGATGGGTTGGCTGATTCTCTAACCATAGTATGAGCACTAATTCATGACTGGGTTGATGAAATTTTGATTGTTTCTTCTACAGGATTCTCTAGTCATATATGTTCATCTATCATTTCTCCGATTCCAAATTTTATTCAATTAAAGGGGCCTATGATCCTCAACAGTTTTAAAAAATATTGCAACTATATGGATTTAAAATTGAATATAATATTTTTTGTTGATTTATAAATTTAATAGTGATTAATAAATGGTGAAATTAGTTTTTATACCTTCACTAACAATTGATTTTTGAAATTTATGTAATAAATCCTCTTAAATGTAAATTATTCTATATAATTAAAATTAAATCATAAATATGATTAATATAGGATAATAGACTAATTAATAATAATGTTGGTCATTATATATATACATTCATATATAAGAATAAGATCAAACATACTTTCAAATTGAAAATTAAATCTTTAAAAGAAATATTTAGTGAATAACATATAAATGGGATAGTTTCCAAAATATTTTACATGTTCAGAGTAAGAAATTTTTTTATAAAAATATAAATCCTACATTAAAAGGTATTTATATGAATTCGAATCCCAATGAAAGATTCAAATAAAATTTTGTATATTATTCTTCAGTATATGAGTCGCATCTTACACAAGAACAATATAATTTCTTAAAAATATGTTTTTTAATATAAAAAAATCTATCTGTGAATATAAATTATAGTGAAATACTCTAGGTCTAAAATTATCATTAAAAAAGTGGGAATGTGTATAAATAAAAACAAAATAAATATGATAATTCCCATATAATATAGTAGGAATCATGTTACCTGATAAACATGGTCTAATAAAGTGGAATTTAAAATCATAAAAATAAAGTTTCATATAATTAATAGTCATATAGAATATATTTATAATATTTATTCCAATAAATTATATAGAAACAAATATTTTTATCATAATTTTTTTTCTGTATTTATAAATTTGATGTATTCCAATTAAATAATTCCAATTCATATTATTTATTATTTTTACAGTATTCTAAATGAGATCTAGGAAGAAATGTATATTGATATACTATGAAAGGGTGAGGTTTATTAGGATATCATGTTTCTAAACAACTATATTAAAATAATCAACCTAATTAATTTTTACCAAATTGGGATAGAATATTTCTCTCAATTGTCGTAATTATTTATTAGATAAAAAATCAAACCCAATGAGTATTAAAATTTTATTTCTTCCCATATATATGGAGGATAATTCAAAAATGAAATAACATGTTATATGAAATAATGAATAATTAAAATTATTATTGATTAAAATTTTTATAAGGAGTTACTCTTTATTTCTAGGCTCATTAATCTCCATGATATATGTATATAATTAATGTTTTAATAACATAAAAAAATATAAAAAATAATAATATATAATTTGTATATCCAGTCATGAACCAAATATGGTCTCCACCAAAACTGACACTAATCTAAGCCCATGAAAATTCCCAAAGGGATTTTCCTATCCCCCAATGTTGGAACAGGTTCCCAGGTAACATTTATTTTGGATTTCGAATGGTTTACCTGAGTATGGAAACATAAAACATCAATCCCAATAAATAAAATGAATCTGAAAAATTCATAAGAAAAAAATTATTTAAAAAAATTGCAGAACTGAATACAGATGTCTAAAAATGGTAAAAATTATCCAACGACATATATAAATTGATGAAAAACATCCCCATGGACTCCAAAATACTAGGGTTCATCACCCATAAGTTATCCCCAAGTCACCACACAATGGATGATAACTGGCACCCCGAACCACTATCACCTGAGGAATTTCCATTACCAGTGTCTAACTTGAAAAATTATACTTATACCGAACGGTTTTAAGTAGGGTGTGAGCCTATGTACAATAAGAACCACCATGATATTCCATAGAGTAAACAATACAACATAAAAATCATTCCATTTTAATAAACAAGTGGGAGTGGAAACAATTTCAAAAAAAATGATCCTTTTAAATGTAAATAGTTCTCAAATGTAATTATCCATGAATGAGATCATTCCAATATTACATTTAAGATACTATATTTTCCAAAAAATCCATGATACTCCAAATATAAATTCTCATGATTCAATGAGCCGCAATATTCGGAACACACCTATGATATAGTTAGTCTCGGGCCACTTGTACCTCGTACCTCAGTGTAAAGTAATCATAGAAAAATAAATTATAATACACAATCCAATTGTAGGGAACATACCAATAACCTTGTGGTCCCTTAAATTCAGTATTATAGTTTTTCTAGTGTGTTTTTAATCCATTTTTCTTAGTGAAATAGGGACAAAACCCATCCGGATCACTAGCGAAATAGAACATATCTTCCCTCCTAGATACTCGGGATTCTCCCTTTGTGATAAAACCATTATCTAATGATACCAAAAGACATTATAACATAAAAACATCAGATTGGGAAATAATAAATTCATAGAAGTATCTACACATGCCTTTCACCACTTATACCTCTCAATAAAACCGTTAGAATTTCAATAAAACAACGTCACAAAATCTATCAATGATTTTCCCAAAAAATACCATAAAAATCCCACATTGAACACCAATTACATATCCATATTCACCAAAACAGAATTATCATCACCTAAAAAATTTCAATAAACCCATTATATTAGTTAGGAAGAAATCCCAATTGGAATAACATGAAATAGACATGTAACAACCACAATTTGGAACAAAATTGGTATCAAAAAATCATTTTCTTAACAAACATCAAAAAAACTAGATTTTGCAAAAAGTATAATGTATAGGAAGTATGATAAAAACCGAAATTCAGAAAATCTAATCATATATAATTGATTACCCATGGAATCACCTACATCAAGTGTTAGAACCATTGAATCTTTGTGCTGAACTTAAACCACACAACCACAGCACCAAAAAGATGTTAAATCTAGCCCCACCCCAAACATTTCCCCATAAAAACTCATGTTTAAACCCAGGGTATGAACCCTAGATGCTGGAAACATTAAAAAAACATGAATGATGAATGAAAACGAAAGAAAGATGGAAGCAACCAAGAATTAATTTACTTACATGAAGGATCTAGAGGATTCTATACTAAATCCTTCATCATAAATAGGTTACATCTGATCTTATGGGATCTTGGGGGACTCCCATAGCTAATTGGAAAAAATGGTGTAATAATGGAGAGGATTAGGTTTATTTATAGGAGGGGAAAATTAAATTTTCAAAAATATTTTTAATGACAAGGACACCTTGCACAATTTGGCTACACGACTTATTAAGCCTTGTGGCCAAATCATGTGACATGTTATGGCCAACCAAAACCATTTCTTTCTCCTCCAAATTGATGGGGATCCATGGGGGAATCCTAGGGAGAATGATAGGCCATGTATAGGGGGGAATAATTCCAAAAAACCACCCTTTCACCCCAATACTCATCCAAATAAGTGTATAAACCACCCCAACATCATACCCCACAAGAGGTTCCACTAGGAGTGTCAGAAATTCGTTTCCAAAACACCTCATCCTCATACCATACCTGTATGAAAATATAATTACAAATATCATCCAATACATCCATGGATAGTTACATAGATCAAGAATACCTTTGACACAAAATACAATCCCACAACACCTAAATAAAATAAAATACCAAGAACCAAAATTGGTTTGTAAACAAAGGATGGAAATTGAAAATATGGATGTGACAATTCTCCCCACCATAATGATTTCCTCCGTCGAAAATCCATAATAACAGCATATGTTCAGAAAAATCCCAAATGATAGACCAATATTGACTCCATTTCCACATTTTCACCCACCTTAAAAATGTAAAACTCCTCTAGTTGATTCGAAAATGAAAAATAATACTATCAAAAAAAATACACCACTTACCTGAAATTATGATACATATTCAAAATAAATCCCAAAAAACATGATGAAAACAACCAAACGATGCTCATGAAATCCACCTGAAATGAACAACAATCCCGATTAAAGCTTCCACAACATTACTTAAACAAAACCATTGGGTGTGATCCAATCCAAAATTTACCAAAATAAGAAGTTGGTGGCACGATAGACTCTAATGAGACTACCTGCAACCATGAAAATCCTCAGGAGAGAACCGAGTCACTGATACAGGGTTACCCAAATGGACATCCAACCTCAAGGGATAATAAAGTTTCTGAGACAGAACTAGGACACCAATTGGGGGAGGCCTAAACGGTATCCCTAGAATAAGGGGTAAAGTAACATTAAAATTTTTTCTAGAGAACTTAAGTAAAACTAATATAGGTTCCACCAACTATAAGAACCATACATCGTAACCAATCAACAAGGGCCAGTACAGAAAGACCCCAAAATTTTACAGAGTTGGCAGTATCGCACAATTAGTCGACACAATTTGGGATGTCGTGTGCTATATGTTCATATCATTATGTCCACACGGAATCCTAGAACATGGTCACTACTAATTGTGCACAAAACAAGTTCTGAACCTATCAATACAAATCAGAATTCTTTCTCCAAAAATACATTGGAAACCAAAGGGGGAATGAATTACATAGGGTGATAACATGGACATGAGGTCCTCCCACCACTTTCCCTCCAATCATAATATACCTATGTATCATTATTTTTTCATTTGATTTAATACAAAATAGAAATGAAAGTAGCGTTCATGCGTATGTACGGCTTACTGTCTCCATAAACAGTTCATTTCATATATTATCTATAAATGATATGTACTATTATAAATAAATATATATATATATATATACTGAATATATATGATATATATGATATCTAAAGATTGTATATCATATTTGTGATAATTGAATTTGGACCACATGGACAACATGTAATTATAAGTATTTCATTTTTACTCAAGTACCAAATATCGACAAAAAGACCATTATTAAATTAAATGATTATGTAATGTTTATAACATAGTAATAATTGATATAAAAGGAATAATAACAATGAAAAAGGTTCTAAAGAATGTAGAAATTAATTTTATTTCATTTTTCCGGAGATTAAAGAATGAACGATTCAAGCCAGACATGAGGTAAGGTTCATCGTCTCAATCTCCTTTCATTGAGGAAAATTTTTATTTAAAGATGACATAATTATATATGGTGTATAAAAAAATTCAAAATATCATTTCATTAAAATGGAATCATTTTATAGGAATCTTTTTACTAAATGATAAAAGGAATGTTTCTTTTTAATGTACGTGGTGACAACACCCTTTTCGTCGCCATGAGCATTTTTCGATATTTGGATTCCTTAACAAGCCTTAATGTTTTTAAAAATAAAATAAATACCATATACTCTTCTTATGTATTTTTTTATAGAAAACTTTTTTGATAATTGATTGATTATATCAATATATTGAAATGTAATATTGTTATTGCAATATGGAAATGTTATAATTACTTCATGTTTGTAAATGTGTTATGATTATGTTATTGTTCTTGGGCATTGTTCACGCATATGGATGGTTCAGTGTTAAACCTAGGGCTTTTGAGCCCAATATAGGTCTCCAATGCATTGGGTACCATGATAGAGGTAAACATTAATGTTTCTCCAAATAGATTTAGTGAATATATAGTGATGGGTATTCCAACATAACTCCCTACATATCTGTGATAGAAAAAATGTATGTATGTTATGGATGCCACATGTTACCTTTATGATTTATGATATCAAGGTGTTATTCATAAATATTATTATTTCATGTGTATGTTAATGAGCTTATGTTTTGTATGTATTTATGGAAAAATGTTTTCATTCCTTACCTTATAACCCTTACTGAGATTTTTCTGATAATCCCATGTTTTTGAAATATTTTTCATAGGGTGTAAAACATGGTAAGAGAAATAAAGATTCAAGAATATTTATATCAAGAAAAGTATTATTTTTTTATTTTATTGAGTTTTTATTTTGTGAAATAATCGATATTGAGTTGATGTTTCTTCATTGTAATATTTGAGATGTTATGTAATAGTTATGGCCTAATTCTCTAAAACTCTAAACCTGAAAAGATCCTCAATGTGAATTTTTCACTTCATTCATGATTATTTAATGTGTAAGGATGGGTCCTTGTACATGAAATCAATATCCAACCTCAGTGTGTATCCCTCGAATATAAGAGAATCCTCGATGTGTAATCCCCGATCAAAGGATCTATGAAGACTCTGATTCCTACAATATTTTGGATAAGTATGCCACATCTTCATTGTTAGAGATCCATATTAATCATACATGGAGATCCTTGTATTTGAACCCTTATCCATAGACATGACATTGATCACATACTATCCCTTGTATCACAAAACGAGAATTAATCAATGGGGATAGGGAGTTTCACTGATCATGTAAGATTCACTATTCACCCAACAGTTAGAATAGAATCCATATTGTGTGAGCCCCAATTACTGAAATCCTATATTATGTCCCCAATCAGTAGGGAATATGTATTTTTATAATCACTTAGAATTGTAGATACCTCATGGATGGTGATAATATCTCCACGTTTGATAATCCACATTAGCCTATCAGTAGGAAAAGTGATAAGTGAACTACGAGAACTCTCATTCCTACCATACTGAGGATATATAGGACATCTTCTAAAGGCATGAGCACTATACCAAACACCCAAATGACTTTCTATTTACACTTTTCCAAAATCTATATTCCCTGAGGATGACCATCTAATCCCCCTTATTTCTCACATAAAGTATTGATCAAGTGGGCTTAGGGAGATACAATGAAAACCAAATTAGGCATCATGAATTTCCACAAATTAGGGAAAACCCATTATGTAGGGAACCATGTATGGTATGGTAAGAACACACATCATATAAGGGAATATAACTTGGTTCCAGTCCCAAGAGATAGATTTATCTAGGATGACATTGATTTCATCCATAATTAGGATACATAAGTTGTCACATTGGGATCTGAGCTAAAAAATTTGGGGTCCTAGTACCCTCACATGGGTCCTTTCTACATGATGCTAAACTACATGAGATTAGTAAACTAAATGGGTTTTGAATATTATAATAACCAGGATATGTTGGACACCACATCATGGATCAAGCCCCTTTTCGGAAGATTAATGATATCCTAACAGGAAAAAACATTCAATATGATTTTTTATTTGACTTCGCCACATAAGGAATATATTAAGCATACCAAAAATTGATTCAGAACTATGGATATATATATATGGATTCACTGAGGGAACACAACTACCGACATTTAATAAATGTGACTCCATTTTCTTTTTAGTGAGAGAATTGACCAATGATTCATTTTGTTTGGCTAATTGGACCAGCATTTAGATTAGGATGATATTAATCAATATATCTTAAGAGGGTCTCCAAGTAGGAAAAAATTACCAATAATATTGTACTATGAACCTGAACTCTAATCCTCTTGAATAATGTGAGTCCCAAAATGTCATTGTACCTAATATCCCAGATAACTGTTGGACTTTGGAAATAAGGTCTATACATAGTTATAGAAGGGGTAACCATTAGTAGTGTCTATGAATAGTTTGAATGGTATCCTAAAATGTGAATCAGAATAAATAACTCAAAAAAATAGACTAAATAAAAATAGTTAACCCGAAGTGAATATCTACAATGAAAAAATGATTGGTTCTTATCCTTTAGCCCACATAATTTTCCCTCAATATATAACAAAATAGTAAAAGTGACTTGAATATTGATATTAAAAAACGTTGGGATTATAATGCGACTTGGCACCATTTTTTGTAACCTTGTACAAGAAATAATTTTTTTCTATAATAATATTAGATATTTTCCTTTCTAAACACGAATCTCATGAAATAATCCCATCCCCGTTTTGACATGTCCGAACCATCCGAATGGACAAATCAGGTAATATTAGAAAAATTGTGATTACCATTCATGTCTGAATAAGAATATTATGAAGACCATATTTGAATAGATGGTAACCTTGTTCATTGTTGTCTGGATGACCCTATATATGGACTATATCCCAAATTGTTACAATTCCTTCAACATGCAACATTCTCTCTATAAAATCATATGTGACTGTAACATGTATGTGTCCAAATATAATTTCACCTTCTTGAGAAATCCAAATATAAGTATCATATATGATGGAATGAGTATACCACACTCATTAAATAGTCATGACATTGGAAGATGTTGGTGATGCTCTCCATGAACGATGACTGATGAGTCTGTATCACTTAAGAAATAGTTATACTAAGCTAGAATCCACTATTTCTATGACCGATAGACTAACAATATTATCCTCCAATAGTGACAACGAAAACCTTCCTTATCTGATGAAGCTGTTCATGGAGGTGAAATATGGGTACCTCTTTCACCATGTTACACCGTTGAGGGAACCCTTAAACAACCATCATCAACACCATCCCACTAGTGCCTATCAGTATTTTACATTGGGTACAATCTGACCTGAATCCTCCTCTGATTCCCATTCATGGGATATAAGGGAGACACACTAGAGGATGATGTCACTTGATATCCAGTATATGGCTCATATTACGGGTTCTGCCGATGAAGCCAGTTGACATAATTAATTAGGTACCAACATTTAGGCTCATATCCCAACACTTTCGGGACATGTATGCGGGAATATACCCTCAACAGGAATGTAAGAGGCCTATTATTCTATCCTCTTGTGAAAAGACTGAGGAAATATTCTAGTGGATTTAGGGTGACTTATGCGAAAAAATATTCCCACCTCAATTGAAAACATCTACCAGATTATAATGGAGACAAAAATATGTTCCGGTTCGTATACATGATCACAGTTTTCTAAAATTAAAATATATTTTAGCAACAACTAAAGAACTCCTCATGCATGCTCCGTCACTATTGAAGATGAAGGGATTGTCTAATTCTTATATCCATGTAGCTGGGATAGATCAAAACTATTATTATCACAAACTAGTGTCTAAATGGAGAAATTTTACTCTTATTCTCTTACCTATAAGGATTAATAGTATATTCTAATGAACGGAGAGGACTCAGATCATGCTCATTTCCCCATTCCAACTAGGGATCACTAGTTTAGAGAAACACATGCCTAGAGACAAGGGAATATGCATATCAAAGATGGCTTGCTAAAAATTCCAATGGCCTAGGATAGAGATCATATCACTGTTCTAGCTGGGGGATCCCCATGGGAGAGGGGTATGAGCCTCAAGTCATTCTAAAATTCTTAATGAAGATGCCCACATGCATACCTCAAAGGGTAAGGGTTAGGAATATATCTAAGTTCTGGATGAGGTTGACCATGTGAGAATTGAATAATCCTCATGAAAGGATCATAATCAGGTCAATAAATCTGCGTACAACATTCAAATAGATCATGGAAAAATGTTTCATATTCCTACATCGGTTGATGACCGTCTAGGCCAACATCATTTTAAGGAAACACGAGGGGAGAATCATATTCATTCTCCCATTTCCAAGGTCCATCATCATATTTCAATGGGGAATTCATATTCAGGTCAGACATATATTGTTGATCCAACCGAAGTCGAACATGTGAGAGTGGTACATGCCCTGGGGTCGACATATATTCCAACCATGAAATACTAGAGAAATATTCCAAAGGCTATGGATCATGTTCATTTTCCCATACAGACCAAAGCACTCCACGTGAGAATGAAACATTCCTTGGGACATGATCACATTCCTTCCAAATATGAGATAACTCATTTGATTATTCCGATAGCTTATTAGTAGTAGTCTCATAATCCCATAACACCAAGTAGTTATATAAATGTTTTGGAAAATGCCAAATAGGATGCTCATATACCTAAACATTTAAAAAATACTGGTTTGAATATTCTGATGATTACATAAGACATGACCCATACTCATAATCTTGTTAATTCAATTGTTCTTGATGTTGTTCGAGGAACATTATAAAATACTATAAGTTCCTAGAGACTATTCTATCTAAGAGGATGCAGAAGAAGTTCATTACTATGATAGTCCTCCATGTGGAAGAGTGGAGATGCAATACAGGGAACTTACTCCTGAGATCTACTATGGTCAACCGCACAATGAAAATATCTCCCATGGGCATGGAAATCCACATTTTGTTGACACAACATCAAATTTTGTGGTGTTCCAAACTATGGAACCTTCATATATATTGAGGTTCTCAAATCATCAGGGTCATCTATATATAGTTCCCCATCAGCTTCTAACAAAAATCTACTCCCCTCAGCAAGCGACCATCAGATCCATCTTCTATTGAATGATTGGATGGATGCGTATAAGTTTGATGAAGATGGTTATGACATCAAAATTTGGAGAGAGTTTTCTATAAAAACATCTATATCAGGTTCTAGACTAATTATGTTACTAAATATGATATCCCACATTAGATAGATTAGGAGTGAAGTCCTTATCAATGATAGGATATTTAGGATACACATCAGAAACTAAAGTTTCAAGATCTCCCTCATTGAGGACATGAATGCCACCTTCAAGAAATCAATATACTCTGTTTTTACAAAGACCTTGCAAAAATCTCAAAGGAACGGGATCCAATCCTGGAAAATAAGAATATAAATCTAAAAGACACATGAAACCGTTGTATAATAACTTTTCGACAACTGATATGTAATGCCAGATCATGCAGCCATATTCGGAGATGGGGATATTATGGAGAATTATACTTTGTCTCCACTATATTAAAACAAAAAAACCATAGATGCACCATCCTGCAATGTTATAGCCTTTGAAAAAAATCCAGGGTTGGGTAATGTTTCATCATATTGGTCACTCTAATAGAATTCCCCCACATCAACAGTGACTAGACACCACATATGAAGAGAGAGGATAGCCAAATAGATTCAAACTAGGCCCCTAAAGACAACACTATGACATTCCAAACATGGAGACTGATGTTTTGATCACCCGAATAACATTTCATAAGGAATGGGTCTCACCATGGGATTCCATTTCCCCCAGCTAATACATGAGAATATCTACACTACTTCATGTATACTCCAGTATCAGCTACAAGGGTAGTTCTCTAGATGAAAACACCACCCCCAGGACATGTAAAATATCTACCACCACCTCCACCCCTCAGATCATTATTTCAAGAGATGATTTCGGATAATACCTGTGTCATCTACAAGAATACCCCAGCCCACTGGGCTCGATGAATTGATATCTCAATCACAATCTCCTACTTTACAATCCCCTAAGAGGACCCTAGATTCATCAACAATGATTCTATCCCACCCCCACAATATTAGGTAGGGGAAATTGTATCTCCATATCCACCATGGAAATCATCATGTCACATACTACAGTCAATGGGTCCTAAAAAACTAGTCTAATACATCCCAATTGTGTCCCCAAATAACTCCACTCTATAGGGATGCGGTAATTTTCATCAATGGCCCCACCATAAAGGGAATCGATCTTCTCTAGGATGGGAGGAAACAATCAGTGGTCATCAATCCACCACCAACAACAATCACAAGACAACCCCTTGTTGGTTTGGGAATATTCGACAACCATGATCAAAAAGTATTGTAGAGTAACTATAAATAACCCAAAACTGATGGAATTTATGGAAAAGAATATAAGAACCTATTGATGCTACCAACCAAAACAGACCAACATAGATAAGGTTCTAAATATTGACCCTACAGAAGATAGTGTAGAATCATCATATTGCATAGAGAGTAATGTACCAACCAAAATTTCATTACATGCCACAACAAATGTAATTAATATCAACATGGAAGATATTTATCATGAAAAATGTGTGGAATTCTAGGACATGGAAAAAATTCCTCAAAAGGAGAGTGATTTGAATGAACCAAAAGAAGATACTCAAACTAGGATCATAAGAAGGATCTAAAACATTGAACCTATGAATATCAGGATTCCTCCTCTACAATAGAATATTAACATGTGGAAGGGTAATAATACATCTCATTTACCCCTAGAAGAAACTGGGTTTCTTCCAAGGAGAAAAAATTCACACAATATTAGAGA
The DNA here is from genome assembly GCA_963277665.1 of Viscum album. NCBI lineage: Eukaryota > Viridiplantae > Streptophyta > Magnoliopsida > Santalales > Viscaceae > Viscum > Viscum album. Next base: position 493,651,017 of record OY728128.1, read on the forward strand.
AAAATAAAAAATCTCTGAAGTCTCAATGAGGATCTAGTCATAAGAAATAATTGCTCTTTGTATTGTCTTTTGGGAAAGGAAAATACTATTTTACCCATGGTTAATACCCCTACTAAAGTTATACATGACCATGAAATGGTTATGTATCTAGACTTCAAGTCTACATAATTGAGGAAGTCATAAATGATCATGATATCCATCTGTTGTGGAAACAACCTCTCCCTCATTGGGACAACCATTCAATCCTGGGATGAAGCGTAAATCAGCAGGAGATAAATGAGTGACCTCCTTGTCAACCCCCACCAACTACATAGGATGAGAGAAGGCACAACAACTAGTCCCCCCTAGAGTTTTTTATGGACCATAAATCCCTGGACACTCGAATTGAAGCCCTAGTATGGTGACACACACATGTGATCACTGATAGGAAGCCATATCTCAGTTTTTTGGATGACACTATTAATCCACCCAATTTATGATATCCTAAATTCACAACATTTGATGTTGTGGTAAGGCAAGAAAAACATCTCACATATATATTTTCCCAATGTGGTTTTATGATGGGCCCTTGATATCAACACAAGGCAATAATGATTATGTGTTTGGTATAGGCTCTAACAAGGATATCATTTATTTGGTACAAGAGTCATTAGATAGGTTCACATTGAGGTTGGGAACACCTTCATCATCAGTTCATATAAAAATTTAGATATACACTGAGGAAGGCATTGATCATCAAATAAACAAACTATATATAACAATAGAATTAGAGGGACGTAAACATGATAGACATATGGAAGTGTTTAACCGAATCACTTATCATTCCTCTCATGCAACAGATGGTGTTGGAACTTTGTGATTAAAATAATAGAAATGAGTTTCAGATGCCTCTAATTCAATTGAAATATCCAGGTGATTTTTCCATGTTTTCTGAAATGCTCGAACATTTAGAATAATCAATCTAGTGGACCTGATATAAAATTTAACTCATTCCCAAATCAAAATAAAAAAGTGAGGCTAGATAACAAATTGATGGTCTCACTCTAAATCTAGTAGTGAATCCCATCCGAATACCTAGGCAGGCTCTGAATCCAACCATAACAACCTATCAAGCATTAAAACCCATAGAATCTCCCTTATATAAGAGCACATATAAATTAGGTTCATTTGATATTTGAATAATGGATGAATAAAAAATGATCCTTACAGAATAAATAAGTCCCGGCTTATTTCCTAGAATCCATGGATAATAAGTTGGTCACACATACCCATATTAAGAAGCATGATGAGGCCGACCTTACAGATGTGCCTGATTATATCACATTCCATATAAGGATGGGTCCCAATATCAAGATTTTTTTTCATATAGATATGTCCTTTAAGTCATTATAGATTCCAGTCAAGTGGCTCTAGATAAATCCTTACACTAGGTGGCTTTCAGATCCGTTATCCAACCATAAGAAGTTGACGACTGTAAAAAGAACCTAACCATATGTGATAATATTAGACAACTATATTACTCAAAGGGAAGCTAATAGATCCTATGATAATCTAAGAAAAAATTTCCAAAAACCCACAATATCTCCACATCCAAATATTGATACACCAAATATGAATATAGAAGGTGGGTGTGACATCCATACTCTAGAGACGATAGAAGAGGATATTTCATATTATCCTCTACAAATATCCTTAACTCTCACTAATTTATTCCATTTAGAATCTAAATAATAGGAACCTCGCCACTAAAAGGATCCCATATTAGATGAAAATTTCAAATTGTTTTCTATCAACATTGTATACTATTCATACCTCTTATCTGATGATGAGATTTCCCCAAATCAAGATTTCCCCTCACAAAACCGGGGAATAGGAGGCCACATGCATTGGAACCATGGACATAGAGGATTTCATGGGTAGGGTCAGACCAAATATTTTGTCTATGTCCCCATAGAAAATTCATTTAATGCTAGGACTCATGGGAAATTACTCTAGTAAGGCCGAAAAATGGTATATTTGTGTCTTAGAACCCTCAATCATCCATCCACATCTGATTTCATTTCCTGATCATTTAGCAAGGGTTTAGTCATTTGATCATCTCAGACTAAGGGTATATCCAAGATGACCCACTGTAGTGGTAGTCGATGATCCCACAACCCAAACACAAGAACCAGGTTCGCTCAACCAGATGCCTCAACTCTTTATCTTCTCATCCAAGTGAATCCACATATCAGGATGAATCGACCTCGAGTAAAATGAATGATGTTATGAAATTGATAGAGGCAGTCCCATGAGATCTCTCATCCCGTTAGGCACTCCTTTGAAATGAAATCTAGAAGCATATGTGGAATGACTCTAGAGGCCACAAGAGTTCATGAAATATGTCACTACATCCAAGGTCTATCTAGTGGAGACCATGGAATCAGAATGTAACATCACAATCTCATTTACAGAGGATGGTGAAGAATATACCGTTCATGTATATATGATACCCCTATATGTCTCAAAAAGAGATAATAATTTCAATATCCAGAGTTCACTAATTGATAATGGTTATGAGATAAATATTATCCCAGTCCAAACCCAAAAACATATCTGATTGGTTTAATTGGATATTTCTCTCAGGTATATGATATATGTTAGAAATCCCCTATCAGGAAAATCTAGATGAATGAATTAATTGGGGAACTTACATCAGACACTGAGTTTAAGGTAATACAGTGAGACACGACTTATAATATCATGCTCTGTAGGAACTATATCCATTTCCACCTAATGATATATTCAACATTCTATCAGTGTCTGATGTATCAAATTAATGGAAAGGTAGGTATTCTATAGGGTGAAAGTTCTCCCTTCATGAATTTTGAGGCCACATATGCTGAATTTGATTTCTATAATAAGGGTGGAAAAAGACAAATGGCATATTATGATGTACATGATGCTGCTAGAATTGGATTTTCTAACACCCTAGTGAATACAGGGATTATGGTCGAGGAAGACTATATAATCCCCATAATCATGTTCTAGGAGAGAGATATAATCCAATAGGTCCAAGCCCTTCGTGACCCTAGTGACATCATCAATGAATATGATTCCCAGAATCTCTCTATGACAACTTAGTCATCATGGGATTATAATGTATCATCTCATAGCCTCTCGCACCCAAATATTAACAACATGGCCCCATATTGTTATCTCATTGTGAAAATATCTCCACATATTTTGATATATTAGAATATGAGGATTAACTTATTAATCCCCCCCTGGGGATTTGAGGAATGTGTATCCAACAACATCGATGAACTCAGTTAGAAATATCTATGAATAGAGAAATAACCAACACTTATAATGATCAGTTCCACCATTCCCCTCTATAATTATTACAATTTCATAGAATTTCTAATGAAATATTGATATTTTTTAGCATGAAACAACATTGAAATTCAATGACTAAACCCACGTGGATATGTACCATCTCGGGCTACCGGATTAGCATTGAGGCTTCATGAAGGTATCATGGACGTTGAACTACTCTCAAGCCTAAAATTTAGAACAAGAGGTAAACATGTTGACCTAATCTAACTTTTTTCAAGAATATAAATAATCTAAGTGTATATCCATCATCATCCATGTTAAGAAGATAAATATGATGATTAGGGACAATATTGATTTCAGAGTCCATAATAGGAATTTCCCAAAGGATGATCTCCCATTTTCGATCATAGAACTCTTCACAGAATTTACTATTGGTTTCAAATCCATTTATTTCATCGATTGTTAATTGGGGTACAATCTGATAAAGATGGCCCCTGATGTTGAAGAAGCCACTGACTTCAGAGCACCATAGTGGATCTATTTATACAAGGTCTTGCCTTTTGGATTGAATAATTCAAGAGCCACATATCTCTTCATCACGCATCATATCGTTAGGTCATTCCAAGTATTGAAAAATTAATGTTATTTTGATGACAATGTCGGCAAATCCCAATAGTGGTGTGACCACATGCCAGACTATCAAAATCAGTTCTAAAAAACCCGCCACTGCAATCTGAAAATGAATCCAATGAAATTCACATTTAGGTTAATATCAGGGAAATTCTTCGGATTTTTAGGGCACGACCATAACATTTAGGTAAAAATGGATATGAATAGATCTTTCTAGCAATGAAACCTACCAAAAATCTCAATGAATTGTTGTAGATCAAAAGGAACCTTTCTTATATTTGGTAATTCATTTTCAACCTGGATACCAATGATCCACCCTTAACTAAGCTATTAAAAAATGTAATATCATGTCAATGGGATGATAATTACATAAAATACATTGAAAGTACCTAGAGATACCGACTGAATCCACCGATCATAATCCCTCTAGTGGGCCAGTGGCCATACATATTATATGTTTCATCCATGTAACACACATTGGGAACCATCTTCGGAAAAATGAACGATGCAGGATGAAAAAATAGTCTCTATTACCTCAGTCAGAAAATTATATTTACTGATACATGGTATTCTAATGTATATAAGAACATTATTTCACTCATCATCATAGTGAACAACATGGGGAATTACATGAATCACCATGAAGTCCATCTTGTCTATCATATCAAACTAGTTAAGTACATCCTTGGACATCCAATGCTGACATGGTTCTTGGCCTTATAGGATATCATTATTTGAGAATATGACATTTATATTATGTCACAAATTTCAATGAATGGACTAAACCTTGTTAATTTCCTCACAAAAAATCTTACCTCATAGAATACCCAAGAAGACACTAAACTTCTAGATGAATAGGTCTTCCATATTAGTTCCCAGCCTTATGCATATCAAAATCTTGATTTTAGTCAAGAATTTGACATTGTGGATATTTTTAGAGCTTTAATTTTATAGATTTAGGCCATAAATGATATATTACATCCCAAAAAATTTCAATGAACATAATTCTACTCTATCCCATTTGTCAAAATAATAAAACTCCTTAAACAAAAGAAGAATTCATTTCTTGATATAAATATTCTTAAATTCATTCATTCATTTACCCTTCTGTATACCATGTGATAAACATTTCAAAAACATGGGATGAGAATAAAATTTTCTGTAAGGGTTATAAAATAAGGTAATAAAACATTAGTCCATAAATACATACAAATCAAGGATATCTTAATTTTCACTCATAAAACATAATCTCTTTAGCATACTTCCATAAATCATAAGATTTGTGAATAACTGATAGACATTATAAATCATAATGGTAACTTGTGGAATCTATAGCATATATACATTTTAACTTTCACAAAAATATAGGGAGTTACGTTTGGAAAACCCATCACATTATTTTACCTAAATCTATTAAGAGAAATATTATCTTTTACCTCTCTCACATTTCCCAATGCATTGGAGAGCAATCTCAGGATCAACTACCCTTGGTTTCTCACGAAACCACTCATATATGTAATCAATTACCATTAATCATATCATATTCATAACACATAAAACAATAATATTTGAAAGATAACATTTCCACACTGCAATCAAAATAAATCATTCCCACACTGCAATGAAAATATAAAATTTCAAGATAATGACAAAATCAAATCATTCTAAAAACAAATTTCTATACTAAAATAAATTAAAAAAATTAATATGGTATTTATTTTCCTTTGAAATACATTAAGGCGTATTAAGTAAGACAAATATAAAATAATTCACATCGTTGAAGAAAGGTTATTTTCAACACATTCATTAAAAATAAACATTACATTTAGAATTGTGTAAAACGCTTCATAAAACAAAAGATAAATTTTGAAAAACATTGAATGAAATAATATAATAATGGTATAATTATACACTGTATAATTTAATGTTATTTATAAACCAAATTATTCCTAAATGAAAGGATATTGAGTCGATGTATCTTACATGGATCATTCGGTAAACAAAATAGATCTATTTTATGTATAAAATAAAATAAAAATAATGAAAGTATAAATAAAAGATTGGATATCAAATGTTATTTCCCACATAATCAAGGCATGAAATAATCTAAAAGTTTTATATTAACCCAATAAATGGAAATTGGTATCATAATTTCCTTTATTAAAATCCGACAGTGTAACGACGTCACTTAAAAATTCCGAAAATTAGTTGATGAAAGAAGAAATGGTCTCTCATAAATTGGAAATAAAATGGATATAAATGAGGATATATAATAAATTTCACCATCATAATAAAATGAAAATTAAATCATATAACATAAAAGAAGTCTATGAATGAAAGAGGATGATAAAACGTTCTCTTACCTTGAGTCTGACTTGTCTCATTTGTTAATTATATTATTTAATAATAAACATTGAATTATTTATACTTAATTAAGAACCTTTTTCAAGGTTATTATTCATTTTATATCATTTTATAATAATGATAAAATTATTTACATTCACATTACTCATTTGGTAAATATTGAGTACTTGAGGTGAAAATGAATTGGTTTTGATGTAAATTGTCCATATAGTGAAAATTCCACCATGACTATAATATTTTTCATGATTTGTGTCTCATATATTTCCAGTATATATTTATTTATATCTATTTGATATTTATTTATAAACATCAATAACATTTTGAGATAAAAAATTAAATATATCGTTCATGGAGACAATATGTCGTACATATAATTGAATACTACTATCATTTCCTTTTCATATTTAAGGGAATGGGAACTAAATTATACATAGTTATATTAGAATTACAGAATAATATCATATTTTATATATGTTATGTATGTTCATTAACACTGTCGTTTATATGTTACATGTATGGAAAGAACGATTCATATCACATTGAGGGGTAGTAGTACACACTTCCTAAAATAATATTATCGAATTTACACATTATAGAAATAATAATGTTATGATTTACATAAAATAGTAGAATAATAGAGGTAATATAAATATAATATATATCATATATAAATATATTTTCCTCATAATGGTCACAAAGAGAGGTGGTAGGGGAAAAATGACCAATCATCATTTTGTGTGGCAGTAGTTCGCCGTACAAAGAGATAATATGTGCGTATCTATTAGATAGAGGTGTATGAAATTGTAGTTTGAATCCATCTCATAAAAACATCATAGTATATTGAGGACACTGGGGTAGTTTTTTAATCAAATAATCATAATATATTTGTGTGTGAGAAATTAAAATAATGGAAAATAACATTAGAGAATGTATTACCTCTTAAAACGTGTAACTAACTTTGATTTGAGGTAAAATTATTTCATTAATTGTATTCTTCCTATGGCATGGATTATAAGAGGAATATATGAATTTTTGAGATTAATTTTGCAGAGATTGTAAAATACAATTGGCTTTAGTGGTGTGATTGAATCGGTATGGCTGATTCCCTTTTATAAGATGGAGGAGGGGAACTTTTGGAATGTTTTGAAGTATTATTTTATTATAAAATTATTTTCAGTTTCAGATGGTCCCAAAATATTTTACTCCAAAAATAATATTCATTTCAGTGGAAAAAATCTAATCCCATATGTATTATATAGGACTAGGTCACAAATATAACCTTATCTTTAAGCGTTAACCCTTTGTTATCTAATTTAACTCTTACCATGTGTTCTTGTCTATTCATACAATATAGTTAATATAGTTACTATAATATTCCATGAGAACCTAAAGTGGTTCATTACTAAAATTTTCATCATTATCTATGTCTTTTGACTGAATAATAGATTTTTATAACTATTATAACATTTCATATATAGTATTTGTTCTATAAACTCATTTATGTCAATTTAAAAACTATTCAAATCACGACTTTATAAAAATCCATAAAAACGTGATTCTTTTGAAAAAACATTACTAATTGAAATATAATTGGTAAAAAACTTCCCTAAAATTCTTGGATGGAATTAATAGGTTCAAAATATGTTTATATTAATATATAATTTCATTTATTTAAATATTTCATTAATAAGGTAATCATTACATCATCATTGTGTCTTAAATATATTTATTTATATAATGAATAAATATTATAAATAAAATAACAAAATGTGCGAAATATTTTTAGTTTTGTAATGACTATTTATAGTAGAAGTGATCACTTATATAAAACCATATAAAAAATTGTTTAATAAAATATCCATGTTTATGTTTTATATTTCTTTACTTCAAATTAATTTTTATAAAATGACCTTATCACACCCAAGTGGTTTAATGGGGTCCCAAAGTTGCTCCATGGATTCCCATGGTCAGAAATATCTAATAAAATTGGATTAGAACCAGATTTATGGTAGTTTAATATTATTATAATATTATTTTCTACGCTTATTTACCCGATTTACTATTTAACCAAAATAATTTGTTAAGATAATATTCATAATGTTTAAAAATTAATGATATCAATTTAAATAAAATTTGACCTATGGATTCCAAATATGGTATAAATTTTACCATATTTGAGACCTAGATGTTTTAATAATTAATTTAAACTTATTTCTCAGTGTCAATACCAAAAATCATGTTTTTAAGAAGCAAAAACTACCAAAATATTGACATGTGATTAAGTCCAATTTAACAGTGAAATTACTTTTTATTACCAAAATGGGATAAAATTATAAAAAATAATCTAACCAAAAATTAAAACCAATTATCTTTAAAATATATCTATGTAAATAAATTAGATGAAAAGTAATTTTTGACTAAAAATGATGTATTTTTCACTATTCATTAAAAATTAACTTTATCCGAAAATTTTAAAAATAAATATCCACAATAAATATTGATATCCTAAATCTATAGATGAAACATTTTCATCAAATAAAACATATAAAATTGACCCAAAATGTCATTAATAATAGTTCTCCATCAAAAGGTTGTAAACCGAACTTTTAAACATATTAGAAAATATCATGCTTAAAATCAGATTCATTATTATTTTTAAGCCTCTAAAATTTATTGGATAAATGTAAATAAATATTAGAAACATGTATAATCATATTACAGTTAGTTTTGCTCATTACTTACAAAACAATTTCTAGTCTTTAACTTCTATTTACAATAATAATTATTTTATTTTAATTTCTTACGGTATAACTCAAAGTTGTGTGAATCATAAGATTTCAAAGAGATCCATTATTGCATGTTGAGTATGCTATCAGAAAAAGAATCCACTTTAATGTAAAAATAATATCTTATTCATAAGTGTTAATATAAATGAATAATTATTTTTATATAAATACCTATGTTGTTACATCCATCATCCCATTTGGGAATTATGTCCCCACAATTATACTCACATATTAAATAAGTGGGGATATTTATCAATCACCCAATTTTAAGATTCCCATTATACCTTTTCAGCCATATGGTTTTTCCACAAAAACATTACAATATTAATTAACTTATTCGGCAACACATTCTATCTGTGGTCAAGAATATAGACCTTTTGTTCCTAATAATAAATATTCACTTCCAATAGAACTACCTTTAGACTCAAATCCTGAGATGGACCCAGAAAATAATTTCTCAACATTGAAACACAATAAACATTGTGAACCTCGTATAAACCTATGGGTAAAGAAACATTTTAGGAAAATGATCTAACATTTTAAAGGATTTAATATGGTCTAAGAAACCTCATACTCAGATTTCCGTTCAAACCAAAATGAATCACACTTTTCCATGGAGAAACACTAACAATGACATGATCAGCAACCTCGAAAGAATGATCCATCCTCTAATTATCCATATAGATTTTCTACCTTCTCTGAGATGTTTTCATGTGCTTTTGAATCAACATAACTTTTTTACCCGCCTCTTTTACCAATTCTGGTCCCATCAACTTCTATTTACCTACTTCATCTAAACAATATAGAGTTCAACAACACATTCCATATAATACCTCAAATGGTGTTCTATGTATACGGGAATGAAAACTATTATTATAAGAAAACTCAACCAAAGAAAGATGTTGGTCCCAAATTCCTATGCAATCCATTAAACAATAACATAGAATATTATCCATGGTCTGAATTTTCATTAATATTGCAAATCAAATTTTGTATATAAAGTTGAACTAATTTATAAATCAGTATCCAATGAATTCCAAATGCCCTTTGAAAAGATAGAAGTGAACCTGATAGCACGATCAAATAAAATAGACTGTGGAACTCCATTTAACCTAACTATATGTTTAAAATAAAACTCAGAAAGTTTATCTAGAGACATAGTATCTCGAATAGGATAAAAATGCACAGTTTTATTCAATAGATCTACATTAACCCAGAATGAATTGTTAACTTGAGAAGTCTTTGGTAATCCCAATACGAAATACATGGACACATATTTCTATTTCTAATCTGTAATTGGAAACGGCTGAAGCATCCCATTCAATAAATACTCCTATTCATTAACATATTAACAAATAAAACATCTCAAGTTAATGTCTTCAATATCTATTTTCATTCCATACCACTAGTAATACCCCCCGAAGATCTCTGTACATTTTATTACTTTTAGGATGAACAGAAAATTAAGAACAATGAAATTCAAATAAACACTTCGTTTTATTAAAATGAAAATCATAATTCACACATAATCTCCTTCAAACCTAAAAACATAATCTTTATCAATTATAAATTCATGTAATATACTCTTCTGAACCATTTCTACATTTTTCTGCAACTCACCACCTTTCTTCGGTGCGTCCTTTATTCTGTCTGCTAGAAATGATTTCATAGCCACCTAAAACAAAACTAAGGAATTCCTTACTCTAAAAACATCCAACAAAAAATTAATCAAATCAAAAACCAAAGTATCGCATTCCAAACCTGACATGGTTAATGTTGAATTACTCTTCCGGCTCAAATTTTCTATGACTTTATTTTCATTTCCTAGACCATAATGAATCAGAAAATCATTATCATAGATTTATTCTCGTTATCTCCATTGTAACATGTTTAATTCATTTTGAGTGAATATATACTTGTAACTTATTTGATCAGTGTATATTTCCCTCTTAACTAAATACAAATGATGCATAAATTTTTTTAATGCCAATACATTTTTAGCTAATTCCAAATCATGTGTAGATTAATTTACCTCATGAGGTTTCAACTAACGTGAAGCAGAAAAAATTACTTGATCATTATTCATAAATACAGAACCGTGTAATTATAATGTGACATCACTATAGATAATAAATTTCCATTTATAGAAGGAAATTCAATAATTGGAGAATTCAACAATTTTCATTTCCATTCTTGAAACCATTCATCACATTCTTCTGTCAAGATTAACATAACACCTTTTCAAGTTAAATTAATTCGTGGGATATATAACCATGAAATATTTTCAATAAACCTCTAGTAATATATTTCTAAACAAAGAAAACATTGAATCTTAGAAATATTTTTTGATCTTTCCCCTTCTTCAAGATTTTTTTTAGCAGGATCAACAATTATGCCATCTTTAGAAATAATGTGAACATGGTTTTAAATTTTTTTTAACCAAAACACTCACATTATAAATTTTACATCAAATTTCATTAAATTTATTTTTTTCAAGATAACCCTTAAATGACCATCATTCTCCTCATTAATTTTAGAATATAAAAAATATCATCTATAAACAGAACTTCCATTTATCACCAGAGTCAGCTGAGCCATCACTATGACAAACTATTAAATTATGATTCTGACCATCTCAGGATACTAATGTGGAAGTTTATTTTCCTCTATATACCTTCTCAAAACAATTTACCAAATTAATATATGGAAAAACATTTTAAAAAATATATCATAGATGACGAAACATGGTAATTATAAAATTCTATATCATTTCAATCTTAACATAAAGTTAAAAAAATTATCTACATTATCTTAAAAATATCCAAACTCATAATGTTATTTAAACATACCAAATATACCCACTATATGGCCCCAAACATAAGAATAACATAATATTGACATAATTTAATATTTCTAAATTGAGGATATTTTTAGGTTTAGAGTTTTACATAATTAAACCATAACTATTACATTACATGTCAAAAAGTACAATGTAAACACTTATATATATCCCCATTTTTTTACAATAATGAAACTTCTTAAAAAACAAGAATTAGTTTTTTGGATATAAATCTTCTCTAATTATTCCATTCTCTTACCCCTTCCTTATACCTTGTGAAAAACATTTCAAAAACATGGGATGAGCATAAAAATCTCAGTAAGGTTTTTAAAAAAAGAATAGAATCATCAGTGAATCAATACATACAAAACAATGAAATCATACATTTCAATCATAAAACATAAGTTCTTTAACATTACTAATGAAATCACAATAATTATCAATACCTCATAGAAATAAAAAATCATTATGGTTAATTTTGGGATCCATAACATGCATACATTGTAGCTTTCATAGCTACATATGGAGTTACGTTTGGAATAACCATCAAATTATATACCATAAATATATTTGGAGAATCATTAACGTTTACCCATGTCACATTACTCAATTCATTAGAGAGAATTATTGGGTTCACCCACACTTGGTTTATCACATAAACAACTGTATACGTAAACAATTCCCAAGAACCATAACATATTTAAAACACATAAATGAAGCATAATGGAAATGTAAAATTTATACATTACCATAAAAATAGATCATCTCAATATTTTACTATAATCTATTATTACTCAAAAACCATTTCAATACCAAAAGTAAATAAAAAAGATATATGGTGTTTGTTTTCCTTTTTAAAACATTACAGATTGTTATGGATGCCAAATATAAAATAATACTCATGAATATGGATACGTCGTTTTCACCACGTATGTTAAAAAGAAACATTCCTTCTGTGTTTTAGTAAAATACTTCATAAAACAAAAGATTCCTTTTGAAAACCATATAATGAAAAAATGGTACAATTAGAAGTCATATAAAATAAGTTTGTGTATAAACAAAAATATGCCTCAATGCACAGAGATTGAGTCGATGTCCCTTAAAATGATCATTTTGTAAATATAACAGATTGAATATGAGAATCAAATATAAGGAAATATAAATAAATTATAAATTCAATATATTATATAAATATTAATTTCACAAATAAACAAAAAATGAAAAAATCATGATGTTTAATATTAACCCCAATAATATAAATTGGGTTAAGATGTTCCCTTATGAAAATTCGGTAGCCTAACGACATCATATAATAATTCAGAAAAAGCGTTAGTGAGAGAGAAAAGGGATTATCCTGATTTGGAGAAAAAATGTATAGATGTAAGGATATATAATAACATACCCCAACATATGAAAAAGGAAAATAAAAGACATAACATAATAGAAATCATTGACTAATTGGGGTGGGTGAAAGGTTCCCTTACATTAGTCTGACATGTCTCGTTATTTGTTACATTCATGAATAATAAGAATAGGATTATTTCTAATTGATTCAGAAACATTTTAGATTTTATTATTCTTTTTATATCATGTTATTGAAATTAAATAATTATTTATGTTTATATTGGTCGTTTTGTAGATATTTAGTACTTGAGTAGAAAATGAACTTGTTTTGATGTAAATTGTCAATGTAGTCAAAAACATTTCATCAGCAGAATATTATTCAAGATTAAAGTCTCATATATATATGATATATATGTATTTATATTTTTAATACATGTATTTATAATATCCTATGACATTTGGAGATATGAGATGAAAGGAACAGTTCAGGAAGATGGTAAGGCGTACGTACACATGAACGCTACTTTCATATAATTTTCATATTTAATGGATTACAATCTAAATGATACATAGGTAAATAAAAATTATAGTATAATATCATATTTTATATATGTTTCATATGTTCATTAACTCCATCATTTATAGGTTCCATGTATGGCATGAACGAGTCATATCACTTTGAGGGGGGGTAGTCTGTACTTCGTCAAATGAAATTATCATATTTACACATTATGTAAAGCATAAAAGTATTCTATAAAAACCATAAAGATATTATAAATATAATATATATCATATATATGCATATTTCCATCATAACATCTACCATGATAGGTGGTTTGGGAAAAATGAATATTCATTATTTCGTGAGGCAATAATTCTCCGTATACAGAAACAATATGTTTATATCAATTATATGGATGTGTGAGTATGTTTAGTTAAAATCCTTCTCATAAAAAATTCATAGTATATTGAGGATAATTTATTATTATGTAATCAATTAATAAGAAAATAATTGTGGGTGAATCTATAAAATAATTGAATGGGACTTTAGAGAAGACTTTAAATATTAAAACCTATAACTCCCTTTGATTTGAGCCACAAGGATTTATTGAGTTTCCTTATTATTAAGGTACTACTTATAAGTGGAATAGATGGATTTTGGGAGCTTACATTGTATGATATTATATGAGAATATTGTCTTGATGGGGGTGATTAAATGGATAGGGTTGAAGACATTTTATAAGAGGGAGTGGTAACTTTAGGAATGTTTTGAAGTATTATTTTATTATAATATGATATTTGGTTTGAAATGGTCTCAATGTTATTTATTTCACATATATGATGATTTTCTGTCTAAAAAGTCTCAAAAAAAATTTTTAGACAAGTCTAGGTCACAAATTTAGCTGTATCATTTAGCTGTAACACTTAGTTACCTAATTTAACTCTTACAATGTCTTCTTGTATATTCATACTTAATGGTTAATAAAGTTACTATAAAATTCCAATAGAACCACAAGTGGTTCAGTAATAAAATTTTAAACATTACCTATATCATTTTCGAAATCATATATTTTTAGGACACTTATATCATTTATTGAAATATAAAATTAAAAAAAAATTCATTTATGTTAATTTTTATTTTTGATCATAACATGACATTTAAAAAAAAATAAAAACCTTATTCCTTTGAAGAAACTTCATTAATTCAATTATAAACAGTTATAATCATCACTAATATTCCTGGATAGCATATAAAGTTTCAAAATAAATTTATTTTAGTATTTATTATCTCATTTATTTAAATCATTCATTAAAATGGTAATCACCACATCATCATTGTGTCATAAATAAATTTATTTATATAATATATAAAAATTGTAAATAAAATACCATGATATGGGAAATATTTATTGATTTAAAATTAATATTAATATTTGAAGATATAACTTTTATAATGTTATATAAAAATGTCTTTTTTATAAAATACATGTTTATGATAAATTTTTTTTACTTTAAGATACTTCTTACAAAATGTCATTATCACTGCCATGTGGACTCAGATGGTCCCAAAATCAACCCAAGGATGTACATGGTCAGAAAAATATAATAAAATAGGTTTAGGAAATGTGTTGGGGTAGTTTAGAATTATTATAATATTACTTTTTTACCCTTATTTTGCAGATTTACCCTTTAACCATGGTAAATAAAATATTTACCAAAGTCACTATTCATAAATTATAAAAATTAAAGGTACTATTTAAAAAATATGGAAATAATGATTCCAAATATGGAATCCATTTTTCCCAATTCAAAACATTAATGTTGCAGTAATTAATTTAAATTTAAATCGTGTTGTCAAAACTAAAAAGCGTATTTTTATGAAGTAAAAACTTTCAAAATATTGACATTTGTTTATATTGAATTTCAAAGTAAAATTACATTCAATGTCTAAAATTGTATTAATTGATAAAAATATAATCCAATTTAACATAAAAAAAACTAAAATTTTAGTATAACTATATAAATAAATTATCTTAAAAGGATGTTTTGACATAAAATGTTGTATTTCTCACTATTCATTAAAAATGATCTTTATAAAAAAAACATAAAAAAATATCCAACATAAATATTGATATCTATATTATATATCAATAATTAATCATTTATATACGACATATAAAGCTAAAAAAACAAGATTTCAAAAAGGTTCTCCATCAAAAGGCGGTAAACCAACCTTTTAGAAATATTATAGTATTTCATGAATAAAATTAGAATCATTCTTATTTTTAATCCTCAAAAATTTATTGGATTAATTTATATACATTTTACAAACATGAATTATCATATTGTAGTTAGTTCTGTTTATTACTACCAATACAATGACTATATGTTAAAAACCATTTATAATAAAAATAAAAAATATTTTATTATTTTTCATTATAAAACAATGTTTTATGCAATGAAAGATTTCAATGCAACTCGTTATTGCGTGTTGAGTGCACAATCGGAAAAAGTATCGCCCTTAATATAAAAATAATAACTTATTAATAAATATTAATAAAAATGAAAAAATATTATTATAAAAAGAACTAAATTGTAATATTTTCTTTCCCATGACACTCCCCAAACAATGGAGATGTATTTTGAAGGTGCCTCCTGAAGTCCTATCAAAACATGATTGAAAATAACACACAATCAGGTTCACTTGGGTATTAAATATCTATCTCCTAATTATGACGTTTTCCCTACTCTTTCTCACCACCTCATGCATGTAAAAATAACAAGGAAGGATACAAAATCCCCATTGATGAATTGAAATAAGCCCTACAACATCAAATAACCTACTTGAACATCAAAGGGGATTATGATTTTGTGATAATGTAGGTAAATGGATAGTAATCCATATAAAATGAAGAATATTCCCCTCTTATAGGCTATGTCATCTGACTAATGGTAGAGTTCACTTTTGAATCAACATTGCATCATGTTCTTCAATCACAAAATGATCGAGCCAATGCATTTGAAAATGCTGCCACTATTGTGGCCAAAACTGATATAGAATAAAACATATTCAATATAATGATAGAACCAATTTGGAATATTTATTACACTAAGAGGGATGAATTAGTCTTGAGGACTTTTTAACTCAATTCAATCTTTTTATACGTGTACCTCTTGACATGTTAGTATCATGATTTTCATATTCTCTTTTCCCTATATCATGAAATAATAAAAAAAAAGTAAAAATATTCACATGATATTTTTACAAGGATCATTACTCATGAAGTGTAGATACATCATTTATATGCATGGGAATGACAGGTTCAGGAATTCTCCACAATAATATTATAACTGTCAATGTGGATTGGCTAGGGAAACAATCTTATGGCCAGTGTGATTCCCTTAACATTGTAGGGTGAATGGAAACAATCCAATCATTCTACGTTTTTTAATACATAGTCCAATAGGTAACCTCTAGTAGGTTCATTATACTTCCAGTGTAGATAGTATTTTTCTCTTTTTAATTGGGATTGTAACTCCAATAATGTATTCAATATTTTGATTCATGTTGTATGTCACACTATTTTTTTTCTTCCTCTTCATCATCTCATTATTACATTCATCGTATCATTCCAGTAAACATACTATTTTTTGAATTTATTTAATGCATTACCAATTGCACACTTCTTATTATTTCTTATTCTTTAGTGCAACAATCAAATGCACTTGAACATCCACAATTTATTATATAGAATAAAAAACCAATTGTGATTATTCAAACACTGTTTATTAGATTACCTAGAATCATTGTAATCAATTCTATCTTCTTTTAATATATGCATGAGTTCATTCATGTGGAAATTAGGTTAAAATATTCCTCTAAACATATTCTTCTCCTTGTGTGTAAACCATAATTGGTATAAATCGTTACATGCACACACTACCACACTAATTATTCTTCTCTTATTTTCATGAAACCAAATCGGTATGGGAAAATCCTCTTGATATAGAAACATTCCCTCGGGTTTCATCAATAAACGTTCATATATGCATGCATGTATGCACTTCCCATTTTCCTAAAAAAATCTTATTCTTCAAAACAAACCCCAACATAATGTACGGTTTTATCATGTAAAAAGAGGATGTTTACCTTTTTAAAGGTCATGGGATCATAGTTCTTCTTCATGCATGGGGTTCACTACTCTGCAAATTCAAAAATCAATGTGAGTTTGAGTCTCATGCACTGGATCACAGTTAGATGGCTATCAAAAATAGGGAAAATGGTTATTATTCATCAGTTTTGTACTAGTGGGAGCTACCTCACGAAACACAGTAAGGGTTTTGATAAACCATTCACATGTTAGTCAATTCTTTATCGCACAGTGTTGGAGTTATTCTTTGTGAGAGGATTCTGGAGTGCTTAGAACTTGTTGGAGGCATGAGGTACCATTCTTCAGGAATCCAAAATGCTTTATGATCACAACAAGACTTTCAAAAAGATAAATCATGTAGAGAGAATGTTATTCAAATGAGAGATCTTGGATAATGAATTGTAGCAATAACCATCCTCTTTATGATGGGGATTTATTTATAAAAAATGATCATATCTTTTACGTGGTCAAATTTCACTTGGAATTTAATGAAAAAATTCCTCAAAATTATCTGAGATAATATATTTTTAATATCCTTAACCCCACATCAATGATACTCTATGATTCAGGGGATTTCCTTTTATTGTTACTGACCGCATACCTTTCTTATTTAATGAATTCATTCAAGATTGCATGAAATCATTATTTTTAATTCAAGAATGAATCATTAAATGTTTCCTAAAATCTTCACTTTCTATCTAAAAACCTTCATGTTAATTTTATAATCATCCATAATGGAAAAATATAGCATTTAGGGTCTCACTATAAACTATTTTCCCTTATCATCATTCTCTAGTCCTTTAACTTTCAACCTGGTAGAAATAATATTTGAATTGAAAAGGCAGTTTTACCTTGAATGTGGTGTTATAATATCACATATATGAGCCACAAGGAATTTTCATAGGTTGATTTTGTGTCCATTTCTCATATGATATAGTAAATAAACATTCTATAATATTAAATAGGCAATGTCACCTTTCCTGGGTTAACTTTAATGCGAAATGAATTTACAAAAAAATGTATTCTCCCACATGTTATGTGGATTTGGGTCTTCTAGTAATTCCTTATCTAGTTAGCTCATCATAGGCTTCTTCAGAAAGAAATATTTCACTTACATGTGGTGCACTACCTTGGTGATCATCAATAATAACATCATGAGGTACATTAAATCAATCAACTTGTTTCTAGGAAGAAAATTCAATCCATTGTCCACATATTCTATACATTATCTCATATTCATCTATTCCATTGAAAATAAACTCAACATACAGATAAAAGTCATAATCTAGCCTCAAATATTTAGGTTGATTGTTGTTGGAGAACCATTACAACGAACCATATTCTTTGAACACTATTATGACCAAAGAAATACAAGATAAAATATAGTCATCATGAACTTCCTTTTGATAAATAAATATTTGATTTAGGTGTTTGGGGTTAACATGTTAGGCTTTAGGATCACTTGAGTTACATTTTTCTTACTTCTACTGATAGGGATCCTCGTGAAACATCTCAGATAAATTCCTTTGTTGACCCATTTTTAATGATTCATTAGTTTCAGTTAGAATTATGAAGGTAGTACAGTTTCAAGAGAGAATGGAATTGTTTTATGCGATGTTATCAAGAGTTAGTATATGAGAAATTATTTTTATTGATTCAATTTTTATAATTTATGGATTTAAAAATCATAAAAATAAAATTATAAATAATATAATTCCAAATAATTAACAATGAGTTTGTAAATCTGAGTGAGAAAAATGAAAATGTAAATAACTCTAAGACAAAAAAGGTGTGTCCTAACGGTGATTCATCAACTGTGCATCCCAATGTTTAGTCATTAATGGTGTGTCCGAATGGAAAGTCATCAGTTTAATGTCCTATAAGTGATTCATCTATAATGGGTCATCAATGATGAGTCCTATTTTTGAGTCATCTCAAATTGACCATCCCAAACTCACGTGTTATTCAACTCATTATCTCATAGGTTATTGGATTAGTAAATAAATAAGAAAAATAATATTATGTTCCCTTGAATGGAAGAGTTATATCACCTTTTTTTAATCATCTATCCAAAAGTGTTGTCTTACATAAATATTCATTGTTCTCGAATGAGAAACTGGATTTATAAAAATCTTAATAGGGCTTGTGCTGATGATAATTATAGGGACATGCCTAAATTGACATACACAGTCTAGTTATGTTTGTTTCATCCAAAAAATTTGATAATAACAACTACCAAAAGATATGTAATTAGCTTCTATAGTAGATAATGAGATTAAATTTTCTCTCATACTTCACCATGAAACTAGAGACATTCCTAAAAAGTAACATGTCCTAGATGTGATTTTTCTATCATACATGAAACCACTAGAATCAACATTTAAATAATTAACCATGTAAAATTATTTTCCCTTGTGGTAGAATAGTCCAACATTGTTAGTAAATTTTCGGTATTTTAAAAATCTTTTGATGAATGATGGTGTGACTCATTATGATTTGTTTGAAGAAAAGCACACATAAAAACACTAAAAAATATCTATTCGTCAATAAGTAATGTATCGATGTATTCCAGTCATAACTATATAATTGGTTTGATCCATTGATTTTCCATCATAATCAATATATAATTTATAGGTTGTAATAATATGGGAATCACTACTTTTAGTTTTATCCAAACCAATCCATTAAAAATCATTTTTATATTTACTCAAATTGTAAAATAATACATTCATTATCATAAATAGAAAAAAAATCTGAGAATGAATATGATTTCGTTCATTAAACTAAGTTCAAATTTATTTTACATCATTTTTGAGATTTTAATAAATAATGTATTTTTGTAATATCCAAAAAATATCATCCACATATATTTGAGGAACTAAAAAATCATTAAATATTCATTTTATGAAAATATAAGGAAAATCTATACATTTGGAAAATAAATTATAAATAATAAATGTTTTGGGACTATCATACTAGTATATATGAGATTTTTAAACAATGATATAAATTCATAACAACAAAAAGTGATTTAAAAAATTTGGATATATAAATAAGTGGGTTGTTCAACATAAACAACCTAAAAATATCACCACTCTAGAATACACATTTAAAACCAATTTGATAAACCTAAAAATTCATATATGATACCTAAGATAGTAATTTTCAAATGGATTAATTTGGGGCCACAAAGTGAAAAGGTTTCTATATATTATATCACTTCATCATGAAAACATCCTTGTTCAAGTATTCTGGCCATATTTCATACAATAGTTCTAGCTTCATCAACTTTTTTATCTAAACATCCATTGAGTTCCTAATATAAAGGTGTCATAAGTTATATGAACATGTTTATATACATTGTTTCATTAAAACTGATATAATTCTTCTTGAATAGACATCATTCAAAATTCATTATTGATTAAATCATTAATGGATGTTGGTTCAATCTGAGACAAAAATACTTCATGTTCAACCTGGATTCATAGTGATTCTCTAGTATGTGTTATTATGTCTATTTCTCAAACTAAAACATATAAAAGATGGGTTTTTTGTGTTTTAACCAATCATAACAAATAAGGGCTAGTCACTTCATATACTTCTATTGGTTCAAATTCTTTTTCGTCAGAATCTGAGAATTTTTGTGAACTAAAGGATTTCAATGCATGTTTAACAACAGAATTATATGATTTATAATTTTCTTGGATTCGAAGGATTATGCTAAATATTTTATAAGGTGGTTTCAGATTCATTTGTATCGTTTTTTTAAAAATTGACTTCAAAATATTGTTCCACACATTTTGTTATCTAATTAAACACTTTATAGTATTTCGTATAGATTTAATATCATAGAATAATGCCTTTTTAACCCTTGGAGGAAATTTTTTAATATTATCTTTTGAATTAAAAATAATATCATTTCAACCAAATACAATCATGTAATTAACAATTGGTTTTTTATTATTCCATACATCATAAGAGGATTTATTTAGGATATGTATAATTAAGACTGTATTAATTATATAGCTAGTTGTATTCACATATATTCCCCAAAAAATAAATAGTTAGATCATATTATTTAGAAATTTCATTGGTCATATATTGTATGGTTATACTTCTCCTTTCAACATCTCCATGCTATTGAGATGTCCTAAGAGAAGAGAATTTATGACAATATAAATTTTGTGAGAAAAATGGTCTAATTAGTTATTTTCAAACACATGTCCATAGTATAATCTTAAATAAATGAATATAAGTCCAATTTTTTTTTCTACTAATGAAGCATGCTTGGAGAAATAATTGGAATCCTAACCTTTTTGAGCTAGAAATATGGACCATGTGTACCTCAAAATGTAATATTTTTAGAGCATAGACATATTTCTTTCCATTTAAAATTGAAACAATTAATGGTCCAAAAACATTCATGTGAACTAACATAAATGGTTGAGAATATTAAACATCATTATTGTGTTTGAATGGGGTTTTATGTGGTTTTACTTTTTGACATTGATTAAAAAACATTATTATTTGGAAGCACAATTTTATATAGATCCTCGACTAATCATTTTCAAATATGATTTTTACGCGAGTGAATGTTTCAATGGACTGGTCTTATATTCCAAAAAAATATTATTTATTATAGGAATTTAAGAAAGAAACATTTAATGAAATATATAATCGAGATTAATGACATAATCATTTTTAATCCCAAATGTATTGAACACTAAATCTCACATAGAAATGAATACATTATGAGCATAATTTTTAAATTTAACCCGAAGCCATTACAAAAAAATATGAATTTCTAAGAAGAATTTAATTTATACCATTAACAAAAATAACATTATAAATTAAAACTGAATTGTTGTTACCAATTTGGTAAAGGCCAATATGTTTCCCCTTTGCATTGTCACTAAAGGTGAATTCTCCCCCGTATGGTTTTATGAGGTTATTTAAGTTAGAGTAGTCCCATTTTATGTGTCTCAAACACTATCTATCCATGTACAATAAGATCATACATGATATTTTCAGGAATCTTCCCTAAAAAATAGTTCCAACATGAAATGCCTTTTGTAGCCATATTTTCTTTGGTCCAGTAATTTATGAAATTGTGGATTTGATAACCCACAATTTCTTCATGGGTTTCCATTATGTTGTTAATCTTTTTTTAGAAAAATAAGCATTATTTGTTCAATATTAAATAGAAGGAGTAAAAGAATTTCCATAATATGAACTCAAATTATATTTTTCAGATCTAAGTTTAAAATTGATTTTTATAGAATTGGATATAATATTTTTTCATGTAAATTATATTGATAAGGTGGATTAAAAATTCCATTACTATATTTAGAGAAACCAATTTTCCTGGAATTTTAATTACGGTATTTTTACCATATTTATATTTTTATATATCCTTCTTCAATTTCTTATTAGATTTTTTTCTTCATAGCCTTCTTTTTTTCGGTCATTTTCCTCATATTTATTATTGTACATCAGTTTTGGGAATTCATACTTCAGATGTTATTTTATTTTGAATTCATATCATATTATCTCATTTTTATTCTCACTCTATTTCCAAACCTTTTCCAGTTAACTTTATTGTCATATTTTCCTTTATATATTCTGTTTCTAAAAAAAATTATGTAGAATTTATTAAATATCTAGGTTAGATGAGAAATTTATTAATCACTGTTAGTTGATGAATATTAATTCCAAAAAAATTTTTTATGAAATTTAATTTTATCATTTTTTTAGATGTATTGGTTTTGAATGCCACTAATTTTTTTGGGTCATCATCTTCCTCAAAATTAGTTATTAGGTCTTCCTATCATATCATCTTTTTTTGAAATAATTCGTTAATAGTTATAGTACATATGTCCCAATATTTTCTTATTTATATTGAGGTTCCCCTCTATATTTTTGTTAAACATCTGAGTAGCCTCCAGATTTGATACTAGACTTCAAATGGCTTTCCAAGGGAACTCATTATATTTACAATATCACTGAACATAATGAAAATGATAGAAATAAGTTATTTAAGATTAATTTTATATTATCATATTTAATATTACATGTATAAATCCTGATTTACATACCATTAGTCATTTCTTTATGCGAAACAACTAATGTATCAAAAATATATAAGGTAGTTTTACATGTATAAATTTCATTGAATTATTCATCACCGAGAACACAATATTATTAATTCACAGCTTTAAATTAATTGTAATAGTATGCCTTAGATGGTACTCCCTTGTACATATTGTTTATATAACTTATTATATTCTTCCATAATTGAAGAACATAACTCAAAACCCTATATTTATAAATGAATTTTCATTTTTTTTATTAAACTAATCATAATTTGTAAAATTTAAATATGGAGGTCTATTTTTTAACAAAACCATCCTACATATTATCTATTTTTATGTGCAAAAAATGTTTTAATGATCTAAAAATTTTTAAGTGACAAAACATTTTGATATCTTCAGCATACAAATAAAATCACAATTGAAAATATTTTGAAAATTTTAAATGCTTTGATACCCAAAAAGCAGGAACCTCTAATACCTAATGTTTCTCAGAGTAAGAAACTAAAGTAGGGGGTGTAGTGATTTATTTAATAAAATAATAAGTAAAATATTTATTTAAAATCACCTAATTTGAAATAATAAATATCTAAGGTAACCACGGGAGTATTTTATAAAATATTTTCTTATTAGAATGATTTATAAATGAGTGATTAGTATTCAGATAAAACAATATAATTTATTACTTAATAATTTAAAATAAATAAAAAATTAAAATATTTACAGTATATATGATTAACTATAAATATTTTGTGATGTTTTTTGATTTAAATAAACAAAATTAATCAAAACTAAACTTTATAGAACACAACGTAATTTAAACAGGAGGTTCAGTCTCATGAGGAGGCTTAATCCTATAATCATGGGAATCACTTACATCCAGGAAGATTATATTAATAAAAATTGACCCACACCCTAGATCAGGTTAAACAATTGCATACATAGCAATCCAAGTCAATGATAACCTTACTATAGTTTTCATGCGAGTGAAAAAAATATTTGACACAAGGACATCTTCATTTATTATTCGTGGGAGAGTAAGGTGTAGACTATTTATTATGAATATATCTATATATAGCCATGTTTTCTATAGGAGTCAGTATGTGTTCATAGAATAGATAAATACACACATAGAATATTATGTTAAAATATTATAACGGATGAGAAAATATGAGAGAACTGAGTTTGAAATCACAGTATGATAGGAAATACAGTGGGAAATTCATGGAAGATTTCATGAAATGAATCTTGAGTCAAATTTTATAAATATATAGTAAAGGAGAGTTTCATGAGATCTTATGAATTCTATTTTGAATGAGGTATTTATTTAATCTATGTGCTTGTATCTCTTGTTTGTTTATTCCTACAAAATTGTTCTTCTCTTGGAGTTCTCAGCCATATTATCATATATCTATAGCTATTATTTTTTTTTGGTAAGGATCAGGAATTAAATTCTTATACCCCTTCTATATTGATCATGTATTTTGTTTATATTTTGTAAAAGACATAGAGAATTTTCTCAATCCTATCATGGTACAAATTACCTCATACTACTGTCAAATAATGGTTTTATTGTGGTTTTCAATAGATAATAAATTTAATCAATTTCATTAAATTTCAAAAATATGAAAATTAGAATGAAATTTGATGATAAATGAAAAGAGATGAATAGAATGTGTCCCTAAATTGTGACTTGGAATAGTGTATTCAAATTGAGACTCTTTGGAGTGGTGAGTCCAGAATTTTGAGTCATGTAGAAGTAAGTTTCTCTAGTGGTACATTGACTTGATAGTGTATTTTATCTTGTCGTCATTCATCATAGTGATAAATCATTCAAACTTTAACTTATCCCTAGGGTATCATTTGCTGTATAATGATATTAAATCCACATTAATTCATGGAATGTCTCTAATTTTCTGAGATAATAAATTCTTTTAAAACATACCCATATTAAATTAAGTATGTGTGTATATTAATCATTATTATATGTAAATTAGTTTTATTGTTAAAATTTACCTAAAAATTAAAATAAATAGAACTAGATGAATATCTTTGGATGGTTGAAAATATTTGATTAAAATAAATTCATATTAATTTATTTAATAGTAAATTTTTAATTATTTTTTTGTATAGAAGTTTGGAATAATTATTGAAAGGATGAATGGAATTTTAATTAATGTTTTTGAGTTAGCAAAGGTAATGATAAATGGTATGTGTAAATATAAAAACATTTTTTATTAATTAATGTATAATTTATTGTATGGATAATGAAATATGTTTAACGAATATAGTGTTATTTTTCTGTCTATTTTTATCAATGTTTTTTTTGATACATTCAACCTTTCATAATTTCATAATTAGAATATAAAACTAACCACCCATGAAGATATTTTTAATTTATTATAGCAACATCACAATATGATATAAATATTAATATATCAAAAATGTAACAACCTTGGTTTAATTTGGTATTATATTTTATTAAAATTTGTTTGTTCTATATATAAATTCGATAATATAGAATATTAATGTTGGTATATAGTAAGATAAATAAATTTTACAACTATTATATAAAATTAGAAAAAATTTCTACAAATACATGTGATATTGTTAACACGTATTCAAAATTATTTCCAAAATGAAGAATGCGTCATCATGTTCTCCCATTCAGATGAATCCAGAAAAAATGATAATATAATGAATCCATATTTATGTAAATATAGATGGAATTTTGTGGATAATGTAACTGAATAGATAGTGTAGAAACGTTAGGGGTAAATAAGATCATTGTATGTCTTGATTATATATTTGATAAGGTAGACATTGGGTAGTAATTATTAAATCAAAAAAAGTATGATATAAAAATTGATAATTTTTATTTGAATAAATCAATTTTATGTTTAGTAAATATTTAATTCATGAAATATATATTTTATATATTTTTACGTTATGAATGAATAAATTATTATAATCAATTCGATACTAATTATGAACCAAAAATTTTTATGTTTACATTTAAATAAGATGCCATTTTATTCAAGGAAAAATGGTTTAGAATTAAAATTCAGTAAATATCATAAGGTTCTTAATAATAATATATGATTTAATATTAAACTATTCAAAAACTTATATTCTTATATTTTATCATTTAAATAAATTTTAATACTAAAGGTTTAAAATAAATAAAAATTTTAATCTAAAAAAGTGATTTTCATTTTAAAATTTATTGGTCGTTATTCCAGTTTATTATTTATTATTAAAAATTATACTTGTTTTTTTATATTTCCACTATGAAAGAAATATAGTTAAGTAAGAAGTTTTTTTTTATATAAATAAATCATTAAATTATTAAATTGTTTATAAATTATGTAAATTTTTGATTTGATTCAAAAGTATTATTTATAGTTGTGGGTTTGAAAATATATTACGTAACGATATGTATTACAAATTTGTAAGATCAATTTAATAATGAATATATATATATATATATTTAAATTTTTTACATATTGATGTTTTTAAATAATTCAATACTGAAAAAATTATATATAAAGGTTAAAAGATATTACATAGTTACATTTCTGAAATTTTATTATTTATAAATCATTATATATCATCAAAAGATAAAATATTATTAATTTTTTTAACGGAAAATATACTAAGTATCAAATCAGAATTCAACCATATATATTAATAACTCACTCTTCAAAATTTAAACTTACTATGAATCCTATGAATTTTAATTAAAATATGTTATATAACCTGAGAATTCTATTTAGTTATCAAAATTTAAATATTATTGAGGGTACTATATAACCTTTTAAATATATTATGTTTCATCAATTGTGTTTTAATTTAACAAAAAAAATTATTATTAAATTATATTATGAATGAATATATAAAAATATTATGAATATACAAAATGATATTTCATTGGGATATTTATGTAAATATAAAATTTATACCTGGTAGTAACCATCTCTCTCAAGACATAATTGATCAATAGATTTTTCATTATAACATGTTGTGTGTCAAAATTTCCATGGATTGGATTCATTTTTATTGCTCATCACGGAGATTTTACCTTCATTGTAATTGAGTTCAAAAATCAGGTTTCTTTCATATATTTTCATTGTGTTCTTACCCTTTTAAAAATTTCATATCCAATCCTCATAAACTATATAAGTGGTTGTAAAATTTTCTAGGAGTTATCGTTATTGAATCTTTTTAATGTAAATATGGGAATTCACACAAAAACACATTTGGTTTGATGAACTATTCACACTTTATTTAAACTATGACCTTTCTCTAGAAAATTATATTTTTGAGAAGGAATATCATAGTATAAATGAACCTTTATCTACTGTTATTATCACAGAACAACATAATCTTCAATTTTCCTCTTAAAAATTTAGTTTCAGAGAAGTATTTATGGATATTTCAGAAAAATAAAATTTTTTAGTTGAATTATTGTTAAATATTTACAAATTTAAATCACCAAAAATCATGTATTCTCTAAAAGTTAGTAATTTCGAAATATCATTTAAAGCAACATGGATATGCTATATTTGTTGAGTTTGTTTACAATTTTATTATTTATAAATATTTTTATTTTATTATACATTACAATAAATATTTTCTTTTTCGAAACTCATATTTCAATTCTCATTTTCTAATCTTATCTTTTTATTATTCTGTATAACTCACAACATCCTTTTCATCGAATAACTATTACATCAAAAATTTTGTAAATTAAAATCCTAAAATAATTCTTCATTAATTATTTTCTAAAAAGATTAATTTAAATAATTTTAAATAGGATTTATGGATATCTATATATGTTAATAATGGGATTTAAGAAAAATATATTGTAGAATTAGATGAGAAATGAGAGATTAAAATTTTAGAATGGGTTTGTCAATAGAAAAATATTCAAAAATATGATGTCATTAATGATGAATAAAAAAATGGCATTGATTTAATTAAATTAAAATATTAGAAATAAAATTATTTGAAGATATATATAATAAAATAATTTAGAAATCCGGAACATAAGTATAAATGAAGGTGTTCTTTCATGATATCAACAATCAAGATAGAAAATATAGAATCTATAGAACAATTTATTAAAAATAATTTCATAATGATCTCGATAGCCATAATAGTAACAGGCTATGGGGTGAGTAAGTCTATACAATGTTCTTGATTTCATGATATTGGATTATTTGAAGATATGTTTTATACATATGAATGTAGATGTATTGGAGGATAAGATTAGAGTGAGAATATATATTTTATTGATATAATTTTAAAATAATATGTTTTCAAATAGAATGACACTAGAGGATTAGAGATATGGGATTCAGTATGTGAGTACCCCTTATAGGAGAAAATAATTATTTCAAAATGGTAGACGTAACATTTAGTTAGGACAATCTCATTTTGGTTGTTTATAAAAAGTCACATTCTCAGCATCTTTAAATGCATAAATGATTTATTTCCATACTTTAATAAAACATAATAATTCTTATAGAACCATTATTATATAAATTTTACCTAATGTTTTTAGTTATATGAATCCTTAAAAAATTTATGCATATCATATGGAGGATTCTATTCTTCTCTTGGATTCAAGGTAATGGAAATTTTAACCATTCAAATATAATGTTCTTCATATAAAAATATTCATGTTAGTTTATATAAAAATAGCTTCCTCAAACAATGTAACTATTTGGTTTTTTTAAAATAATATCTTTTTATTAGTAAGATTTAACTGTTTATATTTAAGGGTTGAAAACAATATTTAAATGACTACTATATTGATATGCTAATGTATCAATTGTTTTTCAATATTATGTCACTTAAGGCAATAGATAAACATATACTGAAAATGTAATATCACATGTAAATGAAGTATAATATATTTTTATACTTATTAATATTTTTTAATTAAATTGTAATTTTACTTTAAAAGGGTTTCTATATTCCAAAGCGTACCCGATACACAACAACATGTTTCTTTGGAATCTTATGTTGCACACTAATAATATAATATTATTATTTTAAATGGTTGTTAACTCCTAGTTATTGTATTGGTGGGAATGAATGAGACTAACTACAATATTATTATACATGATTATTAAATGTATTTACATTATCCAGTAATAATTTAAAGGCTTAAAATCAGAATAAAACAAATTTTAAGCATAATTTACATTAAAAGGCATATTTATCATCTTTTAATGGTGAACCCTTTTTAAACATAGTTTCGGTCAATTTAATACATTCTATATGACCAAATTAAAATCCTTCTTTAGAATGGGCACATCAAAATTGACTTTGTGCACATTTTTGGAATTTTTCCGATAAAGTTCATTTTTTAGTGAATAGTGAAAATAATGTATTTTAATTCAAAAATTTGTTTTAATATAATTTATTTATATGGTTATATTATAATTATAATTGGGTTTTAATGTGTAATTAGAATATATTTTTACCATTTAATCTGATGTATGTCATTGGAATTAATTTCACTTTGAAATTGGACATAAACAAGTATCAATCTTTTGATAGTTATTGTTTCCTAAAAACACGCTATTTGTTTTAACAATGTGAATTAATTTTAAATTAAATAATGCCACTTATATGTTTTGAATTTGAAAAAATAGACATCATTTATGAATTCGGAATTTCAAATATATCTTAGGTGGAATTTTTGTTATTTTTCTAAAAAACATCAATTTTTGATTAATAGTGACACCATGTAGTGGTAGTTAAAAAAACTGATGTTTTCATTTAAATGAAATTTTACCACTTATGTGAATTAAATTTTAAAAATTAGACATACATGGTTGTTATCAAGATGCTAAATGTGGTTCATTAAGATGAAAATATCTCTTGGTGAATAGTAACATTTGACATTTATTTACCGCAGTTAAAGGTAAATTGGGTAATTCATGGATAAAAGAATATTATAATAATTCAAAATTACCTTAACACATATCCAAACCGTATTTTTTGAGTCATAAACGACCATGGGCATCTTTGGGTCGATTTTGGGACCCCATTGATCCACTTTGGAGAGAAAATGACAATTTAGATCAATTAATTTAAAGTAAAGGAAAAATAGACAAAAAATCCTTTAGTAATTAATTTTTTTATGGTGTTCTATAAGACATATTTTCAACTATAAATATAATTTGGAAAGATAAAACGATTTTCTACATCAGGGTATTTTTCTTTATTTTTAGACATCAAATAAATTAAATTATTTATGACACGATAATTATGATGTATTTACCTCATTCATAAATGATTTAAATAAATAAGATTATAATGATTAAATTTTTATCCAAAACATGTCCAATTCTGATTGGATGATTCTATTTCGAATAGGATTCATCTTATCTTTGAACTTAATGATATTTGGACCATTAGAAATCTAATATCATTATATAATAAACCAATGTTTTCACACTTTCCTAAAGAGCCCCTCCTCTCCCTTATAAAATGAGACATCTTATAACCAATTCCTCACACCTCTCAAACCATTTGGCTAGTCCATACTGTACCCAATTAGGCTCCCTACATCCCTATACTACTCCTAAATTCCATACCTTAGGCATAAGGAACTACAAGAAGTCATTTGGTTCAAACCAAAGGGAGTTACCCAAATAAAAGGTAACAATTTCTCTTAAATTGTTTTCTTTTATTTTACTTCTCTTACCCTAAAAACATTTTTATTACATTCTTTTGTAACAAAAACATTATCCTCAATATACTAGGATGTTGTTAAGGTAAGTATTCTAACTCCACATACACACACCTCCATATAATGGGTGAATAAAATAATGTTTCTTGGATGGAAAACTAACACCTCACGAAAGAATGATTGTTTGATTATCTCCTACCGCATATCATGGTGGCCATTATGGTGGAACTGTATTTATATATGATATATATTATGTTTATGTTTTCTTTATGCTTTTTTATTTTCGATTTATAGCATTCCTTTGTGGTTTCCATAGTCGGTAAATACGATAATCACATTTGAGGAAGGGCGGACTACCGCCCCATCAATGTGATTTGATTCATTAATGCATTATGTGGGCTGTATAAAGGATGGATTTAATGATATTATATATGATATTATACTAGAATTATAATATAATTATGTATCATTAATTTTTATTTCCATTAAAATAATAAATATAAATGAAAGTAGTGTACCTACGGCTTACTGTCTCCATGAACGGTGCATTTCATTTTGTACCTCTAAATGTTATGTACTATTATAAAAACATATATATACTGGATATATATGATATATATGATTTCCAAATCATGAATATAATTATGGATATAATGAACCTTTGACCAGATGGACAACTTCTAAAAATATGTTTTTCATTTTTACTCAAGTACATAATATCGAAAAAATGAGCGTTATTAACATAAATGATTGAATAATGTTTATAACATGGAAATAAGTGATATAAAATGAATAATAAACATGAAAAAGGTTCTTAATAAAGTAGATAAATATTTTAGTTTATTATTCAAGATATTAATGAAATATCTAGTCAAGTCGGACACGAGGTATGGGACTTCGTCTCAATCTTCTTTCATTGAGGACTATTTTATTATAATACAAGAATTTCTTTTATACGCTGTATAAAAACCTTCGAGTTTTCATTTCATTCAAAGGGAATCTTTTTTTATGAATCATTTTACTAAACGACAAAAAATAATGTTTCTTTTAACGTACGTGGTGACAACGACCCTTTAAATATCCGCGATTATTATTTGATCTTTGGCTTCCTCAACAAGCCGTAATGTTTTTAAATGAAAATAAATACCACACACTATTTTATGTAATTTTGGAATTGAAAATCGTTTTGAAAATGGATTTTTTATCTAAATATATTTAAGTGATATATTGTGATCAAAATGTGGAAATGATTTCTTTCCTTTATATTTGTTGTATGTGTTATGGTTTTATATTGGTACTTGGACATTTGACGGGTGGTTACGTGATAAACCAAATGAAGGGTGGTGTCGTGAATAACATGATGGGTGGCTATGTTATAACGTCCAATGAATTGGGTATGGAAGTCGGCCGTATGGATATTTAATTTAGTGATATGTGTGGAAGACGACCGTATGGTTATTCCATTTATGTATGTTTATGTCCCATGTTACCTTTATTTGTTATGTGTTATTTATATGGGTTTTATGGTAGTAATTGGTTACAAAACAGTAAGTAATGATCATTTATTCAGTGAAGATTATTTAATAATTCATAAAGGTGAAAAGTATTACTTATGTTAAAGTATTCATGGTTTGCTTGTGTTTTTGAAAAACTAACAGTATTACTTATTTGTGAATCCCTTACTGAGCTTTTTATGCTCATCCCAAGTTTTTGAAATGTTTTTCACAGGACGTAATGTAGAATAGGGTAAATTATGGGATCATGGAGAAGTCATTCTATCTTAAACATGGAACTACACATGACTCTCTCTTTTTCAAGAGGTCATGTTTTGCAAAAAAATGGAAAATATGTAGAAGTGTCTACCTAGTAATTTTTTGAGATGTAATTGTTATGGCCTAACCCTCTAAAACTCTAAACCTGAAAAAATACTCAATGTGAATTATTCATTTAATTCAATATTATGAATGATTTTATGTCCAGGTCCTTATAGTTGGTATCAGAGGTCGGTTTAGATAAATTTAGGTGTTAGGGTATTGTTAATGTAATATCCATAAAGTAATTTATGTTAATGTCGAGATCATATAGCATTTACAGATTACCATGTTACTTCACCTATGATATTTTTGTGATAAGAATGGTATTTGTAGAGGAGACATAATAGCTTTTCTGGGAAGGCATACAGTGGGAAATGACCTTCCAAATCACCATCCTGAGATGGTCTGAATCAAAATTGAGCAGTTTACAGCAGCGATGGATTAGTTGAATCAGGTGATAAATGTGGGTTGTGTTTATTAAAGATATTTTAGATTATTCAAAAATCAACGAGGAACATGAAAGTCATATAAGGGTTGTTTTGAAAACCTTAAAAGAAAAGAAACTATTTTGGATATTCCGCAAGTGCGAGATTTGGTTACAACAAATTTCTTTCGTTGGTCACATTGTTTCAAAAAAATGGAATAATTTTTTATCCTTGTAAAACACAAGTTATTGAGGAATGGCCAAGACCCACAAATATTACTGAGATCTGTATTTTTCTTGGTTTGGAAGGTTATTACCAGAGTTTTGTTGAAAATTTTATGTGGTTATATAGTCCAATGACTATGTTAACTCGAAAAGGTGTTAAGTTCATCTGGACAAAAGAATATGATGATTATTTTCAGGAATTGAAAAGGAGATTGGTGAATGCTCCATTTTTGGAACTTCCATCCAGAAATGGTGAGTTTGTTATCTACAGTGATGCTTCGTTGAAAGGACTGAGATGTGTCCTAATGCAAAATGATAAGGTAATTTCTTATGCTTCACATCAGTTGAAACATCACATGTTAAATTACACTACACATGATTTGGAATTAGCTTCTGTTGTTTATGCTTTAAAAATTTGGAGGCATCATTTTTATGGAGTGATGTGTGAAATATATACTAATCACAAAATTTTGAATTATTTATTCAATCAGAAAGAATTAAACATGAGACATAGGAGATAGTTGGAATTAATCAAGGATTAAGATTCCATGATCCATTATCATCCGGGAAAATAAAATAATGTGGATGATGCTTTGAGTCGAAAAAGTAATGCTTTATTAACCATGCTATGTTTGGAACGAGATCCTTTGGTTTTTGATTTGATGAACTTTGGCATAGAAGTTGTGGTGCAGAAAAATATTCTGTTTTGTTTCAGGTGTCAGTGAATTCATCTCTATCAGATAGAATAAAGCAAACACAGAAAGAAGATAGTGAGTTGCAGAAAATGGAAGAGTTGGTTCAGAAGGGTAAGTTCCATGAATTTAACATTGATAATGATTGTGTTCTGAATTTTGGGAAGAGATTATGTGGACCTTGTAATTCAAATTTGAAGAATTATTTGTTATGTGAAGCTCATAGTTGTCCATTTTCAGTTTATCCTGGTAGTACTAAGATGACAATGATCTTCGGGAGTATTACTTGTGCGATGGAATGAAAAGAGATATTTCTTATGTTACTATGAAGTGTTTGACTTGTCAGTAGGTTAAATGAGAGCAGCAGTTACCGAAAGGGATGCTTCAGCCTCTACCAGTTCCAGTGTGGAAATGGGAAATTATATCCATGGACTTTGTTGTGGGATTACCAAAGACATATCAAGGTAATAATTCAATCTGGGTTACAGTTGATCGATTGACTAAATCTGATAAATTCCTTCCTATTCAAGATACTTTTTCTCTAGATCAACATGATTGGTTGTATATTAATGTGGTATTCAGGTTGCATGGGATTCCTCTCTCCATTTTATCTGATCATGATCCTAGGTTTACTTCTAACTTTTGGAAAGGCCTTCAGAAGTCATTGGGTACTGAATTAAATTTTAGTACAGCATTTCATCCGCAATCAGATGGACAGTCAGAATGAATAATTCAGACATTGGATGATATGTTACGAGCTTCATCGATGGATTATCAGGGAAGTTGGGACTATCATCTTGATGTGGTTGAATTTTCATATAATAACAGTTTTCATTTCAGTAAACAGATGGATCCATTTGAGGCATTATATGGAAAGTGTTGTCGAACTCCAGCTTTTTTCGATGATGTAGGTGAAAGGAAGCTGATGGGGCCAGAATTGGTAGAAGAGATGGCAGATAAAGTTCAGTTGATTCAGAAGCACTTGAGAACATCTCAGATCAGACAGAAAAGTTATGTAGATAATCGGATGAAGGATCTTTCCATTGAGGTAGGTGATCATATCTTTCTCAAGGTTTCTCCATGGAAAAGTGTGATGTGTTTTGGTATGAATGGAATGTTGAGTCCGAGGTTCATTTGACCTTATGAAATTCTGGAGAAAGTGGGATCAGTTGCATATAGAGTGGATTTACCTCCATGTTTATCCTAGGTACACATTCTTTTTCACGTTTCGATGTTGAAAACGTATATACCAGATCCATCTCATGTTTTGATCCCATAGGTATTTCAGATGGAAGAGAATATCTCTTATGAAGAACTACCAATTTAGATTCATGACCATAGAGTGAAGGTGTTGGAAAATACAGTAATTTACCAGGTAAAGGTTTTTTGGAAAAACCATATGGTTGAAGAGGCAATGTGGGAATATGAAAATTCTATGAGGGGTAAATACCCCCACTTATTTTGATAAGTGAATAAAAATCGCGAGGACGCAATTTAGAAAAGGGGGGAAGGATGTAACATCCCATGTAAATGAAGAATAAGATATTTTTATACTTATTAATATCTTAGAATTAAATATTAATTTTACATTAAAAGGGTTGGTATGTTTAATAGCGTACCTGATGCGCAACACTGGGTTTCTTTGAATCTTATGTTGCACACTAAAAATATATTATTATTACTTTCAATGGTTGTTAACTCCTAGCCATTGTATTGGTAGGAATGAATTAAAATAACTACAATATGATTATACATGATTGTTAATTGTATTTACATTATCGAATAAAAATGTAGATGCTTAAAATGTGAATGAATCTAATTTTATGAATAATTTACATTAAAAGGCCAATTTATCGCCTTTTAATGGCAAACCATTTTAAAATATAGTTTTGGTACTTTTAATACATTCTATATGACCAAATAAAATCCTTCTTTAGAATGGGGACATGAAAATTTACTTTGTGTAAATTTGTGATATTTTTCCGATAAAGTTCATTTTTTAATGAATAATGAAAATATTGTATTTTAATTCAATACTATGTTTTAATATAATTTATTTATATAGTTATATTATCTTTTTAATTGGTTTTATAGTTTAAATAGATTATATTTTTACCATTTATTCCATTTTTGGTCATTGTAATTAATTTCACTTTGAAATTGGACATAAACAAGTATCAATCATTTGATAGTTACTGTTTCCTAAAAACACGCTATTTGTTTCAACAGTGGGAATTAATTTTTAAATTAATTAATGACACTTTTTTGTTTTGAATTTGGCTAAATTGACATAAATTTTGAATTCAGAATATCAAATAATGATTATGCTGAATTTGTGATATTTTTCTAAAAAACATAATTTTTTGATGAATAGTGAAACCACTTAGTGGTAGTTAAAAAAACTAACCTTTTCATTTAAATGAAATTTTACCACTCCTATTAATTGAATTTAGAATATCTGACCTAAATTATTGTTATCACGAAGTGAAATGTTGTTCAATAAGAAAAAAATAATTTTTATTGAATAGTAACTTTTGACTTTTTTTATCGCGGTTAAAGGTAAATAGGGTAATTCAAGGTTAAAAGAATATTATAATAATTCAAAATTACCTTAAAACTAGTAAAAAACTTATTGGTTGAGTCAAAACGACAATGGGAATCTTTGGGGTGATTTTAGGACCCCATTGATCCACTTGGGAGTGAAAATGACAATTTAGATCAATTAATTTAAAGTAAAGGCAAAATAGACATAAACAAAAAACATTTAGTAATTAATTTGTATATGGTGGTATATAAGTCCTATTTTCAACTATAAATATTATTTGGAAATCTGAAACGATTTCCTACATCATGATATATTTATTTAATTTTTATACATCAAATAAATTAAATTATTTATGACACAATAATGATGAAATATATACCTCATTAATAAATGATTTAAATAAATAAGATTATAATGGTTAAATTATTATCCAAAACATGTCCAATTATGATTGGATGATTTTATTTAGAATATGAGTCATCTATTAGTCGATATTAATGATTTTCGGACCATTATAACCAAATATAATTATATTTTAAAATAATTTTTTCACACATTCCTAAAGAGTCCCTCCTCTCCCGTATAAAAGGAGACCACTTCTAACCAATTACACACACCTCTCAAACCATTTGGCTCGTCCAAAATCTACCCAATTAGGATCCCTACATCCCTATACTCCTCCTAAGATCCTTACCTTAGGCATAAGACACTTCCAAAAGTCCTTTGGTTCAAACCAAAGGGAGTTACCCAAATAAAAGGTAACAATTTCTCGTAAATTGTTATCCTTAATTTTACTTCTCCAACCCCTAAAGTCTTTTTATTCCTTTATTATTTCACAAAACCAATATATTCAATATACTAGGCTGTTTTCATGAGAACGATTAAAACTACACATACACACACCTCCATCTAATTGTTGAAGAACATAATGTTTCTGTGGGTGACAAACTAACGCCTCACAAAACGATGA
This sequence comes from Viscum album, assembly GCA_963277665.1. Lineage (NCBI taxonomy): Eukaryota > Viridiplantae > Streptophyta > Magnoliopsida > Santalales > Viscaceae > Viscum > Viscum album. Next base: position 493,689,417 of record OY728128.1, read on the forward strand.
TTGTTCGATTATCTCCTACCACCTCTCATGGTGGCCATTATGATGGAACTGTATTTATATATGATATATATTAGGTTTATGGTTTATTATGCTTTTCTACCTTCCATTTATAGCATTCCATTATGTTTTCCATAGTGGGTAAATACGATAATCTCATTTGATGAAGTGCGAAGTACCGCCCCCTCAGAGTGATTTGATTCGTTAATGCCTTATGTGGGATGTATAAAGGATGGAGTTGACAATATTATATATGATATTATACTAGAATTATAATATAACTATGTATAATTATTTTTTTCCATTATAATAAGAAATAGAAATGAAAGTAGCTTTCATGCATACGTACGACTTACCGTCCCCATGAACGGTGCATTTCATTTCTTATCTCTAAATGTAATGTACTATTATAAAAACTTGTATATACTGGATATATTTGACATATATTATATCCAAATGATGAATATCATTCTTAATATAATGAACCTTTGACCACATAGGCAACTTGTAAATATAAGTTGTTCATTTTTACTCAAGTACCAAATATCGACAAAATGAACATAATTAACTTAAATGATTTCATAATGTTAATAACATGGAAATAATTTATATAAAAGGAATAATAAACATGAAAAAGGTTCAAAATAAAGTAGAAATTAACATTAGTTTATTATTTAGGATATTAAAGAACGATCAAGTCATGTCAGACATGAGGTAAGGGACTTCGTCTCAATCTCCTTTCATTGAGGCATATTTTATTCTAATACAATACTTTCTTTTATACACTGTATAAAAACTGTTGAATTTTAATTTCATTCATAGGGAATCTTTTTCTATGTAGCATTTTACTAAACGAAAAATATAATGTTTCTTTTAACGTACACGGTGACAACGACCTTTTCTGCCACCGCGAGTATTATTTGATCTTTGGCTTCCTCAACATGCTGTAATGTTTTTAAATGAAAATAAATACCATATACTCTTTTATGTTTTTTTGGTATTGAAAATGGTTTTGAAAATGGATTTGTTATGTCAATATACTTAAGAGATATATTGTGATCTAAATTTGGAAATGTTTTCTATCCATTATATTTGTTGTATGTGTTATGGTTTTATATTGGTACTTGGTCATTTGACAGGTGGTTATCTGATAAACCAAATGACAGTTGGTACCGTGAATACCAGGATGGGTGGTTACTTTATAACTTCCAATGCATTGGGTACGAAAGTCGGCTGTATGACTATTCCATTTGGTGATATGTGTGGAAGTCGACTGTATGGTTATTCCATTTATATATGTTTATGTCCCATGTTACCTTTATATGTTATGTGTTCTTTATATGGGTTTTATGGTAATCTTTCATTGAAAAAGGGGACATAAAGATCTTTTATCCAGTGAAGAGTATTTACTACTTCATGAAGTTGAAAATTATTTCTTATGTTAAAGTATTCATGGTTTACTTGTTGTTTTAAAAAACTAACAGTTCTACTTCATTATGTATCCCTTACTGAGCTTTTCGTGTTCATCCCATGTTTCTGAAATTTATTTGACATGAAATAATGTGGAGTAGGGTAATGGATGTGATCAATGAGAAGTCATTCTATCTTAAACATGGAACTAGACATGACTATTTTTTTTCAAGAGTTTAGGTTTTGTAAGAAAAAAAAATGTAAACTATGTAGAAGTGTCTACCTTGTAATCTTTTGAGATGTAATAGTTATGGACTAACTCTCTAAAACTCTAAACCTGAAAAGATCCTCAATGTGAATTTTTCATTTAATTCAAGATTATGTATGGTTTTAAGCTCGGGTCCTTATAGAAAATGAAAAAATTCTCTTCAATTTGATGAGTAATTAATTAGTATTTAGGGAAATGGTGTTAAAATTAGCTGAGGATTATATTTTATTGTAAAATTGATTATCTATACAATGAATGAATATAGTTTCCCAAGAATTATTCATGATATTCCATGGAATTTGTGTGAGTATCAAAGTTAAATGTTTTACTTTTCTAAATTAAGAAATTTATTTTATCTGTAAAGGGAAGTTAATGATCATTATAAAGGTAAGGGATTTTAAATTACAGATATGATACCATTTTAATTATATATCATTTTTTTATTCAAAAAGGTTGTTTACAAAAAAATCATATGTTATCAAGGAATTTTGAGATCATTAAATTTTCATATTCTTATTTATATGTCTGAAATATGATTTTTTTTTATTAGAAATAATGATATCATTTGTCAAGGAATTATTTATGAAAACATAATTTTATGGTTTTAAATGAATTACTCTATCATAAATAGACAAGTATTTATATATAACAAGTAGTATTATATTTTAGTATACCCATTAATAATATATATTTTTTCATCCCACATTATTAAATGATTTCCATAGGTATCTAGGATGATTAACAAAAATTCTAATGTCAATTTTAATGATTGTGAGATTTTCATATATAATGAAGAAAGTCTATCATTTAAAAAAATATCATTTTTTTGAAATATTCACATCTTGTAGATAACATATAGATTTTTTTTATAACATGTTTATCTAATTATCTTAACCATTAATACTAAATAGTCTTAATAATATAAGTGAGGAAATATTTTCAATAAATCATGTAGATATTGGGTATATATATATAAGTCATTGAGTTTATTATCAAAAGAGGGTTCACATAATTTTAGAGGATGTGTCATTATTAGTTAACGATAATGTATGAGAGGAATATTCCATCACAGTTATATAACCTTTTGAGTTATGATAATTTAAATGAATTGTAATTATTTTGTCGTTTTATATGATTATAATTTTTAGATAGTTAGTTTTATTTTAATTTGTGCATATATTGATTTAGGAATGATACACTATTTGGGTATATAAAAACACTTAGGGTATGTATGTGATATTGTGTGGGGGATATTTTTGAAGATGTTTGTTCTAGTTTTGGGAATATAAGATAACATGTAAAGATAAATGTTATGGTTGAAAATAGATTTATTTTTTAGATAAATTTTTAATTTTGGAAAAGTCCTTACTTGATTTCGGGAATGTATATTTGGTTGTATAGAAAACCTTTATAGATTTAAATTAAAATCATGAAAAGCATACTAATTCTATTTTAGATTCAGTAAAATTAATTTTTTTGGAAAATTTTATGATTAAGATAGATATTTTTTTATTACTATATAACATTTATTCAAAGAGAATTAAATTATTTGATGTATTAATATCGGTATGATTTATAAAAGGACATATGGCTTTTGTTTTGTATCATGTTGATTCATGTTATTATTGTAAAATAGTAAAATATTTTCGTTTTTGAAGATATATTGGATGATTTTTCCTGATATTTATTGTTTAATAAGTTTTTATACACTTGAGAGGGTAATTTTTAGAGAAAACTTAATCTATTATTTAATGTATTTTCTTAAATAAAATTTCATAGGAAAAATTTTAATAATATATTGGGTACTAATTTTTATTTTAATTTGATGAATAATAATATAGAGACATAATAATAACTAACGTTGGTTGAACATGAGACATTTTTGTTATAAGGATTAATTTACCCCTATTCAAAAATGGTGAAAGATAAAAATTTATAAAATGTTATTTTACATAGTAATAATGAAATATTATGGGACAATAAACTAAAATAACAATTAAAGATTATAATAACGAATAATTTGAAGTATTTTATTATTTATTTAATTTATTCAATTTAACAAATTGTGAGGATAAAATTTCTTTGAAGGGATATTGGAACAAACAAAATTTTATATTTCACTATCATTTCATAAAATTTTATAATATTATAGATTAAATCAAATTGTATAAAAATTTATTTATTTAAATTGATAAATAAGGATTAATAATAAAATATTACGTTAAATAAAATTAGTAAAAGCATAATTGGATACTAATAACATGTATACAAAATAATTACAAGATATATTAGTTTGACATTTCATTTCCCTTTCCAAATTTCATGAAATATTTCTGTGATTTCCGCAATGAAATTTTTTAAAAGAAATATTGAAATAGATAGGCCCACGAAAGAAGATTAATGATCCCAAAGTTGGAAGTGTTGGTAATTTTAATTTTAAATAGATCACTAATTAAAGCCCATAATTTAGATTCTATAACACAATTTAGAAACATGTTATCAATTTCATGCATTTTTTTATTACACATGACACATCTCAATCATAGGTTAACTACCTAAAACAATATAATTTCATCCGGTTGGAGGCATTGAGTTCATAAACCTCCAATAAAGTGTAAAAATAGATGTTAGATTCCCTTATTTATTCTATTTTACCCAACTATTGTTATTTCCTTAAATTATTTCTTAGTCGATGGCTTTCGAAGAAACATTTACACTGTCAGTAGATTAATAAACAAGAGTATCATCTCAATACATTGTGATATATTTTTATTTTATAGAGAAATTTTAATAATGAAAGAATAAAATGTATATTATTTTTTATCTATTGAAATGATTGTTATTCTTAATATTATTTTCAATTCATCAAGTTAATTATTACTTGTTTGTACACATATTTTAATTTTTTTTACATTTATGTAAATACTATAGTGTATAAAAACAAATTTTCAAGGTAAAAAACATTATGTAACTTGAATTTTCATTAATTATAAAATTTAAATTCCCTCACCCAATAAATATATTCCAAACCAAGGTTCCACATGAACTAATACATGCCTCATCCTATAGAAGTATTTTTCATCTTGAGTTGAGGGTACATATTGGTTATTGGGGTTACTATACCTAGTATATCATTTCATTTAATATATACTGATATAATAAAATATGATAAAATGTAATAATTATTTTAATCATTCAAAAAATATGTGAATGGAAAACTAGTCATACAATATTTAAACATGCACCCAATGTGGAATGCCCAACTGGAACAAAAGAAACAGTAGTTAAATAAAATAATTAAATATTAGTAAACCTTTAGTGCAAATATTCGTACATTAACATACTGTATGTTCCTTTTATATCCCATATTCCATTCCCCCTTTTCCTTTCATATATATCTATAGATTAAGTACATACATTGCTCAAAATGCATGTACAGGGTGTGAGTAATATGTAATGCACAAATATTATTAAAATAGGAACATCCAATTTGGTTGTGTGTGTGAAATAGAAAATCTTGATAATAATAGAATATAACATCCTAATTATTTATGAAACAATTATATTAAAAAAATAATCTCATTTATAGTATGAGATGCAAAGATCACCAGATTAAAATAATACATCATACTATTTTAAATATTATTTTTAAGAATTACCTCTATAACCGAGAAGTTATGTTTCAAGGTACTAATAATACAAAATACATTAAAACATTATATGGTTTATTCATGTAAGATATAAATTAAATTAATATATATTTCATATAAATAAAATAATTGTCCTTTGAATGTAGAATAAATGGTTTTTTTAATAGTTATATTTTTCAAAATAATACACATTCATAGAATCTTTTCCATTTATGATAACATCTATTTCTTTCAATTTTATGTAATTTATAGGATAAAATTAATTTCATGTTTGAAATATTCATATCAAAATATACATATTGATATTTTTTTTGATTTTTCTAAAAAAATTATTTTTTGATGATTGAAGAATAATGTTGAATTTTAATTGAAAACTACCATTTAATTTAAATAATTTTAAACGTTTAGTTATATTTTAAAACTATTTTAATGTAAAATTAGTTCAAATATGTTAATAATTTAAAATTTTAGATCATTGGAATCAATTTTATATTAATTTTGTTTATTAAAACACTATATACTTTTGTGAATTTTCACTCTAGAAACCCCTGTTTTTGTTATGTCTATTGGAATAACATTATATTCAATTATACCACTTTTTATATAAATTTGGTAAACGTATACATAATTTTTAATTAAAATAATTTATATTATCTATATAAGTGAACATATTTTTTTAGAAAAATATCTATTTAAAACAATAATAAATAATTACAATGGTTATGGAAAAAATTAGTTGGGGGTTCTAGCTATGAAGATAAAGGTTAAAATAATGTGATAACTTGTAAAAAAATATTATAGGGAATTATATACACATTATAATATTCAAAATTACATCCTATGGTTTTTTGAAATATTTTTTTTAGTTTAATTAATTTATCATATAGGATTCTTTTGGGAAATTTCCATGTAATTCCATAGAGGGTTCCCTTTCCCCAGTTATGAATTGACACTCCATCATTTCACTTATTCAGACTACTGAAAAAAATTCATAAAAAAACCATTAAAAATATATCCCAAAGACCATTATATATATTATAGAGATGTTGTTCGTCTAGAAATACATTCTTAACATTCCTTAATTGGAAATCCAAATGGGGTTTCTCTATGACATGATAATTATCATACCAAATATTTTTTTTTTCTTATTTGTCATTTTCACCATAAATTATCTATAAAAACATATAATATAGAAAAAATATTATCTTCTATATAATTATATGGTATTATTTTTAAGTAACAATATTTATATAACTCCAATTCCATTAAATGGGTATCACAATCATCTATCATGTGTACGACAGACAACCACCTCTTAAAATGATGTTTTTTTCCACCAACCCTAGTCATGGATGTATATATATTGACATACCACATGTATATTATATTTTTTATTTTGTTCGGAGTGGATACTCAAGAGGGTGGGGGTGAATTGAGTTCCAATTAAAATTCCTGTTAAAATATTGTCTATTTAAAATCCCCCAATTTATAAAACATGTTAAATAGTAGTGAATTTATATATATTGTAAATGTTCACTTATCTTCTCAAAGATTGATTAGGTCTTAGATAATTTAACCACAAGATCAAGCTGACTTTTGAAACTAACCTATTGATTTACAATAAGTTTAAACACTTCCTAATTTAACTATCAAAGTAGCTTTAAATTAGTTTTGTATTTCAATGTAATAGCAGCAGAATATAAAATATATATGTAATATACTTTAAACATAAACTAAATATGTACATCAGATTCAACAAGAGGTTCAGTCTCAAGACGTGACATATTCCTCTCAAATTTTTATAAATTTGATCTACACCCTGGATGAAGGATAACAAAATTTTACAAAACTGTCTAGGCCACGCAGGGACCTCTTCCATAGTTCTTTGTGGGAAACAAAACAAAGACCAAGCCACACAAGGTCCTCTTCCACAGTTGACGTGGGTAATCAAGATTTAAGAGTTTAGGAGTGAGGATTTTGATATCCTCCAGTTCAGTGCAGGAGACAACATGTATGTGTAAGGTATACAAGGTACATGACACTGCTCGAATGTAAATAAACAAATCACTTAGAGAGAACAGATAAGAGTTTAGAAAGCTCTAGTGATTATCAATGCATCTATGGACTCGTTGGATTCAGCAGAATTGCTTCTTAGTCCTTCTCTCATTTTTCTATTGAAAAATAGAGTGTCGTAGTTCATCTTGTGTTCTACAGGTGGTATAATGATCTCTTGATTCGTCGTTTTTTATTCAGTGGTGTTGTATTGCACTCCTGAGAGTTCTTTGAATGTATTGAAATCTCCTACTTGTTCAGGATTTTTCTCTTAGTTTAGCACAGTGCTCTCAGATGTATGTAAGTTCTTCTTGTTGTGTCGTCAAACATCTACACCACTGCTTACACTTGTTCATGTACCACATCTCAATCTTCTTTATATTCAGCTCGTTCTGGAAGTAGGAATGATTCCCTTTTCGTAGGTACAAGATACGGTTTCCTGACATGCCAACAACAATCATTAAATAACACTAATTGCATTAAAACCATCAAATATGACCGTTAGCATTATTTAAATAATATTTACAAAAAGTTAAGAAATAGTGTCACAGTGATTATGTAAACGGTGTCTTCTTCACGGTATGTGGTTCACGGTGTCTCCAGGTAACAGTGTGTAGCTCACGGTGTCTGGGTCACAGTTTTTTCTTCACGGTTTGTCCTTCACGGTTTTTCCATCACGATTTTTCCTTCACGGTGTGTCCTTCTCGGTTTTTCCTTCACGGTGTGTCCTTCACGGTGTTTCCTTCACTGTGTGTCCTTCACGATGAGTATCTCTCGATGTCTCGGTCACGGTGACTCTATACATAGAAAAATATCTGTATTTACACTTAAACTGTAATATTCAGAATATGGATTAAGCTTAATCATTAGAGAGTAAAAGAACTTGAATCATAAATATAAAGGATTGATAATATAAGTGAGATTTGTGATCATGCATAAGACTTGTAAATAATAAAGAGAGTAATTAACATCATAAGACTTGAAAATCATTAGCAGGATGTGTAATTAATATTGAGATAAATTAACAGTAATAGGATTTGGGATTATTAAAACATGATTAATAAATTAGGAGTCCAACAATATCCCCCTTTTTGATGATCAAATATCATGTATAGTCAAAATATAAATGAAATTTAACATAGCATATCTCATTATAAAATGAAACATAGCATATCTCATTATAGGACTTATACTGGTAGTGTTTCCTCCTCCTTTTGGAATTATACAAAATTAGATGAAATGAAATGAAACAATGAATTTTTCATTAAAAAGGGTTCAGAATAAATCATACAAGAGAAATAAAAACTGGAAACAAGAGATCACATCCCATAAAAAATAGTCTTTGGACTCTTCAGGGATCCACCTTTTCCTTGCCTTTAGCAGCAGCAGGAGCTGGTGCTGAAGTAGAAGAAGGCATAGATGTGGTAGACAAAGAGGTAAAGGGTATAACATCAAAAACAGATGAAGCCAAAGTAGGATCAGTAGAAGATCTAGGCTGTGGTTTGTCAAGAATGACTGGCCGGATCTGAGAAAGAGCTTGGGTGACTGACATGGAAGTTGAGGCTAAGGTAGGTAGACCAGGTCGAAGGGGTGTAGCAGCTGGAGAAACTATAGCATTACTCTGCACATGAAGATATGGCATCAAAATATTGATGAAATTTGTAAAGATTTCACCACCATATTGTATAGCCTTTTCAAAATAATCCTTATTCTCCATGAATTTGTCTAACAATCTTGTGAACTCTGTATGTTTCTGAACATGAGCTTTAAAATCTTGAGTTACAGGTGGGATTTTCAGGTTTTCCACAAGATATCTAAAGTGATCTATCATATAACTTTTGGAGAAAATCCGAGTGAGATAAATATCTACATTCTTTGTGATATCCTATTGAGAATCATTGGCTATCTTAGAATGAATTCTAACCAAGTCCAATGCTCGATCACTGTTCTTAACCACTTTTGACAAAGAAGACAGATCTAAGCCACTTAAGGCATTCTGAAGTTCTTCCTTGATTATGGATCTCAGCAGAGAATCATAAAAAAGAGGAACAGAAGGTTGACTCGAAGCATGAGATGCTTTTACAGCTTCGGATAGAACGTCGAGCTGTTTCAGAACTTTTTTAAGGCATCCAGTGTACTCATTTGTGAGTTTATTCCGATTTTCTACAAGATCCCACATGCATTCCAGCATCTTGGTGTTTTTTACAATATTTTCATCAAATGATTGTATATATGGATACACTTGAGACACAATTTCCTTAGAAAGGTTTAAATCAGTTGGTTCAGGAGAAGCAACAACAGGTTCAAAGGCAGAGACAGGTGTAGGATCTGATCTCAAAGACAACTCATTCTACAAGTTTGCTATCATATTTTAAATATTTGCAACATCTGCACTTAGCAGCTTATTCTCAACTCCTACTTTGTGAATTTATCGGATCATCCTTTGTTGAATATTAATTATAATATTTTCCAAGAGAATTGATGCAACTTATTCACTTAGTTGAGTCAATGTATGAGGTTTAAAGGATAACATCTTCTCAACTCTGGCTAATAGAGTCTCTCTAAAAAAATTCAGATCATCTTTAGTCATAAAAGAGTGATGCTCATGTAAGGGTGCAGGTAATGGATGTGGAGTAGGTTCTGTTTGAGGTTCAGAGTCATCTTCAGACTCAGATTCTGATTCAGATTGAGGCACTGGTTCAGGTACTGGTTCTAGATGAGCTATAGACTTTATTTGAAACACAGAAGAAAGATTCATTCCAGTTGTATTCACTTGTTGTGAATCATTCACATCATAAAATCTTGGGAATTTATACTGAGTGTACACAGAATATGTGACAGTAGGCTGAGAACCTTCAGAAGATCTAGCTTCTATAATCTCAAGGTTTTGAGGTTACTCCCCCTCAAATTGTGATTCCATTTCAGAGACTATTGGCTCAGAAACATGATCAAGATCCACAAGATCATCTCAAATCGCTTCAACAAACTCTTGCCTTGCCAGCTGAGAGGAAATTCCCATCCTCTCTTTAGTAGATGGAATTATCTTAGGAACTGATTGTTACACTGGTTGAGCTTCCAGACTTGCTTCTTTTTCAACATGGAGATCCTCATCAACAAGATCTCTATCTATGGTTTCTTGTTGTTCTGAATCATGAAAAACCAATTTTCATGTAGCATTAGGATGAGATTTTGGATTGACATCCTCACTAGAAGCAAGAGCTTTTTCTTCTCTCAAACCAAAAGCAAATTCCTCTCTGTGATGTATTTTAGCACGGATAACAGTAGGGACAACGACCCTTTCTTTTTTAAAAGCATCTGTTTCCATTGAAGGTATTCTAACTTCTTCTCTAGGTGATACTACAGCTGTTACTTCCCCATCCTCCTCCTCCTCTTCTTCTTTTGAATACTTAGCCACTTCATCTGGTTCCAAAGTAGAATCAGATATATTCTTAGGCCTCCTTGGATAGTCAATAGGATTAAATGTTTTATAGAGTTGATCATTATCCTCAACCCACTGCTTCTTCCAGGGGTTCCAGATTATCTTCATCCTTCAGATGATAGGCATGGATAAGTATAAATCAATGTCCTCTATCCTTTCTTCATTCGGTCCAACCATTCCTTTGGAAACTAACATGGCTGAAATCATCATTGAGTAAAACAAGGAGGTGGATTTGGAAGTGACTTTGATCAAATCACAGATATGGTTAATAACATACTTGCATAGGTTGATCTTATGGCCATTCTTCAACAGGTGAATCAGAAACACATCCTGATACCTCATTACATCAAAATCCCCTTTTCTCGGACTAATCAAATTATAAACAAATTTGAAGAGAAGTCAGGTCTCCCCATATAATTTAGTAGCTTTGACCCTTCTCTTGGTGCCTTTACTAGATAGAATTTCCAAGGAATTTTCCAGATTGAATATATCAGAAGATGGAGGAGGGTCTCTCTAGTTGTCTTCACAAACTCCTTTATGTGGAATTTTTAGGCATGCAGCCCACAACCTCGAAGAGAAGGAACACTTCTGACCATTGATCCAGATGGTCACCAAAATTCGTTCTCCAAAATCAAAGGAAACCATCACATACTAATAGGATTAAGATATCAGCCTCGGTTAAATCAGTCTATTTTGTCCTGAGAACCATTCAAGACATCCTTGTTCTCTAAAATCTTTCAAAACTAACGAATTTCTAGACAATAGCCACTCAGGGAAAACTTTTTTTTCAGGTACAACAGTACGACTTACCAGGTTTGGGTTTAGAGGTCCTTCGGGAGCTATCCTCAGTATCCTCTTCTGTTTCTTAGAGCAGCGCTTCTCAGATGAGGTTGAAGATGGACGGGTCATCCTTGGCATCCACTAAAGTTTCAGGAGAGAGGGAAGAGAAGTTTTTGAAGAATTAGAATGTTCAAGAGAGAGATCGGGTAAGGAATCGAATGAAACCCTTATGTTTTATCATTTGGGAATGTCAATCATCATGAAAAACAAAATGCAGGAAATAAAATAGTAGTGAAATAAAAATTACTGTGATACGGGTTAAAATAAGAATATATATAATTTTCACAGTGAGACCACGAGTACGCATTACAGAGTCATGAAAAAAAGTCATCACAGTGAGACAGTTGGTGGTCGTCACGGTGAGACAGTGACCATTCTGTGTAGTCACGGTGAGACAATGACCATCCAGTGCAGTCATGGTGAGACAGTGACCATCCTGTGCAGTCACGATGAGATAGTGAGCTGACAGACTGTGAGCACATGGTCTTAATGGTGAGACCGTATTCATGAAACAGTAACTGTAAAACAGTGAGCATGAAACCGTAAAGTAAAATACAATAAAATATTAAGCATTCAGATCAGTAAGATATCAATTTATGATTAATCATACAAAGATCATATATTATGTATTCGAATCATTAAGAATTTAATGGTTTAGTAAATATATCAGCAAGTTGATATTTAGTACCAATGAATACCAAAGTGATATCACCTTTTTGATAATGATTCCTCTAAAAGTGATTTCTTACATAAATATGTTTTGTCTTGGAATGAGAACCAGGATTCTTAGAAATATTAAAAGCACTTTTGTTGTCACAATTTATTGGGATATGTCTGAATTGATATCCATAGTCTAGTAATGTGTGTTTCATCCACAAAATTTGCACACAACAACTTCCAGCATCTATGTATTCAGATTCAGCAGTAGATAATGCACCATAATTTTGTTTCTTACTACACCATGATACTAGTGACTATCAAAAAAATGAAATGTTCCAGAGGTGATTTTTCTATCTAAAATACATCCAGCAAAATCAGTATCAGAATAACTAACTAGTTTAAATGATTTTCCTTTGGGATAAAACAGTCCAAAATTGGGAGTATGCTTGTGGTATTTGACAATTATCTTTACAATATTTATATGTGACTCTTTAGGGTTTTCTTGAAAACGAGCACACATACACACACTAAACATAATATCAGGACGACTAGCAGTCAGGTAGAGTAGACTTCCCATCATTCCTCTATAAGTGGTTTGATCAACAGATTTTCCATCTTCATCAAGATCCAACATACATGTGGTACTCATGGAAGTGTGACTACTTTTTGTGCTATCCAATCCAGAATGTTATAAAACATCTCTAGTATATTTACATTGAGTTAAAATAATTCCATCATCTCATTGAAAGATTTCAAATCCAAGAAAGAATTTGAGTTCAACCATTAAACACATTTCAAATTCATTTCGCATCATTTTAGAAAATTCAGTAAATAGGGAATTCCTTGATGATCCAAAAATAATATCATCTACATAAATTTGTACTACAGAATAATCTTTAGAAATTCATTTTATAAAAATATTAGGGTCAGCTATAACTTTTTTAAAACATTTAGAAATTAGAAAAATAATTAATATATCATACCAAGCTCTTAGAGAATGCATTAAACCATATAAAGCTTTTGATAATTTTAAAATATGATTTGGAAAATGAGGGTTCAAGAATCCTGGTGGTTGTTCAACAAAAAAATCATATGCAATATATCTATTTAAGAATGCACTCTTGACATCCATTTGATATAGTTTGAAATTTAGATGTGCAGCATAAGCAAGTAAAATTCTAATAGCATCTAATTTGGCTACAGGATCAAAAGACTCTTCATAGTCAATTCCTACCTCTTGACTATAGCCTTGTACAACAGTCTAGCTTTGTTTCTAACTATGTTTTTAGATTCATCTACATTATTTCTAAACACCCATTTAGTGCCTATGGTGAAAGTGTCCTTTGGTCTTTCAACAAGATTCCACACTTTATTTCTTTCAAACTGATTGAGTTTTTCTTGAATAGAATTTACCCAAAATTCATCATTAATAGCATCATCAATGTTTTTAGGTTCATGTTGTGACATGAATGCTTGATGTTCAACATGATTTCTAAGAGAAGCTCTACTCTGAGTCCCTCTATCTATATTTCCTACAACAGCATCTAAAGGATGATTCTTTAGAATTCTATTTGATCTAGTAAAGGTAGGACTATAAATTTCAGGTTCATCTATAAGTTTAGGTTCAACAGAAGCATATTCCGAAATATGTCCAGAACTGGATTTTTTTACAGCTGGTTCTATAGATTTTTCATTAAGGTCCAGAACAATCAAATATTCCACAAGATTTTCATGATATGTTTTAGACTCATGTGGATCATTTTCATCAAACTTGATGTGAACAGATTCTTCCATAAATTTAGTTCTTTTATTAAAGTCTCTATAAGATTTTCTAGTTAAAGAATAACCAAGAAAAATTCCTTCATCACTCTTAGAAGAAAACCTGTCCAGATTATCCTTTGTATTAAGAATAAAAACTTTGCAGCCAAAGACTCTAAAGTAAGTAACTTTAGGTTTTCGATTATTCCATAACTCATATGAGGTCTTCTTAAGAGCAGTTCTAATTAGGACTCTATTAATAGTATAACAAGTTGTATTCACAGCTTCATACCAAAAGTAAATAGGCAGGTCATATTCATTAAGAATGGTTCTAGCAATTACATGCAGGGTTCTATTTCTTCTTTCTAATACACCATTCTGCTGAGGTGTCCAAGGAGAAAAAAACTTATGACTATAGACATTTTGTGAGAAATATGATTAAAATTCATTATTTTCAAACTCACGACCATGATCACTCCTTATAGTTTTAATCTTATGTCCACTATGTTTTCTATAGAATTGGAGTATTTAACAAAATAAGAACAAGCATCACTTTCATGAGCTAATAAGTATACCCAAGTATATCTAGAAAAGACATCTACTAGGACAAAGACATAGTGCTTCCCATTTTATCCAGAAACTCTAAATGGTCCAAATAGATCCATGTGAACCAACTTGAGAGGTTGAGAAGTTTAGACTTCTTTCTAGGGGTTTAAAGAGATTTTGTGTTGCTTTCCCTTTTGACAGAGATTACAAACTTTTTAATTTGGAAACTCTTGTTTGGGTAAGTCTCTAACCAAGTTTTTCCATGTTAGTTTCCTAAGTGAGTGTATATTGCAGTGTCCTAATCTTATCTGCGAAATCTAAGACTCTTTATGAAAAGAATTTAAACAGGTACCATTTTTTTAGCTAAGGAATTTAGATCAAAAACATAAAAATTTTCATTTCTTAATGAAGAAAATACTAAAACAATTTTATAATTAAAAACATTAAAAGAATCATTTTCGAGTTTGAAATTAAAACCATCATCACATAATTGAGAAATATTTAACAGATTATATTTTAGTCCATCAAAAAATAAAACTTTAGAAATTAAAAATGAATCAGTGTACAAATTTTTCCTAGGTCGATGATATTTCCTTTAGAATTATCACCAAAGGTGACATAGCCTCCATCAAACTTTATTAAACTCTTGAAACATGAGTAATCCCCAGACATATGTCTTGAACATCCACTATCCAAATACCATGACTTCTTGTGGGAAATCATCATGCAGGTTTCCTACAAAATAGTTTTAGATAGAGAATGATTTTGGTACCCAGATCTTCTTGGGTCCAGATAGGTTAGAAATCAAAGCTTTAGGTACCCATATTTGTCTTATGGGTCTCATATAATTTACAGAATCAATATATTTTTAAAGATAAACTCTATTTGATTTATAACTATGTGAATAACTGGTTGAAATATAGGAATTTCTAGAACGTGAACTAGCAGTATTCTATTCAGATTTATGAATAAATCTATTCTTTGAAATTTGTCTCTGACTAGGTTTGTAGCCTATTCTAGTAGTGTATTTTGGTTCCTCTTTCTTTCCTTCCATTTGAGTTAGTGTATCCTTTCCATTTGTGAACGTTTCTAAGTTCTTTCTAAGTTGCACATTTGACATTATTAGTTCAGTGTTCTCTTTTAATAGTTGAGCATTCTTCTCTTTTTCAATAGTATGTTCAGTTATAATAGTTGTAGTGAGAGCATGATGTTTCTTCAATGATTTGTATTTATCCTTAAGTTCATTGCATGTCTCTTCAAACATATAATAATATTAAAATAATTCCTTACTAGTCATGTTTTCCAAATCTGAATCAGATTCTGCATCATCTCCAGAATAATATTAATTTAAAATAGGAGTATCTAAGGTTACCTCAGATGTGTTTGTCATGAAACACATGTTGGCACGGTTCCTTTAAGAATTAGACATTTCATATTTACTTGTGCAATCTTCCAAAGCACTCCAGGTAGCCTTCATAGAATTCTTGTACTTACTGTCCTTGTAATCATATTTCTTCTTGAATTTTAGCTATGGGAAGTCTGCTTTAATGTGTCCTATTCTTTTGCTCTCATTGCAAACAACTTCATCACTTTTATCTGGCTTTTTATAGTCCTTCATCCAATGTCCCTTATTGTCATACTTTCCTTTGTAATTTGATTTTATGAAAAACAATTTCTTACTCTAAAATTTCTTAAACCTTCTGGATATCTAAGACGTTTCAGGATCACTATCAGAGTGTGAGATTTCACTTATTGAACTGTCTGTTTGTCTTTGAGATTTTTTTGTCTTTGTTCTTTGAAGCAGTAGTCTTGAAAGCCACTTATTTCCTTTTTGGTTCATCCTCATCCTCTTTATTCACCTTGAGTTATTCCTCATACATCATAAGCATACCAATGAATTATTTGACATGTAGATCAGTAATTTCACATGACTCCCTGATTGAAACAGATGTTCCTCTCCATCGGTCTAGTAAACATCTCAGTATCCTGAAAATTTGTTCCTTTTCTAGAACAACTTTACCTAGTTAATTCATTCTATTGACTATCTCATTGAACCTGAGATACATATCATAAATAGGTTCATCAGTCTTCATTTTAAAATTATCATATTTAATAGTATATGTATTCAATCTCATTTCTTTAACATTATTTGTTCCTTCATGAGAAACACCTAAAGTATCCCAAATTTCAAAAATAGTTTTACAAGTAGAAATTCTATTAAACTCTTCATCTCCGAAATCACATTACAGGGCATTTATAGCTTTATAATTATTATTTTACGCAGTCTTTGTAGGTTCATCCCAAGTTGTTCTTTCAGTTTCTGGAATTTTATATTGAGATACTATAGCAGTCAAAATATCAAAACCCATTCTTTCTAAATGAATTTTCATTTTAAGCTTCCACTGAGCATATTTTGTACCATTGATGAAAGGTGGCCTGTTAGTAGCAGCACCCTCTAGTCTATTGTCCATAAATAGATTTTAGAAAGTGAATTTAAAGATATAAAAATTTAGAACTAATATAAATTTAAAATCTTTAAAGATGCAACTAAAATCGCTGTTGAAAAAAAGAGTATTTCAAAAAATACTTAAATAAAAACCTCCATCTGATACAAAATTTTGGTCGGAGTCGATACTCAAGATGGGGGGTGAATTGAGTTCCAAATAAATTTTTTATTAATATAATTTCTATTTAAAATCCCCCAATTTTTAAAACAAGTTAAACTGTGGTGCTTTTATAAAGATTGTAAATGTTCACTTAGCTTATCAAAGATTGATTAGGACTCAGTTAATTTAACCACAAGATCAAACTAACTTTTTAAAATAACCTACTAATTTACAATAAGTTTAAACACTTACTAATTTAACTATCAAAGTATCTTTAAAATAGTTTTTTATTTCAAAGTAATAGCATAAGAATATAAAAGATGTATGTAATATACATTAAACTTAAACTAAAGATGCACAACATATTCCACAAGAGGTTCAGTCTCAAGCTAAGACTTAGTCCTCTCAAATTTATATAAATTTGATCCACACCCTAGATCGGGGATAAAAACAGTTTACAAAACTGTTCAGGCCACACAGGGACCTCTACCACAGTTCTTCGTGGGAAACAAAACAAATAACAGGACACACAAGGACCTCTTCCACAGTTGATGTGGGTAAACAAGAGTTAAGAGTTTAGGAGTGAGGATTTTGATATCCTCCTGTTTAGTGCAGGAGACTGTGTGTATGTGTAATTTATATAGAGTACACCACACATCTCGAAATTAAATAAAGAAATCACTTAGAGAGTACAGATAAGAGTTTATAAAGATCTAGTGATTATCAATGCAGCTCTGGACTCGTTGGATTCATCAAAATTGCTTCTTAGTCCTTCTCTGGTTTTTCTGTTGGAAAACAGAGTGTCGTAGTTCAGCTTGTGTTCTACAGGAATGAAAATGATCTCTTGATTCGTCGTGTTTTCATCAGTGGTTTTGGAATGCACTCATTATAGTTCTTTGAAAGTCATACAATCTTCTTCATGATCAAGATTGTTCTCTTAGTTCATCACAATGCTCTCGACCATATGTAAGTTCTTCTTGTTGTGTCATCACACTTCCACAACACTGCTTACACTTATTCATGTAATGCATCTCAATCTTCCTCATATTCCGCTCATTCTGGTAGTAAGAATGATTCCCTTTTCATAGGTATGAGATATAGTTTCTTGACATTCCAACAACTATCATTAAGTAACAGTAATTGCATTAAAACCATCAAATATGATCGTTAGCATTATTTAAATAATATTGAAAAAAAGTTATGAAATGGTGTCACAGTGATTATGTAAACGGTGTCTTCATCACGTTATGGTCCTCAATATATGTGGTTCACGGTGTCTCCATGTCACGGTGTGTAGATCATAGTGTCTGGGTCACAGTTTGTCCATCACAGTTTGTTCTTCACGGTTTGTCCTTCACGGTTTGTCCTTCATGCTTTTTCTGTCATGTTGTGTCCTTCACGGTGTGTCCTTCATGATGTGTCCTTCACAGTGAGTCCTTCACTGTGTGTCCTTCACAGTGAGTAGCTCATGGTGTCTCGGTCATGGTGACTCTATACATAAACAAATATCTGTATTTATAGTTAAACTATAATATGCAGAATATTGATTAAGCTTAATCATTAGAGAGTAAGAGAACATGAATCATAAATATAAATGCTTGATAATATAAGTGTTATTTGTGATCATGCATAAGACTTGTAAATAATATAGAGAGTAATTAACATCATAATACTTGAAAAGAATTAGCAAGGTTTGTAATTAAGATTGAGATTAATTAACAGTAATAGGATTTGTGATTATTAAAACATGATTAATACATGAGGAGTCCAACATATAATATTTTTATACTTATGATATTTCATTACAAAATATAACTTTTTATTTTCTAATTTAATTCATATTTGTTAACATCTATAATTTGTACAGTAGAGTACATCTTCACAAAGAGATGTGATACATTTTTGACATACAAATTACATAGAATGTAACAAAGACAAAATTAATTTATTTATGGGATATATATTAGAGTATATTGAATATTTTAAATTAATATAATTCCCACTTCATTATCAATTCACATGCTAATATAATGATATCATTTCCCATTTCTACGTATAACTTACTGTCTCGAGGAAGTGATGCGCTTAATTTTCCCTGAAATTCAATAAAAATTGGTACTAATGTTAATAAAATATAAAATAAATATTGAATTTTTTTAAAATTATTTATATAATATATATATATATCCCCAATAAAATATCTAGAATAATAATTACAAAATTTGAATGGGAAACAAAGTAATTAGAACCCAAGAAATTTAAAATATATATATACATATTATTAAAGAAAGGCTGGAAATTTTTTTAAGAGTAACATATATGATATTATAAATATTAATATTTTTCTTTTGAATAAATTAATATTTTTCTTAAAACAAATAATACATATGAAAAACATATATTATGTAAATAAGACTTGTATTATGGGTTTCTTGTAACACTTTTACTTCTATAAGGCATATACTATATTGAGCTCATATAACATTTTTTTAGTTTATATAGTTACCCATATATTATATATAATTAATCAATTTAACTTCATGGTAAATAATGTTTCAATTTATATAATTTATTTAATGGGTATTACGAGTCTGAATTTACAAATGTGGTAATGTTTTATTCCATAGCCTCAACATTAATCAGAATTATTTGTATTTATGAGTCACATGGAGAGAATTATATGATATTACAATGTATCTTCTTCAAATCTGGTTATAATTATCTTTTTAATCAACTAGTGATAATTTACCATGATTCGGAATATAACATTAATGATAAATTATTTTAGGAAAATTTTTATTTATCTCCCTCTATGTAAATAAATCCATTTTCATAAAACACATGCTACATAAATATTTTTTTAATAATTTTTTTATCCTAATAATTATCTATTTAATAATTTTTTACATTTTTTATTTTTTGAATTTCTTCTCCAAATGAATATTCATTTCATTTTAAAAATTATTCAAATTATCTTTGATAAAAAATATTTAATGAATTTCAATTATAATTTGTACTACATGAATAAAATTTACTTCCATAATGATAAATATTTGTTTTTTTGAAAATTTTTGAAATATTAATGTGTAATTTGTAATGAAAAGTATTTAGAAGATGATTTTTCAGTCTTTTTTTAATATGTTTATTTGAAAAATGAAGTTTTTATTTTCTCAAGAATGTTTTTACGGAAATTATCTTGGTGATTCTATTGATAACCATTTTAAACTATCAATTTTTATTATGATCTACTAATGAAATATTTTAACGATATAATCCTTAAATGTTTTCTAAATGTTTTATGATCATTTTTACTCGATATATAAAATAATATTACCATTCTCAATTTTATTTTTTATGGTTTATGATTGTGTTTGTTGACTCTTGTATGTAAATACATTTAACCTATTAGTGATTCAGTATGAATGTTTATGTATATTATTATTCAACATTTCATATTATGAATACATTTAAATTAGAGAGTAATTAGTGGGGCCCATTATATCCACTTGATGCAATTATTTTTCTCATGAGACAAAATATAATGTTTTTCGCATGAGGCCTTACAGATTTACTTAGATGTCTTCGCATGGGGCCTTGTCATTATGATTTCGATCTTTAAAAGTATGTATTTTAATATTATTGATGATTTTATTTATAGTTCATGTGATATTTTGAATTGTTAAAATTTATATAGCTATATTTCAAGAAAATTTTATTATTAATATATTATTATTTGATATTCATTTATTCCTTCCATATTCTACTCCAAATAATGATTTAATGGGATGTGTTTTAGATATTTACCATTCAATATGGATTATTCTTATATATTCAAATATTAAATTTTATTCCTACCCATACTGATCATTTGAGAACCCCTTTATTATGTTTTATGTGAATCATGATATTAAAAAATGTTTCTTATTTGAAATGTTGGAATATTCTAATGGGATGCGCGGTATTTTTATAGAAAATACATTTTCAATTTTATGTCTTGAAATTAAATTTGAAATCAATTATGAATATATTTTATAATGTCTAATAAACTATTTGATATTATAGGATTCCATTCCTTGTATCTTAAATCAATTTAAAATTGTATAAATAATATCAAAGTTATTTGGGTCATGGATTCTACTTTTAATATTAAATAATGTCTTATATAATAAATATGAACTTTATTTAGGTACACGTAGATTTGGGAACATAACACTATGATATAATATGATGTCACATATATATATATTCATATATTTTAGGATATTGTGTGATTATGTGTTTTATCATAGCTAATAAATCCCATCACCAATTGTAAAATTTGATATAGTTCTTGGAAGGATGAACATAGGGTTAATATCCTAAAAAAAGGCACAATGGTGTAGACTGGATCATTGCCTGGTGCATTAAAATGGGACTTAATATGAATATTCTCAACACTCCTGAGGGATACGTCTAGTATAAATCACAATTTTATCCCGATAAATTTTTAATGATTTAAAAATAATGATATAGAAAATACACAATATATATGATATGTGAGAATATATGTGAATAAATTTTTAGTTTATATTATGGTCTTTAATATTTTGGGTATAATGATTTTTTTTCATAATTTTGTAATATAAAATAGTATATTCCATCACGTAGAAATTAATCCTAGGAGATGAATGAGATCCAAATCAATGTGAAGAATCAAAATAGTATAAAATATAGATTCATTTATGAAAATAACCAAATCATTATAGGGGAACAAGTTTCCCAAAATATTTCATGAAACAATATTATATTGTCATGTGATATAAATGGAGAGAAAGAATTATAAATGTAAAATATCATAGAATGGAATCCTGAAAAAGAGGATAATAGAGAAAAAATGTATTATGGGAATAAATGAAATAATTCTCTTACATCGGGTGATAGTAATGGAACGAAAAACCATGTCACATGATTAAAAAGTTCATAACGTGTGGAAAAAAATTCATCAATGATCATAATTTCAATGGGACTAAAAGAAATATCAATTTATCAATGCTTTTAATTAAAATGATATGTTTCACTATAAAAAATAATTTCCCAGGAATCAAGGGAATATACCTCAAAATAAGCTAATGGTTTTTGGTCAGACATATAATATTATGACAAATGATGTTCACTGATAAATGTTCTTTTTGTTTTTATTGAATAATTGAATTATTGGAGTATCTTTTAATTACATTATAGATATATTTATATTATAAAAAATATACATATTTTATTTCCATAATATTTCATAAATTAGTAGACAAAATATGTTTAATGGTACTGATGAACAAGAAATGTGTTTCAATGGTAAGTTAAACCTCTCGTAAAATATATTATTGATGGTGGATAACCATAAATATATTCCTCTTATTGAGATAAATGTGATATTTTTATATGATATAGATGGTGTAGATAATAATGGTTAGCAGTTTGATGTTTTATGTCATCTTTGTGGGTGTTAACATCATATATTGATTTGGGGAATATATTCAACAAAATGGGATTTTAGTTTATGATGGTTGCGTGTTATAATTATTTTGTATGGTGATTGTGATATTTAAATATTTTAAATGTGAAATTAAGAACCACATTATATTGTCTTAGGAATATAATGTTGTCTTTGTGTCCTTTATTCTATATTTAGTTAGAGATATTATATATGATATATAAGTTTAAAAATTAATGGAATAGATTAATATGAACTTTTCATGATATTAGATAAAATGTTATATCTCTTTTTATTTCATTAAATAAGGAATAAAATAAATTTTTACACATATATGGACATTGAAATCCGTTAAAATGTAATTTTAGTCCTTTAATAATAAAAAATTCATCTTGGACATTCTTTATAATATAAATAATTGAATTAGAAAATGAAAAAAAAATACAATTAATAAAATCATGCCTATATAATAGAAATATATATTATATAAATATATAAATATATTCAAAGAATCATGGTCTAAATTTTAATGGAATTCCTCACCTCATTGAAAAGGATATTGAAAAATTGATATCCTAATATCTTAATTTATTTTGAAACAATGGACTTTTAAATCATCACATAATTATGGTTTTTTTGTCCTTAACTTATAATAGATCACATTTTTTGTTGTAATCAATCATCTTTATTACTATCATTTAGTGTGTATACATTATTATTATCTTCCATGTCCATTTTATAATTTCCATCCAATGTCTTCATACATAGAAACCTTGTTATGTTTTATTCATTTTGAACATTACACATCACATTAACTCTTCTTTTGAGGAATTTTTATTATCCTCTATTACCACGTGGGGTTCCAAGGAAGGTACTTTCCAATCTAAAAAGAGAAATTATTGATATCAATATAAAATTGCAAAGGCACAATTTATATGAGTTGGGGGGAGAATGAAAACCCCCATAATTTTTAAAATACAATCATCATATTTGTTAGAATGTATGACACACAACACAAATATTGGAATAGAATATAAGATAGATATACATTATGTTACATTTTATTGTATGAAAAATAAATCACATTGATATCTTTTGATTAACACAAAAATGTTTTTAAATGACATCAGATACAAAATAAAAAATATTACTATTGAAACATTACCTTTATAACTAAATAATTGAGTTGTTGAGTATGAATATGACAAAATAAATAATGGAATTATACAATTTAAAAAAGTAAAAAATAAATTAAATGGGAATATATTTCTTATAAATAATATAAGAGTGTATTGACAGTAATAAAACTGTTTTTTAAATAACTATATTATTTAAATAATATATTTTCATTACTTCTAGAGTAGTTATGATAAAAATACGTTTTTAGTTTCATGAAATTTAATTTAAAAAATAAATTTCATTTCATAAATGATAAATTCAAATTTATCATGTGTTATGTATTTTGGTTTTAACGACATGATTGATTTTTTTGATGAATTGTGAAAAATACCTAATTTTAATTGAAAACTACATTTGATTGAATTTTTTTAGAAAGTAAAATTATATTTTAATATGGTTTTAATGTAAATACTGGTAAAATATATTAATATTAAATAATTTTGGTAATCGGAATGCATTTCATATTTAATTTGGATACTAAATCAATATATACATATGATAATTTCTTCTCTGGAAACCCTTTTTATCATTGCACATGTTGGTTGAATTTTATGGTAAATCCATTAACTTCAGTAAATTTAAATTAAAAATATGGAATACATAATTATAAATACAAAATAATATATCATATAAAATGATCAATTTTATTATGAAAAAATAATACTGTAAACTGTGAAAATTAATAACCAAATTTATGGTAAATATGGGTTTTATGAGGGGTTAAACTAATATGATAAGGGTTTAAATGACCAATATTCATATAAAAATAATATATTCTTTAAATATTTCCACCATATACTCTACTAATTTTTTTATATTATTATTTTTAAAATTCATCCATGTGTATGAATTTATCATTTAGGATGATTTTGGGAAATTTCTTTGTAGATTACATAATAGTTCCCTTTCGCCACTTATAAAAGGTTACTCCCTACCTTTACAAATGCACACCTCCAAATTCACTTTGGCACAACCAACCCCTAATAAATATCCCCCAAAAACATAATAAATATTCTATAACATTTCCATCCGAAAACACTATCTCTATGGTCTTTAACTGTAGATCCAAAGGATGTATCTCTTAGCGAGGGTAATTATGTTTGAAATGCCCATCCATTTTATTTATTCATTATTTGATAATAAATTATGTCATAAAACAACCAATATAATAAAAAATTAATATCACATAATTAAATATGTTTTTATGATTATGTAATAATATATATCCATTTCCACTTCTAGGAGTGGGAAACAAAATCATCAATTGTGTGTACAGAGAAATACAACCTCACGTTCTAGTGTATTTCATTTTCCATCACATGTTTTCATGGATGGAAATAATCATGGATTAACCACATGTATATAATATTGATGACATTATAATATTTATATATTTTTCATGTAATATATATCATATTTTTTTCATTCCATTTCATATAATATTTTTTCACACATGTGTATGGAAATCCATCACATCGGATAGTGATGTGAATCGTTTTTGACATACAAAACAAGTAATCTGTAATAAGTATAAAAATTTATTAATATATGTGATATAGATATTGTGATATTTATTTTATGAGAATAATTTATAACACACTTCATTACCCTTTCACCAATTAAGGGAATGATATAGTGAGACATGTGTACATACAACATATCATCTTTTTGAAGCGATGCCATTAATTTTCCATCTACAAATTTCATAATTTTTTATAAAAATGTACCTATATATATAATATGACTTCTATATCACTATTATCATTATAGAGATGATATATATATTTATAACCTATACCCAATAACAGTAACATTCATTAAATAATAGTTATAACATAACAAGGCAATTACCACCTAAAACAGTGAAAATAATAACATATTATAATCAAATTTTTTCTAAAATTTGATCGTATGATCATAAATGAAATTATAAATATGATTATGGTTTTTGTATTAATTGATAAATTTATTATAAAAATATTACATGAGTTATGGACACTTATGAAGGAAATCAGAACTAAGGTAACAATTTATCATCTAACTTTTACTTATATAAGGCATATTTTATATTCATAGCTTAATTACTTTTTTGGTGTATATAATAAATTTTTTATATTTTATATTAATTATATATTTGTATTTATAGAAAATAATGTTTCATTTAATTTATTTTATTTTTTTAGGATTATATTTCAGAATTTATTAGTTGGATAATGGCTTATTTTACAATGTCATAATTATTCATGATTGTTTATCTTCACAAATCCATTTGTGGAATTACTTTTATATTTATTTTTTATCTCAATATATATTTTCTAAAATAGTACATTATGAAATTTTTCCAAAAAATATTACCATTTAACAACAATTTGGTAAAGAAAATTATTCAAAAAATGGTTTTATAAAAATTCGACTATATTTACATCTTTATAACAATATTTTTAAAAAAAACACCATGAATTTTAGAAATTATTTCAATAAAATTAATTAATTTTGAAAATAAATTTATGAAGACATTATTACCCAATTTTTTCATTAATTGTTTTTTGATGGAAATCTTTGTGACATATGAGAAATAGTGCATGTTTGGTATTTAAAGAAAATTTTAATGATATTTTTGTTTTGACCTGAATGAAATGAAAATAATTTTCCACTTTCTAGAAAAGTAAATGTTTTAATAATTATTTTACATGTTCTGAAATTTTATTTTTATTTTAATATATTTTCAAAATTATTTTTAATATTTTTGTAAATTATACTATCAAAATGAAAAGGTTATTTTTCTAAAAAATTATTAAATGGACATCTTCAATTAATTTATATAAATTAATGGCATCTGCCAATATTTTACATATGATCCAATAAGTATATTTTTTTATTAACACCATCATTTTTAGTTATTCGAATTTTATATGATAAGTTTGATTGGGAATGAACAATTTATTTAGATATAACCATACTGAACTAGATATTTTATGATTATGTTTTTTTATTAAAACATTTATTAACATTTATTATGTTTGTTTTTCAATATGAGTATATATTTTTACTATGTTTCCCCAATTTCCAATGATGAATTAATTGGAATGTGTAAGGGATATACGGGGCCCATTATAGCACCCAGAGGAATCAATATGTCTCATGAAACAAAATAACATAGGTTTCGGACAAGGCCGTAATCACTTATTTAGATTTATTGGAAAATTTACTTTATAGTATGTTTTTGACATTAAAAATTATAAATTCTATCATTGTTAATTCAATTATTTTTTCCATGTTATTATATTATTAGTTGAAATATCTATTGTTATGATTCAATTTCATGTGAATAATTATATGGTAATATTTTTTTATCAGTTAATCATGAAATATTATACTCATGTTATTTCTAAAATTTCATGTGTTTTAGTTATTTTCATTTAAATTTTGAATATTAATTATTTATTTATAACTATTATTGTATTGTTACACCTACTGAGAATATAATATTACCCCATTATTATGTTTTATTTTTGTAAGGATATATTTAAGTATATATATACTTTTTTATAAATATGATAAGGGGAATAATTTTTTTCTCAAAAAAATATTTGTGTATTTTATGTTTTATATGTAATTTGAATTCAAGTTTGTATGTAGTTTAATGAGACTACTAAACTATTTGGTAAATCATTATACTATTCATTATTTTTTATTCCAATTACATAATATAGACATCATATTTGAGTTACTATGGTTGTATTATCATCATATATAATATACTAAGACATCACTAATGATTCCATAAAAATTTTCATCACTAAATTTTTTAATGATATTTATAAAAAATAATTAATATTTAACAGAACATGCATTCATATACTGACTCGTAATTCACTAACCATGTCTCCATAAACCCACATATATCCCTAATTCTTCACCATGAGAAAATTGTGATGAATGTCATGTAAAATGAATAAGAAAATTCAACAAGGATGATCACATATCCACTATTATATTCAATGAATTTATACATTCATGCTACTTAATATCCACAAAGAATTGAGTTTTTGCATGTTACATAATATCCTCATGTCATTGAGTTATGTCCATTCAATAATTCTACAATAATTCAATGAATACCTTGTGTCCGTTGTAGTCATCGTCGAATGTTATGTGTTCTCTTCATTTAACCATAAAAATTCAATGGTGGTTACTTATCATGGATATCTAGAAAAAAATTGAAAAAAAGATAATTGAAAAAAATTTGGAGCTATATAAACATAGATAAAATTACATCATTATAAATATTTTATTTTCCTAAAAATCATGTGAATTAACATAGGGATAAGTATCCGGTTACTCTAGAAACCTCTTGTGTAAACAAGGACAATATAATGGTTCCACAACAATAAAAACATGAACTATCCACAAGAAAATATAACACAAACCATGAAAACAGAACCATAATACAAGGAGAAACATATATATTAGAACCATAATTGGAATGAAATTCCTTCCTTCTGATTGATGGCTATGAACTCCATATTTCATCAAATAAATTAATATTGAACTTGTCCCACACATATATAAAACGTTATATCAAATCCATGTATTCTATTTTGATTTATATTCATCAAATAAATAATTGTATAACATATAATTTAAAAAATACCATTTCAATATCAAGGTTAAAATTTCCATTGATTCCTCACACATTAGTGTCCTGATGGTTGTGTCACCCTCATAAAAATATAGGCACATAACCTTAACACAAATGGTATACTAATGTGTTTTGAAGAACATTTATTCAATATATAATCTATGTTCAACCTCTTATATATCAACTTAACTCTCATAGTGGTCTCCTATAGAAACATGGCAGCCAAAAATAATACACTAATTGACTTATGTCAAATGATAAGTGATCAACACGGACTCTCAATAGGAGAATCAAAAATTACCCTCTAAATCAAAACATGGTAACATTATTTGAATGAGATATATAGAAATGTTAATTGGTCATCTCAAGTTCCACTGATATATGGGGGAAACATATGAAATATATCATGAGTATTGGAATCATCCACTCAGACTGTCCATCAGTTTTTGGACAGTAGACTACAATCAATCTTAGTTGAGTCCCTATGGGCATCTAAAAGTTATAATAAAACAATGATCTAAAACATGAATATATATTATACACAACAAAAAAGGTAAATAAATTTATTCATACTATCTTAGGGATATATAGATTTGTCATATTGTACACTCTGTGTGTCATATATATCAATATGAAATGAGAAGATTTCATCAATTCCATGAAAATCACTCAGATATAATCAATGATCAACAAGGTCCTGGGTTACTTCATTCTAAGTACATCATGAATTTCTACCACTTCAAATAATGTATAAGAATTGGATTAATTAAATTAGATGTATAATGGTGCTCATACACTCTCCTCGAGATGATAAGTAATCAAGTGGTTAAACCCATAATCTTCCTCATCATCCTTTGCAGCATGAACTATTTCTTTATGTGATGATAGAACATATTATTTACAAAATTTACAATCCATAATGATATACAAAATTATCTCATCACTTATTTCTCTATATAATTATGTACTACTACGATATCATGTACCAAGATAATATAACAATCATTCATTGACAATTAGAGTATCAAGTCACCTCCTACATGATTCTCTTGTATCAAAACACATTCGGGGTTAGACTCATGACAAATAATCAACAAATATAAAATGAAATATATGATTTACAAAGGTTGGTATGTCATCAATCACCATTAATTTAAATAATACAACCTCTAATCAGGTAAAATGACCATCAATCATCACTTATTTCCAAAATTACACTCACCATGCTCATATTCTATCTACATCCTATGTATTAGTTAATATTCTACGATGTTACCCATTTCATGTGAACAGTCCATTTATAGAAAAAAGATTGAAGGTACTCTACAAAAACCACTATTATAGATTTTTCTACATCAATATGAAGATGAATTAGAGGCATGTTGTTTTCAATATAGGTAATAAACATATTCTCCATGAGATAGTTTTACCAAAACATCAAATTTGGCACAACCACACCCATCTATATGACATTACAATGATTCTTCCTCACATATGGTTATAGCTCGAACAACCCATAATATACTACCTACTATTTGTGTAGGTGTAATTATATGGAAACAACCACCGATGAATCGTAGTATGGAACATAACAAATCCTATGATTAGGAAGGATCTACACTAGAGCGGTAATAAACCTTGTATTCTGAACAAGAAACACAAAATCACACTACTATGAACACAGTAACATGAACCATTGGTCATCTATACATTCATTGGTGTTGATAGAAGGGAGTAGACTTGGAATAAATTTTAGTATAATCGTAATAATTCTAGAATGATACTAATCTTAAAATAAATTATGATGTTGTTAACAAGATATCACTACCTTAAATTATTATAGGTATAGAAATATACCTATATTGGGAAATATATTTTGTATGAATTCCACATTATGAAACTAAAAATCTCACATAAAAAAATTAGAATATAGATGATGTTCTCAATGCATACATATGATTTTATTGATGATATATGGAATGCTTCGTTGGTATTGATGAGTAGATCAAGCTGTCATGAATGAATACCCTTAAAATAGGTCTAGATATGGGTGGAAATTAATTTTCATTAGATCAACCAGGACTAAAAAATGAATTGATCAATACACAAGACTTAACTATCTACTCACATAACCCAAAAATACTTTGTAACACAATATTATTGATGGAAACCACATTAACTCATAGTTGGTGATAACCGGATCTGATATCCACAGTAGAGAACCACCAGACTCCCAATAGATATTCCAAAAGAATTTCAATCAATCGAAAATCATATATTATCATCAATATCTCCTAGTTTAGATTTCGATAATCAGTATCGAGTTGAATTAAATGACATTCCATTTATGAAAATAATATAGATATACTGTATATTCAAATATTCAGATAGATAAATCCCATATCCTCCATTTTCTAAAACATTACATAGAAACACTTTGGCTCAGCTAAATCTGTGTGATAAGAAGTGTTATAATGTGATTAATTTTCATCATGAGATCTATATCATATTGAACCCATCGATTATGGGTATGTTTAATGGTTTCATTTAGCAAGTGGAAGGGTATACCAATAATAATGCTGAATGAATAAATCCTACATTAGGCCCCATGATTGGGACATGATAACACATGTATAGACTAACTATACATGATCCCATTGTGCACTATCCTCGCATCACATACAACTATCCAATAAATTGAGTAAGTGATACCCACCTCATTTTAAAACCAAGGTGAGAATGCAATGTAGTTTGTTAGTCCATACAAACAGTCACATCGAAGCATGCCATCTATAGAATAATGAATACTAATAGACGTCTACATCCAAAAATGACTATGATACATGCTAGATAATGCTATAAATGTCCCAATATCATTCAAAATTCATCAGAAAAAGGTAACCTAGAGGATAATTTTATATTTATGCCATGACCATAATAAATAGATCATAAATAACGAAATGGGAAGAAATGGTAACAAACAAGGAATTATATAAAGTATTGGTTATCAAAACCATGCATAGAATAGTAGATGGTCCCTGACCACCATTTACTAGATCCCAATACACTCTTTACACATGGATTTTAATATATTTGTTTCATTATACATAAGATTCAAGACCAGTATGAGTCATTATCTTCTGATCCTATTTTGGAAAATTCCAGTCGGATTATAAGATAAATTATATAGTATTTTATACAACCCTGTGTATCATTAGACATTATGAACAAGATAAAAAATTCTAGTTGTTCAATCTCTTACCAAAATATCTAAATAATTACTAAGCTCTTATAAAGACATTTTTATACATTCTATCTTTTCCATAATTGAATCACAATGAAGATACAATTGAGGAACATAAAAAATACATACACTGATCTATATTCACACTACAAAATTTTGTTAAATCCCAATCCTTATCTTCCATCTACCAGATGTGACACATATTTAAGCTCTAGGATGTACACACCCTTGAGTACCATATATTGGAGTAAAAAATGACTTGATCATATGCTATATAATTAGACACGGTTAACGTGTCCTATAAAACATTAAGTCACATTTCTAGATAGTTTATACAAATGTTTTTCTATTATTTGAATGATTTCTTTTAAATGAATATTTTCCCTTCCACACCGAGATCAATGGAATTAATAGAGACTAAAAATTAAACCTAGAGAAATATTAAAATTAAGATCATATTTTAATTGATCCCTAATGATACTCCATGAACTCATATTCTCAGTCATACATTAGTGAATCATGGAATAAATATAAGGGGAACATGCCCTTTATAGACTCATAATGATACATACACATCAACCACCTTATCAGATCACAATCCAATAAATTCTTTTGTGTACTTGTAGTATGGATGCTATCAACATCAGCATCTAGTTTTTTAGAATCTAGATTAAATGAATGAAACACATGAGGGTATCCACTATATACTTAGTATCATACGGTCACTAGGTTTCTTTTATGGGTGGAGGATTCTTGATCTTGAAATGTATAGAATAGTCAACCATTGAACTCAACACCATAACACCATAAGGAGGAACATGTCGAAGGAATCCTTACTATAGTTGACCTACTAAATGTTCTATGTGAGAAGGTCTGGGATCATTATCAACAACATACTCCCACAAAACATGTTGTGTACCATGGGTATCCTCTCTAGAGGGAGTACACAAACCCAAGTCATTGGATGGTCTCATCAAACATCTTCATGTTACTATCTCTATATCATTAATGGTTTATCTATGAAAAAGAAAAGTCATTAGTATAAAATCAAATAAATCTAAGGTATCACAAGATGATCCCATGGGAGTGTACCATTCACCAAAGTAACATCCCTATTAACACAAACCTTTTTCTAAACCCATCACATTTATCATAGTAAGATATATATACAAAAGTTAATGTCCTGATCAGGATTAACAAATTAATTTCATGTATATATATATATACATATAAAATAAAACATAGTAATGATTTATATCACCTAGTAAAGAACATATGTTTATCCAGAATAGATATCAAAATGAATCTAGTAAATTAATGTACTACTAAAAACATAACAATAGAAAACTCCATTTCACCAAATCTTATTTTCTAAGCCTTCATGCACGAAGATGGAAAAATGCTATAAAAATATAATTGTAATCTCATCAATGGTGTTTTATATTAATGTTACATATGAACCAACCAATCACCTGGGATATTCCATACCCATGTTCAACATATCTATCTTATTTCTACATAGTTCTATGTTGTTAAAAAATAATATAAACAAATGTTCTCAAAAACCATTTTGTAATGCACCATCACAAATGACCTAACGTTATCCTTATTATATGCAATAGGATTTATAATTTCATTGATGTCACATGTAATTAAATGGATATACTATACAACTGATATCATTCCCAAGAACATATAATGATATTACATATATAATAACATACAAAAAATAAAGATGTCATATGAAAACTATGTAAATGTCATACATGTCATAATATCTAAGCTAGCACCCAATGTAGAAATTCCAACAATTGTGAAAGTACAGACATGTAATTAAAAATATATATCAACTTCTATCCTCTAAATTCTATCTCAATACATCCTATAGTTGCATTCTCTATTTATCAACATTATACTATGGTCCCCTTATACTTTCTTGTATCTTTAAAAATGGCGTCTTGTTGTGAATTTGAATTCATGTGAATTTTATGAGTAATAAAACCATGTATGAAATAACTGATTCCCCCTTAAAACATTTTATTAGGTATTACTTGTATTATACATGATAATAATAAATGTGAAATAAACCGTAATAATAATAAAATTATGTAATGACTAGTATTACATATACTACAACTCTAAAAACCAGTGATCATACTAAATTTCTATCCATAATGGAATGATGAAATTGGTCACCAAAAATGATCATGAACCATACATATGGTTGTATATATATTTTCTAGTATCCATAGGGATTCCAGATGGACATGATACAAGATATCCTTAAATAATTGATCCTTTTCATGTCACATGGTATTTCCACGGCATCAAGTACCATTTAGGACAAAAGCATATCATTCTCCAACCCCATGTACAAGTGTATTGTTTTCATCATCACATTACATGCATTCACCCCTTTAATAAAAAACACACTAGGGAATTCTAAAAAATAAAAAACCACATCCACCAATCATAAAAATCATGAAAAACCATAAAAATTATTGATAACACAACATGGAAGCATATGATAATAATGAATAGAATAAAATAACAAAAACTATAGGAGCATCATAAATAAACATGATAATCAACATCATTTACTGTATCATGAAAATAAAGTTATTTCTCATGGAATCAATGTCAATATATGGGTACTACAATAGAATGACAAACAATAATTTATGATAATAAATTAGGAACAAAAACCAATCCAATCTAAGAATCATACAACAAAAAAAATTATATAAAAATCCTAAATTATTAATCTGTCAATATATTTTTTATATTGAAGAATAAATATATGGTTCATCATGGAAATAAAGGGCAATGATTTTTCACACCCAATGAGAGATTTATCACAAGTCATGTAAATAAATTATGGTTTTGGTTCATCGAAGAAAGAGGATTGTAATAGTGAATAATTTTAGTCTCATGTCAACAAGGACATTATAAAATCACTCACCATAAATATTATTTAAATAGAATCATTTTTGATGTATTTTGATGAAATGGATTCTAATTCAATAGAATCTATTTTACATCGAATAACTAATCATGTATTCATTATGGACGGAGGAAAAAAAATTTCAGTCTAAAAAAGTAACATCCAACCAATAATAATATATAAAATATTTACATATAAGAAGAAATTAAGACTCAGGATGATCATTCAATAAATAATTACCTTGAGGTATCACTGTTCGTGAGAATTCTATATCTAGTCAAGAGAGGCCATCACTGAATCATTGATTTCCCATTTATCATTCCATGATGTCATCAACAGATTAATGTTATGTCACTAACCATCCATAAATAAGATTAATAAAATAATTAATCATCAACACTTATATATTGTACTATCCTTGATAAATATAGATCATTATTTAATAAATAAACAACGCCAACATTCTACATCGACCTATGATCTATGATTAATGTAGTAAATCCTAATGATATAATCAAATATATAATAGATCCAAAATTGATATATTCTAATATAACCTTGAATAAGATGAAAATTACAGTTATATAAAAATATCATTCCATTATATCATATTTTGATAATTACAATGAACAATGAATAATTATATGTTAGTGAGAGTCTTTAGGAGCTTAGAGTGAAGGTATATTATTCAAAATATGCTCATAGTGGTTAGAATTGGTGTATTAAATTGAGTTCAAACAATGTGGACCCAATACCTTCCGTGTGTATTAATTTTACTCCTACATTGCACACCAATAAGCTACTAGTCCTCCCTGGTTGGTTAGTAGCACCCAACTAATTCAATTTTCTATAGCCATCAAACATACAGAAACCATAATTTCCATCTCATTGATGTTTTAGCCACCTTAATTTCATTCTATTCTCAACATTACTAATAGTTATACCAAAAACATTAGTTAGTAAAGACCATCTTATTCAAAATCCCAAATAGATCATAAATATAGTAATGGAGAAATTTTTATACATTCAGTATATGATACATTCAAATAATAAAAGGATTTATCAAAATATTATGTTATTAATAATTAATATTATGTATTAATATGATTTTAGAAATATCTTATTTATTTGTATTTATCTTATATTTGGAATAGAAATCTATGTAGTAAACATGATTATTTATTATATTTCTACCCATTAGTATTTTTAAATATTCTAATTTATGAAATTGATGTATAATGATGTTTAATATTACATATGTATATATATGATATTTCAAAAAATATAAAACATTAGTAAACATATAAATTTTAAAAATGTGAAATTATTTATATATTTATTATAAATGTTACAATTTTAAATATCATATGAATATTAATTAAATTATATTATGTATCCTAAGAGTTTCCTTAAAAATATATTACATATCTTTTTAATTTTATTCCCATTACTGCGTTTCTATATTCATGAGTATATTATGAATAAATAAAAATTTTCTATTTATCCTATTAAGAGTATTCATTTTTCTTATTTAAGTATCATTCATAAATATTTTTCATCAACCAAAAATAATATTTGGTATACATGGAATGATTTAACAATATAATATATTCGAACTATTGAACTTCATTTGTTGTTGTAATTATCTATCCCACAACATGATATGCCTATAAATTAAATTTTATGACAAACTTTGTGTCCTAATATTAATGGGATGCAAATGTAACTTCTGAAAACATTTCTAAATAAATTATAGGGATTTAAAATAATATAGATGAGTTTAAAAACTATGTATTTTTTTATAAGACATATTTTTGTAACTATAATTTTACAAACAATACCGTTATTTTTCATAGAATACTTCATATGTAATTCATATATTCCATGTGATTTTCATGTCGTTATCTCTAAAAAATTAATATTGGTTTTCACATAATAATAACATAATGTGATATAATATTCATCGTGTAAATAAAAAAATGAATATTCTCCTGAACAACAAGGTTAGGATGTGGAATGACACACCATGTCATAACCTCAATCAATAACCATAATAAAAACATATTTTTTCATAAATTTATATGTTAATTACAATCAGATTCAGTCTAGAATTTATTTTTAATTAGGTATCATAGAAATCTAATAATTTATATCGTTTTCTATATCGCCACATTTGAATCATCCAAAATATTTTATTTTCTCAAAATTGGTGATATGGGTATATTATTTAACATTATATTAATTTACTATATTATATTATATAAATATTCTAATCAAAATTATTTTTTTATAATTTCATTTTATATTTCATTTAAATATTACCTTATTGGATATTATAATATATATATATATATATATATATTTATATATGTATGTATATATTTTTTCCCAAGAACAAAATACAATTATTTTAAAGCTTTTATTATTACATTTTCCACCAGCACAAACAACTTAATATTCATTGAATCATTACTTCAAGAAATAGTTCTCCCATAATTAATATTTTACTTTTTAAATATTAGTCATTATGTATAAGATTTAAGATAAGGTAGATATGCTATAAATTAAGATTATTTTTCAGATTCATCAAATTAAGTAGAGAAAATAAATATTTTCAATTTCAAGATGGATTAATCAAAATTAATGTTTTTTAAAATTTAAGGATTTTATTCTCGTAAACACAAGACATAATTAAAATTTATTTATAAGACATCATACCATAGACACAAATATAAGATTAACCGAACAGATCTAACACCACAATCAACACTAATCCTTCAATGATTTTTATTCAACTATAATATGTTGTCACACTAAAAAAATATATCTCCTCCCATGAAATATAATAATATGAACATAATAGTATGTGTTAATTGAACTACTTATCATGACATAATACCAAATTACCAAGGTGTTATTTAGGATGAAAATAGAATAATATAACTAAACTCCCATTAACTAATACTAATTCTTCTATTGACACCTCCTATACCTAAAGGACATAATTTAATTATCCATGTATTACAAGACCATTACATTAGACCCCACTCAAATTAATATCATCCTAAATAATTAAAACATGTAAAGAAGAAAACATGAACCATAAAACTCAATCATTTCTTGGAGATACCAACCAATGTATAACAATACTACATATAAAAATGATAGAAGAAAACATTAATCATTTCACCTTAAAACAGACTCCTCTCACAAATTATTAATGTTTTTATTATAGTAAAACATATTCAATAAATTATTTCTCAATGAAAATTAATTATAAAAATTATGATTTTTATTTAAAATCATTAATATATTTAAAAAACTATTCTGATATACAGAAACTGGAAAAATGATTTCTCATTTATTTCATCATATTAAATAAATAGTTATAAAATCAGAAAACCCCAGTAATACAATCTTATCATCAAATTTCAATAACATATTGTGAGAAAAAGATAATGGGTATAATAAATGAAATATGTACAACTGAAATTATATGGATGATTTTATTGTGTTCTCTTATAAATAGACAACATCACAAATCATACACCTTATATCCTAAAATAATTCCCAAGGAAAAATTACCAAAATGATGAAAAATAAATAAAATCACATAAACTATAGAATACCACAAATCATTGTTAGATTATACTATCAATTTCCCATTGAATAATATTAAAATAATGATGAGATACATAATAAATTAATCATTGAGATTTTCAGATGGTAATCTTGATTATATTATTGAACCCTAGAATATCACATCATGCTTCACCTTCACCTATTGAAATTCCAACAACTCACGTTTCCATACATAGAATATCCACTTTCTTATAGTGAATGTAAAACTAACTACCAAAATATGAATCTAAGACTCAATGTAGAATCAAAACATTACAATAACATTTCATAATTAGATAAAAGGCAATTAAATTTACAAATCCATGACTGCAATTGGACAATAAGGTCAAACACACATAATTATATTTTCTAGACTTCCAAGAGTGAATTTATACATTTCCTTCCATGCTATTGAAAAAATATTTTCCTAAACTAGAATAATATTTTATTATAATTTTTCATCTTTCATGAGACCTAGAGGTATTATCCACCACATTTGATCAACTCCATAGAGTAAACCAACTTCTAATGAATCATGGAATCAATTTGGTGTCCTAGTTCATTTGAATAATGCACAAATATTTTCCAAAAAATAAAAGTTTTGATGATTCATGAGTGTTTGAACTAAATTCATGATACCAAAATATGATTTCCATAATCAATAATATAATATTTCTAGGAGTTAAACCCTTCGAAAATATCATAGTACAACAAATAAATTAATTGATTAGAAATAAATCTCTCAAATGAATAAAAATAAATTTAGATACCAATAATAATTCATAATTGATCAAAATCCATTTGATAAAATAGTGATATTTTTTTAAAATTGGAAATGTAATAACTATTATCACTACAAAGATATACCATTCTCATGAACTCATTATTTTTCCAAAAGGATGTGGAGGTTTGGAAACTATAATCGATATAAAATTGGTTTGATTCAAAAATACCCTAATCAATATAATGAAATTATACAATTAATATACTATGAACATCATAGAAAACCCGTAAAATATCAAGAATCTTTTTCCATGATCTAATATTCGATAAGTATGATTTAAATCAAAAACCTAGACAATGTATAATATCATAGTTCAAAACGGAAAATGTTTTTTCCATATTTCCAAATCATTTATGAATGGTATATGAAGCTCAAATTACCATCCTCATAATTTATTTAATCAAAGAGATCGTAACCACTGATTACAAATAAGAAAACATAGTGATTTCACAAAGCTCAACACACAACACAATGTGTATAAAATTTATATTGAATTTTCCATTTTATAATGTTATTAGAATCTCTAACATAATAAAAATCTCTGGATTAATGGATTTCAGTCATACTATATTACATAATTTCTCAATCTAATTTGTAGAAATTTTCATGACATATTAATAATGGTATTCTTACAAAGATTCCGTTTTTATAAAAACATTAGAATCGTCTCTTCTTCTTGTATTGAAATGTTTAGTGTGACATAAAAAATCTTCTAAAAATAAATGGATCATATTGTTCCTCAGAAGATGGTAATAGATGATATTTCATCATGAAAATTAAAACTGACCAAACAATATAATAAGCATATGTAATCAAATAGTGTAGATTGATTTATGAAAAAATTAGATGGAGATGATATCAATCGAGGAAATTGAATCAACTTAATCCTCATCTAACGACACACTAGACTTAATAGATAACTCCTTAATAATGAAAATTACCCCCCTTTTCCCTAATTATTTTAATGTAAACAAACGCAATGAATATTTTAGATACCTTAGTAAAACACACCGACTACACTCCAATGAAACATCTTCAATACACAATACAAATTTTTAATTTTAATTCAAACAATTAAGTTACAAAAAAATACGGTTGGCATAATATCATATAAATAACACATTCAAAACAATGTCAAAGATCTAATATAACCCCATAATAGAATCCCATCATCCTATAAGATCAACACCCTCTTTTTTCTCCAATTAACATTACTATCCAAATATTTAATACTCTACTAACCATAATAGTTTTATGGATTAAAAATAATCTCACGGTTCATTCATCAATATTTTCTATCACAACATAAGATTTACAAATATTTTCATAGAAAAAAATAAATTATATGTTTCAAAATATTTGAGACACGACTTATATCAATTTCGTCTCTTTAAAGACTACATTGTGGATGAAACAATTTTTTAAATAAAAATAATTTTTTTAAAACCATATTTTACAAATACTCATAATAAAATTCATAATTATTTTATATAAAAGGATATAAAAAATTTATAAAGCAATATAAAAAATATTCACAAAACCATTTTTAAAACCAGTAAAATTTTATTTAAATTAAATTTTTGTGTGTCATTATTTATTAATAAAAATAAATTAACAATAAATCATATCCTCATTTAAAATGGTAAAAACAAATCAATCAATAATATAAATAATTATTCACTATAGAAGAGTTATTAAGAATCATCCTTTTTAATTCAAAAAAAAATTCCCATATTTTTTTTATCAAATTAAGAAATGAAGATCCCTCAACAAGTTAATCAATTTAACATCCCTGAATAACAGGTTAACAATTATTTCAAATATGATAACATTAACTTTCTCTATATTGTTTATATTAAAATTCATTAAGATAAGTATCTCTAAAAATTATTGTATCATAATAATATTATACATATCGAATAACATATTATGTTAATCATTAATAGGTAATAACACATATTTAGAAAAATATTATGGTTGATAGATATATAAATTTTTACATCTAATCATACATACCATATCATTTTCACTATAAAGTCAAAAAAATATATTTAAATATTATATAATAATTTATATCATTCATAACAAACAAATACAAGATTTAATCGAAATATGTTATGAAATTATTTTTTTATTTTAATGTAACAATGACAAAATATTTTTTAAAATAAAATATATGTATAAAAAATTTATGTTATTTTATAAATTATTTAAATAAGGGAAATTAATTTAATTATTTTCAATAAATAAATTTACAATTTTTAATAAATTCATTATATTAACGAATAATATGTTTTGTTAAAAAATTGTATATTAATTTATTCCAGAAAAATTAAGAATAATTAATACAATTTAAATAAATAGTATATTATAGAATTAATAATTTTTTTTATTAATAATGAATTTATTAACATAATATGAATTTTATTATTTTTTGAAATAAAATATATATTTTTATTTATTAGTTATAATGAACTTTTTAAAACAATTATTAGTTATTTTGATTAAAAATAACATAAAATTGCCATTATGGTTTTTATTTATCATTCAATGAATATAAGTGAAATTAGATTATGAATAATGTAATCAATTACACATAGATAAACATAATTATTTATTTTGATATTAGATCATTTTTAACATTAAAAACATTTATCTAAAAAAGTATTTTTGTTTGTTAATTGTGTTTTTATCTTAATAAATTAAACAGATATATATTGAATTTTTTTAATTAATCTCAAAAGATTATATATTCAATAAAATAATTAAACATTAATTTTATTTTTTTAAAATTTAATGTAATGGTTGTGAATATAAATTTATTCTT
Organism: Viscum album; assembly: GCA_963277665.1. Lineage (NCBI taxonomy): Eukaryota > Viridiplantae > Streptophyta > Magnoliopsida > Santalales > Viscaceae > Viscum > Viscum album. The sequence goes on from OY728128.1 coordinate 493,731,351, forward strand.
AAAAATATTTTTTTTTTGAAAATGTGTTTTTCAAGTTATTTTAACACTTAATTAAAAACAAATTCTAATGCATATAGAAATTAAATATTGTAAAATATGTTACACATTTAGATTCATATTAATTAACCTAATTTAATTACTTCAAAATAATTTTTCTACATATGAAACAATAAAAATATTAAATATTGATACTCCATTAAAGGATAAAACATGATGATTGGGGGTGTTAATGTAAGATATGAGGTTAGATATGTAACACTAACATTTATTTTCATTATTGGATGAATATATGTCATACTTATAATATCTTATATTTAAATAATTGATCTTTTGTTAACACATTCTCAAGAAATAGACCATATATTATTGAAATGTTCAATGTTATCCCATGTGAGTCCTTCCCCTCACTTATAAAATAGATCCTTTAATCCTCCTTTAATCAAACAATTTTATCCATCTATATTTGAAAATATCTAACCAAATAACACAATTTATTCCATAAATTTATCTTAGTTAACCTTGTATTGTTATATTATTAATTATTTATGGCTTAAGGTGTATGCTAAATGAGGACTCTTGAAGAATATGTTTTTATGATTATGTAATAATATATATCCATTTCCACTTATAGGAGTGGGAAAAAAATCATCAATTGTGTGTATAGAGAAATACAACCTCACATTCTAGTGTATTTCATTTTCCATCACATGTTTTCATATATGGAAATAATCATGGATTAACCACATGTATATAATATTGATGACATTATAATAATTATAGATTGTTCATGTAAAATATATCATATTTGTTTCATTCCATTTCATATAAGATGTTTTCACATATGTGTATGGAAAGCCATCACATCTTAAAGTGATGTGAATCATTTTTGACATACAAAACAAGTAATCTGTAATAAGTATAAAAATTTATTAATATATGTGATATAGATATTGTGATATTTATTTTATGAGAATAATTTATCACACACTTCATTACCCTTTCACCTCTTAAGGGAATGATATAGTGAGTCATGTGTACATACGGCATATCATCTCCTTGAGGCGATGTCATTCATTTTCCATCTACAAATTTCATAAATTGTTATAAAAATGTACCTACATATATAATATGACTTCTATATCACTATTATCATTATAGAGATGATATATATATTTATAACCTATACCCAATAACAGTAACATTCATTAAATAATAGTTATGACATAACAAGGCAATTACCACCTAAAACAGTGAAAATAATAACATATTATAATAAATTTTTTGCTAAAATTTGATCGTATGATCATAAATGAAATTATAAATATGATTATGGTTTTTGTATTAATTGATAAATTTATTATAAAAATATTACATGAGGTATGGACACTTATGAAGGAAATCAGAACTAAGGTAACAGTTTATCATCTAACATTTACTTATATAAGGCATATTTTATATTCATAGCTTAATTACTTTTTTGGTGTATATAATAAATTTTTTATATTTTATATTAATTATATATTTGTATTTATAGAAAATAATGTTTCTTTTAATTTAATTTATTTTTTTAGGATTATAATTCAGAATTTATTAATTGGATAATGGCTTATTTTACAATGTCATCATTATTCATGATTGTTTATGTTCACAAATCCATTTGTGGAATTACTTTTATATTTATTTTTTATCTCAATATATATTTTTTAAAATGATACTTTATGAAATTTTTCCAAAAAATATTACCATTTAACCACAATTTGGTAAATAAAATTATTCAAAAAATTGTTTTATAAAAATTTGACTATATTTACATCTTTATAACAATATTTTTTTTAAAAACACCATGAATTTTAGAAAATTTTCAATAAAATTAAATTATTTTGAAAATAAATTTATGAAGACATTATTACCCATTTTTTCATTAAATATTTTTTGAAGGAAATCTTTGTGACATATGAAAAATAGCGCATGTTTGGTATTTAAAGAAAATTTTAATGATATTTTTGTGTTGACCTGAATGAAATGAACATAATTTTCCACATTCTAGAAAAGTAAATGTTTTAATAATTATTTTACATGTTCTAAAATTTTATTTTAATTTTAATATATTTCCAAAATGATTGTTAATATTTTTTTTAAATTATACTATCAAAATGAAAAGGTTATTTTTCTAAAAAATTATTAAATGGACATCTTCAATTAATTTATATAAATTAATCGCATCTGCCGATATTTTACATATGAGCCAATACGTATATTTTTTTATTAAAAGCATAATTTTTAGTTATTCGAATTTTATATGATAATTTTGATTGGGAATGAACAATTTATTTATATATAACCATAATAAACTAGATGTTTTAGGATTATGTTTATTTATTAAAACATTTATTAACATTTATTATGTTTGTTTTTCAATATGAGTATTTATTTTTACTTTGTTTCACAAATTTCGAATGATGAATTAATTGGAATGTGTAAGGGATATATGGGGCCCATTATTGCACCCCGAGGAATCAATATGACTCATGAAACAAAATAACATAGGTTTCTGACAAGGCTGTAATCATTTATTTAGATTTACTGGAAAATTTACTTTATAGTATGTTTTTGACTTTAGAAATTATAAATTCCATCATTGTTAATTCAATTATTTTTTCCATATTATTATATTATTAGTTGAAATATACATTTTTATGATTCAGTTTCATGTGAATAATTATATGGTAATATTTTTTTATCAGTTAATCATGAAAAATTATACTCATTTTATTTCTAAAATTTCATGTCTTTTAGTTATTTTCATTTAAATTTTGAATATTAATTATTTATTAATAACTTTAATTGTATTGTTACACCAACTAAGAATATAATATTACCCCATTATTATGTTTTATTTTTGAATGGATATATTGAAGTATATATAGACTTTTTTATAAATATGATAAGGGGAATAATTTTTTTATCAAAAAAATATTTATGTATTTTATGATCTATATGTAATTTGAATTCAAGTTTGTATGTAGTTTAATGAGACTACTAAACTATTTGGTAATTCATTATATTATTCATTATTTCTTATTCCAATTACATAATATAGACATCATATTTGAGTTACTATTGTTGTATTATCATCATATATAATATACTAAGACATCACTAATGATTCCATAAAAATTTGCATCACTAAATTTTTCAATGATATTTATAAAAAATAATTAATATTTAACAGAACATGCATTCGTGTACTGACTCGTAATTCACTGACCATGTCTCCATAAACCCACATATATCCCTAATTCTTCACTATGAGAAAGATGTGATGAATATCATGTAAAATGAATAAGAAAATTCAACAAGGATGATCACATATCCCCTATTATATTCAATTAATTGATAAATTCATGCTACCTAATATCCTCAATGAATTTAGTTTTGGTATGTTACATAATATCCTCATGTCATTGAGTTATGTCCATTAAATAAGTGTACAATAATTCAATGACTACCTTGTGTCCATTGTAGTCATCATCTAATGTTATGTGTGCTCTCCATTTAACCATAAAAATTCAATGGTGGTTACTAATCATGGATATCTAGAAAAAAACTTAAAAAAGGAGAATTGAAAAACATTTGGAGCTATATAAACATAGATAAAATTACATCATGATAAAGATTATATTTTCCTAAAAATCATGTGAATTAACATGGAGAGAAGTATTCGGTTACTCTAGAAACCTCTTGTGTAAACAAGGACAATATAATGGTTCCACAACAATAAAAACATGAACAAAATATCCACAACAAAATATAACATAGACCATGAAAACATAACCATAATACAAGGAGAAACATATACATTAGAACCATCATTGGAATGAAATTCCTTCCTTCTGATTGATGGTTATGAACCCCATATTTCATCAAATAAATTAATATTGAACTTGTCCCACACATATATAAAACCTTCTATCAAATTCAGGTATTCTATTTTGATTTATATTCATCAAATAAATAATTTTATAACTTAATATTTTAAAAAATACCATTTCAGTATCATGGTGAAAATTTCCATTGATTCCTCACACATTAGTGTCCTGATGGTTGTGTCACCCTCATAAAAATATAGGCACATAACCTTAACAGAAATGGTATACTAATGTGTTTTGAAGAACATTTCTTCAATATATAAGCTATGTTTAACCTCTTATATATCAACTAAACTCTCATAGTGGTCTCCTATACAAACATGGCAGCCAAAAATAATACACTAATTGACTTATGTCAAATGATAAGTGATCAACATGGACTCTCAATAGGAGAATCAAAAATTACCCTCTAAATCAAAACATGGTATCATTATTTGTATGAGATATATAAAAATGTTAATTGGTCATCTCAGGTTCCAATGATATATGGGGAAAACATATGAAATATATCATGAGTGTTGGAATCATCCACTTAGACTATCCATCGGTTTTTGGACAGTTGACTATAGTCAATCTGAGTTGAGTCACTAAGAAATTATAAAAGATATAATAAAACAATTATCTAAAACCTGAATATATATTATACACGACAAAAAAGGTAAATAAATTTATTCATACTATCTCAGGGATATATAGATTTGTCATATTTTATACTCTGTGTGTCATATATATCAATATGAAATGAGAATATTTAATCAATTCCATGAAAATCACTCAGATATAATCAAGGATCATCAAGGTCCTGGTTTACTTCGTTCTAAGTACATCATGAATTTCTACCACTTCAAATAATTTATAAGAAGTGGATTTATTAAATTAGATGTATAATGGTGCTCATACACTCTCCTTGAGATGATATGTAATCAAGTGGTTAAACCCATAATGTTCATCATCATCCTTTGTAGCATGAACTATTTCTTTATGTGATGATAGAACATATTATCTACAAAATTTACAATCCATAATGATATACAAAATTATCTCATCGCATATTTCCCTATATAATTATGTACTACTACGATATCATGTACCAGGATAATATAATAATCATTCATTGACAACTAGAGTATTAGGTCACCTCCTACATGATTCTCTTGTATCAAAACACATTCGGGGTTAGACTCATGACAAATAATCAACAAATATAATGTGAAATATATGATTTACAAAGGGTGGTATGTCATCAATCACCATTCCATTAAATAATCCAACCTCTAATCCGGTAAAATGACCATCAATCACCACTTATTTCCAAAATTACACTCACCATGCTCATATTCTATCTACATCCTATGTATTAGTTAATATTCTACGATGTTACCCATTTCATGTGAACAGTCCATTTATAGAAAAATGATTGAAGGTACTCTACAAAAACCACTATTATAGATTTTTCTACATCAATATGAAGATGAATTAGAGGCATGTTGTTTTAAATATAGGTAATAAACATATTCCCCATGAGATAGTTTTACCAAAACATCAAATTTGGCACAACCACACCCATCTATATGACATTACAATGATTCTTCCTCACATATGGTTATAGCTCGATCAAACCATAATATACTACCTACTATTTGTGTAGGTGTAATTATCTGGAAACAACCACCGATGAATCGTAGTATGCAACATAACAAATCCTATGATTAGGAAGGATCTACACTAGAGCTGTAATAAACCTTGTATTCTGAACAAGAAACACAAAATCACACTACTATGAACACAGTAACATGAACCATTGGTCATCTATACTATCATTGGTGTTGATAGAAGGGAGTAGACTTGGAATAAATTTTAGTATAATCGTAATAATTCTAGAATGATACTAATCTTAAAATAAATTATGATGTTGTTAACAGGATATTACTACCTTAAATTGTTATAGGTATAGAAATATACCTATATTGGGAAATATATTTTGTATGAATTCCACATTATGAAACTAAAAATCTCACATAAACAAATTAGAATATAGATGATGTTCTCGATGCATACATATGATTTTATTGATGATATATTGAATGCTTCATTGGTATTGATGAGTAGATCAAGCTTTCATGAATGAATACCCTTAAAATAGGTCTAGATATGGGTGGAAATTCATTTTCATTAGATCAACAAGCACTAAAAATGAATTGATCAATACACAAGACTTAATTATGTACTCACATAACCCAAACATACTTTGTAACCCAATATTATTGATGGACACCACATTAACTCATAGTTGGTGATAACTGGATCTGATATCCACAGTAGAGAACCACTAGACTCCCCATAGATATTCCAAAAGAATTTCAATCAATGGAAAATCATATATTACCATCAATATCACCTAGTTTAGCTTTCGATAATCAGTATCGAGTTGAATTAAATGACATTCCATTAAAGAAAATAATATAGATATATTGTATATTGAAATATTCTGATAGATAAATCCCATATACTCCATTTTCTAAAACATTACATAGAAACACTTTGGCTCAGCTAAATCTGTGTGATAAGAAGTGTCAGAATGTGATTAATTTTCATCATGAGATCTATATCATATTGAACCCATAGATTATGGGTATGTTTAATGGTTTCATTTAGCAAGTCGAAGGGTATACCAATAATAATTTTGAATGAGTAAATCCTACATTATGCCCCATGATTGGGACATTATAACACATGTATAGACTAACTATACATGATCCCATTGTGCAATATCCTGGAATCACATACAACTATCCCATAAATTGAGTAAGTGATACCCACCTCATTTTAAAACCAAGGTGAGAATGCAATGTAGTTTGTTAGTCCATACAAATAGTCTCATCGTAGCATGCCATCTATAGAATAATGAATACTTATAGACATCTGCATCCAAAAATGACTATGATACATGCTAGATAATGCTATAAATGTCCCAATATCATTCAAAATTCATCAGAAAAAGGTAACCTAGAGGATAATTTTATATTTATGCCAAGACCATAATAAATAGACCGTAAATAACGAAATGGGGAGAAATGGTAACAAACAAGGAATTATATAAAGTATTGGTTTTCAAAACCATGCATAGAACAGTAGATGGTCCCTGACCACCGTTTACTAGATCCCAATACACTCTCTACACGTGGAATTTTAATATATTTGTTTCATTATACCTAAGATTCAAGACCAGTATGAGTCATCATCTTCTCATCCTATTTTGGAAAATTCCAGTCGGATCATAAGGTAAATAATATAGTATTTCATACAACCCTGTTTATCATTAGACACTACGAACTAGATAAAAAATTCTAGTTGTTCAATCTCTTACCAAACTATCTAAATAATTACTAAGCTGTTATAAAGTCATTTTTATAAATTCTATCCTCTCCATATTTGAATCACAATGAAGATACAGTTGAGGGACATAAAAAATACATACACTGATCTATATTCACACTACCAAACTTCTATTAAATCCCAACCTTTATCTTCCATCTACCAGATGTGACACATATTGAAGCTCTAGGATGTCCACTCCCTTGAGTACCATATATTGGAGTAAAAAACGACTTGATCCTCTGCCATATAATTAGACATGGTTAATGTGTCATAAAAAACACTAAGGCACATTTCTAGATAGTCTCTATAAATTTTTTTCTATTATTTGAATGATTTCTGTTAAATGAATATTTTCCCTTCTACACCGAGATCCATGGAATTAATAGAAACCTAAAATAAAACCTAGAGAAATATTAAAATTAAGAACATATTATAATTGATCCCTAAAGAAACTCCATGAACTCATATTCTCAGTCATACTTTAGTGAATCATGGAATAAATCTAAGGGGAACATGCCCTTTATGGGATCATAATGATACATACACATCAACCACCTTATCAGATCAAAATCCAATAAATCCTTTTGTGTACTTGAAGTATGGAAGCTATCAACATCAGCATCTAGTTTTTTAGAATCTAGATTAAATGAATGAAACACATGAGGTTATCCACTATATACTTAGTATCATACGGTCACTCCGTTTCTTTTATGGGTAGAGGATTCTTGATCATGAAATGTATAGAATAGTCAACCCTTGAACTCAACACCCTACCACCATGAGGAGGAACATGTCGAAGGAATCCTTAATAGAGTTGACCTACTAAATGTTCTATGTGAGAAGGTCTGGGATCATTATCAACAACACACTCCCACACAACATGTAGTGTACCATGGGTATCCTCTCTAGAGGGAGTACACAAACCCAAGTCATTGGATGGTCTCATCAGACATCTTCATGTTACTGTCTCTCTATCATTAATGGTTTATCTATGAAAAATAAAATTCAGTAGTATAAAATCAAATAAATATAAAGTATCACAAGATGATCCCATGGGAGTGTACCATTCACCAAAGTAACAGCCCTGTTAACATGAACCTTTTTCAAAACCCATCACATTTATCATAGTAATATATATATACAAAAGTTAATGGCCTGACCAGGATTAACTAATTAATTTCATGTATATATATATATACATATAAAATAAAACATAGTAAAGATTTATATCACCTAGTAAAGAACATATGTTTATCCAGAATAGATAACAAAATGAATCTAGTAAATTAAAGTACTACTAAAAACATAACAATATAAAACTCCATTTCACCAAATATTATTTTCTAAGCCTTCATGCACGAAGATGGAAAAATACTATAAAAATATAATTGTAATATCATCAATGGTGTCTTATATTAATGTTACATTTGAACCAACCAATCACATGGGATATTCCATACCCATGTTACACATATCTATCTTATTTCTACATAGTTCCAGGTTGTTCAAAAATAATATAAACAAATGTTCTCAAAAACCATTTTGTAATGCACCATCACAAATGACCTAACTTTATCCTTATTATATGAAATAGGATTTATAATTTCATTGATGTCACATGTAATTCAATGGATATACTATACAACCGATATCATTCCCAAGAACATATAATGATATTACATATATAATAACATACAAAAATTAAAGATATCATATGAAAACTTTGTAAATGTCATACATGTCATAATATCTAAGCTAGCACCCAATGTAGAAATTCCAACAATTCTGAAAGTACAGACATGTACTTAAATATATATATTAACTTCTATCCTCTAAATTCTATCTCAATACATCCTATAGTTGCATTCTCTATTTATCAACCCTATACTATGGTCCCCTTATACTTTCTTGTATATTTAAAAATGACGTCTTATTGTGAATTAGAATTCATGTGAATTTTATGAGTAATAAAACCATATATGAAATAACTGATTCCCCCTTAAAACATTTTCTTGGGTATTACTTGTATTATAAATGATAATAATAAATGTGAAATAAACAGTAATAATTATAAAATTATGTAATGACTAGTATTACATATACTAAAACTCTAAAAACCAGTGATCATACTAAATTTTTATCCATGATGGAATGATGAAATTGGTCACCAAAAATGATCATGAACCATCCATATGGTTGTATATATATTTTCTAGTATCCATAGGGATTCAAGATGGACATGATACAAGATATCCTTAAATAATTGATCCTTCTCATGTCACATGGTATTTCCACGGCATCAAGTACCATTCAGGACAAAAGCCTATCATTCTCCAACCCCATGTACAAGTGTATTGTTTTCATCATCACATTGCATGCATTCACCCCTTTAATAATAAACACACTAGGGAATTATAAAAAACAAGAAACCACATCCACCAATCATAAAAATCATGAAAAACCCTAAAAATTATTGATAACACAACATGGAAGCATATGATAATAATGAGTGGAATAAAATAACAAAAACTATAGCAGCATCATAAATATAAATGGTAATCAAAATCATGTACTGTATCAAGAAAATAAGTTTATTTATCATGGAAGCAATGCCCATATATGGGTACTATAATAGAATGACAAACAATAATTTATGATAATAAATTAAGAACAAAAACCAATCCAATATAAGAATCATACAACAAAAAAGTTTATATAAAAATAAAAAATTCGTAAGCTGTCAATATATTTTTTATATTGAAGAATAAATATATGGTTCATCATGGAAATTAAGGGCAATGATTTTTCACACCCAATGACAGATTTATCACAAGTCATGTAAATAAATTATGGTTTTGGTTCATCGAAGAAAGAGGATTGTAATAGTGAATAATTTTAGTCTCATGTCAATAGGGACATTATAGAATCACTCACCATAAATATTATTAAAATGGAATCATTTTTTATGTAGGTTGATGAAAGGGATTCTAATTCAACAGAATCTATTTTATATCGAATAACTAATCATGTATTCATTATAGACAGAGGAAAAATGTTTTCGGTCTAAAAAATTAACATCCAACCAATAATAATATATAAAATATTTATATATAAGAAGAAATGAGGACTCCAGATGTTCATTCAATAAATAATTACCTTGAGGTATCACTGTTCGTGAGAATTCTATATCTAGTCAAGAGAGGCCATCAGTGAATCATTTATTTCCCAATTATCAAATCATGATTTTATCAATAGATTAATGTTATGTCACTAACCATCCATAAATATGATTAATAAAATAATTAATCATCAACACTTATATATTGAACTCTCCTTGATAAATATAGATCATTATTTAATAAATAAACAATGCCAATATTCTACATCGACATATGATCTATGATTAACGTAGTAAATCCTAATGATATATTCAAATAAATAATAGATCCAAAATTGATATATTCTAATATAACCTTAAATAAGATGAAAATTACAGTTATATAAAAATATCATTCCATTATATCATATTTTGATAATTACAATGAACAATGAATAATTATATGTTAGTGAGAGTCTTTAGGGGGTAAGAGTGAATGTATATTATTCAAAATATGCTCATGGTGGTTAGAATTGTGATATTAAATTGAGTTCAAACAATGTGGACCCAATACCTTCAGTGTGTATTAATTTTACTCCTACACTGCACACTGATAAGCTACCAGTCCTCCCTGGTTGGTTAGCAGCACCCAACTAATTCAATTTTCTTCAGCCATCAAACATACAGAAACCCTAATTTCCATCTCATTGATGTTTTAGCCACCTTAATTCCATTATTTTCCCAACATTAGTAATAGTTATACCAAAAACATTAGTTAGTAATGGCCATCTTATTAAAAATCCCAAATAGTTCATAAATATAGTAATGGAGAAATTTTTATACATTCAGTATATGAGACATTGAAATAATAAAAGGATCTATCAAAATATTAGGTTATTAATAATTAATATTATGTATTAATATGATTCTAGAAATATCTTATTTATTTGTATTGATCTTATATTTTGGAATATCAATCTATGTAGTAAACATGATTATTTATTATATTTCTACCCATTAGTATTTTTAAATATTCTAATTTAAGAAATTGATGTATAATGGGTGTTTAATATTACATATGAATATATATGATATTTTAAAAAATATAAAACATTTGTAAAAATATAAATTTTAAAAATGTGAATTTATTTATATATTTATTATAAATGTTACAATTTTAAATATCATATGAATGTTAATTAAATTATATTATGTATCCTAAGAGTTTCCTTTAAAATATATTACATATCTTTGTAATTTTATTCCCATTACTGCATTTCTATATTCATGACTATATTATGAATAAATAAAAATTTTATATTTATCCTATTAAGAGTATTCATTTTTCTTATTTAAGTATCATTCATAAATATTTTTCATCAACCAAAAATAATATTTGGTATACATGGACAGATTTAACAATATATTATATTAGAACTATTGAACTTCATTTGTTGTTGTAATTATCTATCCCACAACATGATTTGCCTATAGATTAAATTTTATGACAAACATTGTGTCATAATATTATTGGGATAGAAATGTAACATCTGAAAACATTTCTAAATAAATTATATGATTTAACATAATATAGATGAATTTAAAAACTATGTATTATTTATAAGACATATTTTTGTAAATATAATTTTACAAACAATACCTTTATTTTTTTTAGAATATTTCATATGTAATTCATATATTCCAAGTGATTTTCATGCCGTTATCTCTAAAACATTAATATTGGTTTTCACATAATAATAACATCATGTGATATAATATTCATCGTGCAAATAAAAAAATGAATATTCTCCTGAACAATAAGGTTAGGATGTGGAATGGAACACCATGACATAACCTCAATCAATAACCCTAATAAAAGCATATTTTTTCATAAATTTATATGTTAATTACATTCAGATTCAGTGTAGAATTTATTTTTAATTAGGTATCATAGAAATCTAATAATTTATATCGTTTTCTGTATCTCCACATTTGAATCATCCAAAATATTTTATTTTCTCAAAAATGGTGATATGGGTATATTATTTAACATTATATTAATTTACTATATTATATTATATAAATATTCTAAACAAAATAATTTTTTATAATTTCATTTTATATTTCATTTAAATTTTACATTATTGGATTTTATAATATATATATATATATATGTATATATGTATGTATATATTAGTTCCCAAGAACAAGATACAATTATTTTAAAGCTTTTAGTATTACATTTTCCACCAGCACAAACAACTTAATATTCATTGAATCATTACTTCAAGAAATAGTTCTCCCATAATTAATATTTTACTTTTTAAATATTAGTCGTTATGTATAAGATTTAAGATAAGGTAGATATGCTATAAATTAAGAATAGTTTTCAGATACCTAAAATTAAGTAGAGAAAATTAATATTTTCAATTTCATGATGGTTTAATCAAAATTAATGTTTTTTAAATTTTAAGGATTTTATTCTCGTAAACACAAGACATAATTAAAATTTATTCATAAAACTTCATTCCATAGACACAAATATAAGATTAACCGAATAGATCTAACACCACAATCAAAACTAATCCCTCCATGATTTTTATTCAACTATAATATGTTGTCACACTAAAAAAATATATCTCCTCCCCTGAAATATAATAATATGAACACAATAGTATGTGTTAATTGATCTACTTATCATGACATAATACCAAATTACATAGGTGTTATTTAGGATGAAAATAGTATAATATAACTAAACTCCCATTAACTAATACTAATCCTTCTACTGACACCTCCAATACCTAAAGGACATAATTTAATGATCCATGTATTACAAGACCATTACATTAGACGCCACTCAAATTAACAGCATCCTAAATAATTAAAACATGTAATGAAGAAAACATCAACCATAAAACTCAATCATTTCATGGAGATACCAACCAATGTATAACACTACTACCAATAAAAATGATAGAAGAAAACATTAATCATTTCACCTTAAAACAAACTCCTCTCACAAATTATTAATGTTTTTATTATAGTAAAACATATTCAATAAATTATTTATCAATGAAAATTAATTATAAAAATTATGATTTTTATTTAAAAACATTAATATATTTAAAAAACTATTCTGATATACAGAAACTGTAAAAATGATTTCTCATTTATTTCATCATATTAAATAAATAGTTATAAAATCAGAAAACCCCAGTAATACAATCTTATCATCAAATTTCAATAACTTATTGTGAGAATAAGATAATGGGTATAATAAATTACATATGTACAACTGAAATTATTTGTATGATATTATTGTGTTTTCTTATAAATAGACTACATCACAAATCATACACCTTATATCCTAAAATAATTCCCAAGGAAATATTACCAAAATGATGAAAAATAAAAAAATCACTTAAACTATAGAATACCACAAATCATTGTTGGATCATACTATCAATTTACAATTGAATAATATTAAATGAATGATGAGATACATAATAAATTAAACATTGAGATTTGCAAATGGTAATCTTGATTATATTATTGAACCCTAGAAGATCACATCATGCTTCGCCTTCACCTATTGAAATACCAACAACTCATGTTTCCATAAATAGAATATCCACTATATTATTGTGAATGTAAAAATAACTACCAATATATGAATCTAACACTCAATGTAGAATCAAAACATTACAATAACATGTCATAATTAGATAAAAGGCAATTAAATTTACAAATCCATGACTGCAATTGGACAATAAGGTCAAACACACTTAATTATATTTTCTGGACCTCCAAGAGTGAGTTTATATATTTCCTTCCATGCCATTGAAAAAATATATTCCTAAACTAGAATAATATTTTATTATAATTAATCATCTTTCATGAGACCAAGAGGTATTATCCACCACATTTGATCAACTCCATAGAGCAAACCAACTTCTAATGAATCATGGAATCAATTTGGTGTCCTAGTTCATTTGAATAATGCACAAATATTTTCCAAAAAAATGTTTTGATGATTCAAGAGTGTTTGAATTAAATTCATGATACCAAAATATGATTTCCATAATCAATAATATAATATTTCTAGGAGTTAAACCCTTCGAATATATCATAGTACAACAAATAAAATAATTGACTAGAAATAAATCTCTCAAATGAAAAAAATAAATTTAGATTCCAATAATAATTCATAATTTATCAAAATCCATTTGATAAAATAGTGATATTTTTTTAAAATTGGAAATGTAATAAATATTATCACTACAACGATATACCATTCTCATGAACTCATTATTTTTCCAAAAGGATTTGGAGGTTTGGAAACTATAATCGATATAAAATTGGTTTGATTCAAAAATACCCTAATCTATATAATGAAATTATACAATTAATATACTATGAACATCATATAAAACCCGTAAAATATCAAGAATCTTTTTCCATGATCTCATATTCGCTAAGTATGATTTAAATCAAACACCTAGACAATGTATAATATCATAGTTCAAAAGGGACAATATTTTTTCCATATTTCCAAATCATTTATGAATGGTATATGAAGCTCAAATTACCATCCTCATAATTTATTTGATCAAAAAGATCATAACCACTTATTACAAATAAGAAAACATAGTGATTTTACAAAGCTCAACACACAACACAATGTGTATAAAATTTATATTGAATTTTCCATTTTGTAATGTTCTTAGAATCTCTAACATAATAAAAATCTCTGGATTAATGGATTTGAGTCATACTATATTACATAATTTCTCAATCTAATTTGTAGAAATTTTCATGACATTTTAATAATGGTATTCTTACAAAGAATCGGTTTTTTATAAAAACATCAGAATCATCTCTTCTTCTTGTATTGAAATGTTTAGTGTGACAGAAAAAATATTCAAAAAATAAATGGATCATATTGTTCCCTAGAACATGGTAATAGATGATATTTCAACATGAAAATTAAATCTAACCAAACGATATAATAAGCATATGTAATCAAATAGTGTAGATTGATTTATGAAAAAATTATATGTAGATGATATCAATCGAGGAAATTGAATCAACTTAATCCTCATCTAAAGACACACTAAACTAAATAGATAACTCCTTAACAATGAAAATTAACCCCCTTTTACCTAATTATATTAATGTAAACAAACTCAATGAATCTTTTAGATACCTTAGTAAAACACACCGACTACACTCCAATGAAACATCTTCAATACAAAATACAAATTTATAATTTTAATTCAAACAATTAAGTTACAAAAAATATGGTTGACATAATATCATTTAAATAACACATTCAAAACAATGTCAAAGATCTAATATAACCCCATAATTGAATCCCATCATCCTATAAGATCAACACCCTCTTTTTTCTCCAATTAACATTACTATCCAACTATTTAATACACTAGTAACCATAATAGTTTAATTGATTAAATATAATCTCACGGTTCATTCCACAATATTTTCTATCACAACATAAGATTTACAACTATTTTTTATAGAAAAAAATAAATTATATGTTTCAAAATATTTGAGACATGACTTATATCAATTTCGTCTCTTTAAAGACTTCATTTTGGATGAAACAATTTTTTAAATAAAAATTAATTTTTTAAAACCATATTTTACAAATACTCATAATAAAATTCTTTATTATTTTATATAAAAGGTAATAAAAAAATTATAAAGAAATATAAAAAATATTCACAAAACCATTTTTAAAACAAGTAAAATTTTATTTAAATAAAAATTTTGTGTGTCATTATTTATTAATAAAAATAAATTAACAATAAATCATATCATCATTTAAAATGGTAAAAACAAATCAATCAATAATATACATAATTATTCACTATAGAGGAGTTATTAAGAATCATCCTTTTTAATTCAAAAAAAAAATTCCCAATTTTTTTTATCAAATTAAGAAATGAAGATCCCTCGATAATTTAATCAATTTAACATCCCGGAATAACATGTAAAAAATTATTTCAAATATGATAACATTAACTTTCTCCATATTGTTTATATTAAAATTCATTAAGATAAGAATCTCTAAAAATTATTGTATCATAATAATATTATACATATCGAATAACATATCATGTTAATCATTAATAGGTAATAACACATATTTAGAAAAATATTATGGTCGATAGATATATAAATTTTTAAATCTAATCATACAAACCATATCATTTTCACTATAACGTCAAAAAAAATATTTAAATATTATACTATAATTTATATCATTCATAACAAACAAATACAAGATTTAATCGAAATATGTTATGAAATTATTTTTTTATTTTAATGTAACAATGAAAAAATATTTTTTAAAATAAAATATATGTATAAAAAATTTGCAATATTTTATAAATTATTTAAATAATGGAAATTAATTTATTTATTCTCAATAAATAAATTTTCAATTTTTATTAAATTCATTATATTCACGAATAATATGTTTTGTTAAAAAATTGTATATTAATTTCTTCCAGAAAAATTAAGAATAATTAATACAATTTAAATAAATAGTATATTATAGAATTAATAATTTTTTTTATTAATAATGAATATATTAACATAAGATGAATTTTATTATTTTTTGAAATAAAATATATATTTTTATTTAGTAGTTACAATGAACTTTTTAAAACAATTATTAGTTATTTTGATTAAAAATAACATAAAATTGCCATTATGTTTTTTATTTATCATTCAATTAATATAAGTGAAATTATATTATGAATAATGTAATCAATTACACATAGATAAACATAATTATTTATTTTGATATTAGATCATTTATAGCATAAAAAAATTTATCTAAAAAAGTATTTTTTTGTTAATTGTGTTTTTATCTTAATAAATTAATCAGATATATATTGAATTTTTTTAATTAATCATAAAATATTATATATTAAATAAAATAATTAAACATTAATTTTATTTTTTTTAAATGTAATTTAATGGTTGTGAATATAACTTTATTCTTAAAAATATATTTTTCTAAAAATGTGTTTTTCATGTTATTTTCACACTTATTTAAAAATAAATTCTAACGCATATAGAAATTAAAAATTGTAAAATAGGTTACACATTTAGATTCATATTAATTAACCTAATTTAATTACTTAAAAATAATTTTTCTACATATGAACCAATAAAAATATTAAATATTGATACTGCATTAAAGGATAAAACATGATGATTGGGGGTGTTAATGTAAGATATGAGGTTAGATATGTAACATTAACATTTATTTTCATTATTGGATGAATATATATCATACTTTTAATATCTTATATTTAAATAATTTACCTTTTGTTAACACATTCTCAAGAAATAGACCATATATTATTGAAATGTTCAATGTTATCCCATGTGAGTCCTTCCCCTCAATTATAAAATATATCCTTTAATCCTCCTTTAATAAAACAATTTTATCCATCTATATTTGAAAATATCTAACCAAATAGCATAATTTATTCCATAAATTTATCTTAGTTAACCTTGTATTGTTATATTATTAATAATTTATGGCTTAAGGTGTATGCTAAATGAGGACTCTTGAAGAATATGTATAGATTATTAATGATATATTTAATTTTTAGTTATCATTTCATATCCTATAAACCATATATATAAAAAATATAATTATTAATTAATTATAATAAATATAATGAGTTATTATTATTATTATTAAATAACCACATTCATTCTCTATTCCATCAAAGGAGAAAATAATGTATAAATCATGCATACCTGTCAACTACAGCCTCCACATAGCAATATTTTTTTTCAGTAACATCATTCATGGATGGTTATTATAATATATTTAATTTTAAAATATGATATTTAGTACTATTTAGTATTATTTAATAAAAATATCTTATCTAACATCTAACATTCAAATCCTTTGGAATCAACAATGTCTCTTGTGCGTACGCTTGGACAACCACCTCTTTATAGCCATTTGATTCATTTTCTATTTCCCCTTAGCATGGGTGATAATAATGAAAAATTTAATATATATATATTTATATTAAATACATGATACAACAATGTACATGGAAACATAATGTTTTATTTACCTTTCTATTGTTCAACCTACTAAAAACTTGAATCATCGCTCGTGCTTACGTATAGACTACGATCTACAGAAAGTGATGTCATTAATTTCTCATCATTAATTTATATGAATGGTTATAATAGTATATAATATGAATAAATATTGTAGTTATTAAGTGATTATTATTCTTTATATTATGGTAATGTGATCTAATTCCATGGTCATTATCTACTTCACCAAAACATTCAGGATGTACAATATAATTATCACACTGAAATGGGGATTCAAAAAAATAATTATTATTTAATTGTCATTAAAATGTTATAATTTATATTCTAATTTAGTAAATATTTATGTAATATAATTATAATTAATCTAGATTTTCTATATCATGTGTTAGATTACATATGAATCAAGTCAGCTATAAGGTGAGGGGTTTCAGACTCAATATTTTTTCAATGAGATATATTTTATTTTATTCACCTATTTAGGTGTATTATGTCCATATAGATCCTAGTTTATATTTCTTATCTTGTATCATTAGTAGTTCATTTTTATTAACATTAAATTCCATTTATTTCATCCATGGGGTTCAAATATGAAAATTTCTAATGTTTTATGTCTTTATCATTACAATTTTTATTTATTGGGAAATATGATATATTATAAAAAATGTAATTTTATGTTATGTATATTCATAGACATATCTGTTTTATATCATTAATAGCATTATATTCATGGTATTTTAATTTCAATTGAATGTATTTATTTATTGGTACATTCAATAAAAATGTTACCAAAACAATACTATTTTTATGTTACAATATAAAATTATTAATAATAATTTTTATGAATAAATATCCAAATATGAAATTATATGATATATGTCACCAAAATAATATTCATTTTATTATTATATGGTTTTTTATATATATTAATTAATTCCAATAAATTTTCAACTTTTTCTATACTTAAGAGACTAAATGAATGTTTTATGAATTAAAGACTTCATTTCTCTCTTTGGTCATGAATTTTTTACAATATACATATTTTATTTAAAAAATATTAAATATTGGTGTCGACATTCCCAAATGATTTTGTAATTCCATTTTTATTCATTTTATAATTTCATTAAAATTTATATAAAAAATACCTATTAAAATTATGAATTAGTAACTTCTGAAAATTTACAAAAAATGCTCAAGGAAACAATTTTTTAATGTTCTCAACATGAACATATTTTTTCACCATCATAAATTAGTTCTACTTGGAACGTTCATTCAAATGTTTCCATGGTTCCTTTAATGAAATTTTCTTACATAAACTATGTTTTTTTTTCAGATTTTTAATAATTTAATTAAAAACTATGGGGTAATTATATTCATGAATTGATTCAATGACATGTAATTATACTTTGGTATATAACAAAATATTTTGATATTTACTATTATCCAAAGGGTATAAGATTTAACGTAACCATCATAATTTTCTATTATGATGGTTTATGAATATGATGAGGAAATATTGATTAAATGTGTTTCCTTTTATATGAGTTAATATATAATAAAATGATAAATATTTTCATAATATTGTGGAATACATGTCAAAATGTTGTGGTTATTTAATTGTAGGGATTTTAATATCCATAGAATGCATTGTGTAAGGATTAATTTTCTATGAGTAGAAAGGATACAAGGTCAGATATCTCAGTGTAGAAAGAGAGTACATGGGAGGTCATAATAAACTCAATATTTGCTATATGTGGGATTATATTAATCCTGATGTAGTTACCTAGTTAGTTATCCCAATCCCACCATGTGATGAATGTCCTCATTTTAACAATGATATAGTAATCATGGATTATTATTATGTCAAGAATTTTTCCACTACTTTATGACATTATCTTATACAAATTTTATGCACTCATGGATAATGTCATTTGCTTCAATTATGATCCATGTCTTATAAACTAGTATGAATTATAACATGTCTCTTGATTTTGACATATGAATTAAATGGTTTGATTATAAATTGTTATTCTCATGTTCTCATAACTTAATGGCCATGTTATTTATAGAAAAGAGAATTGATTTATATATCCTTTTCTAACCGTTTTGAGAATTATGTCATGAATGTTTTTCAGTTTCCAATTACATATAAATTAGGAATAGTTTTAATTATGATATTAAAAATAATTGTCTTATTTTTGTTATGTGTTATGGGATATTATGTATATTGTCACGACCCATCCCCTAGCGCCCATGCTGTGACTATCCCAAGCCCGCCTTCCATAGGCCAGGGGCTGGCGACTAGAACCGAAATGCAGTATTCCCTAAAACAGGGAAGGCATTGCCTTTAAAACCTATAAACACATGTAACCAATCACATAGAAAGATACTAATAAAAGTAAACTATATAGAAAATATTTTGCTAAAAGTAAAAATGGGTCGGAATACAAGCCCAATAGTAATGTTTCAACTATAACTGAAATACAATACAACTGAAGAAAAATAAAGGCATGTACTGTTTCATCCTCCGAGGTTACTACCTGAAGGTAGGTTCACATCGCCACCTCATCACTCCATGTCCTCCCATCTCCTCGGCGTACCATCAAGCCATATGGTCCACCTCCGGGCCTCGTCTAGCCCTGGTACCCTTATCCTTGATAAGCGATGTTCGTCGTCTGCACCAAACACAACATAGTGCAGTCATAGCCCGTGGAGGGGTGAGTATAACGATACTCAGTAGGGACCCCAAGACCCTCAAGGGCCCAAAAACTCTATAAATGATAATACAAAATGTTTGAAGTCAACTGAAAACCCAACTTAGGTATATTCCCATACATATACCTAAGTTACCATGTATAGAAATATCAATCATGAGGAAACACAAGGTCCAACGCAAAAGACCAAATCTCAACTATTCCACAAGGAAATGAATACCATGAAGGTAAGTACCGCACTAGTAGACCACATAGAATAATACCACCATGGTATTACCATGGAGGGATGTAACGTACAGGTACGAACTCAGCTCACACCTGGTATTTCTAAGATACAATTGTAGATATGATTAGATGAAACTACTAAATCATCTTACTATGTTAAGAGGTATACCATCAAAGGATCCCAAATCATCATTACACACATAGAGGATCATATTACATTGTTAGACCCTCACAGGATCCTAGTACCTCATCAGTATATCGTCAGACCCACAGAGGATCTATAGGTGCTGACCCACACAGGATCGCCCTATGCTGACCCACATAAGATCTCTAGATGTTGAACCACATAGGATTGCTTAGTGCTGACCCGCACATGATCATTTAGTGTTGACCCACACATGATCGCTTGGTGCTGACCCTAAAAAGATCACTAGGATCTAACCCACAGTGGAGCGCTCGGTGCTGACCACACAGGATCGCTCGGTGCTGACCCACACAAGATCGCTCGATGCTAACCCACACAGGAACACTCGGTGCTAACCCACATAGGATCTCTCATAGCTGACCCGCATAGGATTGCTCGGTGATGAACCAAATAGGATCGCGCAGTTCTGACCCAAACAGGATCCCTCGGTGCTGACCCACATAAAATCCCTCAGTTCCGACCCACATAGGATCACTATTCATTCTTCATGTCATAGCCAGCTACTGGTTCCCGTAATAAGCTTTCTCGTATTTGGGAGAGTCTTCTCCTCAAGAAACTATTCTACACTTTAACTATCAATAAGTCCCATGAATAAGTATCTCAAAGGACTGCAATATAAAAGGGGTTTTAACACAACAGGCTGTGTGTCAAACAGACATCCGGTTTGTATGTTATTGGCCTTTTAGTCCAAAGGGCCTGATTGGATTTGGGTTTGATCCAACCCGTCTGTACCACAAAATTGTCCAAAAAAACATGTGGGGTATACCAAAAGGACCTTATTGATCCATATTTTCAAGTGTCACAGATGCTTCGTCATTTCGACATTGTATGAGGGAGATATGTAGAATACAAGATCATGTGATAATAATATAATTATTATTGGGTTTTTTGTGAACCTGAGCCATGAAAAAGAATTTAATATTCAAAATTAGACTTAAATCGACCATCTTAATTATAGGATCATGTTTCCATAGATTTTATGTGAATCGAATGTCAAACGCAGGAGTTATGGAGGGTCGATGATTTAAAAATAATAATATATTATTCTTATTTGAGTGTTTCGGGTACCCGATCCAAAAACCCGAAAATGACATCCAATATTGGACTCATCGTTTCTGTCTCGATGTTAGGCTCACATTACCACTGACGGTTCGTGAAACCGAGGTCGCACATATATGTTACAGACAAGATATGGTTTTAAAACCAAAAAATAATAATATCATTATTATATTATTATTATTATTTGCAATTCTTTTACATCAATTCCCACATTCCCCATACAAACCCACACCTCTCCATCTTGGTGTGCATCCCCTTATTCAATGGATTTCATCTTTAATTGCTTTAAATTTTTAACATATTTTATGTCAACACTTTCTCTCTTCAATTATCCACTTTTACAATTTCTTTCCAGCTTCAAGCCCTACTACACAAGCCCAACAATGTAAAATCTCAACTCCCAATTGCCGATCATGCTTCTGTTATAATGAACATGGCCCTGCTGACACCACATTTTATTCGCACCAGAAAAACTACACACCATTATCCACCTTGTCATCGCACCGCTCAAAAGCTATGCCCTGAAGACTCGCTGGATTCGCACCATCACGTTTCCCATTCCGCGACCCACTATATATTCATTCTAAACCCAAAAAATAAAATGATTGTATATTCACGATCCTCGAGTCGAGGTATCCATGTTCATATGTCGCAATAAACAGAATACTGTGATTCCTGCACCAATGAATATTTTGCCACCTACTTCTGCGAGCCATTGCAGCATTGTTCATAACCCAAAAAATTAAATGATTTCATATTTGTGATCCTTGCATCGAGGAATTCATGTCCATATAACGCGCTCAACCAAACTATGTGTTTCTAGCACAAAAAAATATTTGGCGTTAAATAATGCATGAATAATGCTTGAAGAATGAACTAAAAATATCATGGCATATGTGTGAATCGATGGCATTGTTTGATTGGCCATAATCATTAAGAATCATGAATATTTGGAATCATCAACTAGTTATTTATCATACTTTAATGTAAACCCCCTACCTCAGTCATTCATTGGAGTTAGCGTGAAGAGGAAGATGACACATCAGCGCTTCTCAAATGTTTGTTCCATGTTCCACATTCGGAGTTCGTTCTTTGTTGGAGGATCTTCTTCGTTGGATAAATCACTTCATTTGAGATTTATGCACAAAATTAATTTTCCAACAACATTCCCCCTACTCTCCCATGAGAGGTGAGGATCCCCTCTCCATTAAGAAAAATTAATTAATTAATCAATTAATATTAGATTCATTATTTGAGGGAATTTTAGTTGTTATCTCACATTAAGAGATGATTTCATGTTCGGGTGGTCCCCTCTACATGAATTGAAATGGGTGGTTTCAAATAAATAAAATAAAAGTTGATTGTTTAATTTTATTATTTTTTAACTCTCCCACAGAAATCTGAAAAACTATCTTCCACCCTTGACCTACTGCGGTCGAGGCGAAGGGCTCTTTAAGAGACTATCAGTGCTATGAGTTCAATGATGTCCTCATATTTGAATTCTGAGTACAGGTTTAAAATTTACAAAATGTTACATGAACATTTTCTAAATGTACTTGAAAAAAAGATTGCAAATTTAATAACAGTCACCCTTGACCCATGCTGGTTGAGGTCAGGATCTGCCCATGTGAAAAATGCCCCAATGAACCCAACGGTACACTCATATTACTAATCTGAGTTACCATATAAATGTTATGGATTTTACAATAAAATAATTGTCACTTAATTAGTTTATTTATGGCCAAAACTAACATTAAATGTTGTCCCACACTGGACAACATTATTATCTACATAAATAAATAATTCCATCACAATTTCAATGGTGGTTTCAGATTTTCAATCCGATCTACCATTTTTGATTTATAAGAATTTGAAAAATGAAATAATTTATTTAATTATTTTATTTAATATTAAGCCATATTTGGGTTTTCTCACAAGAGGCATGCACCGACTAAACATAATTTGCGCCTAGTGTAAAAATACCATCTTGAATGCAACAATGCCCCCATATTTTTGATCTGAGTTTTCATTTAATATTTATTCCACTTTTTTAGGAAAAGTGCTTAAGCACACTAATAAAAACTTATCCAAACTTCTACGGATCATTATGGGCCCTCTGGGACTAAAAAGCAGGTGCTGTCAGATTTCATGGTTTCGAAATAACTCTATATAATTAGAACAATTAATATGGAATTTTTGGGAAATTAAATTATCCCCACCTTAGGGCTATACGTCCTCGAAATCCACAACAAAGGAAAAATAACAAAAATAGTGTACTAAGAATGAATCTGAGCCTCCTGCTCCCGTGTGCTCTGCTGGAGGTTCTCGTGCGGCCAACATACATGAACCAAAGGTATTGATCGCCTATAAAGTCTCTCTTCTATCTATCCTCAATCTCCACGAGAACCTCTAAAAACATTTCCCCATCCTTAATGTCCATCTCTCCATGGTCGATGGTGTGAGATGGGTCATGCACATATCTCCTCTGCTAGGATTCGTAGAAGACTTCATGCACCATATCCAATTGTGGTGGATGGGCAAGGAAATATACCACATCTCCAACACTGATAAGGGCCTCATATGG
This sequence comes from Viscum album, assembly GCA_963277665.1. Lineage (NCBI taxonomy): Eukaryota > Viridiplantae > Streptophyta > Magnoliopsida > Santalales > Viscaceae > Viscum > Viscum album. The sequence continues at coordinate 493,756,663 of OY728128.1, forward strand.
TCTGATGAACCTCAGAGATAACATTCCACCACGGCTAAATCTCTACAAACCTAGTCGAGGTGAGACCCGTAGAAAGATGTGGTCACCATCCTCGAACTCATCAGGTCTCTGTATCTGGTTGGCATAAGACTTATTCCAACTCTATGAAGTCTTCACTTGCTAACATGTGAGACATTGTGATACAAACTCTACCACTACAACCTTCATCTCGGGCCATCAGTACTAATGACAAAGATTCTAATACATATTACCTACACAAGGATGTACCTTCAGAGGGGACTTGAGGGACTCCCTCAACAGCTCCTCATGTAGAACTAATGGAACCATGGTACATCATCTGAAGTGGATGACATGTTCTCCAACTTCAAAAAATCCATCTGGTGGCTGCCCAGAGGATATATGAACATGTCGAGCCACGCAGTCAGTGTCCCCAAATTGTGCCTCCCTAACATGCTAAAATAAGTGGGTCAGTGACTGTTAAATACTGAAGATAATCGTCTCCATATCGATTTATAAAGGATATTCATAAATCATCTAGCTTCTCCGTTTCCTCCCTCAGTAGCTGAAGGCAAGTCCTCATGCTGAGTGCATCTGTTACCATGTTCCCCTTCCCATGAGAATTGATTATCTCCAATTCATAGTCCTGGAGAATCTCTAGCCACTCCATTGGGAACTAAAAACTAAAAAGTCATACTGCCACAAGGTTATGGCTGGATGACATAAGAGTGATCAGTTTCAACCTCATATGAATGAGTTTATCACGTGCTACATGGGTTTCCATTTTCATCGACCAATGGAAACACTATTCTAATGTTGTAGAGAAACCATATACTTTTTGCCTAAAAAAGTAAATCTGAGTATGAACTATGGTTGTACAGTCCATACCAAAACTAACATCGTAAGGTCTCGATGCTGCCACCCAATAGATACAATAGAAACTCTATCCTCAAGCGTCAAATCAAACCATCGATGTAAGTGTGATTATCGATCCTCCTCCCAATGGTATATCCAAACGTGAGGGTCATGTCAACGGTATAACTAGAAACTATTGGTCATGAACAAGATTTGTGGAAATTGGGAATGATTAGTACCTATCAATATATATATGATATCTAGTATTATACATAATCCATGCCTCGAATCATTCCTAGATCTCTTGGGACACACTCTATGACTGCATGCAGCTTCTCCCTTCCCCTATCATCTAGTTCCCTGAGCATGCTGGGGTCCACAAAAAATGGGGTGGTTGTAACATGTTGGAAAGTACACCACCTCATGATTATCTCCTAGCATTGCTTCCGCATCTAATGCCTTCCAGATTCATATGTCCCTAACACTTCTTATTCATGAATTTTTTTAACAATCCCAAGTCTCTAAGACCAGTGCTTGTTTATTATTTTCCCACTACTAACATTCACTAGCTATATCCCTTATCCAAAGAACATTCAACCACAAAGGTACTCTCTAGAACCCCCCATATGTAGGAATTCATAGACGAATAGTGCTAGCTCAGACATCCTTATACACACTGCGCTAGAACGTCCAAGCCCCGAAGCACTGATCGTATCGTATTCATCCTTACACGGAATTATCGGTACGTCTTGATGAATACTCAGCTACCGACATGTCTTCCTACTGAAGATGTAGAATCTCTATAGAACTCCCAGAAACCTCCTCAATTTATTCCTCATCTACCTATGAGTCAGGCATGCCTTAGAACGTGAGGGGTATCTGTTGTTGAATCACACATAAGGCACTAAGCCTCTAGGTGTCCTTTACCGGTACCACCGATTGTAACTACTGACAAATGTAGTGATATAGAAGACACACTACCCAAAGGTACTATCTTGAGTAATGGTCCATGTTCTGAACCCTCATCACTATGCATACTATCCTCATGGTCACTCACTGAAAATGAAAAGTTGTTTAAATAACCATTTTCTCTAATGGTGTCTCAACTAGGTGGAAAACTCTAGAAACCGCCTCCAAGTAGCCCTTAGTTACGTGGGAATCTAACTCACCTCAAACCCATGGAGGCCTCTACTACTGGAACTCATGCAATGCACTAAGTCGGCATTCACCGTCCGCCAGTGTGGCTGGCTGTAACTACTACCCAATGGGTAGTGGTGTTGTTGGCACACCACCCGAAGGTGCCAACACAGTAAGAGGGCCCCACACCGGAAGCTCGTCGCTCGATGGGCTATCATCATCTACAATCTATCAAGAATACTAGATGGCTGTCTATGTAGTGACATCCTAATAAGGAATAGGTGTTCCAAGGTCATTATGTTATACCATGTGAGCTAACTCAAAGAAATCACAAGAAATCATTTCAAAACATACACGCAATCAGTGTTTTCTTGCACTGAGTACGAAATCAGAAGTCAGGGTCCTGAGGTTTGGATACGTCGGTCACCGCCCCAAAATTGGATTCCCTAAATTCATAACCACACCAACTAAACATAACACTTTTGTCGTTAAAATGAAATTAGAGTCCAATGTTCTACGGTAGAAATGAATGCTTTGATACTAATTTCTCACAACCCGTCCCCCGGGGCCTCTGTCGTGAATACCCCACGCCCACCTTCTATAGGACAGGGGCTGGTGAGTAGCACCAAAAGGTGTATTCCCTAAAATGGAGAAGGCATTGCCTTTATAACCTATAAACACACATAAACAATCTCACATTAAGATACGAACACATTTCAACTGTATAGAAAAAGTGTTTTGAATGTTAAAAAGCGGCCAGAATACAAGCCTAATAGTAATGGTACATGTACAACTGAAATACAATACAATTGAAGAAAAAGAAATCCAGCTACTTGGTCATCCTCTGAGGTTCCAATATGAAGGGTTGGTAAAGATCTCCTCCTCAAAACTACACGTATGTGTGTCTCCTCTGCATACCATCACGTCGTATGGTCCACCTCCGATCCCCGTATAGCCCTAGTACCCTCAGGCTCAATCAGTGTTGTTCATCATCTGCACCAAACACAACAAGGTGTGGGTGTAGCCCATGTAGGGGTGATTATAATGATACTCAATAGGGTCCCTAAGATCCTCAATGTCTCACAAAATTGAAAAAGGATAAACCAAAGTGTATGAAGTCAACTGAAAATCCAAATTAGGTATATACCCTTACATATACCTAAGTTACCAATTATACCCATCACAATCATTATGAAACAAAGGGTCCAACACCAAATTCCAATTCTCAACAGATCCGTAATGGAAGGAATACGCTGAAGGTATGTACCAGATAGGTACATCACACAGAAGAATACTACAAAGGTATTACCACGAAGAGAAGTACAACACAGCTATGAACTCAGCTCATACCAGGTAAGTTACAATAGTGGATATGATTAGATGTTACTACTGATTCATCTTACATTGTTAAGAGGGAAACTCACGAACGATCCCTAATCATCATCAAACCCACAGAGGATCACAATACATTTTTAGACACACACAGGATCCTAGTACCTCGTCAATACGTCGTCAGAACCACATAGGATCTCTAGGTGCTGACCCACATAGGACCGATCTGTGCTGACCCACATAGGATCTCTTGATACTGATCCACATAGGATCGCTCAGTGCTGACACACATTGGATCGATCGGTGCTGACCATAAAATATCCCTCGGTGCAGACCCACAAAGGATCACTCAGTGTTGACTGAGACAATATCGCTTGGTAATGACCCACACAGGATCGCTCGGTGATGACCCATACAGGATCGCTCGGTGCTGACCCACAAAGGATCGCTCGGTGCTGACCCACACATGATCGCTCGTTGTTGACCCACACAGAATCACTATTCATTTTTCAAGTAATAGACATCTACTGGGTTCTCGTATTAAGACTGCTCGCCTTTGGGAGAGTCCTCTCTTCAAGCCATTGGTTGATACACCAACTATCATGAAGTCCCACGATGAGGTATATCAATGTTTTTCCACATAAAAGGTGTCTAAACGCAATATATGGTTTGTCTAATAGACGTCTGGTCTGTATTTTATTGGCCCTTTGGTCCCAAAGGTCTGGTTGGTTTCGTGTTTGATAGAACCTTGCCATTCCCCAACATTATTCAAAACTAAAGTGGGGTATACCAATAAGACCATATATATCCATGGTTTTTGGTGTTGTAGATGGTTCGTCATTTCAACACCATATGAGGGACATATGTCGAATACAAGATCCTGTAATAATATGAATATTATTATTGGGTTTTTTGTGAACTGGAGCCACTAACCAGAATTTAATATTCAAATTAGACCTAAATAGACCATCTTAATGACAGGATTATGTTTCCATAGATGGTAATTGAATATGATGTCACACGCAGGAGTTATAGGGGGTCAAACATTTAATAATAAATATATATTATTATTATTTGACTGTTTCGGGTACCTGAATCCAAAATCCAAAAATGATATCCAATATTGGACTCGTAATTTATGTCTCAAAGTTATGGTCACCCTACTGCTAACGGTACATGAAACCCAGGTCGCATGGATAAGTTACAGACAAAATATCGTTTTACAAACAAATAATAATAATAATAATAATATATTATTATTATTATTTACAATTCATTTACATAAATTCTCATATTCTATGCACAAACCCACACCTCTCCAATTTGGTGTGAATCCTTTTATTCAACGGATTTCATAATTAATTGCTTTAAAATTTCAACTTATCTTTTGTCAAAACTTTCTCTCTTCAATTAACCACTTTCATGATTTCTTTCCACCTTCATGCCCTGATGCACACAATCAGAAATGTAATCACTCAACTCCCAGCTATCAATCATGCTTCTGATGCAATGAAAAAGGCCTTGCTTGCACCTCCCTGTATGCACAATGGAAAAACCACACCCTGCTGTCTACCTGGCTACAACACCACTTAGAAGCTATACTGTGAGGACTCGCTGGAATCACAACGTCATGTTTCCCCTTCTGCATCCCACTAACTCTTCATTCTAATCCCAAAAAATGAAATGATCACATATTTGAAATCCTTGGGTCGAGGGCTCCGTGTCCATATGTCACGATCAATAGAGTATTGCATTTCCAGTGCCGATAAATATTTGACTGCCTCCTTCCGTGAGCAATTTTAGCTTCATTCAATGCCTGAAAAATTAAACGGTCGTATATTTGGGATCCTTCTCTCTAGGACTTCGTGTTGATATATAGTGCTCAGAAAAACTATATGTTTCCAGCCCCAATAAATATTAGGAATTGAAGAACACATGAAGATCTTGTGAAGAACGAAATAAAAAGATCATGGTATATGTGTGGATCGATGGCCATGTTGGTTTGGAGATCATTATTAAGAATCAAGAATATGGGTAATAAGATAATGGATATTTATCATACATAAAAATAAAACCCCTAACTCAATTGTCCATTAGAGTTAGCATAAGGTGGATGATGATGTGTCAGTGCTTCTCGAATGTTGGTTCCTCATTCCTTATTTGGAGGGGATTCTTCTTTGGCGGATCTTCTTAATTGGAGAAAGCTCTTCCTTCGAGTGTTCTCCAACAAATTTATTTTCCATCAACTTTCCCCCAACCACCCCACGAGAGGGGAAGAGCCCCTCCCCATTAAGCATGCATAATTAATTAATCAATTAATGTTGGCTTCATTATTTGGGGGAATTTCAAGAGTTATCTCACATTAAGAGAGGAGTTCATGTTCGGGTGGTCCCCTCCACTAGAATTAAAATGGGTGGTTTCAAATAATTAAAATAAAATTTTATTGTTTTATTTTATTAATTTTTAATTCTCCCACGAAAATCCAAAAAACATACTTCCACCCTGGATCAACAGCGGACGAGGTGATGGTATTATAAGGAGAATATCAGTGCTGCGAGTTCAACGATGTCCTCAGATTTCAATTCCGAGTACAGGATGAATTGTTACAAAACGTTTCTCACATGTTTTCTGAACGTACCAGAAATTTTTTTGGAATATTATTAACAGTTACCCTCGACCTGTGTTGGTCAAGGTTAGGCACTGATCTAGTGAAAAACTCCCCAAAATACCCAATGGTACTCTCGGATTTCCAATATGAGTTACCATTTAAATGTTCTGGATTTTAAAATAAAATAATTTTCACTTAATTATTTTAATTATAGACAAAAACTATCTTCCACTAGTGGCCTGCACTGGCCAAACTTATTATCAACATATATAATGTATTCCCTCAGGAGTTCAGCGGTGTTCTCATATTTTCAATCTGAGCTACCGTTTGTGAGTTATAAGAAATTGAAAAATAAAATAATTTATTTACTTATTTTATTTATTATTATGCCATTTTTGGGTTCTCTAATAGGAGGCCCACGCCTACTAAAATTAAGTCACGCCTAGGGTAAACTCACCATCTTGAAAGCGAAGGTACCCACTGATTTCTGATCTGAGTTACCATTTAAGATTTATTCCACTTTTTTAGGGAAACTACTTACTTAAACTAATTAAAACATAACCAAACATTGACAGATAATTTCCGGGACTCCGGCCCTAAGAATCTCATACCATCATATTTCACTTTTTCAAAATAATTCCATATAATTAAAAAAAATTATACAGAATTTATGAGACATTACATATATATTTTGTGTATCATTTGTTTATATATCCATATTTCCAATGACACAAAACCATTATAGTTACATCCTAGATCCTAATAATATTTATTAGTATTTATGTAATATGATGTAATGTTTATGATTGTGGAGTTTAGGTCACCACTTTTATAATATTAACATTATTGAAATTCTCATATTCAAATTCATGAAATTTCTATGAACACGTGACATGCTATATAATTTAAAAAAACTAATTTTAAATCATTTAATCTTCTATGTTTTAATTTTTATAAATTACTAACAGATCATAAATTATGATGCTACTCCACAGAAAAAAATCATAGTATGAGTTTCATGAAAAACATTAGGAATCATGAAATCTGATAAATATTTTCATTGTTTTTATTTTTCACTATCCATTAACATTCAATAAAATCATTACATTATAGAGTTACATTTTAATATTAATTTTTAATTCAATCAGAGAACATAAACAAATTTTAATCAAACACATATGTTATTCGAGTCAGCATTATATGTTTCATCAAATCAAATATATTTAAAAATAGTGATATATAGTAGCTTGAAAAATAATAAAAATTAAATAAATGAGGATACTGATTAAAACCCATCATATTAAAAAAATAACTCCAATTATCAGTGTGATATTAGTTCATAATCCAATATATGTTTCTTTATGATGATATTTTATATAAATGTAATATCAAAATATTGAAAAAATATTCATAATTAAAATACTAGAACTAATAATGTTTATGAATGTTTCCTACTTATGATTCCACCCCAAAATTAGAAGCTTTTGTGCATGATAGATTATCATCTTCAATATCCCTTCATTATATCACAGGGTTCCCATTGGTCCTATATTATAGATGATAACTATTTCCACAGATTATTCTATATTTTATTAATATTATATTCCCTACAAAACCTATGTATTTTTCATGTGTGATTAATGTCAAACTCTATCCTATAAATTATATAGAACTCAGATATATCTTTTTCAAGACCCACCGTAACTATAACACCTCCAAGACATAAAATTAATATATGAGTTACCATTAAATCCAACTTATAATGTAAAATGGGTTAGAAACTATAAAAAATGTTATGAAAATACATAAATTTGTGAAAATCCTCTCATAGATCATAGTAATAAAAAACACATATCTAGTCAAGGAATAAAAAGAGGATGTTCAAATTAACTTCACATTATAGAAAACCAACATCACACAAAAAAATTAGTAACATATATAAAATAAAAACTATAATTAAAATTTAACTTGTATTATGGAATAACCCCCCAAACATTGTCCATGAACTCTATAAGAAAATGATATCAGGAATTATATCTTACTACATCATCAAAAAATGGAATATATATATATATATATATATAAATGGGTTAGAATACAGTTATAGATACCAGGAGAATCTCCAAATCTCTTATAGTGTTATAAATAAGAATCTTAATTACTCTTTGAATAATCTTCACAACCAACTTTATCATACTCCATGAATACTATCACCTATCAATACTAAGTCTTTTTAACAAAATGAAACATCAAATTTTCATATAATTATATCCAAATAATATAAAATTAAGATAACCTACAACAAATTACCCACTAATTGGGTTACTCTCATGACCTAATGATATATTTCTTATCCTTTAACACCTTGTTTATATTTTCATAACAACATATACAAATATCAAAACTAAAAAAACACCAAAACCATATCATAATATCACATCTCTTTATTATTATTAGAGTCTGTTATAAAAATTATTTTTTACACCCTTATACCCTCCTCCTTCAATGAATTATAATTCCCTTGAATTAACACCACAATATTAATAAAAAGTTACACATTAGAAACATATATACCTAAAAATGATTCCATTATAACTTATATAAATACATATCATGATGCATCATAGCTAATAATATGTTTGAAGTGGGGGGGTAGGGAAGAATGTATGTTCTTCCTTCTGTTTACTCTAAAAAAATAAAGGATGTTGACAAACATGGTAACTTCTTTATTATTATATTTTAATTCATTGAAATAGAAACACTTTTAAAGGATTATTGGGAACCCAAAATACGTGTGTAAAACATAAATAAAATTTTTAATGGAAAGAAACGAACCATCACAATGCAACCAAAACATAATCAACCGATGATCCTTTTATCTTCTCTAGTTAATTAATTATTAACTCTACTATGCTTATTCATGAATATAGTCTTCTATGGGAGGAAAAATTTAATCCTAGACCCTATAAATAACCTTCGAATTTACATTACCTCCATTGATGCATGTAGAAAAAGTAGATCATTAGTGTTAATACATCTTATAGATCTTTAAAGAAAAAATGGGTATATATATAATATGAATTTATAAATCCTTACTTTAAAATATTGATGATAAATTTATATTCTTTTATCATCCCTTTAGAATGAATGATATGGTCCACGATTTGCTTATGTGAAGCTTCGTTTTCATTATTCCTTCATAAAATCCATAATTATTATAAGAAGTTTTCTTTATCGAAGTATATATTTTATAAATTGGTATCTAATTCGTTCCCATGTTCACATTAATATTATAATATCAAATGTTTTAATTTAATAAAAATTCAATAGTTTCAATCACTTCACGTTCATGTCAATCTTCTTTACCTGTAAGAGGATTACTCTTCACTGGTATAGGCTAATTAATCACCTTATTGTGAGACTACCCAATTTTTACACTCAATACCCATACGTGTTGATATTGTGAACATTAGTTAAGGTATCAGGGAATATGACTTGTGAATCATTATTTCCTATCATTTATTTGATGGAAACTCAACCAATTAAAACCCACATTTATTTTGGTTTTTATAACTTGAATAGAAATATTATTCATATTTCCCAAGATCCTCAGAGTTAGATGTTGTATAGAAAGGACCATATGTACCTTTAAATTCCAATAATGATTCATCCATATTCATATCATATTCATTTTCAAATGAAATAAATTAATTTCCCATTATCAACTCTCCATCATCATTGACCTTCTATATCTTCTTAAAAAGAAATAATATATTTTAACCCACAATTTCCATTTCTACCTAAATAGTTGTTTTTTAAATTTCCAAGGATACATTTCTGAATGAGAACCCAAATTAGAATTATATGTATATCTTTTCCCCTCAAATAATTTTTTACCATGCATGGAAACACATATCAAGTCATGATGTCTAGTATTTTATTCACCCAAAAGAGATGTCATTGGTATGGAAATTAAAGCTATCCTTATTCAATGATTGGGATAATATTATTTATATATGGATTACAATACCATATATTTTATATGATGTTGTCATAACATTTATAGCATGAAGCATTATGTTAAAAGGTTAATTGGGTATATTAGAGACAATTATATATTTCTTTGAGGTATTTCGGTCTTAAACATTAGTCCTCAGGAATATAAATTACTATCTCAAAAAATAATATATATCATAGAAAACTTGATTTGTGAATTTGGGAAATTAATACTTAATAAAAGTGAATACCACCTAAATGTCAATAGTTTGAAAAGGAGAGAACTTGGAATACCTGGGATGAAAGAATCTATGAAATGAGTATTCATTTATAATTTATAGATTTGAAATAATATTTTACACATACCAATTTGGAAAATATATATTAACAAAATATGGGAGTGGTCTAAAAGAAATATCAATATAATATAAAATTAATAAAAGCCACAAATATTACCAATTTAAGGGTTCCTACCAAACCAACAATATTATCACCCACAAAAACCTCCAAATAATTAATACCCCTTACCTACAACCACTTCCCTCCCTATACCATAAAATTCCCAATATACTAAAATATGATATCAAAATATTGAATAATAAAATATTTTATTCGTTAATCTCATAAATAAATTCTATATTTACTATTCATATGCCCATTTTTTTCATTTATATATTTCTACTACAAAAATACTCATTAACCACAATCACTATTACTGTGTTCAATACAATTTATTTACAATAATTGTATCCTTCACATGTTTCATTTAAACATCACACTTTCCTAATATCAGTTGCCTATTACATTGTAAAACATTTCATCTACCTCCACGACCCATAAATAATTTCAAATTTCATTAATTCATTCATTATTATGATTTATCATAATATGATTAATATTCCATGAAAAAATATTATAAAACAAATATTTTAATGTCCAATAATTATGTTAGGATACAAGAAACAAAAACTAAAAACAACTAAACTAATACAATATCAAAATAATAAAATCAATATCTCAACTTCATCACTCCCTATTCGTACTATCTACTATGAATAATACACAAAACTATATACACCATAACAGTTAACCTTCGCCACATCATCCAAGTCCCACAAGCACACCAAATTATTCACCACAACTCACTTCCATGAAAAAAAGAAAGATCCCACCAATATATAAATATGAAATAGCTATTTTAAAATTAAATCACAACAAACAATCTCTTTTTAATAACACTACACAATCCATTATAAAATTTATAAACGAACACATTAATTTTATTTCATGATTCATACCACTCCTATTTTCAAAAATATTTATGTTTTTAATTAACTATGAATTAATGAAGTTATCAAAAAAACATCATTTAACAAGAGTAAAAATAAAGCAACTAACTCAATCCAATTTCATCAATTACACTTATTTATCTATTAAACATACCACAAAAAAAGATTAAAAACTTCAAAATTAAAATATTTTCCTCTTTATTACCATCATTAAATGTTTTAAATTTTATTTAATGAGGTTTTTTCATTATAGAAGTGATATTCAATTCTTTAACAAAAACTTGTTTCAACTGAGAATCATCGAAAAAATAATAAATAAAGTGTTATTTATTAAAGAATATGTTAATAACCCCATCCTAAAATTTATCTAAATTAAAACATTATATAATTTTGGATAATTAAACCCATAAAACAATATAAAATATCATTATTATGAATTCATTTTCATAAATTTTTTTAATAATAAATTATAAATCATCAACATTTTCTAGGGATTCAAAAAATTTTGTAATTAAATAACCAATGAATTTGATTAAACTATTATGGATAATTATGCCTTATAATCAAATATCAATGGGAAAACAATCCTCGTTAATATAATAGTTTAAGGCTATAAAATTATAACCAAAACATATTCCACATACTCTCTATGACAGAATAAAAAGGAAAAATGAATAAGATGAGATGTTAAAATTAACATAGACCTAAAAAAGAATGATCTATTGATGTTGAGGGGAAAAAAAACTAAATAATGACAAAAGGGTCCTCTAAACATGATTAAATTTTATTATAGTTCAAATATTGTTGGGAAAAGATGAAAAATTTAATGAAAATGATCAATTTAAAACAACATGAAATATAAATTCCGAATACATGATAGGGGTATTCATGTCAAAAATATTACCTGATCTGTATTTTATGTTTTGAAATCCGAAAAAGGATAATATGTGAAAAAATTTAAAACTATAATACTATATGTTGTGACTAACATGTTATTTCAACTTTTTGTCACATGAAAATTTTTGCATCACAACACAATCATCATCATTTTTACTCAAAAAGTCATATTCCCCAAATTAAATTATAACTCAATGAAGGGTACCATAAAACGAAAAGACAGTAATGGAAATATGTAAAAATACTAACATCCTATTTCCCCATTTTATAATTATTAGTGAAATTTTTTAATATCTTTACATTATATTAACTGGAAACTCCTTGGAACTCATAATGACATTACATCCCTTTCTACGATCAATTCGAACACAAATAATAATGAAAAATAATTATACCAATAAAAATTATGCATTATATTAACTAAAGTGATCTCAATCTATTAAGTTATATTTTTAGAATCACTAATGTGACCCCATGTATTTGGGGATGCTAAAAAGTGGTCATCATGGTCTTGAATTCCATAGTAAGGTGGCCATAGGGTTATTTTCCCAATGATTATTTGAAATTATCATTAAATAATAATGTGGTAGTCTAGGCTCATCACACATTTTTTGGGACTCTTATATACACATCGGATCAATTGTGGACCTTTTAGCATAGCACCATCATTTGGTCATTAAAATGAATCAACATAAAAATATATATATATCATAGGATCTAATTATTTTTTTAATAACTAGTTATTGATTCACAATTTTTATGGTACTATGTTTCAAATCAACCCATGTGGGAACTATGATGTTTATCTCACTCATAGAAGGAATCCATTTAAATGGTATTGGGATCTTCCCTATGAAAGTGATTACTATATATTTTTATAAAATGAATCATTCAACAAATAGTGTTATTCCACTTAACATGGAACATCACGCTTTTAATAGATGTGTGAAATGTACTAATTCAGGAAATTTAATGTTGTATGATAAGGAAAACATGGTAAAATCTACCTTTATGTGGGTTGTGTGGGACTTACATATGATAAAACCTTTTGTGTATCCTTAGAAGAAACATGTCTTAAAGAGGTTATATTAGGTTACAATCAAATAGAATTGGGATCACCAGTTGATGGATGGTCTCACAAAGAATATTTCACAATGATTGTTATATAAAAATTCATAGAGAAAATAATGCTCTCCAAACATAAGGGAATTTTTTTGTGTTGTATAATATAATATAGTGGAGACTAAACATTCATGAAATATGGGAAAACAAATAAAGATGCATATTGTTTCATGAGGCATGGATATCCCTGAGGATAAATTTATTAAAAGGACAATACTGGATTTGCTCATTTTTTAAAAATCTTATATATACCGTTTGATAGGAATCAAACCAAACAATGTTTTCATAGAATTTTTTTATGTCTTGGGACATGACTATAGTTTTAAAATCATTTTAATGTGGAAAATAAATTATCATTGGGTTTTAAAAAATACAACTCAGATATTGACCACATAGATTAGAATCCTATTTCATGGGTGTATGTATTATAAATAATGATACAATAGTGCGTTAAATTTGAATTATTATCAGGGAATATTGATAATAAAAAATTATGGCTTACAAATTATAGGTGACCCATTGCGGTCATGTATCATTGGGTTGTGAAGAAATATATCACTGGAATTGTTTTTGTAACATCTCTTTAATAAAATCCCATTCGATGAAAAACTATTTAAGAGTGAATAATTATACATATAAAATAATAAAATAACCATTTTTGGATTATATTAATGACATATAATTTAAAAATTATGTTTAAAATTCATCATATATGATTTCTAGAATTGATATGAGAAAGAATTCAATTTTATGAATAAAATGAGTATTTTTCAAACAAGGAATTATTACTTCCATTTGATTGGGAAACCATTTTAAATATAGTTCGTAAGGAATTTAAAACATACTATTGAAATAATTAACAAATTGTTTTGATTATGGATATAAAATTTTACATCTGATAATTTTTTTGTTTTATCTAATGATATATATTTTTATTAAATATAAAAAAATACAGCATTTTAATTCAAAACTGCTCTTTCATCTAATAAATATATATAGAAATACCATCCTATTAAAATGTATTGAATTATATTTAGATATTTTATTACCATTTAATCCAATTTTTTTCATTGGAATAAATTTCAAATATATATTTTATATAAAAACCATTCATCTTTTTGAATATTTCCCATTAATAACCATAATTTTAGTTTTTTCTCAGAAATTAATTTTAATTCTAATTTTTTTCATTCTGTGAATTTAATTAGGTAAATTTTATTCCATATTTCTAATAATATGGTCCAAATTTGGATTTAGTTTCAATATCATTATTATGTATACAAAACTGACCATCGTAAAAAAAATTATTTACCATAGTAAAAATAAAAATATTACAGGGGTTATGGTTAATAATTAAAAGCATACGATACATAAAAAGTACAAAATTTCAAGGGTTTTTGAGGTGTGGCTTGACCGTAACCTGACTAAAAAACATAAAATACAATAAAAATTCATGGAATATAATTACATCCCTATATGGTGAGAATTAAATATACAATAATAAATATATTAATCACTTGAGTCCACCTCTTATCAAATATAAATAATGACCCTCAACTCCATTTTCCGACCCAAAAATACTTATAGCTCCTAAAATATATAATAAATCCTCTACTACTTTCTCTAAATATGTGAATGTGTTTTTGGTATCAATAAAATTCAAAATCCAAGGTTCCCAAGGGTTTTTCCAAGATGAGATATTCAAGAGGTAATTTTCATAATGTACCAATCTTAATTTCATTTATTTTTCTATTTAAAATAACCTACTTCATCAATAAATTAATTATTAATATATATTAATTTATATACTATAGTTTTATATTTTTAATTTAATATTTCATTTCCATTTTATTTCTTATCCCCTCTTATTGATATAAATGATATTTGTCTGCATGTTATGTCAGTAAATCGCTTCAATGAATAATGTTTTGGTTATTTCATCATTACCACATTGATGAATGGTATTAAAAATATATTTATGGTAAATAATATATTAATATTTATAATATACTCTATTTAATATTTCAGAAATGTTATATTAAATAGATTATCATGGTTTTCATAACGTGGTTATCTGATAACTTCGTTTGGGGACATTTGGACTACGACCTCCTCAAATGATGTGATTCGTTCAAACATCACCTGAATGTTATTAAGGATAAATTTAATTATAAAATATAATATTAATTTAAAATTAATTATTATATAATTATATTATATATTTATATATATTTAGATAATTTCATTTATTTTCGTTCTTTCAATACGATAAGAAGAACAAAAATAGTTTTCCTGCATACGTACAACCTACCATCTCCATGAACGATGTTTTTAGATTTTAATCAAGGATATTATAGTATTATTATATAAATAATATAAAATATATTTATATCATGTTTTATATTCTGGATATGATAAACTAGTGACCACTTTGACTTTTGACATCAGACAAAATTTATTTTTGAATCAAGTATTGAATATTGACAAAACACCTGACTTGAACACAAATAATTTAATAATTATTATAAAATTGTAATTAGATATATACAAAGATTAACCATGAAAAAAATAAACTCAAGGTAAGGGAATATCTAAACAGAATTTCCATTCGTTTGGTAAAATTTATACTTAATGATTATATCATTAAACGCATTTGTGTGAAATGTATTTTCAAACTATTTTATTTTGATTCAACTTTTTTATATGGTTTTATATTGAAAACACCTAATCAAAGTATTTTTTTAGAAATATTATCTTTGTAAGGGATTTTGTCTCAATTAACATTCCATTGAGACTTAATTGTTTTTATTCACTAATTCTCTTATATGAGGTGTATATACTGCTCTATCATATTATGTCATAAATATATATATTCTCAATGTATTTTATAATTTTTTAATGTTATTATGAAATTAATTTTATTTAAGTGTTTCTCAAGTGATAATGGACTTTTTAACATAAAAATCCTTTTAAATTCCTCAAAGATTTATTCTTAAAAATATTTTACATTAATGTATATTTTTTCAGAATGGTTTTACGAATTTATTTATATGGGAATATATTTCATTAATATTTAAATTCAATATTTTAATTTTAATGTTTCAAATTGTTGTGGGACGCTTTGATTCAAAAATATCATTATTAAATGTTTTATTTAGTTTTTTCAAATGGATTGATATTTTTCTATCTTATTATTATTTCTTGTGATTGATTGGGTAAATGATGATTATTTTAATATTTTACCTTATATGGTTTTGAAATGGTATTGGATATCTTATGTGTGGTTATCTTATAAACCTAATATAGGTGGTTATGTGATAAAAAAATTCAGGAGGTTCCATAAGAAACCCAATATGGGAGGTTCAATGATAAACCAAGGGCGAGTGGGTATATTATAACATCCAATAAATTGTGAATGCCAGTCATTTGTTTGGTTATTCCATTGGTAAGATTATTATGTGTGTATGTAGAACATATGGTTATTCCAATTACATATAATTATGTTCCAAGTTACCATTATTTGTTATTAGATACATTTTACAGGTTTTATAATAATATTTTGATAAAAAATGGTTATGAAATGAAATTTTATCTTTTAAAGAGTATTTAATACATCCTAAATGTAAACACTATTACATTATGGTATGTATTCAAGGTTTTCATATCATTCCAAGTCTAATAGTTTTCATTCTTTTTGTATCACCAACTGAGATTTTTATGGTCATCTAATATATTATATTATTTTTAATAGGTTTTGTGATTTTTAAGGATAATGAAGATTTAATGATGTAATAATTGAGTATTTTCCTGGAAAATAAATATGGATTTATTTTAAAATGGGTATCTTTGGTAAAAAAATGGATAATGTTTGAAAGTGTCCATTTTTCTCAATTAATGTTTTTGTTATGTAATAGTTATGGCCCAATTAATTTTAAACTCTAAACCTTAAAAGTTCATTATTAAAGTAATTATATTTATTAAAAATACATAATATTATGTAATGATTAGTGAAGGGCCCTTAGAGTTTGTAGCAATGTAAGGTTTATGAAACTTTATTGGTTAGGGAGATATTTAAGCATATGTTATAAGTTGTATATAACCGCATTGGTCATCATATTATAATGATTCAATGTTATTTTAGATAAACTGGATGTGTTTTATATAACATGAATAAGTCTATGTTAGTCATTATCCTTCTAATATAATATTATATGATGATTTTATATATATTTTTACACTAATGTTTTCGTTTTTAGTAAATGGATGGTTCTAGAATGAACGAAAGTAACAATGGATGTGAAGGAAAATATTTTCATTCTCTAAATAATTAGCAGAATGAAATGGTTGATACTATATGAACACAAATTTTTATTCTAATATAACTAACATGAGTAATGATTAACCACTTGAATCAAGGTGATTTTTCTGATGCATCATATATGATAGAAATAAATATATGTGGTAAATTCAGCTAATAATGATCATAAAGGTAAGTATATTCATCAAAATATTTTTTAAGGATATGGAAACAATCATCTTGAAAAATATTTTAAAGGGAATAGAAGGTTTTATAGATTTGGCAATGAAGGAAATAAATAAATAACCTTCAAATGAAAAAATCATGCATTCATTTGACTCTAGGAAAGGGAAAAATGTTCTTTTCAAATATATCAATTGGTTGTTTTACATGTGATGAGTGCGGTCATTATAAAATTCAATGTCCAGCATAGAAGGTGTAGGAATTGCATCAGGAGTATAAAAATATATGTTAAACAATATCAAATTCTATTGTAATTGAAGGTGAGAAAACTGAAAATGAAATATAAAAGGTATAAATTATTTCTTAAATAATTATTTGACATTATTGAATCATAGAATATGATTTATTTTTTGTTTTTAGAAAAAAAAAATTATTGCAATATGTAATATCATGGTTAAAGGATCACGAAGTATGTAGAATGATTAAAAAGTCGAAATATGAAGGAACCAAGAGTTTTGGTAGATTGTAGGATTGTGAAATGATTAAATATGTTAATTCTCTTTTGATGAGGGGATTATATTGGAATACATTTTCTATTTTTTGTAACCCTGAAGATTGTTATGTGAAAATGTGATTCGAGTAAGAATTATCTATTAATATATGGACATAGTTATAATGTAATGAATAAAATCTTGTGTTTATATGATATTTTTTTGAGGTAATTATGTGATATTAAATTTTGGTATGAAAAATTAAATCCATGAGATTGAATTTGATGTTAAAATATGTCATGGTTATTATTTATGTTATTATCCCATTTTAGGAATCTTATATGAATTATATCGTATTAGAAAAGGTCTACCCGTAGGATTTGTGAAAACCCATCGCATCCAGAAAGGTTGTGGGAATCAAACCCACAATCATTAGGAAATAGGGGTGGATCAACAACCATTAAACTACATGATGTACCTTGTTATAATAACTTATCTTTTTAGTTAAATGAGTCAATGGAATATGAATAATATGAATTTTGAAACATCTGTTTTATCAAATGGATTTATATGGAAATGTAAAATGATTTGGGAATTATGTGATAAATATTATTTTGAAAGATGTTGACTATTTTGGGAATAATATTTTATTAGGTTAAATAGACTACTATGGGATTTAAATTTAGGAGAAATAGTTTATTCTTTCTAGGTAATTGTTCTATCTTATCTTTTTAATTTTTTTGGTAATAGGTTGTTATTATTTTTTGGATTCTATGATTCTATAGTACTATATTCATGGTATTTATGTGTCAAAAAATTAAATTTGAATACTCATCATTTAGTTACAAGGATGAGTTTTTTATAGAATTCTATAATTGGATGAAAATATACTTTTTAATTAAGTAAATTTCGTTATTTTTTTATTATTTGTAGTAAATAATTCCACAAGACAATGAAAATAATCATATAACATGAACGTTATCTATCTAATATTCCTTCTATGAAATTAATGAACATTTAAACAATCAATAATTTATAGTTTTTTATTCTTAAAATTCACCTGAACATGTTATCATTCACTCTCCATTAGAACTGGATTGTTATTTTTTCATCCATATCCATATTTTTTTACATGGAATCCTTGTAAGTGTTATCACATTTCACTATCAGAATATCATTTCTTTCTTTTAATGTGGATGTTTTATTAAACCTTTCTCTGATGTGGTATTTCAGTAATGATATTTTAAAAATTGATACATTAGTTAGCAAACCTGAATTCAAATTGCGATAACAAAATTTCCAAAAGGGTGGGAGAATGTAACATCCAGAATTTTTAAAAGGAAACACTATGTCTAATGGCATAAATGGTACATCACTTTGAGCTCAATCAAACAACTAAATATTAATATAATTGTAGTCATCGCATATCCATTAGAATGATAAGAAAAGATGGCATTATTAATATTATGAAAATAGTGTTTACACATTTTTATATAACTATACATTGTTTATAAAATTAATTTGAAATAAAAATAAAAAAAATTGAATATAATGGATGTGTCTTTTTTAAATGCTATTTAACTGCGAATAATCTTATTTAAAAAATTATAAATCACCATTTTTGTATTATTATAGTGATATATAAATTAAATATTATGTTTAAAATTCATATTATATGTTTTTTAGACATGATATAAGAAAAAATAAAATTATTTCAATAAAGGAGTATTTTTCAAAAATAAATAATTTTTACAATCTTTTGAGGGATAAAGCATTTTATATCTTTTTTTTGAAACATTAATAAGTTATTTTTGACAAAAATTAAAAATTCATTTGGAATATAGTAAATAAATTGAACTTTATTTAAATATTTGGTATTTTTCTAATGATATTCCTTTTCCAAGAATATTTAATAATGAAGCATTGTAATTCAAAACTTCTTTTTTTGTCTAATTTATTTATATAATTATATTATCCATTTAATAGTTTTAAAATTATATTTACATTATGTTAGTACAATTAAATAATTTTTTTTAATTTAAATCTATTCAATTTGAAATTACCATTAAATACATTCCTATTCTTCGAACATTTCAATTTAGAAGCCAAGATTTTAGTTTGGCCTCCAGAATAAATTTATTATATAATTTTCCCAATTATTAGAATTAAATTAGGAAAATATTATTCAATACTTTGAATAAAATGATCCAAATTAGTTTTTAATGCTATTTTAATTTTTAATTATAAAAAATTAACACTATAAAAAACTATTTACCAATGTAAAAAAAAATTTGACCAGGGAAAATGTTAAAAGTTAAAATATTAACATTCCTGGAAAATAAAACATTTAAAGGGTGGTTGAGGTGTGTCTGGACTCTAATTATTATACCTTATTTATTTCATTCCAAAATCATGTAATTTATTTCAATGTATATATGGTTATATTTTATTATAAAATGATAAATAAATTAATCACAAGAACCTACCTCTCCAAAAGTATAAATAGCAACCCACACCTACCCATTTCAACCCACAAATCCATATAGCTTCATAAATAACTACCCAAACCACTACTCCACTCTCTCCACACGTATATGTTTTTCTAGTCTCAACAAAATACCTAATACAATGTCCTCAAGGGTCTTTCAAGGAGGGGATATTCAAGAGAGAATTTTCTCAAAGTAAAACACTTATTTTCTTTTCGTTTTCTACTTTCTCATCAAATCCTTCATCCATCAATGCATTATAACTCCAGAATAATGTATAAACTATATTTTTTGTTTCTAATGTAATATATAATATCAATTTCATTTCTTATATCCACTTATTCAATGAAGGTAAATTGATGTCCACGTTATACTGGTAAATCAACTCCTTGAATAATGTTTTGGTTCTTTTTCCATTATCGCCTTCATAGATGGTCTTAAAATAATTATTATTGTCAAATAATATTTTATTATTTATATTATATCCTCTTTAATATTCTTTAAATATTATAGCAATCATAACTTCGTACTTTTCACAATGTGGTTATATGATTACTTAATTTGGGGACGTATGGACTACCACCTCCTCAAATGATGTGATTATTTCACACATCACCTGGAATTTATTAATTATTGTTTAAAAAATATGATATAAATGATATATTAATGATAATATTATGATATTATATATTTATATATATATTAATAAATTCCATTTATAACACCCTAATATTTTTGGTATGAACAATTTCAATTAAATAGATTACTTATTATGCATGCAACACTCAGTCGTTTTCAATCCACAATTTGTTATAAGAGAAAGTTGTAACCTAGATATTAAACATAATTTGTCCACTTATGTTATTTGAATTTTGAAAATTTTACATACATAGTTGCGTTCAGTGAGATATTTATAGTCCAATAGGATCAACATAATTTTTGTGAATAGTAAATTGCCTTTATGAATATTAACGTTACACTTATGGATAGTAATATACCATTATAAATAGTAACATGCCATTATGAATAGTAATATACACTTATGAATAGTAACATGTCTATTATAAAAATTAATGTACCCTTATGAATATTAAATTGACCCTTATGAATAGTAACTTTCGCATGTAAGTATAAATAGAATTTAGGAACCTTATAAATGAAAGTGATTATTTTAACAATTAATAATTAAGTGTTAGAATTTTTATGAGATATAAATGATGTATTATAATTTAATAATTAAAATATAAATTAATAAGATAATTCATTTTCATAAAATGTAATCAGGAATCAATATATAGTTGTCCAATGATTTTGGGATCTTTTTATGAGACTGTAGATAATTTCTAGAAGTGTCATAAAATTATTTATAATATTAAAATTAGTATTCATAAAGAAAATAATGAATTTAATTAAAAATTAAATTCTTCATATTAACAATACTATTTTAATAAAATAGTATTCATTTTTTCATTCTACACATTGATGAATTATTAGGATGATTTTTTTATTTTCTAAAATAGTTGAATTTTTATTGAATTGTAAAATAAATATAGTAAGTAAAAAAATAAGAGACTATTTTTGTGACAACATCAAGAGATATTAATGATGTAAAATTTATTAACCATATAAAATAAATAAATAATGATTTTATAAGAGTAATACTGTATTGAAATAATTAAGAACATGTATGTTATAATTTTTTTCACGATAGGTACTAAAAATAATGTCAATGTTGAAGCAGCCCCTACGTAGTGCTGACAAAGTACCAATTGGTAAATTATATAATAATTGAGTGACAAGAATTATTTTCATGACATATTTATTAATTATTTTGTTTTATTTATTTCTTATATTGTTAAATTATAATTATAGTGTTATATAAAAGGGGTATTATCCAAATGCTTGTGTAATGCTTGCGTAGGGAAAGAAAAGACAAAATAACAAATTTTAGAAGATGTCTTGTTATGTATAAGGTTTAATATTCACAATGATTGAATTTTTAATATTATTTTGAACCTAGTTTATTTAAATTTTGGATCGTAAATTATTTTCAATTTTTATATATAAATTTGTTAACGTTAATGCTTATGCAATGCCGATGTAACGCTTGTGTAAGAAACATAAATATAAATAAAATGTTATTAATTAAAATTATATGAATAATTAAATGACCCATATTTTAGATATATCCTTTTATATGATAATTACTTTATTCTTATTATATTTGAATCAAATTTGGGACATTTCAGACCCACAATGTAACTTTAAAGACTTTATAATATTTTATTTCAAATGAGAATCAAGTGGCCCGATTATAGTTTTAAATTTTAATAATATAGTCATATGATATTTTCAAGAGGTTTTATTTAAACACAAACAGTATTTAGTAATATAATAATATTTTACTTTTAATTTTTATATATCATATAATTAACACAGTGGCTTTCCCAAAGAAGATGTTGTATTAATTTAATTTACTAGTAAATCAAACTAATGACATGAAAAATAATAAAGTAAATATAATTTGATGATTTTATTCTAATTTAAGGATTCCCTGTAATGATATGACATTTAAATGATATAATATAAAATTTTAGTGGATTTTTTAAACTTTATATTTATGTTTTTAATGTCATAGATATGAATGGATTTTATCTTGAAAAAACTATTTTTCCTGAATAAAATAAATTATGAAATTATATTAAATCCCAAAATTATTGAAAAAGTCCAAAAATGATAATATTCCTTATAAAATGTATCCTCCCTTTAGTTAAGTCCATTTTTATTTCATAAAACATATAATAGATTTATTATATTTTAATAATTTTTGTGATTCCAATGTTTCCCCTCACCTCACTTATAAATTGGGGTTCCTTCCTTCACAAAATCCTTAACCATAAGTTATATTGTTTGGAAAACACTACCAAATTCCATCCTACACATACCTTGAAACATTCTTATGCTTCTGGTCTCATAATGTGACAACTTCAAATATTATTAAGGAGTATTCAAAAGAAAAATATTCAAGAGGATGATTTCATATTCTTCTATTTTGAATTCTTCCTCACTTATACCTTATCCCTCCCAATTATCAAAGTATACATGAAAACATCAATATAATATAGATATTATAATTTTTTTATTAATGGTAAATTATTCAAAAAATCTCTTATTTTATTATTCTATTCAGAAATTATGACATCGTTGTTTGTGTTGTGTCAAATCACTATATTTGTGTTCGATGTGTTGTCATTTCACATTTCCACAATTACAGAATGTTCTAATTCACAAGTATTTTTTTTATAATGACCTAAATATATATATTTTATCATTTATAATTTATAATTTCATTTTGAAAAGGATTAACATAATAAATCTACCTTGGAAACCATGAAAAGAACACACCCAAAACAATGGAAATAACAAAATATTGTTAATAAATTTGTTGAAAATATTATATCATGATTATGTAAGAAATTATAAACATTATTTTAGTTATTTAATAAATAAATAACATTATTCAAGACATTATATATGTGGTTTGAACAAATTTTAACGACGTCAAACCCGGGGTTAGGGATATATGATCTAAATTTCAATTCATAGAGTAAAACATCTACGTCATTGGTTATCTTTTTATGAGAATATGTGTAAATGAAAAAAGATTGTTCTGTAATGCATATCTACTGATATCATGTGGATTTATATTTTTGACACATAATTATTCCATTTATTTATCATCACTCTAATGATAAAATCCTAGTAAGGGGTTTCCCATATCATTTTTAATTCTGTGATATTTTCATTATTCAGCACTTATTTCTTGTATTTCAAGTATGTGTACTGTCACTTGATATATAATATCATGATTCTCATTATATTCATGGTATTATTTGATTCATTTTTGGATTTTTTTCATAAAAGTCGATTTATTTCAACGAGGTAAGGGACTTTGTCTCAATTTCCATTTCAATGACAATTACATGGTATTAACCAACTCATCATTATTATGTGGTGTATCAACTACCCATTTAAGATAATTTTTCGTTTTAAAGTATAATTCATGTAAATATCCATTTTCTTGTATCATGGATATGATTATTTCCTTAAGCTGTATAGCATTTCACAAAAAAAAATACTATATTATATGAGAAATTTTGAGGAATATGTATCTTCTATTCAATACAGATATAAAAAAGTAATACTTTTATTTTCTAAATATATCTATAAAGACGTATATTGGATGGTCGTGATGGGTGAGGCCTGTTATAGCACCTTGATTCATCAATAGGTCTTATGAGAAAAAGCAATTCATGACAAACCCTTTGAGTTTGTTTCCAAAAATCAGATGGGGTTCTACACACAAACATAAACTATATCAATGGTATAATGGTTCATGTCCCCGATAAATTAAGCCCAAATAAAAAGCATTCTATTTATTCATTATTTATTTATTTATTTTAGTGAGGTTTTAACTATGATAAAAATCTATGGTTATATTTTCATTCACTATTTATTGATGGCATGTGTTTTTCAAATAATCACCATAAAATATTGATTATAACTAATTTATTATGATTTCATTTTCATTGATTCATGCTTCCAATATATTTAACACATACTGAGAATTTTATCTCACCCTTTTCATTTTTTTCTTTCCCCAGGTTATGAGGAAGAGATCATTTATTTAGTTTTTAGTGGTGTAGTTTATTAGCTTTTGTTTTGTATAATATATTTTTAATATTCCAAATTTAAAATGGGTTCTATGTATTTATCTATTGTCTTCAATAATAATAAACTGATTGGTTCTTAGGGAATTTATTCCTTGTCATCATGCCAATATAATAATATAACACACCGTCTTCAAGCTTCTAGGGTCGAGACGTTAGAGTTGGTCTCAGAATAAGATTAATAAAACCATTGTTAACTAGATTTAGAAATCATATTTTAGTGGGAAAAACCCATTGTTAGAATTTTAGGGCATTAATATAAGTACCACCTACATTTATATTGAGGGAATTATACATGAAAATTTTTGGGGACAAAATGTCTAAAGGTGGGAAGAATATAACACCATTATATTTTATGGTATGAATAATTTCAATTTATTAGATAACATATGTTTCATGCAGCATCGATTCATTGTGAAATAACACTTTGTTATAGTATATAGTTACAACCTAGATGTTAAAAAAAATTCCACTTCAGTGATTAGAATTTTTAAAATCCGACATAAACAGTTTTGTTTAGTAAGATATTTAGATTCTAATAGGACCAACATAACTTTTAGGGAATAGTAACTTCTCTTTATGAATACTAATTTTACCCTTATTAATAGTGATGTACACTTAAAATAGAAACTTTAACCTTATGTATAGTAATGTAGACATATGAATATTTTCTTTCCCCTTATGAATAGAAACTTTGCCCTTAGTAATAGTAATGTAGCCTTAGGAATAGTAACCTCACCAATGTATGTAAAAATACATTTTAGGCACCATATAAATGAGAGTGAATATTTTTACAATTATTAATTATGAATTTTTAGTTTCTTGAGCAGTAAATACGAATTAGAATTTACTAATTAATAGAAAAATTTAAACGAAAATTCAATTTCACAAAATGTATTTATGAATTAATATTTTTTTCATTTTATTTTGGGATAATTTTATGAGCCCCTAGTTATTTTTATGAAATGCCATAAAATTATTTTTAATATTAAAATTGTGATTCTTGAAGTAAAAGATTATTTTAATTATAAATTAAACTCCTCATGTTTATAAATTTTTTTCATAAAATATTGTTCTTTCTTGAAATAAACACATTAATAAATGATTCGGATGATTTTTTGGGATTTTCATAAAATAGTTCAATTATTAGTGAATAGGAAAAGAATATTGTTATTCAGAAAATACAGTATTTTTGTGACAAAATCAAGAGATATTGATTATATAAAATTCGATAAACTTGTGGAATAAATAATTAATTTTCTTATAAGAGTAATATTTTATGGGAAAAATTCATAACATGTATTTTATAATTAGTGTCATGATTGGTATAAAAATTAATGTTAATCCTGATGCAGTCCCAACGTAGAGTTGAGAATGTAAAAATTGGTAACTTATATAATAATTGAGTGATAAAAATTATTTTTGTGTCTTAATTATTAATTATTATTTATTATTTATACATTTTTTTTAATAATTTCTAATATCAGTGTTATATAATAATACTATTACCCAAATTCCTCTACGAGGCTTGTTTGGGGCATGAAAAGAAAAAATAATAAAATATTAGAAGATGTATTGTTTTATATAAGGGTGAATATACATAATGAGTGAATTTAGAATTTTATTTTAAACATATTTAATTTATTTTTATGATATAATTTTTTTTTTTAATTTTTATATAATAAATAAATAACATTAATGTTTATCCAAAACAGATGCAGAACTAGTGAAAGAATTAAAAAAATGAATAAAAATTTATTAATTTATATTATAAGAATGATTAAATAACTAATAATTTCAATAAAATTTTTAATTAGTGAGAGAACAGTCTCTTATCATGTTTGGATTCAAATTTGGGACATTTTGGTCCCACAAGTGTATCATTAATTCCTTTAAAGTATTTTATTATAAAAATAAATCAAGTTGTCACATTATAGTTTTTAGTTTTAATAATATTTTCATATGATATATTTAAGAGTTTTTATTCAAATAAGATTATTCTTTAGAAGGATAATAATATTATATTTATCATCAAATTCTATTTTTTATTTTTAGTGAAAATATAATTACCCTAATTAATTTCACAAAGATGGTGCAATATTAATTTAAATAATGAATAAATCAAATTTATGATATAAAAAATAATAAAATAAAAATAATATGATATTTTTAAGATAATTATAGGATTCCCTAAATGTATATGAAATTTATATGATATATTATAATATTTTATTCTATTTTTAAACTTGTTTTATGTGTTTAAAGACATCGTTATGAATATATTTTATCATGGTAATTTTTTTCCAAAAGAAAATATTTTTATATGATTATATTAAAATACAATTTTTTTTAAAAAGTACACAAATAATAATATTTGTTCTAAAATGTAATCCCATATAGTTGTAGGGAATTATTTCTATCATAAACCCTATAATAGATTTATTATATTTTAATAATTTTTGGGATTCTAAAGTTACTTCTCACCTCACCTGTAAATGGTGGATCCATCCTTCACAAATTTTATAACATTAATAATTATTTTTCAATAATCTAATGACAAATTACATCATACTCATCCATTAAAAAATTCTTATGCATCTGGCCTCACAAAAATACAACTTCCAAGAGCCTTAAGGTGGTTTCAAAAGAGAAATATTAAGGAGGAATGATTTTTTTCTTCTCATTTAAATTAATTTTCATTTTTACATTAACACTTCCTATTATCCAATTAATCAGGAAAGCTCCAATATCATATAGATACTAGATTTTTTTTGTTTATGGTAAATTGATTTGAAAATATGTTATTGTATTCCTCTATTCATAAATAATAAAACTATCATTTGTGCTGTGTTAAATAATAGCCTTTGAGGATGACGAGTTTTCATTTAACTTTTCTAGAATTATTGGATGATCTAATTCACACTTAACTATTTAAATAAACTATATATATTCATTTTATATATTCAGGTTTATTATTTCATTTCTATAAGGATGAACTTAATAAATTGGCGTTGGAAACCATGTAAAAAACGCAAAATAAACTATGGAAATAAAATTATATTATTAATAAATATGTGGAAAATATTATATGAAGATTATATAAAGTATTATAAAAATTATATTTGGTTTTTAACAAATAAAAAACACTATTAAAACCATTATATACTAGTTTTTATCAAATTTTATGGGTGTCGAACCCCGTGAAATGGATATCTTAACCAAATTTCAATTGTTGAGTTAAACTTCCATGTCTATGGTTATTTTTTTTCATGAATATGTGTGAATGACCTATGATTGTTTTATAATGTATATGTACTTATATTTTGTGGATTTATTTTATCACACATAATTATTTCATATATTTATCTTCACATTAATGACATGATCATCGTATGAGGTTTCTAATCTTACTTTTAATTCTGTGATATTTCCATTGTTCACGACTTTTTTAGGTATGTGGTGCATGGGTACTACCATTTGATATATAATAACATGATTGTATTTATATTCATTGTATTATCTTATTTATTTGATGATTATTAATTTTATTACACATTACTCTTTTGATTACAACGTGGTAAGGGACTTTGTCCCAATTTCAATTTTATTGAGATTTACGTGGTATTGTGAACCTAATTTTTATTATGTGGTGTATCCACTAACTATTTGGGATAATTTAACATTTGATATTATATTTCTGGTAAATATCCATTTTATGTTTCCTTGATATGATTATTTCATTATTCCATATAACATTTCACATACATTGTTTTTTAAGGCTATATTAAATGGGGAAATTTTGACTAATTTGTCTCTTCTATTCAAAATAGATATCAATAATGAATATTGTTCCTGTATAAAATCTATTTAGAAATAATTAATTTTACTTTTAGTAATTGGAGGGGCCCACTATAGCCACTCGATGCATCTTCAGGTCTCATGTGAAAAATATGTTGGCGAAAAACCCTTCAAGTTTGTTTTTACAAATCAAATTTTTTTCTACCCAAAGACATAAACTATAATAACCCAGTGAATTTCAGTAGAATTTTCTTTCATATAAATAAGTCATAAAATCACATGAAAAAAATAATTAACTAATAAGTTCAATGTGACCTTTAAACATTTTTTTGTCACTTTGGTGTTTGGATTTTCAATAATCTGACATGCCTGGTTGGGATCAGTAAGTTATTTGGAGTACAATAAGAAAATTTTTAATTTTTGGTCAATATTAACCAACCCTTATAAATATTAACATAACCTTATGAATAGTTTTATAACTTAATAAATTGTAACCTTATCTATGATATAATAAAAATAATATTCAAGTAAAAGTTTGATGTACATATATTTTAGAATAAGTAAATTAATGTTTTAAAACATTGTTTTAGTAATAAATTATTATTTAAAATATATAATTAATTAATCAAATTAAGACATTTTTAGATATTGACTTCATTTTTGGATTCCACATGTCGAAAAATGGTTAGGGTGAATTTTTTGTATTTTTTAGAAATAAATAAATATTTAGGAGTTGTAAAATTCGATAATTCCCAATAAATGATAAAACCGGAATTTCTCCATGATGATTGAGCCATGGATGTTTTAAATGACCATTATTTCAAACTCACATGCATTTATTAATATTCTTGGTCATATAAGAATCACTATTTATGATCTTGAGGGATATTAATTAACTAATGAATATAAAATTATGAAAACCCTCTTCACCTCCACAATAAACCCCCCTCACTCCCTCTTATCATCACTACTCTCAAGCATTGTGCATTGCCAATATTCATCCCAAATATCTCCCCAACATCCTCCACCATATCCAAATTCCCCTATTATCTTCAATACACCCAAGCCTCTCCTCATAAGATGTTCTAAAAGAATGTACACTCAAGAGGTAAATTCCTTTTCAAATTCATTCATTTCTTTTAAGTTCATTTATATTTGATTCTTTCATCTCCTTCCTTCACCCAAGTGGTATGATAAATATAGTAACATAAATGTACTTGAATGATATTATTCTAATGGGATAATTCAGTATCTTCTCTTCTATCCCCATCTTATATTTGAATGAAATTAAAACGATATTTAAGATGTGTACATTTAACACATTCAAGGACAACAGTTTATCAATTTCTATTATCAAAATTAATTCTGGTAATAAAACCATTTTTCTATTATTGAACAGATTATAATATATTTAATATATCCATGTTATGGTTCGGTAATCCTTTTATACTAATGGAGATATGTTTAAAATAAAAACACGTTAATTGTAATCAAACCCACCGATTTACTAAAACGGTTATCACTATGTATTTATATAATATTTTGACTTCACTATATGTTAATATATTAAATTTGTAACAATTTAATCTCCTATATATTCAATAATAACATATAGCTCCAATTATATACAATCATATTCATCATATGTGTTTATCCAAACATGAAATAATCATTAAAAAAAGGAAGTAAGTGGACCTAAAACAAGGAAATTTATCCTGATAACCAATCAAAAAGTCCATGAATGAACTAAAAACGGTTACACTAAATCAATTAATTATACAAGAGCATCTATAATTATTAATTAATATACCTGAATTGCCTGAAGGTCATCTCTTTTATTGATTTCCTGATAAACCTCCTTTAAAGGGATGAGGGGAAACCCATACAGGGCCAATAGGCTTAGAGATTGCATTTCCAGTATGTTTACAGACTTTTCATGACTCGTATGTCTAAAAGAAAATCATATAGACAACAACTACATGAAAAGAACTCTACCCAGCATCTGCATCATGATCAGCTCTCTACCTTTGCATGGTCATTCGGCTAGCTGTCATGTGCAGTGATGCACATGCCCGACACCGATGGAAATGTCATACCCTATCATTAATTGAAATTTGTTTATCCCTAATCTATTGAAATCTCCATGAACTTGAATCCTCCTCTGGAGATGGTTTCCTGTAGAATCTATCCAGGCATCTACATATCAGGGGGCCGAAACGCCTTGAGGTGGCTTGAAGGCCTTAATGGTGGACCGAAATCCTTACTGACCCAAAGGCCTAGGTGGACCAAATGCCTTAATGACTTCAATCCCAAAAGAGTGGACAAAGTTGAATAGATTAGGAACTATAGTACCAAACAGTTCATGCTTCAATAACCTCTATTGTATCTTATATCGTACTAGCACAATATTGCTATGGTGTCTGCTATAATGTCTACTACAACACCTACTACATTGCTGCTCTTATACCCCGATTTATGCCTCATTCTGGTTTTGAGCATAGATATATTGGATGCATTTAAAGAGACATAACCATCTATACTAAGTCTCATGTGCTTTTAATAAACCAAATTTTGTATTCATGTCATTAATAACAATTGGTGAAAACCACAAAACTTAAAGTAAGGGATATTCTCCATTTCTCTATTAATCAGGATTTTCCTCTATGCTATGAATTTTTATGTATAATAAAAAATGATTTGGTATCTTTTTTCACATATCCTATACTTTCGTTTTATGTCTAAGTGATGAGAAACCCCTTTTCCCTCTCATCAATCCCTCTTAGGTACACCTAACACCGTGCCGAAAAACCGTAATGAATTCTACCTGAACCATGTTTTCTCTTTGGGATGACTTATGTTTCTTTATATCAAAAAGGATAAATCATATGTGATTATGTTCATATTATAATATCTATTTCGTTTTTAAAAAATAATATGTGAAGACCCTTTCATCACTCCTTTTCAGGGATATAAATGTTTTAAAAGATTCACTCATTATAACTTTCCGATAAGAAATCATTTTGTAAATGAACATCCCAATTTTTACCCAATTTAAAGCACACTATAACCTATGTTTTAATACACTATTGTCTATATAAAATATTTCTTTTTTTATTATGAAAAAATTATTAGTTAAATAATTGTTTTATATAAAATATTGTTAAATATTATATTTTAAAAGAAATATAGTATTTTCTTTAAAACCACAAAAAAATGTTTTAATGCTAATGTTTCTGAAATATATTTCACATATGTTATCACTTCTGTTTAAAATCACATACCATGTTATATTAATATTTTACCCAATGAATGTCCATGTATATTCTAATCCCTTTCTTTTATGGACCCTTTCATGATATACCCATTGGTTATGGTTTACGTCATGATTGTGGTACACAATTACATCTATAGGTACCCTTATTATTATGTATGGTTCATTGCGTATGATTAGTTATGTTGAATGAATATTAATAAAAATGTAGAGATGGGTGCACCCAGATAGAGCTCAAATGTATTTGGTAATTTTAAGACTCATGTGGTGTGCTGTGAAACATGATTGGCAGATAGCCTTTACCCGTTCTAAAATGTGAATGAAGATTGGTTGTTAGACTTGACCCATACTAAAATAGGAAACCGGATTGGCAATTAGATTTGAATAGTACTAAATAAATTTTTTACGATTATACCACATTTTTATTATTCCATTTTTAAATGATCCCATGCTTATATGATATCATTTTATAAGTTCCATTCTTTGGATATCATTATGTATGGCCTCCTACCTCATGTGCATATGATTTATTTTTATGTTCATTCATTTACAAGGTTTTATGGATCATTCCGTTATTCATAAGTTCCCCAGGGTATCCTATGCTGATGTAAGGGATCAAAATAAGTTAGGAGTTTTTTATTGATATTAAATATTAAATTGTTTTTAAGCCCCATGTTTTATGTTTTATGTACCTAGTCTTAAAAGACACTAGACATAACGATTCTTGTCATATTCTCTTATGTATAATTCTGATTAAAATAATGTAATGTTACATATAAATGGATGGTGATTCTATATATGGAATCATATGGATGTTTAGATATTTTCGGAGATTAGGAATATAACACCTTAGTGATAACCTAATGGATGAGACCATGTATAGGAAAACATAACAAAATTTTAGTGAGTATTGAGTATTTGTTTTATCAAGAAAATACATCCCTGTCTAGATACGATCAGGTAGAGGTGGTTCTATCACTAATTTATATATGGGTAAAACATGAAAACACCACTTTGATCAAAACTAGAATGGGACCTACTTTATGAAAATGGGTCGTGCTGTACTTTTGGTTAAAATAATCCCGAGGGACATGATTTGGTAGATTCATGAGAATAGTAAAGAAAATTATCAACGGACAAAAAAATCATGTACGAATATATGTTCAGAAATAGATTTAGTATAACCTAGAATTAAAACAAAGGAATCAAAATTTAGGATATACATATTCTTTATATGTTTATCCTTTTATGTTCAATGTTTACTTTTTATTCTTAATAGCTTTGTATTCAAGCCTTCAAATTATACGTTCTATTTCATAGTTAATGTTGGGAAATACAAGATCATGTTCCAAAAACCAATATGATAGGTAATGTGGTGATTTACCTAATGATATTCCTGATATGATGGGTGTGGGTTCTCAAAACATTATGAAAGTACTTGCTCATATTTCTCAAGTTATGAACAATAAAATGAACCATGCGAAATGACCACCTACTACAAGGAAATAGCAAGTTGTCGTAGAATTTTTCATCTTGAAAAGTCCTCGAATTTTCTTCATATTAACTCTATTGTAAAGATATTCTCCATCCTAAAGTGATTGGATGAAGATAATTTTGTACTGGTGGCCTATCATTTTGATGGGAAGCTAATTAGTGGTAGTAACTGATCAAGAATACGAAGTCCCAATAAGAAATAGATTCCATGGATTAGAAGTAATTCAAGAGGATGTTTTTCTACAAATATTTTCCTTGATATATCTACCCCAAGATTGATAGAGCTCATCATGTATTATTAATATTCAATACACTACCATACCCAAAAGGCAAATAAGGTTGCAGATGCTCAATGTAGAAAGGATCCCATAACATTATCATTGATGAGAATTGAAAAGGATCCAATCATCATAGATTTGAAAAGGATGGAAATTGGAATCATTAAGGGAGGAACATCATCAATACTTTCTTAAATTTTCTCTCAATCATAAATGTTGGAGAATATAATTGATTGTCAGAGAAAGGATGTGGAAATTCTGAAATGGGTGGAAGCTGTTCAAAATGTGAAATGATCTCAGTTCTTGATAAATGAGGATGGAGTTTTAATATTTGGGTCACGATTATGTGTACCATCCAATATTGAGATAAATAATGAGATTTTGAATGATGCACAAAGCTCATACTTAATTATTCACCCATGGAGAAAGAAGATGTATCAGGATCTCTGAGAAAACTTCTCATGGTACAATATGAAAAGGGATATTACTGAATATAATTCAATGTTCCTTGTATTTCTGTATGTGAAGTCTTAGAGAAAAAAGACAAAGGGGATGATAAATCCACTACCCATACCAACAAAGAAGTGGGAGAACATTATCATCGACTTTGTCACTAGACAACTAAGTCCATCTAATGAAAATAATGCTATATGGGTCATTGCAGATCATCTTACAAATACAACTCACTTTATCGCAATTTGATAGGAATTATCATTGGATAAACTTGTATAGATTTACGTAAAAGAATTGGTATGGAAGCAAATATTACCAATATCGAATGTATCCGATTGATATCTAAGATTTACCTCGAAGTTCTAGAAAAGTCTCCAACATACTCTAATCACTGAACTGAACTTAAGTATGGCCTATAATCCTCAAAATGATGGCCAATCTTAGTGAAATATTCAATCACTAAAGGATATGTAGAGAGAATTATCCATGAATAATAATGGAGGATGAGACCAACATAATCCACTAGTTGAATTCACCTACAACAATTGTTTCCTCTCGAGTATCTGAATGGCACCATTTGAAGCCCTTTATGGGAAAAGGTACAAAACACCAGTGTATTGGGATGAAGTCGGTTAGCATAAGCTGCAAGAACCTAAAATGGTGGAATAAATGTTGGTGAAGGTGAAAACCATTAAGGATCATATAAAGGTAGCCTATAGTTGACAGAAATGTTATGCAGACAAGCGTCGACATGACCTTGAATTCAAATTTATAGACATGATTTTTCTTAACATATCCATGTGGAAGAATCTCACATGTTTTGGAAATAAAGGGATGCTATATACAATGTACATCAGCCTCTTTGAGATCCTCGATCGAGTTGGATCTATGGCCTTTCGACTGGAACTTCCA
Source organism: Viscum album (assembly GCA_963277665.1). Lineage (NCBI taxonomy): Eukaryota > Viridiplantae > Streptophyta > Magnoliopsida > Santalales > Viscaceae > Viscum > Viscum album. Next base: position 493,792,289 of record OY728128.1, read on the forward strand.
CCTACCATGTTAAAAGAATATGATGTCATTCATGTATCCCTCCGAGTGAAGTACATACCAAACCCTTCACATGTACTCTCTTTAGAGGTTGTACAATTGGAGTATTCTCTTTCCTATGATGAAAATCCAGTGAAGATCTTGGATCGTAGAGACAATGTTCTACACAATAAGACTACACATCTGGTTATGGTACTATGGAGAATCCATAAGAATGAAGAGCAAACATGGGAACTTGAAGAAGAAATGAAAGAAAAGTACCCGCACCTCTTTACGTCCTATAATGTAAAATGAAATTTCATGGGAGAAATTACATAAGAGGGGAAGAATTTAATGACCCAATATTTTTCAATGGAAATTCATTTTTTTTAAATATGTCATAAAATCGCATAATAAAACAAATAATGAACTAATAAGTTTGTTGTGACCTTTAAAAATATGTTTCTCACTTAGGTGATTGAAATTTTAAAAATATGACAAACACGGTAGCGATTAGTATGTTATTTAGAGTCTGATAAGAAAAACATTAATTTTTTTGAATATTAATCTACCCTTATGAATTGAAACATACCCTGATGAATATATATATACACTAATAAAGATTAATATTACATATGACTACATAGAAAATATACAAGTAAAAGTATGATGTACCTTTATTTTAGAAAAATAAATGAATGATTAAAAAATTGTTTTTAAAAATAAATTATGAGGTTAAATAAATAATAAAATAATAATATTTATAAAATTATTTATTGAATACGGACTTCATATATGGATTTTACATGTTTAAAAATGGTTAAGGGGAATATTTGCGATTTTTTTGAAATACCTGAATTTTTTATGAATTGTAAAATTCAATAATTCAAAATTAATGCTAAAACCTAAATTCCTGCAGCATGAATGAGTCATGGATGATGTAAATGACCATTGGTTCGAACACCCATGAATTTATTACTATTATTAGTCTTGTAATAATCATTATTACCAGTCTTGTTGGAAATTAATTAACTAATGATTATAAACTTATGAAAACCCTACTCTCTTCCACTATGAAACCCCCCTCAACCCCTCTTCTCTTTACTATTATAAATCCCTATAAATTGCCAGTATTCTTCTCAAATATCTCCCCAAGATCCTTCCCCACATCCAATGGCCACTTGTCTCTTCAAAATATCAAAACCTCCATCCTTTATAGGTTCTAAAAGAAAGTAGACTCAAGAGGCAAATTCATCATACCAATTCTTTCATTTCTTTTATGTGATTTTTTTGTTTCTTTCCTCAATATCCTTCACCCATGTGGTCTGATAAATCCTATAAAATAAATGTACTAGACTGATATTATTATAATGAGATACTTCATTATCTTCTCTTCTCTCCCCATATTTTATTTTAATGAAATGAAAATAGCATTTGAGATGTGTAAATTAAACACATTGAAGGACACCAATTTATCAATTTCTATTATCATATTTAATTCTAGTCATTATAACATTCGTGCTATGGTTGAGCAAGACTATATAATATTTAATATATCCTATTTATGCTTCTTTAATCCTTTTAAACTAATGGTATTATGCTATAAATAAAAATATGTTCATTGTAATCAAACCCACCGATTAACAAAAACTATTATAACTCACGATTGATATAATATTTTGACGTCACTATAAGTAAAAAAATTAAATTTGTAACTACATAATCTCCAGGATGATCACTAACAAAATACAACATAAATTCTATAAAATCACTTTCTTAATACATGTTTATCTGAATAGGATTTTACCATTAAAACCGAGGAAGCAAACAATCCTAAAACTATCAAATTGAACCTGATAAACAATCAAAACTGTATTTAATTAACTGAAAATGGATACACTAAATAAATTACTTATATAAGAGGATATGTAATTTTTAATTTTTAAAACTAATTTTATTATTCATCTCATTAATTGCAAGTGGGGAACAATACAGAACATAAGATAATGGATCCTTTCCATTTCCCTCTTAATCAAGATTGTCCTCTCTTATATTCCTTTATTTGTGTAATACCATTTAATGGGGTATAATTTTGAACCTCCCCCATAATGAACTCATGATTTCTATGTGATTAGAAACACATTTTCTCTCTCATAATTCCCTTTTATGTACACCTGACACCATGCTGATATACCGTAGTGAATTCTACTCAAACCTTCTTTATTCTTTCAGGATTCCATATCTTTCTTTATATCAAAATGGATTTCTCTTAACTGTTTAATTAAATATTCTAAATTTGTACAGTTTTACAAAATACATTTATGAATACCATTTAATCACTCTCTTTCATGGATATACATGTTTTATAAGATTCAACCCTTAGAACATTCTGATAAGCAATCCTGTTTTAAGGCAAATTATCGAATATTTACCAAATTTCAAGTGAAATCTATCCTTTGTTTTAATCCACTATTGTCTTTATAAAATCATAATTTTTGTTAATAATACCTTCTTGGAAGAAATCTGGTTATATATAAAATATTTTCCTCTTTCCAAATTTAAAATCTCTATAGTTTTTCCTTAAAACATCACAAATAATTATTATTGATAATGTTTCTCAAATACATTTATTATATATTATCACTTCTGTTTGACATCATTTAAAATGTAATATTATTATTTTAACCTTATAATGTCCATTTATATACTAATCCATTTAATTCATGGATAATTTCAAGATATGCCCATTGGTTATGCATTACATCACGATTGTGGTACCCAATTCATTCCATGGGTACCCTTATGTTTATGTGTGGTTGATTGTGTATGATTATTTATATGGAAAGAATATTCATGTAAATGTTGAGATGTGTGTGCCCAGATAGCACTCCAATTCCTTTGGAAAAGTTATGACTCCTGATATACTACGTGAAATGGGAATGGCAGATATCCTTGACTCGTACTAAAATGGGAATCAGGATTGGGGGTTAGACTTTACTCATAATGAAATGGGAAAAAATATTGGCGGTTAGCTTTGGCCAATAGTAAAGAAATATTTTATGATTCTTCAACATTTATATTATTCCATGATTAAAGGATCCCAAGCTTATATGATATAATTTTATAATTTCAATGCTTTGGATATCATAATGTCACGCTTTCTAGCTTATGTGCTTAAGATTTATTGTTATGTTCATTCCCTTACTGGAATTTTTATCTCATCTATTTTTCATGTGTTCCCCAGGGTACCCTATGTAGATGTAAGGGCTCGAAGGAAGTAATGATATTTTTATGGAGATTAAATAATGAAGTGTTTTTGTGCCCCATGTTTTATTATTTATGTTCCTAGTCTTCAAAGTCACTGGACATAATGATCCATGGCATGTACTATGATGTATAATTCTGCTTAAAATCATGTAATGTTATTTATAAAAGTCTCAGTTCACTATATAAACAGTCTCAATGATATTATGGTTTATTAACTAGATACATGAAATTCAAATAATAATCATTCTATTAATTCAATATTCAGTTATTACATTCCATGAAGTTTTTTCTATGAAAATATCTATGGGTTTATTTTCATTTTAGTTCATTTTTTGTGTGTATTTTTTAAATATTCACCATGCCATGTTTATTATTTCTAATTGATTATGATTCACATTTTATTGATTTATGATTTTGTTATATTTAACCGTTACTGATCATTTGAGCGCACCCCTTTAATTTAGTTTACTTCCCCAGGTTATGAGGAAAAGATCATTCATTGAGTTTTCAAGGTTTCAATTTATTAGATTTGGTTATGTATCGTATTTGGTCTCCTTTAAAAATGTAAAATGGGTTCCACGTATGTATGTGGTTTCTTCATTAGTACTAAACTAATGGGTCTATAGAATTTTATTTCATTGTAATCACGTTAATGTAATAATGTAATACACTGGGTCTGGGCTTCTATGGTTGGAAAATTATGTCATTTAATTTCATTCGTTCAATACAATTAGAAAAATTAAAATAGTGCTCATGAATACGTATAACCTCCCATTTCCATGAACTATTTTTTTAGTTTTTATTCATGGATTATTATATATACCTTTATAATTAATATATGAAATATTAATTTAATGTTTTATATTTTGGAGATGATGGACTTACGATCACATGGAATTTTGATATCATACTAAGTTCATTTTTTACTCAATTACCTAATATCAACAAAACATCCAACATGAATTTAATGAATTGTGTAATTTTTAAATCATGGCCTAAAGTGATTAATAATTTATAATAAAATAGAAAAATTATATCAATGATGATTAATTAAACTATGTTTATTATACATGAAGAGCAGGGATCATACATGATGAAATGAACTCATGGATAGGGAATTTGTCAACCTAATTTCTATTCATTAGGATAAACTTCTATTTTGTGATTATGTATTTCAACTCTTATGTGTGAAATGTATTTTAAATATCCTATCCTTTGTTACTAATTTTCTATTTATATTTTTAGTGAATCATAATAATAGAACTACTTTATAAACAAATTTCCCTTTGTAGGAGTTGTTGTTTGAATTTTCCATCAATTGATATTTATATGTTATTGTCCACCAATTATCTTATCATAGGAGTATATAATTATCATTGACAATTTATATCATGAATCTTCTAATTATCATGATATTCTATGATTTACATAATGATATTCTATAATTATTTATATTCAATTATTTCTTAGGTGACAATATACTTTTATTAACCGAAAACATCATTATAAATGTTTTAAAGATTAAATATTCTAAATAATTCCACTTTATCTCAATTTTTTCAAAATGGATTTCTAGATTAAATTATATTGACATAATTTTTTTAAAATTTTAATTATAGAATTTCATTTAAATGTTTCAATGTGTAATGAGACAGTTTGATTTAAAAATCACATTAATAAATGTTTTAAATAGTTATGGAAATGGATTGAAATTATTAATATATTCTAGTGATTTATTTTTTTTATTAGGGAAATGATTATAATTGAAATTTTTTACTTGTTATGGTCATATAACTGTACTTGTCCATTTTATGGGTAGTTATGTGTCAACACAATGATGGGTTGTCATGTGAGAAACCAAATATTGGTGGTTCCATAATTAACCAAAGATAGATTGTTTTGTGATAATCCAATAATGTGTGGTTGTGTTATAACCTCAAATTAATTGGATATGTAATTCGACCATATGGATATTCCATTTTTTAGAGTGATATGTGTAGAAGTTGACTTTATGGTTATTCATTTTAAGTATGAATATGTACCAAGTAACCTTTTTATGTTATATATTTCATTATATGGGTTTATGTTAACATTGTGATAGAAGAATGGGTATGAAATAAGGTTATATTTAGTTATGATTATTCACTACTTTGTAAAGGTGATAAGAATAAATTTATTATATGTATTCATTGTTTACATGATTTTTCATGGAGAATTTTTCTTATTCTTTCTGTATCGATTATTGAGATTTTTATGATCATCCCATGTTTTAATACACATTTCCCTTATCATAAGATTGCTAATGAAAAATAAGGCATCATGATAAAATAATTGAGGGATTATCATTAAATGAAAACATGTGTCATTTTATAAGTGTTTCATTTGTTGAAAAATTAGATACTATTGGAAAGTGTCCACTTTGATTTGAAGTGGGGTTTTTTAATTTAATGTTATTTCCTATTTTGCTAAAACTCTATGAATTCGGGCATACTCCTAGACAGATTACCATTTTAGAATAACATGATTAATGTATAATAAATCCATCATTATTTTTGAAGTATTATCACCAATATCACTATTATTTAGACCCTCATTAAAAATGCTATGTCATGATTGAAAATATATTAGGTGCCCTATTGGCTGGGGAATCTGAATGGAAGATAAATTTTTTCAAGGTAATTAAAAATTGATGTTGTGTAAATTTATTAAAAATTTCTGATCATATAACTATTATTCTTTCTGAAGTGGTATCAACTCACCATTTTTATATTTTTTAGTATAATAATGTTTTCGCAGATAGACTATATTGCTGATATATAGATTATAGTTAAATTAGAATTCTAATACCCTAAATGAAGATAAAAAATACTATTAAAATGTGAATAAAATATCCATGAAATATAGTAGTATGATAGAAGGGATGACCCACATGTTAGTTATGTGATATTATGGTCCATCTAATTTGGTAGGTGTTAGATGATTTTATTTATAAGAAGACCCCATTAAAGAGGGTAAACCGACTTACAATTCACACAGTTGATTGATGACATGTTGGGAAGGTCTACGTGTGCATGTGGATCTTGAGGGGGAGATCCATAAACATGGTTAGAAAAAAATTATGAAAAATAAACATGCTCACCACACAATATGTGTAGGTTAATATGGATATACTACACCCAACAAGGAAACCACATTGTTCATGTGTACAAGACATAACTGAGAATGTATTATTAGGGTATTATGATTTCCTATGGGATTTCCAGGAGAATTAATCTCACACCATGAATCCGATTCAAATACATGTCCTTTCCAATTTTCTAGATATATAACTGTGTATTTTTGTACATGGTACAATTGACTAGTTCTCAAGATAAGTGTTCATGCTATTATGAGTACACGACAATGTGCAAACATTTCACAGTATGATTATCCCACAAAGAGAAATCATGTAGAATTATCTAAATTATGATTATGAAGTAGTTTTGTGTTTATTTGGTGGGTTTACAATGTCTATTAAACATAGGGGCACACCCACCAAACTATCCTACCATTCACCTATATAGAAGGGTGACGTGAGTATGGTTTTTTCTGTCACCATGATTTAATAATTTTGTGGGATCAAACATGTTTATCAACATTTTGACCTTACATATCAATTATATTTTTTAAAACCATATGTTCTAATTAAATCCACCTTTGAAAAGATTCTAACTTCCATGAAGAAAATTTCATTCCTAGTATGTCGATTAAATCTATTTCATGTAACTATGTAGTTATATTTTCAAATTATAATTCTTATCATAATTAAAATGAAGTCTTTTTGGTTAATTTTCATGTTTAGGTGAAGGGTCAGGTGTCTATTAATTAATTGTGTGAAAACCTATTTTAGTTTTCTCGTATTTTCATTGAATCTTTTTATATCTCTATCTGGGGATATTTTATGAACATGACTTTAAATACACTCATTAAAATTATTTTACATCATTATTATTGGTTTTATTCATCATTATTCCAAATTAAATTAAAATTTTCATCATGGTGTCATGGATATATTAAAATTGTCGGTGAATTTTTTTCAAGGATTACAAAAATTTAGGATTGACATCACAATATCTAATGATACATGTTGTCTAATATATCTACATGGTATCCTGAATGGATTTATATATCGTTGTGGTTATCCTATCATCCTCTTGGTATTCATTAATGCATTCCAAAATCTGAGAGGATTTTCAAATATCGACATTGTTACAAAATGGTGTCAAAATGGTCCTAATGTAGTCTCTTTTAGTATACCATTTTAGGGATTATGGGGTCTCATTGAATGATGTTTTTTACTCAAAATGGATTTTGAATAATATAATCCTGCTAAATCAACATAAATGAGAAGAGTTGAGATATTTGGATATTTCTAGACCAACCATCACATAAAAATACAAAAAAAATAATTTGTTTCTATCATTCCTATTGAAATAGTTAATTTGGTATTATCCAATGACATATAAGATTACCTTGAATAGATTCAGGATTCTATGTGCTTCCCTAATTCCAACACAACATTCAAATAATATAATTCTCCATCATATGAATAAATAATGGGATGTAACAATGGAAAATATATATTGACGGTAATTTCATAATGATGTTCAATTATTATTATTGTTATGTATTTTGGAATAAACTGTTTACATTAACGAAGTATCCATACACAATTAAGAGAAATAGGATTAGTTACAGATTTATCATAAGGATTTCAATATTGAATATAAATTTATGATGATCGACTAGATGCGGCCACAAATATGATGCTTTATTTGGAAATTAAAAGAGCTATTTTATCTAGGTACGGTGGCACTAAAACTATTTTGAATGGGTGTTTAAGGTTGTGGGATTATATGATTAAATATAGGTTTCTCATAACATCACCAATTAAAACCATATCCTGATTATAGAAATTGATATTTTATGGATCCAACATACCAAAAAAATTTATATGCTTCATGGAGGGATGAATCATCCTTTGGGATGTGTATTTTATTGTAGGTATTTTTTAAGCGTCATGAATGACTAATTTCCCCCACCAGAATATATGTTGGAAATTATAAAGTGGGATCATACACTTGTTAACAATATGTTTTTTAAATGAGGTTTTGGTGATAAATTCATTACACGAGTGAATTACTATTCCAATAATTTAATGGAACATTCACTAACCTAACTGAGAAAGAACAATAATGAAATACAACTAAAATATTCCCAATTTATATGAAAAAAAAACAAAAACTATAAAATATGGATAATTTAAAAACATAGGTTGGTATGAGATTTTCAGAAATTATAGGTTGTTATATTTATTAATTTTCTATCGTTATATGTTTATGGTTACCTTTTATCGATATGAGTATCGAATAGTGGAATTAGATTTGGGCTTTTTATGATGGATTCACTAATAGTGAGTGGAATAGGAGTTTTATTAGAAGTTTCATATTGTTTAATATTTATAATTAGCTCAGGAACGTAAATAAATTCTATTCACTAGTACATATCATTAATTATTTCAATGTGATATAGTGATGGAAAACAACCCATGTCAGTGGGTATGAGTTTATCAATACCTATGGGATCCCTAGTGCCATTTTTATAGATTATGTCAATAGAATCAATATATACATGGAAATATTATTAATTTAAAATAATACGAAGTAAATGAAAACTAGATATTTTCACTTTACTTATTTTCCATATCCTTAAACCACTTTCCCCATTTTTTAAAATGAATCCAAAAGTCTCAAGGAATATTCATATTTTCGATTTTTTATAATGGAATCCTCAAATGTAGAATCAAGGGGATGGTAATATATTAAAGGTTTATTCCATTCATGTCTTTAAGATAATTAATCAAAATTCAGAAATGGTTTCCCTATCCTTCATCTAGTGTAAAATTTGAAAAAAATTAGATGGTTTTTTATAAATATTGATTATTATTTTAATAGGAGGATAGTAGAGTAGATCTAATATTCCACCCAACTGATTATTTATAGGTGTTTATTCTCAATTTTACGGAATCCTATATCTATTATTAACATTATTGTAAATTGGTCAACCAGGTTCTTATATTCTAATTATCCTTGATGAATAAATTTTAAGATGAACTAGATCTATTATAATAGAAAACATTCCCATAAATAAGTAATATTAAATAACTAGGGGGTTATATAGAAATATGATGAAGGCCTCCTTATATTTTCCAATATTTTCATATAATCCAATGAAGAATTTGAATAAAATATGAACATTATCATTATGGAGAAAGGTGTTCAGGTTTCCATCCATTCCAATTATTTTCATATATTTATATTATTGAGTAAATTTTATTACATATAAAAGAATAAAATATAAAAAATAGTGTTAAGATTTAATCCATCGAAAGAACCTTATTCAAAATGAATATTGGTATAATTTAGCCCTAATTGATTATTCTTATGAATAGGATCCACAATAAACAATATATTATTTCATATATCTATTGGATGATACACATTTGATATGGTAGATTATATTTTGATAAAATTTATTGTGAATTTTACATGAATATGGGATGAATAATGAGTTTGATTAAAGTGGACATGAGCCACATATTGTAGTGGTTAGAATGATATATCTCATTTAAAATGTTATTATTTAATTGATGTATATATTAAATTAACTATTTCATTATTTATTATAGTATTTATAAGGTGTTATGTCTTCTATCATGTACCCCCTATATAAATATAATGATTCTACATATGTATCAAGAATTTACATAGCATGAGAGGTGATTGAGGAACTATATCTCTGGACACAGAAAATCACATTCATTTGGTACTATCCTTAAAAAACGATGTTTTCACATCACATTTATCACCCAATCCATCTCAATGTCCGATAAATAAGTATTTTTACAATTGGAAGATCACATAATCACATATATCATATTTGTTAAAATGAAAATCAATAGCTGTACCATTTTAATTTAAACAATAATCATAAAATATTGTTCCCTAAAACAATAATAACATTTACAAGTAATTTTCATTGATCTTCAGTCCTAGAGTCACTAGATTTCTATCATCATGAAATCATTTAACCCTATAAATATTAGGAATAAAAGGTGAAATAATGTTGTTCCCATGAATTCCTTACCATAAACGATGAATGGAGTCTTGTAGTTTATATCCCAACAGATGTAGGTCAGATGGTTCATGTATTATGAAAGATCTCCGGTTTAATATTTCCCACAAAATTATACTCCTTTTTCTTATTAGATGGACCATTTAGTAGTCAAATTTTCTAAAAAACTTGGAATAGTAAATTTTAATTATCAAATTCGATAGCTACATTGAATAATATAAAATTTTCAAAAAATATGTAGAATGACATAAGTCTCATTAATTTATCATTACTTTTTATATATGCATGTATAATATTATAAATCAAATTGATTTATAATGAAACATAATCTATATATAAAATTTTCATGGTATACCTCATGAAGGGAAATAGGATCCTTCATGATCATTTGTTGGAGTAATCACCAACTCATTACTCTAAGAGAACGAATCGTATGAGATTTCTTAAGTGGGATACTCATGGTCCATGAGATGGATTTATTCCTAAAGAATCTAACTCTTGAAATGATAATGATTAAATCACCATGGGGGAGAATATCATAACACCTACCAAACTGTGTTTGATAGGTTTTTGTGTTTCTCATGTGGTTTTAGGAAACAAACTATCATTCATATCCATTGTACGGATGCATGTAGAATGTAAAATTTTTGTTGGCGATGTGTAAATAGATACAATATTTCCATGTTGATATGGTCTCTCTAGGTAATTAGGACTTATAATCTAGTTATTATATGTATTTTAATGAACTTTTCCATGGTTTCATATAACCTGACACCCATTCTGGTCTATTACAATTCCCAAAGTGTGTTGCTAATCACACATTCTAGAAATTAGTTCCCATGAATCATATAATATTAAATATGATGACTATCAACCCAAAATTAATATAAATAAAATCTGTAATGAAAATATATAAACCATTAAACATGGGAAAAAATTATAAATAACCCATATAAAATAATAAAAATCCACAAAAAATTAATGAATTGTTAAAGTATATGTATAATAATAAATCATAAAAAATAAGACAAATAGGATGATATAAAACCCAAACCTTAATGAAAACAACAAAACATCCTCCAATGATCTATGATGCTACTCATTATCATCATATAACTAAATAGAATAGATGAATTATTAATAAATGATTACCAATTTAGAAGGAACCTGGACAACTAAATATATATATGTGATATAATAGCCTAGATAGTCACATACCATTGAATATTAGTAGTCTCTTTCATAATATATCCTAAATATTCTAGTTTGAAATACATTATATATCTGTACATTTTAAAAATTCCTATTAATAATGAAATAATACACACACATCATATATGTTAAAAAAATTCATTATGTATATTTATTTTTAAAAATCAGTTGTAAAATAATTTTTCCATTGTTGAAGACGATTTATAAAACTACTATCCCAATGATAAAACTTAAATCCATATCATAAAAACATTTTTTTAAAATAAATTTTAATACATTATTGTAATTTTAATCAATTAAATGGTTTTACCTATTAGAATCACTAGTAAATGATATTCAAATAGAACTATTTATGATGAAAAAACATTGTAGGTTCAGTAGAAAACTGTTTCCACTTTTCCAATAAATACAAAAATATCTAGTTTGATATAAACTAATCAATTTTAAGTAATAAACACTTACAACTCATAAATAATATAATTTTAGGGAACATTAAAACCACCATTTAAATTTTCTTATAAAGAAGATAAGTTAGTAATGTTACCTTAGTCAATATTTTATTTACAAATGTTTGAAATATAGTTTTCACAACCATGGTAGATGTCTCGAGGATGCCAATAAATGACCCAATAATTCTATTATCAATAAATATTCTATCTATAATAAAAATAAGATACCATATTTATATGACGGTTGTCAAATGAATGAAATATAAATATTATAAATATATAAATACATTAAATTCAACAAAAAATGATTTAGAAGGAATAATAGTGGAAAATTTTATTTGGAGGAATTGATGATAGAAAACGTTGATCTGAAAATGAAATCATTATTCAATTCAATGATTTGATCTAGAACATTATAATCTCACATATTCAATTGAAATTTCATTACCATGTACTGAGACCTCTACATAAAGGGTAACTATCTTCCAAATTTTATCCTGGATACCACTTTACTGAATATATCTATATATTACATCCTATACTATATGAATTAAATAAACAATGAAGATTACGATAATTCATAAATGATAAGAATACTGATTTAAGAGTAAATTAGGTGACATCTCACCGTAGTAAATATAACACTGATATAAATTTACATTATTTTGTATATATAATGAAATTAAATCACAAAAAAAAATCAATGAAAACCCAATATATTCCCCCCAAAAAGGGAGTGTAAGTTCTCTATTTTTAGTGGTGATGGGAAGTGAACATTGTCGGAGGTAAACATAAAAACAATAATTTTAGAATATATTTATTAAGAAAAATCTAAATATCTTAAAATTAAACTATTACAATTGATATTAAAATACTAAAAATTTACCAAAATATATAGAAAAGGCTACCCCTTTTTAGTAATCCCCATGAAATGAATACGTGATAAATTAATATGGGTATAAGAGAATAAAGATTCAGATTAATTTCTATAATCCAAAAGATTTTCTATGGATGATTCATTTAATTTATGAGTTAGGAATGTATTCCTTCTATCACCCAAATTTATTTGGAAGACAATTCTGTTGCTCATGGACTGGATAATAAATGTGTTGATGGAGTTTATTTTGTATTGTATGATAAAGTTCCTGATGATCTCTTTCATTTTCATAAAGAGGTTTGTGACAATTCACCCATTTTTAGACTTATTTAAGCAGTCTCTTATCACTATTTGAGGATGTTTTGTTTGGTTTTTTTATCCTTGTGTTCTACTTTTTTTCTTTGGGGTTTGTTTTCTTTGTTTTATTCATTGTTCTCCTTTGGAGTGTTTTTCTTCAATTTTTTCTGTTGTGAATTAGCATGTCTTCTGTTCTCTATTTTTTCGATGAAGATTTTTTCGGGGATTCTTTCGTGGTGTGTCTACCTAGATTGGATTGCTTTGTTTCTATTTTTAGTAGCTTGTTTATATTGTGGGAGTAGTGCATGATTCGAAGAAGTTGGTTTCTTCCTTTCTGTGGGCTTGTAGGTGTCTTCGTTGCTTGTTTTATAGAGTATTTGTTGAGGAAGTGATCATGCTTATATAGAGGGTGTCCTGAAGCCTTCTATTTCGGGATTTCTTATTTAGTATCTTCTGCATGTCTTCTAGTGTCCACCATATTTCAATGGGTGTTTTTTGATGATTTGGTTTTGGTTGTTTTTCACCATAACCATACAGTATGGTTATTGGGCGGTTCTTGATTGTATTTTTTTCTATATTGTTTTTCATTTTTCATTAATTAAATTCCATATTACTATTTTATTCCTTCTATTAATGGGGTTTATTATGTCTTCCACATTCATATTCCAAATTTTCAACTAAATTGGTGAATAATTGATGTAAATATGGCAGGTTTACTCTAGAAATTAATTTTCCCTCTGTGACTATTCAAATTACATAGCTCCAAATTCCAATGAATTTATGCTAATGAATATATAATTATATCATTTTTCATCTATTATTAATGTTGACAATTAATTCACTTTATATATAGATGTTTAATTTTAGTTTTATTATTCTTGTAGTACTTTATATATTAGCCACCCATGAATACTGTTTAGATTCGTTCATATTTTTCCTAGACAAGATTTTGTGTTAGTTCTAGGCCTCTAAATAAAGGATCATGCTATGGGTCTACTTCGATTAAATTAATAAAAAATGTATGCTAGCCTAAAATATTATTTTAACAATTTAAATATGTTTTTTAATTTTTTTGGCTATAATATCTAATTATATTTATATAATAGAAATATCAACTTAATTTATTTTTTAAATTATGCTCAGTTGACCACTGAATCATCAAAATATGAAATTTTTCCCATAACATTGACTTATTATGGGATTATAAAAAATTATTTATGGAATAATTTTTTTGAATATATATTACTCATCACTCCCCAAAACATAAAAATTTCACTCATAAAAAATCATAGTATGCCCAAAATTAAAATCCACTTGAGAATATAAAATTTGAATACAATCATAATATTTAACAAAATAGAAATATATGACATATCTTCAAGGAAAAATAGTTAAATATCATTTTTATTCTTCAAATTTATATTCAATTCATCAAAAATCTCCATCCAAGATCCAATATTAACATATATCACATTAAATGATATTTCACACTTAACTCTTGATAAATAAAATCTAGAGTCATGAGCATACTTTGAAATAGAATGTATCACCATATGATTGTGACAATTATAATCACCCCATAGAGTGGAATATTAAAATGAATTAATTAGTTAGTAATTTTCCCTAAGGAATAATGTTGCATAGGGTAGGTGGGTAATATTATGAAAGAAAACATATTTCTGAAAGGAGGAGGTTGAATTCATTTGTATAATGCATGAATAATTATATGAAAAAATTTAAAATTCCACACTCATTAAATTCACCATGAAAATTTTACACAAAACACCATCAACAATATATGAAATTTGACATTAAACAAAAAGTGATTATAATGAATGATATCATCCATGTTAACTAGATAATTGTTTTCATTTTTTTCTTTTTAATGCTCTGGAATTGTATTACAATATTTTTTTTTTGAAGCGGGATGAGGATAAAATTCAATAAAATGAATGATTGAAAATTCATGACATTTATTTGAGGAATAACATGATACAGAAAATAAAACAAATTACTAATTCAAGCTTATCTATATTTTTATATTTTTCTCTTTTTTACCACTGTTTTTAAATTTATTTTTATGTAGAACCAGATGAGATAAATAATGAAACATGAAATTATTACTAATTACCAATAATCACTCAACAAAACCCAAAAACTTATGAAAAACCCGTAAACCGAATAAAAATTAAACACATCACAATTAATACTAATGAATGGAACCTCTCACACTCTCAAACAAGAATCATTAGTGAACAATATTTTGATTATAGGTATGAATGAGAAATCATAAGGCAATGTGGAATAATATTATATAGAAATCCACAAAATATAATTGATAATGATGATTAGATATAAGGGTAGATCTCAATATAAAAATTTTATATCAAAATAAGTTCCTCAATAATATAGATTTCATTCCATGATGTTTAATTATTTTTTTTAAAAAAATAAAAAGTTCTAGTTCTAACAAAAAATCAATTCGTATTCCAATAATGTAAGGGTATTAGGATGAATATGTAAAAATGGGTTAAAATAATTCATGAGACACTGAAAATATTTTGAGTTTGTGTTTCATGTTCAGGGATTAAATTTTTTTTGTTATACTCAATTGAATTATAGAAAAATAAAATTCTATAAAGGTATTTCACCAAAACAACCATTTAAAATACATTTAAAAATATTAATTCATCATTGTAAAAATATATTCATGTGATAAAAAATAAAAATAATATTTAATTAATTTGAATTACTTTATAAAGCTAAAACATTAATATTAAAATCAAACAAAAAAACCTAGTATGTTGACATCCCCGCGCATAAATTTAATAAACATCATTTATGCTCTACAATATAAAAATATATGTGTAGAAAAAAATCAATGAGATGAAATGATACAACCTAATTTTATTTTCCATTTGAATCCTTGGGTTTAGATCTTAAATACAACTAATAATATATGAATTTTGGAAATTATTACAATCATAAGAAAAAAAATGATATACAAAGTAAAAAAAGGATATATCATAGATTACAGCACATTGTGTGTGCTAGGAATTTACTACCCTGTGTGAGAAAGTTGTAGTGTTTTAACACCAATCTGATGGGGGAGTATTTTTACTTCTTGTAAACAAAAAAATATGGATTGTAACAACATCCATGAGCCTATGGAAATTTTAGGACCCACTAATTAAAAAGTCCCTAATCCCAAGGCATTTTGTTCTTTTTAGAGATAAATTAGTTTCATTTGGGGGTAATAGTGTATCATTTTAATACTAAATGTCTCTTACATTATGGAATCACCATGGATGATATAAATTGTACAATAATGGAGGCAATAACTTAAAAATACAACATTATCTTTTAAATTAATGGTATTAAATAAAATTATTATTTAATTTTTTGTTATTTTTTCGATTTTTTTTCGATTTTTTTGAAAACCAGTGTGTTAAGGAACTCATAATCCCTAAAAAATCCCACCTTAAAAATGATTCATATTTAATTATTATCATTTATAATATATTATTTATCTTATTTTGAAAAATAGTGTTCACATCGCGGCTCAATCTCAGGTGGGGGCCACTCACACACAATATAATACAATTATCATTATTATACTTTATCTATTATAAAATAAAATAAAATTGTAACGTTCCTGTTCTAGAAGCCACCCAGAGGTGCTCGTACCGGGTTGGTCACATGGCCTAAAGTGCATTTCCCCAAACGCCAGAGGATGTCGAATAACAGCGAGGGACTTGTGTGTGATAGTGGGGTAACTATGCCATTTTTGGCAGAGTACACAACGGAAGTAAAAAAAGAAGACAAATAGTGGAAGTGGTAAATATCGAAGAACAATAAATAGTGGAAGACTAGAACAATAAATAGATGCAGCACACATGTATATATGAAATGACGCACGATACATATGTCTAGGAAAGCAGCCAAAGAAGTCGCAATGCTGTATACAATACTAAACCAATGTACAAATAAAAGTAAACAGATAAGCAACTCCTCAGTATTGCAAGCCTCGGCTTGGTCCCATGATCTCCTGATCCAAATCAATAAAGTACCCGAAGTCGAATGGTTATTTACCTTATCTATACCTGCAACAAAATAGTGTAATTGGGCAAAAAAGAATGGCCCAAATAGGGTGTGAGACTAAATCCCAGCAGGCACCCACCTAAAGATCTGTGCCTAACAGTCAGTGAGTATATGGCAGATAATAGTACAGTAAGCCGTAAACGGTAGCAGTAAAAAAAGGCAGTAAACATTAAATAGTAGAAGGATTATATAAAGCAGTAATCAATCCACAGATCAACAAGAAGTAGTGAAGCAGGCAGCTAAACACAATAGGAACCCCTCTGGGAAGTACTCACAGCCAACCCCTCTGGTCCTATGCAAGAAGTACCTAAAATCCTCTAGGCAGTGCACTCAGACTAACCCCTTTGGTTTAGTCATACGAAATTAGAAGACTTTATAGGGGAATCTTTCTCGGTCAATTCCCCTTATAGTCCAGGGTAGTCATGGACTCTCTGTGGATGATCAGCTCGTCTAACCCTCTTATTCCCCAATGTCTAGAAACTCTCTGAGGAAGCTTGCTCAGTAAATTCCTCCTACAGTCTCAAGTCTATCACATACTCTCTAAAGAATCTCGCTCAGTCAATTCCTTCTCTACCTTGGAATGTTTTTAATGAAAATCAAACAAAGTAATGACTCTCTTAGTAATCTCACTCGGTCTTCCCTACTATAGTCTATAATATCCATGACTCTCTTGGAAGCTCACTCGATATATCCCATGTAGTATATAATGTCCAAGACTCTCTGAGAACGCTCACTCGGTCTAACCTCCTGTAGTCTATAATATCTAAGACTATCTGGGAAGTTCACTCAGTCTATCCCATATAGTCTATAGCACCAGGTTCTCATGGTCCCATGCCCGTCAGTGCATAATTATGTTATAAGGCCAATGTACATCTACAAAGCTACTTGGCTAACCAGTCTTCAAAAAAACAATCTGGTCAAGAATATCATTCCATCCTATGGTCACAAGGCTTGGAAAACAGTTATTGCGGCCAATGGCTAACAAGACCCAAAGGTCATGAAAAGAAAAATGTGTGGAAAAAACATCCATAAATATAAATTATCCACAACTATGATTAAATTACATCTACAGAAGCATACAATCAAGTCCAGAAAACAAAAGGGTCAAAAAGGTAAACACGCAATACCCCGTTCATGGGTATTGGTGGGATTTTCACATAAAACTCAAATAATTCTAAATTTAAGGCACAAACAACCTACCATGATGCAAGGAGATCAATATAATTTAACCAAGAGGCTTGATTCTCTGTAGAATGACTTAGATCTACTAAACCACACAAAACGTTCACCCCACGATATCTTGAGAAAGAGGGAAAATCATGTAATGATACTCATGAATAAGTAAGAGCTCATCGCTACGGTTCCAATGCAATTGACGATGGTCGATTTGGAACACAGATGGAGGCTTAGGGGCTCGGAGGATGTTCATGGACATAATGGTCGCTCTCGGTCGAGGAACCCATAGAAGAAGGTGTTTTCATCAAATTGGCATGACCCCGAGCCGTTTCATAAAAAAAAGTACACAGTGTGTACTTATGGGGTACACAGAGTCTACATGACCTTTACATACTCCACATTAAGTGGCCTCCACAATGCCCCTATACATCGTGTGTGTGGCCCAAACACGACCAACACATGACCTGGTGCTTCATCAAATTACACGGCATGTACTCATAAAGTACACGTCATGAACTTTGAAAATTTTCTAGATTATCCTCTATTTCTCAAAAATGACCAGAAATGGAAAAACATACCTGAAATGATGATCTGGGTTCTTACAACCTTTCCACCTTAATGAAATTTGTCCCTGATTTTCCCGAGCGAGGCATAGAAGAAGAAACCCCGAACATCACAGGCCACTACGATCGTACAACACCCTCCCTCTAACAGGTCTCGTCTGGTACTCAACCGTGCTGCCATAACACCCATACCAAAGGAACCGACAGACCATGAAGAACCTTCATATTGTGATCTAAAATCCGGATTGGATTCTCCTCAAATGATGCATCTGCTTCAAGCATAACCTCCTCGGGCTAAAAGAAATGAGGCATGTCTGAAAAGTATCATCGGAGGTGAGAGACATGGAAGACGTTGTGCATAGCCCGGTACCTCTAAGTTATCTGAAACCGATAAGAAACTAGACCAACTCTCTCCAACGCCTGAAATGGCCTGACGTACCATGGTGAAAGATTACCCTATCTCCAAACCTCTTGTGTCCCAACCTCAGTGCGACACGCATGAAAACCCGATCCCCAACCTCGAACTCCAGTGGTTGTCTCCACTAATCAGCATAAGACTTCTGTCAGGATTGTGTTGTAGTGACCCTCTTCCGAATCAACTATGTTCTCTCTAAGGTATCATAATCAAGATGAGGTTCCAGCAAAGCCACCTATCCTACCTCTAGCCAGCACAAAGGTGATCAATATGGCCTACCAGACAACGCCTCCTAAGGTTCCATCTAAATAGTCTCTTGAAAATTGTTTTTATAGGAAAACACCACAAGAGGGATATGCTTCTCCCAAGAACCTCTGAAGTATAGAATGCAATATCTGATAATATCCTCAATAACATAGATCGTATTCTCATATTGACCATCTTTCTAGGGATGGTATGATGTACTCAAAAGTACTTGTGTACCCAAAGCCTTATAAATCCCTTGCCGGAACCGAGAAGTAAAAAGTGCATACATGTTCGAAACAATGGAGTGTTGAACTCCATGATGATGTAAAATGTCTCAGTTGTACAACATCCCCAACAAATCAACGTGGAAGGTCTCCTTGATCGGCAAGAAGTGATCATCCTTCATAAGCCTGTCGATGACAAACCAAACAGAATCACTCCCCCGATGGGACCTCAATAACCCAGTCATGAAGTACATCACAACATTGTTCCACTTCCACTCAGGGATGGGTAACTTCTATAAAAGCCATGCTATTTGTTGATGCTTTGATTTCACCTGCTAACAAGTAGAACATCGCATGATTAACCCAGCAACATCCCTCTTCATACCTTGCCACCATTCCTGGTGTTGTAGATCACAATACATCTTGGTGACGCCTGGATGAACTGCCCAAACTGAAGAATGAAAATCTTGCATCAGTTCCTCATGTATGTCTACTGGTACTGATACACGTCCCTGGAAATGTACGATCTCATCCTCAACCAATGTCCATATAGGAAGAGGGTCCTCTCCTGAAACACTCTCTCGCAGGACTAGGTCTTCTGATTCTGATACCTGCCTCATCCGCACCTTATCAAGAAGGGTAGAGGTAACAGCTACAAAAGATACGAATGTCTGCCTCTGATTATCATGCACCTCCAAATGCTTCTCAGAGAACAGAGCCATAAGCTGCCACTCACTGCTGGCCTCATGAACTGCCTGAATCTGAGTTCTCCTACTCAACGCATCAGCCACTATATTCCACTTCCCCAGCTTATAGGCAAGAACAATGTCAAACGACTGAAGATACTCGACCCACCTATGATGTCTCAGATTCAGATCACGTTGAGTGAAGATTTATTTGAGAATCTTGTGGTCAGTGAAAACCACAATGTTCTCTCCCAGTAGGTAATGTTTCCAACAACATAAGGCATGAACAACAACTGACAACTCCAGATCGTGTGTCAGGTAGTTCCTCTCATGTGGTCTCAACTGTCGTGACCCGTATGCAACGGTTCCACCCCCCTACATAAGCAAAACTTCCAATCCGATAACTGAAGCATCATAGTAGATTGTATAGATTTTTCCCGGCTCTGTCAAGACTAGTATCAGTGCTAATGTCAATCTCCATTTCAGCTCTTGAAATGTTGACTCACAGGAATCTAACTATAGGAACTTCACACATTTCTTGGTCAGACCTATCAGCGGTGCTGCAAGTAGTGAAAAGTCCTATATGAATTTCATGTAGTATCCAGCCTTCCCTAGAAAAATACACACTTCAATGAAATTCTTTAGATGCTCTCATGAAACTAAAGCTCTCACTTTCTCTGAGTCTACTGATACTCTTGTCTCTGAGATAACGTGACCTAAGAAGTGAATCTGATCCATCCAAAAGTGGCATTTCGAGATCTTATCATATAACTGATTCCATTTTAGTGTACTCAGAATGATCACAATATTGGTGGCGTGGTCGTGTCGAGTGTGAGAGTAGACCAATATGTCATCCATGAAAACCACCATGAATGAATCCTTGTATGGATGGAACTCAGTTTATCAGTTCCATAAAAACTTCTGGCAAATTCGTGAGACTGAATGGCATGACCTTATACTCGTATATACCATACCTGCTCTTTAAGGCTATAAGAGGTATATCTGATGGTGTAATGTGCAAATAATGATAAGTGGAACTCAAATCAATCTTCGAGAATACCCAGGCTCCTCGAAGCTGATAAAAAAAATCATTGATCCTAGGAAAGGGATATCATTTCTTGACCATCAACTAGTTCAGCTTCTGATAATCCACGAAAATCCTATGGGTGTCGTCTGCCTTTTTCACATGCAGTATAGGTGAACCCCAAGGAGAAGTACTGGGTCAAATGAAACCCTTTGCCTGCAACTCCTCCAACTGCTTCTTGAGCTCATGTAACTCAGTTGTAGCCATCCTATAAGGGGGAATTGACACTGGTTCCACTCCTGGCATGAGCTCAATCAAGAATTCTACATCATGTTCTGGAGGAAAACCTGAAAATTCCCCTTGAAGGACATCCTTGAAACGATCCACCACCAGAGGAAGGTCTAACTGCGAAGTCCCCTGGTCATCAAGATAAAGACTGGCAATGTAGGCCTTAACTCCCCCTAGCCCATGATGCTCTGGTCCAGCTCTACTGACCTGGACATCTCACTCACCTCTATGAAGAAAAGATCCATCCTCTTGTGATACGTAACTCACCCTACATTGATTGAAATCTAAGACTTCTTGGAAGGGGACTAACCAGTCCATACCAAGAATAAAATCATAGCATGTCATCTCTAGGGCATATAGGTCTCATAAGAAGTGATACACTGTAACCTCAAGAGGGAACTCTCTACACTGACTTACAGTAGACATCCTCATTCCCAACAGTTTGTCAAGAGTCAAAAAGTTGGTAGATGAAAAGATACAGAGATCAAGGCTCTACACAACAACAACAGAGATAAAACTATGTGAAGCACCAGTATTGAAAAGGGTTGAAGATAAAACTGAGGATACTAAGATCATACCTCGAACTATGGATGGGATGGGATCCAACTCCTGATAGGTCTACTGCATGGGGAAATGCTGGCCGGTACCGTGGCCCTGCGCCCCTGTCTGACAACTCTAAGCTGATACACTCTACTATCACTGGTAACCTGTTGACTGACCACCACGGCTGTGACCTCCACCTCAGCCCGAATAGCAGGATGAACTCTAGATCATAGAATGGTGATAAAATTTTGATACATATCCTATACACAGGGCATAGAAGAACCCCTACCACCAGCTGTAGGTGAGATGATCTGACAAAAATGCTGATGATAGCCCATCTTACAGCAAGAACGGCACTCCATCGGGTCTCCCTGACCGTGAGGCCTAGTATGCCCACTCCTACCACACTATTAGCATACTACTTTAATGCCCAAAGATACATTCCACCTACCCTGATATCCTCGAGCAGACTCCCTGCGGTGCTTCCTACTATCAATAGGATGAATACTAACTTTGGATGTCAAACTGCCCTGGCTCACTGCTCCATAATCTCTTAGATTGTGCTCAGTGATCAGCACCTGGTTGAGAGTATATTATATTGAAGTCAACCTAAAGATATGAACCTAGGAACAGATCTCCTACCTGAGACCATCCTCAATATTACTAACTAGGAACAACTCATCCCCAACTGGAATCGGCGTGAAGCGCTACAAATCAGTAAAACGAGAAGAGTACTCTATAACAGAAAGTGTACCCTGCACGAGACCTGTAAACTCTCATGCTCAGTTGGCCCTAAATATATCTAGATAAAAGTAATCATAGAAGATGCGCTGAAACTCATCACAAGTAATTCTCTGTTGGCTCCCTGACTTTGAGAGCCCCTCCTACCACCTCTTGGAGGAGTCTCGTAGCATATAAGTAGCAAGATTTACCCTTTCCTCTGGAGGTTCCTCCAGGTGCTCAGAGATCTTCAGTGTTTCCTCTAGACATGAATCTACAACTTGGGGTCCTCCATCCCCTCAGAAAGTAGGAGGATCCTACTGCTGGAAAACCTGCGTCAAATCGGCCATCGACGGGACAAGAGGCGGCACTCCATGAAAGGTATGTATCATCCTCAGTATGTCCTCACTAAACTATGCATCGGCACCTGCAACGGGTTTAACTACTGGTGTCATGGCTGGTACAACAGAAGGATCTGCAGGAGGATCTGCAAGAGATCCCTGATCAGCCATATCCGGTGTCTGATCACCGTCTGGAAGCTGATGTACAACCGGTGTAAATCTCAGATTCATATCTCTGAATGATTAAACACACACCTTAGAACATGATTATCAAGGACAGAGAACACAAGAGAACAAAATGGGAACATGGAAAAATAACAAACAAGTTCTACGAAACACGACTACGCGGCATGTATAAAAATACATGGCGTGGCGTCTTAAGCCAGACACATGGGCATGAACCTCTACCACCTCTTGTCGTGTAACACCCTCGACTACATGGCGTGTTGTCCCCACACATGGTGTGTACTTGAACTGCACTCCCCTGCCTAAGTTTATTTACATGTCTAACCCAGACGGCCCTCTTAGCCCAAGACTACACGACATGTTCACTAAGGAAAAGGCATGTACCAGACAATGTTTCAGAGGCTCGTGTTGTTAGTTACCCGGTCGGCTAAATGGCGTTTTTAAAAAAAAATTGTATAGGAGAGGTAACACCATCCCATGTTGTTTGTGACATGAACAGGTACCTAGATCAAGGCTACCTGGTGTCTTCATACCAAACATGGATTGTTCTACACAAGATTCCTCGACCCATGTTGTTAGTGAAATGGTCGGGTACATGACTCACTACTACACAACGTGTAACAACCGTACATGGCTTGTTCCTGAAATCTTTTTCACCCCCCTGTGTTTCTACTCACATAGTCAGTGATATGGTTTAACACTACATGATATGTAGTCAAGTACACACCGTGTATTCTGGGTTTTTCCGGGTAGTAGCTTAGATACTGCACTGAATCCCAGAAAACAATGAAAAAACAACATGGAGGTGCCAAATTCAGATCCATACGGGCCTATACTCCCCGCGAATCAAAGCTTGGTATCTTTTACATATCATATACAAGGGAAAGAAGTCAATTATCCACAAAACTATGATTCATGAGGGCCCATAACACCTCAAGATTCAAAATTTGGAATTCATTTGTGTAATGTACAACCAAAGGAATTTCACTATCAACTATAGGGATTCTGTCAAAGAATCTATGAGAAAATCATGCATAATCTACACAAAGTCTATTACAACAACATGAAATCGCTAATGCACCCCAGATGGAATGTAAATAATGCATGGAATGAGATTTCTGACGAGTTACTATATGATGCATGAGATGGAATACCCTCATCTCATCAGGTTGTGACAGAAATAGAACCACAATATCACGACAATAACAACACAAGGCATGTGAATCACTCTAGGTTAAATCATATCAACCGTAAAATATCATAACCTAAAAAACAGCAATAAACGAGGTAGACTAAATTTTCCCTATACACGATTTATCTACTCCCGGGCATAGCTTATTACCAAATACCGAATTCGACTTATCCCTTGATAAAGGCTCCAAATAGTAAATAAATAGAAAGGAATTCCTTTGATACCACTTTGTAACATCCTGGTTCCGGAAGTCACCCAGAGGCGCCCGTACCTGGTTGGTCACATGGCCTGAAGCACATTTCCCCAAATGTTATAGGTTGCTGACTAGTAGCGAGGGCCTTGGGTGTGATAGTGGGGAAACTATGCCATCATTGACAGAGTACACGGTGGAAGTAAACAATGAAGACAAATAGCGGAATCAGTAAATATCCAAGATTAATAAACAATGGAAGACTAAAACAATAAATAGTTAGAGCACACATGTATATATGAAATGATTCATGATACATATATCTAGGAAAGCAGCCAAACAAGTCACAATGATGAATACAATACCAAACCAAAGAGAAATGAAAAGTAAACAGATAACCATCTCATCAACATCGCAAGCCTTGGCATGGTCCCATGCTCTCCTCCTCTAAAAAAATCATGTACCAGAAGTCGAAGGGAGCTTGACCTTGTCTATACCTACAACAACATAGTCTAGTTGGGCCTAAAAGCCTTGCCCAATCAAGGTGTGAGACTAAATCCCAGTAGGCAACCGCCCTAAGATCTGTGCCTAAATGTCTATGAGTATATGGCATATAATAGTACAGTAAGCATTAAATAGTAGTAGTAAAAAATAGCTAGTAAACATTATATAGTATAAGGATGATATACAGAAGTAGTCAGACCATATATCAACAAGAATTAGTGAAGGAAGCATATAAACACAACAGGAACCCCTATGGGAAGTACTCGCAACCATCCCCTATGGTTCTATCCAATAAGTACCAACAAACCTTTGGGAAGTCCACTCATCCTAACCCATCTAGTTTGGTAATACGAAATTAGAAGACTCTCTGGGGAAGCATGCTCAGTCAGTTCCACTTATAGTCTTGGGAATTCAGGGAATCTCTTAGGATGATCATGTGGTCTAACCCTATTATAGCCCCACGGTCTAGAAACTCTCTAAGGAAGCTCGCTCGGTCAATTAATCCTATAGTCTCGGGTATATCAAAGAATCACTAAGGAACCTAGCTCAATCAATTCATTTTGTAGCCTGGAAAGGATTTAAAGAAAATAAATCAAAGTAAAGACTCTATGAGGAAGCTATCTTTGTCTACTCTCCTCTAGTTTATAATATCCAAGACTCTCTTGGATGATCAATCTGTCTATCCCATGTAGTCTATAATGTCATTGACTCTCAGAGAAAGCTCACTCGTTCTAACCTCATGTAGTCTATAATATCCAAGACTCTTTAGGAAGCTCACTCGGTCTATCAATTATACTCTATAGAACCAGGTTCTCATGGTTCCAAGCCAGTTAGTGCATAATAATGCTATAAGTCCAATGTAGACCTTCGGAGCGACATGTATAACCAGTCTACAAAAAAACAATCATGTCAAGAATATCATTCCATCCTATGGTCACAAGGCATAGAAAACATATATAGCTGCCAAAGGCTAACAAGACCCAAAGGTCATGAAAAGAACAAGGTGTGGGAAAAACATCCAAGCATACAAATTATCCACAAATATGATCAAATTACCTCTACACAAGAATACAAGCAAGGTAAGAAAACAACGGGGTCCAAATGGCAAGCCCACAATACCTCGTTCACGGGTATTGGTGGAAATTGCACAAAAAAATCAACGACTATGAAAGGTAAGGCACAAACCACCTACCTTGATGCTAGGAGATCTGTATACATGAACTACAAGGCTTGATTGTCCTAATAAAGGCATAGATATTTAAAAACACACAAAACATTTAACCCACAATAACATGAGGATGGGGGAAAATCAACGAATGAAACTCAAGAAGAAGGAAGATCACACCGCTGTGGTTCAACTACAATCGATGACGGTCGATTCAGAAAACAGGTAGAGGCTCAGGGGCTGAAAAGATGTTTGCAGCCATATGGGTCACTCTCAGTCGAGGAACCTGGAGAAGAAGATAATTTTGTTGATTAGGTTTGTCCTCGGTCCGTTTAATGAATAAAAAGAAAGTACACATCATGTACTTTTAGAGTACAAGGCCTGTACTTGGCCATTCCGTACTCTACTATAAGCCTCCTCCACATCACCCCTAAACAATGTGTGTGTCCTGGACATGGCCAGCACACAGCCTGACACTACATCAAAATTACATGGCATGTACTCATAAAGTACATGGGGTGTACATTGAATATTTTTAGATTTTCCACTTTTTCTAAAAAATGACTAGAAAAAGGAAAAACATACCTAATATTACGATCCGGGTTCTTACATAAATCATATATATTTGTGGGTTTTGAAATTAATGAAATATTTATTATATATATATATATTAAATTAAAGAAAATCTTATAAAAGAGGATGAATGAAATTATTCTTAGGAGGTTATGGTGATTAAAATCACTAATCTCAAAAGGTTCCCATTATTAATTTCAATAATGTGATCAATACATGTCTCACATCACCTTGTCACTTGAATTTTCATTACCCCATACGAAAACCTATTCATATTGGGAAGGGTTCCTCATAACGTCATATAGGATTCCACAGTCCTTAAATTCACAATATTTTACTTTCTCCACCATATGCATGAAAAAAAAATGATGTGTGATATAGTATATAAATGAGGACAAGAACTCAGTGGTAGAAATCATGTGGTAAAAAATCAGTAGATTCAATTTGATCACTATACGAATTGCAATAATTGAGTATATATATTAAAATAGTAGCACATAGAAACTCATTTAAATCAATACACCCAACATGAAACAATCATAAAGGTTATTTCACTATTGGTGTTGGTGTCGAAAAGGGAACACAGTGGGGGAAACTGAAACAAAATAACATTTTTTAAGGGTGGTTTGAACTATATGTATATTAAATTATAATTATAGAAATATTATTTAAAGAAAAATACTATAAAACAATTTAAAATATCATATAATGTCTTCCCCTAACTCCCCACTATCTTGAAGTGAATAAGACAATCATTTTTATATGGATACGGATTAAAAATTTAGTGTAATAATTGGTTTTTTAAAATAAAAATTATCACATTACACGTTATATGGATGAATTGTGAAAGAAATCTTTTTTAATTGTATTACATAGTTTCTCCTAGTTTCACCTTCAATATTTAATATTCAATGGAGATTAATGAAAGTAGTTATGTTTATTTTATTAGACTAATTAATTATCGATATGTTGCAGTTCAAATTCATGGGATCCAAATTTCAATGCATTTATATTTTTCATGAATAAATAATCGCCCTAGGAATCTATTTTAAAAGTTTTTTTTTAAACCCTATCTTTTACCAAGTTAAATATTAAATATTCAGGCTTCTATTCTGGGATATATGGACCAATAATTAAAATTATTAACCTCCTTGTATAGTTTTTGACATCTGGATTGTGGGATGGTTTTGGTTACCAAATTGTGTATGATGCTTCCATTTTTATTGGGAAAATGAATAAAAAAATTTATGAAAGACTAATGAAATGTAATTTCATAATAAAAAATTAAATGAATATGTTAAAGTTAAAATAAGGATTAAATTAGAAAATAGTGAAAATAGAAATATTGTTCATATTTTCAATTAAGATAAAAAAGACACGAAAACATAATAATATTAAAATTCCACACAATATTAAATTTTTTATGGACTATAAAAATTGAATTAAAATATAAAAATTAGGTAAATTAATAATAATATTCATTAATATTCCAAAAATAAACCATTTCACTCCTGGTTAAACATCTTATATCCATATTAAAATCCACACATGAAACAAAAATGTGAATTCATCCATGATCTTTTCCAAAATAAAATACAATCATGTTACTTATATTATTATAATCACCCACATTTTCATTCACCACAATTAAAAATATTCAACCTAAAAAATCCATCTTTGATTCAATTTCAACCTACCTCACATTGAATTTTATGTCACTCTTCTCTAAATAGATGTTATATATAAATTATGTTAATACATTGAATATCATAATATCCTCATTTTCTTGTAAGAATTCTCACATCTCCATATCAAGGAATATGAAAATGAATTTAACATGGATACATTTCGATGGTGAATTCCATGTCTCATGGTTGGTGGGTGATATTTGGTGGGTAAAATTTTTGAACAAATTTAAGGATAAAAATATGAGATTGAACACTTATGTTAAATTCATGAATACAGAGGAGAATAAATTAGAAATTCACCACTCACTCGTTCCCTATTGAAAATGTGAAACAAAAAACAAATCCTTTTATGAAAAGGGACATGATACAAATAGTTATTATAATAGAGTTATCATCCATGTTCTCCTTTATATTATTCTTTTTTAATTATCTATAATTGGAGAAAATAAATTTTCTTTTTTATTGGGTTTTTATATTTTGTAAGATTTGAAAATTGAATATAATGAATTAATGTCAATAAAATCATTTTAATTATATAAATGAGATTAGTGAAAAATTAAATTACAATAAATAAATCAACCACATCAACATTTTTCCCTTTATTATATTTTCTTTTATTTTTAAAAGAGAATCAATTGAAAAAAAATGCAAAATTCATGATTAATTATGTAAAATTATCCATCACTCCACTATCCATAATGATGAGATAAATATCCCACCACAAATATATGAAACAAATCCCAATAAACCCACCTGATAGGCCATTCCACCAAATTAAACATGAATTATTCATGAAAAAATAATAATATTTTAGGTTGGTAAAGATAAATTGACATGTAATGTCGCTTGATCTTATATTTAAATCAAAATAATATAAGGTATAATAGAAAATAAACATGAATTTATTTATAATGTATATATGTGGCTATAAAAGTAAGTACCTCAATCATGTAAAAAACATTCCATGCAGTATAATCATCACAAAATAAAAATCAGAAGATATAGATATCACAAAAAATTCAATTCTTTAACAACAATGTTTTATAGTTCGAAAGATTTTGTGAAAAAATATATTAATGTAACTCATAAGAAAGAAAAATAATTTGACTATATTATTCATGGGCATGGATTTCAAAAAATATTCAAACTCATAAAAGGAATTAAAAATCCTATTCATTGACGAAATTTCCATATCCATAATCATTTAAAATTAATTTATTCAATAATCATTAAAAAATTATCAAAATCTATTTATGGTGACAAATTATTTTCATAATAAAATTATTTAAATGAAATTAAATATATAAAAAACATATTAAGAAACATATAAAAAAATGGATCTTGACACTCCCCCATACATAAATTTACCTTCCTTCATTGTAGCTAATAAAAATAAAAATATAATGGCTGAAAAAAACAAATAGATGAAAAGATACAAGATGAATTTATTATCCAGTGGTAGCCTTTATATAAGATCCCAAATTCATCAATGAAACATATAAATCCTGAAATAAATAATATAATATAAAATTAAAATAAAAATAATGAGAAATGGAAAATAGGAGGTATCATAATTTGGACTCTCATGTTGGTAATTGCTTTTACTACACATAGTCAGACAATTTTAGTGGATTGATCACATATACTGAAGGATGGAATTTCCCTCTATGAAACCAAGAAATATATCATTTCCCAAAATACATGATTCTTTGAAAATTGTGAGGATGACTAGATTTAAAAAATAACACTAACCCCATGGAATTTTCATCCATTTGGAGATGAGTTTATTCAATTTAATTGTTATTATATTCTATTTGAATATAAAATATCCCTTTAAAAAATGAATAATGATCAATATTAGGAAAATATTAATAATATGGAACAATATCTCAAAAATAAATATTTACCTTTGAAATAAATTTTATTCGACAAAGCCAAATTTTTAGTTTTTAGTTTTATTTAGTTATTTGGTTCTTAAATGTGATTTTTTGTTTGAATGAACTCAACCATGATGAAAATATATAAAAACTAAATATGAGTATTAATGAATTTTTATTGATTTCAATAATTTATTTACCTATGAATGTAATATACTGTACACAACCATGCTCTATCTCTCAAGGAGGATTCTTATACCCAGATAAATTCAATTGAATGTATTATATTATATATATTTTAAAAATAAGTTAAATAATATTGATTTGGGGTTTGGAAATAAATGCAATAAATATATTTTATAAATATAAATGTATTTAAAAACAAAATGAGTTAGAATAATCAAAATAAGGAAATTTTTTATGATATGTTACAATGAATGAAATGGTTGTTCTCAAAATGTTATCATTAGTCAATTCAATTTGGTGATCAGGACCTATCAAACCTACACTTAAAATTGTATTATTCAGTGACATGTATTTTAAAAAATTAATATAGGTTAAATATATTATAAATATCATCAAATATCCCAATTTTATGGCCATATCATTATATTCATTGATCTACCATATACACAACATAAATAATGACACGTCTAATAACTAATAATGTAGAAGGAATATGTGGTAGAGATAATGTGGTGAAATCTTACTCAACATGATTATTTATAGATAAATTATTTTATGAAAATACTCAATGAAAACACTATTTCCTCCCTCAAAAAAATATCATGTTTAGTTACAAATTCTTAGTGGATTCGAGTAGGAAAAACCATAAGAAAAATATTTAAAAACATGATAAGGAATATTTATCAAGAATATGGTAAATATTTTAAAATTATTCTAATATTAGATACATTAAAATAATAAAAATATATTTTAAATGGAATAAAATGAATTACCCCATGTTTCTATCCTCATGAGGTGAAGATGATACACATTTTTATAGGGAAAGTAGATTACATATTCAGTTGAAAATATATCTTCCAAAAGAATATCGATGAAAAATCATTAAATGGAGTACTTGGGAATTTTTTCCATTTTATAATATGTTCATTTATATCTCTTGAGTTCACCTTCAAAATTTCAACATCATTGGAGAATAACATAATGATTTATAGCTGTTCTAATTAGGAAATTTATTTTGTCCTGATGGATGTTCAAATTCAAAGTCTCCAACTTCCCATGCATTTATGGTCACAAATACCATATAATCTCTCATGGCCATAGTTATGATTGTTTCTCAAGAATACCCTATCTAGTTCAAGGATTTATTTATCATTTTTGGGATCATGGTTTTTGATATATGGATCATTCAATAAATTTATCAGATCTATGCACAATTTTCAAGGGTCTTAATGTGATATTGATTTGGGCATCCAAATGAAGTATTGTGGTTTGGGTAAAATTTGATGAAATGAATCCAAAAATTTATATAATACAAAAAATAAATTTTATTTCTAAAAGAGACTAAAAAATCATATATATTAAATAGGCAATAAAAAATAAATAAGTTAAAATTAAATTTTTTTCATTTTTCCAATTAAGATTAAAATACCCCTAAAACATAAATATTTGACAATTTTCCAATTAATAACACCATTTTAGAATTAATAAATATTTCTTGTTGCATAAAAGTAATGAAAATAATATCCTTGCCTCCATCTTTAATCCTATTTTATTAATTCAATTTCAAAATATATTAAAATAAAACCATAACATATAGCATGAATCATTAAATAGAGAACCACCATGTAAAAGTTAAATGATAAACGAAATTAAGCAATGGTTAATAGGATTATATGAATAATCCAATAAGAATTGGATACAATCAAATAATAAGGTCAAATCCCCTATAATGATACTAAATATATTTCATAGTTTCATGTGATCTCATTATGTTGATCGAATCAAAGGGATCTTGAATTTAATCACACAACCAAATGATTATAAATCACTTTGTGTGGATAAAATATTTTGTAATACCCCTTGTTCATCTCCATATTCTCTTAGACCCAATGGAATTTATCATTCCTAACCCCCATGATCTTTTTCAGTCATATATAGAACATTCCTTCACAATTTTCTTCGGTTCCACAAACAACATCTTATGACAACATAAAAACATAGGTTTATGATAAAATTTCATATGTAACCTACCATGATCTACATGGTCACTAATGACAGGTTATATGATGGTAATTATAATTGAATCATAAAAAATTTTAATATAATACTTTTTTAAAATACATAGACCTCACATCCCACACATTCATAATAAAACATTCCTATTAGCATCAATTCACAAGAGACTTATAAATATAAACTAGTATAAAACATCTAATCATTGAGTTATAATCCTCCACTTTAATAAAACGAATCACTTGGATTGAAATAGTGTCTCATATGATTTATGAAAACTCATATATATAATAAAAAAATATTTTATTTCCAAACAACATTTGAATATCAATCCAACTCATTCAATTTTTATCCTATTAGAATCAACATTAGGGATTAAAAATCATTATCAAATATTAAAACCAAAATTAGATATCACACATACCTTAATCCAACATTTGTAATCATACCAGGTTATATAAATGTTTGAAACATGAAACAGATGGGTAGACATGACACTTTATAATGGAAAAAACCCCATCTAAAATTTATAAAAATCTAAAACCATCCAAACCATCTAGTTTGAATATCAGTAGTTTAAAATAACGTATTTAAAAACATCAATGATTTTTTCTCTAACTATTTGAAAACATAATATATACATTATAATATATTTATGAATTTTGGAAATTAGATGACATAGAACACTATAAATGGATGGGACTATAACCAGATTTAATCATACTATCCAATCACAGGGAATACATATAATATTTTTTTTTTAAAAAAATTTAAAAACCATTGACCATAAATTTTAATGTAATACTATGTGAAAATACAGAAATAAATTCTTTGTTTCAATGATTATTTATGACATATTTTCCCATCTACAAGATTGGAAATCCAATAATCCAGGTATTCCTTATATAATTTCTACATAGAAGGACCCCATTGATTAAGATCAATCATATAATTAACGCATCCATCCTAAAACTGAACATTTATGTGTGTAAGGAAAATTTAATGAAAAATATATGGAGAAGAGTGGAGGGTGAGTAATGGGTGTTTCAATAGGTAATTAAACATTTAAAATGGAGGAGAACCATGAAAATCGATTATGGAAGGTAATGACTCCTATGGAGGTGTGTCTCATGTACATTAAATTGTTTATATTACTATTTGATATATAATGGAATATTTTTTTGACTAGGTTCTGAAACTAAGTGTAATTCTGAGGCCCACATTGTGTGGATTAAATGTTTGAAATATATTAAATTAATTAATTTTAACACACTCATAATTTTCAATAAAAAGTCGACTAAATCCTAAACTAATACCTAAATCAGAAAAATGATGGAACAATTGTGTTTGGAATATTATGATTTAATGTAGTCATAACTTAATCATTGTTTGAATTGTATGTTTCTAAAAATTTCATCAAGAGTGTAATTAAATGATATAATATAAATATATATTTTATATTTTATATCTGATGAAATGAAAATTTATGCATTAATTTCAATAATATATAATTCCAAAAAAAAATTCCACTCAATCCATTGAAATCCAAACAATCCATTCAAGAACATTTTTTGTTGTGTGATTATATATCAGGATCAGATCATGGATGGTCATTTCAACAGAGTCTATGGATATCATTTATGGTAGAAGTGAAATCATTATCTAAATTGATCCAAAATCCATGTAGGTCGTTCTGATTTTGGATTTTATATCCAATTGTTCAATCAAAGGTGTACAAAAATAAATTCCTATAATATTATTTAATCTCACATTATCGTGGATTTAATTAAATTGAATTTTTTGTTCGTTTTGAATCTTTTTTCTTCACTCAGCATCTTCTATTATAATGAATCAAGAACAAATTAACAATGACCGAGGTTCATTGCTCATATTTTTGGTCTTATGGATTTCTCCCTACTACATCATCTCATCATAATCATTATATTTTTCAAAAAATTGTTTTAAAAATAAATGGTTTTCTGTTTTCGCACCATAGCTCTATGAAGAACATGATCAAATTCACGGGTATAAAACATAATTGTACTTTATAATTTAGAATAGATGGATATAGAGGGTAGATTGGGGGATAATGACAGCCGATTGATGGTTCTTCATCTTCTTGGGGCACACACATTGAAACTGGGCATCATAGGAGGGTTTTATCAATGTGTTTCAGGGCTAGATTCTGGAAAGTTACTAGAAATGAGGCTCAATTGACATAGATACACGTTCAAAGGATAAATTTTTGGAGGAAATTATGGTGGAGCTTGTTCATGAGGATGAGTAGAACTGAAACTAGTGGATATAATAAATTCCAATCTACATGGCATGTATTCCATGGTAAAACACTCTGTAGGGTCCATTTAGAGGCATTTACAATTTGGGGAAAATTTTATGGATTACACAGCCAATGACACAAGTCAGGTTGTGTGGGACCCTTCTGTTACACTCGTAGTGTACATCAGAGAGTATACATTAATAGTAAAATTTAAGGATCTTGATGTAACTCCATGTTAATGTACATTGACACAAATTTGTGAACACATATTTCTACACATACATGACCACCCAATAAGGAAACAACCAGGTGACACGTGAAGGACATCATGTGTGTCTACATGTTTTGAACTCCTACTACATGAAATTTATAAAGACCCATCCTTAAAACATTACATTATCTTGAATTAAATTAATAATTCACATTTTGGATATATTCAGGTTTAGAGTTTTAGAGAATTAGGCCATTACTATTACATTACATTTCAAAAATTAAAAAGTAGAAAATTAAAATCAGTTTCCATTTTTTTCTTACAATAAAAATTCTTGAAAAATAGAGCCATGTTAGTTCCTTGTTTTATACAACATGACTTTTTTTGATCCAATCCTTGACCTTATTCATCCATAAGTCTACTGAAAAACTTTTAAAAACATGGGATGAGAATAAAAATCTCAGTAAGGGTTTTAGGATAAATAAATATTACATTTCCCATAAATAAATACAAATCATAAGATCATATCCCAAGAAATCATAATATTTATGAACAACACCTATAAATAATTAATTATTAAGGTAACATGTGGAATCCATAACATACATACATTTTAGCTTTCACAGCTACATATGGACCAACATTTGGAATACCTATCATAGTATATTCCCAAAATCTCTTTGGAAAAACATTCACATTTACCACTTTCACATTACCCTATGAATGAGAGTGAAATAACAGGCTCACCCACCATAGGTTTTTCATGGAACCACTAGTATACATAAACAATTCCCAATACCCATAACACATTCATAACACATAAAACAAACATAATGGAAAGATAACATTTCCATATTTCAATGAAAATATATCATTTAAATATATTGATATAACAAATCCATTATCAAGACCATTTTCAATACCAAAATACATTATAGTGTATATGGTATTTATTTTCCATTTTAAAACATTTTGGCTTGTTAAAGAAGAAAAAGAACATATAATACTCATGGTGGCGGAAAGGTCATTGTCACCTCTTATGTTAAGAAGAAACATTTATTTTGTAATTTATTAAAATTATTCATAAAAAAGGATTACCTATGAATGTAATGAAATTTAAAAAGGTATTATACTCTATATAAAGGAAATTCATCTATAAATCAAAATATGCCTCAACGAAAGGATATTGAGACGATGACCATCACCTCGTGTCCGATATGACCCGATCATTCCTTAATATTCTGAATAATAAACTAAAGTTAATTAATACTATCTTAAGATTGTTTTTCACATGTATTATTCCTTTTATATAAATTATTACATTGCTGAAAAAATTAGTTTATTATTTGAGTTCATATCGGACATTTTGTCGATGTTCAAAACTTGACATAAAAATGAAATTGTTATAATAATAAATTGTCCATGTGGATGAAATTACATTATCTCTAGAATGATAATAAATATAAATATATCATATATATAATATATATTCAGTATATATATGAATTATAAGTGTATAAAACATTTGGAGGTATGAAATGAAATGCATCATTCATAGAGACGGTAAGCCATAAGTACGCATGAACGCTACATTCATTTATATTTTATAATTAATGGAATGAAAATATAATGATTCATAAGTATACTATAATTCCAGTATAATATCATATAAAATTTCATTAACTCCATCCTTTATGTGTTCCACATATGGCTTTAATGAGTCATGTCATTTTTAGGGGTTGATAGTCCACCCTTCCTCAAATGGAGTTATCGTATTTACCCACTAGGGAAACCATAAAGGTATTATATAAATGAAAAATATAGAATAAAATAATCAATATAAATATAATATATAAAATATATAAATATAGTTTTATATTAATATCCACTATTTGAGGAGGTTGGAGAATATTGAACAATCATCGTTTCTTGAGGCAATAGTTCACCGTCCACCGAAACATTATGTTCTTTACCCATTAGATTGGTGTGTGTGTGTGTAGATTGAATAAAACACATATTTACTCAATAGTATATTTAGGATATTGTTATTGTTATAAAATAAATGAATAAAAATAGTTTATGGGTCGGTAGATGTAAAATAAAATATAAGAACTTTTGAGAAGACATTAAATTTAAATAGGTTATCTCCCATTGAATTGAACCAAAAATCATTTCTGGAATTTCCATATGCCTCGAGAATGGATTCTAGAAGGAGGAGAGGGATGTTGGGAGATTAATTGGGTAGATTTTGGTTGATTACATGGGAATGAGAAGTGTGTGTAATGAGTTACAAGTGAGGTCTTTTTATAAGGGGGAGGAGGGGCCCTTTGTGAATGTTTAAAAATATTATTTTATTATATAATGATTTTTTAGTTTTTGAATGTCTAAAACTCATTAAATTCAATGATAAGATGAATCATGTTTTAAATAAAATAATATAACAAGTATTGGAAATGTTTGGGAAATTGTTTATCTTTATGATCATATATATTTAAATCATTCAATATGGATATAAACACTACATCATTATTCTGTCATAAATAATTTTATTTATTTTATATATAAAATTTATAAAAAACTATTTTGATGTAGGAAGTTTTTTATATTTAAAATTAATATGTTTAGTTAAAGAGATAACTTATATAACACCATTTAATAATTGATTTACTAAAAGATATATATTTATGTCATTTTTATATTTATATTAAATTAATTAATATAAAGTGTCATTATAACATTTATGTGGCTCCATGGGGTCCCAAAATTAACCCAAGGATTTCCATGGTTGTAAATCTATCAAACAATAGGATTATGACACATGTTAGGGTAATTTATTATTAATATAATTTTAATTTATACCCTTTTTACCAGATTTACCCATTAACCATGGTAAATAAAATTTTTACTGAAGTAAATATTCAAAATTTCTAATAATAAAAGTTAACTATTTACAAAATTTAGACCTCATGATTCAAAATATGGAATCCATTTTTCCAAATTCTAAACAAATAATTGGATGTAATTAATTTTAAAACAATTACCGATTTCAAAACAAAAAACCTGTTTTAAAAAAATAATAACTATCAAAAGATTGACACCTGTTTATGTCCAATTTCAATGTGAAATTACATACAATGACATATACTGGATTAAATGGTAAAAAAATAAAATAATTACAAATTAAATAAAATTAAATATATAATATAACCTTATAAATAAATTAGATTAAAAGGCAGTTTTGAATTAAAATATAGTATTTTTCACTATTCATTAAATAAATGATTTTTATCAGAAAAATAAAAAAAATTCCAAAAGTAAATATTGATGTGTTGATTCTATATTGAAATTATATTTTGTAAAATTTATCTTATATAAGTGAACAAAACTAGATTTAATGTGGGTTCCCCATCAACAGGTCGTAAATCTAAATTTTCATGAATATCAGAGTATTAATGCTTAAAATTTGAATCATTATTATTTTAAGGATATAAAATTAATTAGATAAATGTAAATACAATTAAAAAACATCTATATTCATATTATAGTTAGTTCTGTCCATACCTTCCAATACAATTTCTAGGTGTTAATTACCATTTAAAATTATATTATTATTTTTCAGTATGACCCAACGTTGTGTGCAATTTAAGATTTCAATGAAACCCATTGTGGCGTATCGGGTATACTATCCAACATAAAATACCCTTTAATGTAAAATTAAAATTTAATTCACATATATTAATAAATATGAAAAAAAATTATTCTTTATTTACCTAGGATGTTGCATCATTCCAACCTTTTGGGAATTGTGTCCCCACAATTCTATTCACTTATCAAATAAGTGGGGTATTTATACCACATAACATTTTTAGATTCCCATATTGCCTCTTCAACCATATATTTTTTCCACAAAACCATTACCTATTTAATTACCTTATTCTACAACACTAGATCTCTTCGGTCAAAGATCATGACTATTTGTTCCATATAATAGAGATTCACTACCAACAAAACTACCTCTAGGCTCAAAACAAGAGATTGATATGGAATATATATTCTCAACACTGAAACATGAAAAACATTGTGTACTTTGTATAAACCTAGAGGTAATTCCATTCTATATGAAACTGATCCCACTTTCTCCTGGATTTTATAAGGTCTAATGATCCTCATACTCAACTTTCCCTTCCCACCAAAATTCATCACAATTTTCCATGAACAAACATTTAGAAAGACATGATCACCTACCTCAAAAGAAAGATCCTCCCTCCAGTTATCCAAATAAATTTTATTCCTGCTCTGAGATTTTTTCATGTGCTTTTTAATCAACTGATGTTTTTCGACCATCTCTTCTATAAATTATGGCCCCATCAGTTTTCTTTTCACCTACTTCATCCTAAAAGGGTGGAGTTGAACACTTCTTCACATATAATGCCTCAAATGGAGACATATGTATTCTGGAATGAAAATTGTTATTATAAGTAATTTCAACAAAAGATATATATTGGTCCCAACTACCCTAGTAATCAATCGATCAAGCACGTTACATATCCTCAAAGGTCTGAATTTTTTTTCTAACTTCCCATACAAATAAAGATGAAAAGCTTAACTAAAATTTAATTCAGTACCCAATGAATTTTGAAGGCCTTTCTGAAATTAATAAGTAAACCTAGGATCATGATCAGATACAATGGATATGGGAAAACCAAGAAAGCTGACTATCTCATTATCATACAACAAAGAAATTAGATCTAGAGAAATAGTATCTAGAATAGGTAGGAAATGATCAAATTTAGTCAATTGATCAAAAATAACCTTGATTACATTATTACATCAAGATTTATTTGGAAATCCCACAACAATGTCCATGGATATATTATCCCATTTCCACTCTGTCACTTTTAAAGTCTAAATCATCCCTTTTGGTTACTGCATAACTTTTTTAATCTATTGTCATGTAAAACACTTCAATGTAAAATAGACAATATATATTTTCATTTCATTCCACTAGAAATACTCCCGAAGATCTTTGTAAATCTCAGTACAGCTAGGATGAACTGAAAATGGATAACTACATGCTTCACATAATAGAACATTCTTCAATTATGAATCACAAGGAGCACATATTATTTTACCAATCCTCAAGACACAATCATTATAAATGATAAACTCATGAAATTTACCATTTTGAACCAACTGTACCTATTTATGCAACTCACTACCTTCATTTTGTTCTTTCTTAATTCTGTCTGATAGATATGATTTCACTGACACTTGAAACAAAACAGAGGAATTTACTGCACCAAAATATTCTATGAAAAATTTCATCAAATCAAAAACCAAATTATCTTGTTCCAAACATAGCATTGTCAATGAAGAATTACTTTTTTGACTCAAATCATCAGCCACATAATTTTCTTTTCTCAGATGGTAATGAATTGTGAAATCCTAATCCTTGTTTAATTCCAACCATCTCCTCTATCTTAATATTAATTCTTTATGAGTGAGTATATAATTAAAAAATTAGTGGTCAGTATATATTTCACATTTTACTCCATACAAGTGATGCCTCTACTTTTTTAAAGCAAAATCAATAGTAGCTAATTCTAAATCATCTGTACGTTAATAAAACTCATGTGGTTTTAACTGACATGAAGTATAAGACATTACCTCATCATTCAACATCATGACACAACCATTTCCATTCAATGAAGCATCGATATAAATTACAAGCTCACCATTTCTAGAAGGAAGTTCTATAATTGGAGCATTCACCATTCTTCTATTCAATTCCTTAAAACAATCATCACATTCTTTTTTTTACAAATTATCATAACACCATTTTGAGTTAACATAGTCCTTGGTATAGATAACCATTTAAAATTTTCAACAATACTCTGGTAATATCCTACCAAACCAATAAAACTATGAATCTAGATTATATTTGTGGGTCTTGGAAATTCATCAACAACTTTTTTTAGCTGGATCAACTGTTAATCCATTTTTTTAAACAATATTACCATAGAAGGAAATTTTTTGTAACAAAAACTCACACTTGATGAATTTCCCATACAATTTCTTTTCATTTATTGTTCCAAATACAACCCTTAAATTCCTCTCATGTTCATATTTACAATTAGAAAAAACTAATATATCATCAATGAAGAGAACCAAAATCTTATCCATTAACTCACGAAAAGTTCTATTCATAAGATCCTTGAACACAGCACGTACATTGGTTAACCCAAAATGCAAAACTAAAAATTCATAATGATTATATCTAGTAGGAAATGATGTCATTTAATGTATGCTTAATTTACTTTCAACTAATGGTATCCTGACCTCAAATCAATCTTCGAAAAATAATGAGCTCCCTGAAGCTGGTCAAACAAATCACTGAAATGATGCAAATGATATATTTTTCTTAAAAATGATGTTATTCAATGCACTATAATAAATAAAAAATCTCATTTAAAAATATTTCTTTTTAACAAAAAATACAATAGTACCCCATGTTGATGTGCTAGGTTGAATGAAACCTTTATCTAATAACTCATATAATTTCTTATATAACTATAAATGTTCAATTTGATCCATTAGATAAGTTGGTTTTCAAATTGGCTTAGCATCATGAACTATGTCAGTGGTAAATTCAACTTCCCGATCTGGTATAATACTAGGAAACAAATCTAGAAATCCATCAAGGAACTCATTTAAAAATGGAACATATTTAATCTGAAAAGTTCATTGTTTTCAACATTATGTGCAAGGTAACATTCATTTCCAACGTTTACTATTTTCTCATCTTCAAGACATGTTATCAAAAGTAAGGGTTCATTCTTGTACACAAACTGAAAATAATTTTGAAAAGAAACTTCATTAGCACTCCTGTTAATCTTAGAATGATAAACTGAAAGCCAATTCATACCCAAAATAACAAAGAACTATATAAGAGGCAATATAATAAGTATTGCTGGTAGATTCATTCCAAACACAAGGACAAGAAGGTTCTTATAATTTCTTTTTTTCACAACATTTCATCCAGGTGTCTTTACTATATGTTCAGAATTCATATCTTGAGATTGAATTATCAATTTACCAGAAAACATATTAGAAATGAATGAGTGTGTAGACCCGAAATCAATCAACACATTGACATAATCTGAAAAACCGATAGTGTACCTGATACTACGTCATTTGATAGCCCATCATCTGCTGAAGATGTTGAAAATGATTTCACCAATCCTTTTTTACTTCTATTCTAGCTACTTTCTCTTAGTTGAGTTCTTTTTGGACACTAATTTGCATAATGGACAATTTCATTGCACTTAACATTATTTTTACAGAAAATTGGATTTTTTCTG
Organism: Viscum album; assembly: GCA_963277665.1. Classification (NCBI taxonomy): domain Eukaryota; kingdom Viridiplantae; phylum Streptophyta; class Magnoliopsida; order Santalales; family Viscaceae; genus Viscum; species Viscum album. Next base: position 493,835,291 of record OY728128.1, read on the forward strand.
ATCATTATCCAAGTCTTTTTCAGTGAAATTAGGAGCCATATGACCCATTTTACCACATCAGTAGCACTTAAAAAAACCAAAAGACATTACCCATCATGATTTTTACCACAATTTTCACAAATAGTAATCTTAAGTTTTTTCCATCAATATTTCTGAAGAGTTCATCCCTTTCTTCTACCTCATCAACCTCTTATTCTATAGTTTTATAAAGAACACCTTTTCATTAGAAAATTACATTCCCACCTTCTCCGTATATCTACCATGTTTTTCATAACATTTGAACTCATGAGTACATAATGACCTTAGATACGTTGGATTTAATCATAAATAAAAAATGATTGATTTGACTATAAATATCTCAGATGAAATTTGGATCATACCTTTCCTGTAGAGTGAATTTTGATTCATATGTAGCCTCTAAGTCATCCTCCAACCTCAATTATAGGAATTGTTTTTTCATCCTATGATAAACCACCTTAGGAAAATATTTCTAATGAAACATATCGTTGAATTAATAAAAATCAATAGCATCAATCGCCTCCATAACGCTGATAATTTTCACCATCGACCACCACTGAATAGCTTCACCATCAAAATGGTAAACAACTAGACTATCCTTTTGAGGTTTTAAACACCCCATGGCATCAGAAATCTTCTCTAGGGCTTTAATACACCATTCAGTTAGCACATGGTCATATGATCCTCTTAATGATGGGGGATACTGCCTAATGAAATGCACCACTACTAACATGTTTCTCTATGGTTTATTTTGAAGATCTCGTGCATGGATACCCCAATAATTTATAGCCTTGATTAAACTGGTCCATCACCCCTAAAAACTATTTAGTTCCAATTCTGATCATCTCAGGATGCTGCTTTGGAAGGTTGACTTACTCCTAAATTCATCCCATAATACCTGCCATGTTTCCTCTATGGAAAACCATTCTGAACATAGAAATATCTTAGGAAATGAAGCATGGTAATCTATAAATTCTCTATCAATTCAATCATAACATGAACTAAAAATAAAATATGGAGATTAATTTAAAAATATCCGAACTCATAATGTAGTCTAGACCTACCACTGATACAAACTATGAGGACCTGACCTTAAACATTTCATAATTGTGGATAAAATGAACAATTCACAATGCGGATCTTTTCAGTTTTATAGTTTTAGAGAATTTGGCCATAAATATTACATTACATCTAATAAATTATAAACTAGACAATTATACACAGTTTCCATTTTTTCCAGAAATAAAATCTCTTGAAAAAAATAATCATGTCTTGTTCCATGTTTTAGACAACATTACATTTCCTGGATCCAAAAATTGACCTTATTCATCTTTATGTCCTATGAAAAAACAGTTCAAAACATGTGATGAGCCTAAATATCTTTTTAAGGGTTATAAGATAAATAAAGACAACATTATTCCATAAATACATACCATGCGTAATCTCATACCTCATGAAATCATAAAATTTATGAACAACACATAGAAATCATAAATCATAAAGGCATCATGGGGAATCCACCACATACTTAAATTTTAGCTTTCACAACTACGTAGGGAATTACATTTGGAATACCCATAAAAGTATATTCCCTAAATATATTTAGAGAAACATTAAAATTTACCTCTATCACATTACCCGAGGAATTTGAGAGCAATCTCAGGCTCAGTCGACATAGGTTTATCATGGAACCACCTGTATATGTAAACAATGCCTAAGTACTATAACACATTCATAACTTATAAAGCATACATAATGAAAAGATGACATTTCTATATTTCTATCACAATATATAAATTAAATATATTGACATACCAAATCCATTATCAAAACCATTCTCAATACCAAAATATAATAAATATTATATGGTATTTATTTTCCTTTTAAAACATTTCGGCTTGTTAAGGAAACCAAAGATCCAATAATACTCGTAGTGGAGGAAATGTCATTGTCACCTCATACATTAAAAAGAAACATTCTTATTGTCATTTATTAAAATGATTCGTAGAAAAATATTCCCATTTGAATGAATTGAAAATTCAAAATGGTTTATACACCCAATAAAAGGATGTCAGGTATAAATCAAAATATGCCTCAATGAACGAAGACTGAGACGAAGTCCCTTACCTTGTGTCTGACTTGACTCAATCGTTCAATAATATCATGAATAATAAAATAATGTTAATTTATAGTTTCATAATAACATTTTTTAAGTTTATTATTAATTTTATATCAATTATTACCATTCCATACAATTAGTTAATTATTTCACATCATATCGGACATTTTGTTGATGTTCGGAACATGAGTAAAAAATGAACTTGTTATAATTATTAATTGGCCATGTGGTTGAAATTAAATTATCTCCATAATTATATACATAATTTAGATATCATATATATCATATATATCATGTATATATATGTATTTATAATAGTACATATCATTTGGAGGTAAGAAATAAAATGCACTGTTCATTGAGACAGTAGGTCGTACGTACGCATGAACACAACATTCATTTATATTTCATATTTAATGGAATGAAAACATATTGATACATATGAATATTATAATTACATTGTAATATAATATGGAATTTAATTAACTCTATTCTTTATACATTCCATTTATGGAAGGAATGAGTCATATCACTTTGAGGGGTGGTACTCAGCACTTCCTCAAATGAAATTATCGTATTTACCTGCTTTGGAAACCATAAAGATATTATATAAATGAAAAATACATAAACATAGAAACAATATAAATATAGTATAAATCACATATAAATAATGTGCCTTCTTAATGGCCTTCATTATTGGTGGTAGTATAATATTGAACAATCATAGTTTTGTGAGGAAGTAGTTCGTCGTCCACAGAAACAACATGTTCTTTACATATTCAATGGAGGTATATTTATCTGTAGTTTGAATATATATCATAAAAACAACCTACTGTATTGAGGATACTGTTTTTTCTATTAAATAAGTGAATAATAAGAGTTTATGGTGTTGGAGAAGTAAAATAAAACAAAACATATTAAGAGAAGATATTACCTATAAATCAGGTATCTCTCTTTGGTTTGAACCAAAAAGGTTAACTTGAATTGCCTTTATCCAATGGGAAGGATTCTAGGAGGAGGAGAGGAATTTATGGAGATTAATTGGGAAGTGTTTGAAAACTCCAAGGTACTTGAGAAGTGTGTGTAATTGGTTATAAGTGAGGATTTTAAAATGTGGAGGATGTAATCCTTAGGAATGTTTAAAATTATAATTTTATTATATAAGGATATTCAATTTCTAAATGTCCAAAACTCATTAAATTATAATATTAGATTACACATGTTAGAGATAAATTCATCCAACACAACAATTTATAGGTTTTGGATATTTTTTAAACTTAAAATCTTATTTATTTAAATCATTCATTAATAAGGTAAACACTACATCATTATTGTGTCATAAATAATATTATTTATTTGAATTCTAAAAATTATAAAAAATTATCATGATGTATGATATATTTTTATATTTAAAATTAATATTTACAGTCTAAGTGATAACTTATATAACCCCATGTATTAATTTATTTACTAAAAGCTATATGTTTATGTCATTTTTGTCTTTAACTTAATTTAATTAATTTAAAGTGTCATTATCACTCCCATGTGGATCCATGGGGACCAAAAAATACCCAAGGATGACCATGGTTGGATATGTATCAACAAATAGAATTTGTACACAAGTTAGGGTAATTTAATATTATAATAATAATATTTTTTACCCAGATTTATCAGATTTACCCTTTAACGATGGTAAATTAATTTTTTACTGAAGTAAAAATTCGTAATGTCTAAAAATAAAAGTTCACTATTTACACAATTTGGACCTCTTAATTATTAATATTGATCCCATTTTTTTAAAATCAAAACACAGAAGTGGAAACAATAATTTTAATATTAATTCTCGTTGTCAAAACAAAAAAACAACTTTTTATAAAATAATAACTATCAAAAGATTGACACCTGTTTATGTCAAATTTCAATGTGTAATTACTTCCAATGACCAAAATTGGATTAAATGGTGAAAAATAATATAATCACACATTTAAAATCAATTAAAAATATAATCTATCTTTATAAATAAATTATATTAAAAAGAGGTTTTGAATTAAAATACAATATTTTTCACTATTCATTAAAAATTAAATTTTATCAAAAAAATACAAAAAATTTACCCCAAGTATATTTTTATGTCCTCATTCTAAATAATAATTTTATTTTGTCAAATATAACATATAAAAGTGACCAAAACTAGATTTAAAGAGGGTTCTCCACTAAAAGGCAGTAAATCGACCTTTTAATGAATATTAGAGTATTTCTGCTTAAAATCATATTTTTTCTTATTTTAATCCTCTAAAATTTATTGGATAAATGTAAAAAAATTTAACATACTTGTATATTCATATTATAATTAGTCGTTTCCATTCCCTCCAATACAATGCTAAGGCTTTAACTACCATTTAAAATTATATTATTAATTTTCAGTATGACATTTAGTCTCCAATATATATTAAGTGCGATTCCGATGGTACATGACATGTCATATAACATAGGATTGTAATCTCCTCTAAAGAATGAGTCTTATATATAATTTTTTCATCCCTTCGTGATATTGGACTATGAAAATATTTCTTCATTCATTCCCTAGGTACGGTTTTTGAATTAGAATGACCTTTCTATATAAGAATTTCATCCACTATATAGAATTATTTATTATAATGATATTTGGAAAAATTTACATATATTCCCCAACATTCCTAGTTGGTCTTGATTGACATCATGGTGTCCCCCAACGATTCTGGGAATAAAGACCTTTCTATGTATCAAGATCCCCTTAGACCAATGAGATTTCATGGGATAGGACGGATGAGCTGAACCTTATTGTCGGTTGTCATCGATTATAGTATTTCTCATGGAGAATATTCTCTCTAAATTAGAATTGATTATAGAAAAATAATATGACTAGGAGTTGGTTATGATGACCTTGTGGTGTGGTCTCATTCAGAATTATATCAAGGTGTTTTTTATATATTGATTATTATATCATGAATTGATATTAATATACCTAGTACTTCATGTTAAGTGTTTCTTAACTGTACTAATCCTTTTAATTATTCTCACCCCTTCATGGACTTTTCCCACACATGTCATTTCTTATATAGACGATGGTAATTTAGAAATTATCCTTGAAGGATAGGGAGTGATTTTAGGGTATATGAAGCTTAAAAACCTATGTGTTTTATAGGGATCGTGATATTTTTACTTATCCCACTCCTTTGGATAGTTTTTTAATTTTACAGTTTTTAGTTAGGATTCTATTTTGAAATTTTTTTTCTTTCATTTTTCAGTACATTTACTATCATATTCAATTCCAGGATCTTAATTTTTTGAATTCATAGTTTCAATTTTTTATATAACATCAACGTGTGGGTGTGGATATTTCTTCATGTCTATAGTTACAACATGTTAGTTCATCCCATTTGAAGGATATTCTAGCTATTTTATGGTCATCCACCCCTAGCCTATTTGAGGGGATCTTGGTAAATTCACTGGATGTACATTGTCATATAGGGTTTTGAAGACTGGTATCAAAGGATTCAACTCTACCATCAGACCAATGTTGGTTATATTGGTTCGTGGTAACAATTTTTAGTGTTTTATGTTTAGATATCATGCTAGGAACTCCATTGTTGGTGGAGTGGATGATGTATTCAAACACCATGACTATGATAACCCACCTTTCAAATAGGTAGATGTAAACATTGGTTGGAAAGAAAATATATTTTATATTTATTATATAGGAATAGTTTTGTTATTAATTTCTTATATTTCATGCTCCATATATATACTCTTTTGATAGTGGTACATCTTCTTTTAATTTTTGGATGCCTCCACATAGAAATCAATCCATGATTACACTAAATTACCATGAGGATTATTCAATAAGTTCTGAGGTATCAATATAGGGGCTTGTACAAGATATATCACCTAAATGAGGTTTACCATCTATATCAAAACCTCTTGAGCATCAGTTTTATCTGGAAATACCACATGATGATACACCTATGTTGGGTGAATTTCATGAGTTCTGGAGGCTGTGACCTACCAGGTTTTGGTCTAACCCAGATCACTAGATAGATGACGTATTTATAGAGGAAATGACTCATGTTCTTCACCTTATGATGATACCACCTGGTTAGATGGAAGGTCATGTAGGGAGTATTTTTTTAGTGGTCTATTGAGAGATGGTGGGTCATGGTTACTTTTTCACACGATGAGAAAAATCTCCCCAGAATTTTCTATGAACTTCACTCTACAGAAAGAACTCAATCAAGAAACATTTCATTAAGTACTCATACATGTGTTTTTTTATCTGCAATAGGGATTTATAACCCTGGTAGATTACTCAATGATTTTCTCTAATCTCTGTGGTTACTCCTTGGATATGGTATAAGACCAGTTATATAAATCTCATACCATTAATAAGGTCTCACATTGGGACACCATGGATTAAGTTGTTGTAAATTCATTACCACCTATTATGTTGTGTTTTATCCATAATTTTTTGTGGATAAATTTATAGAAGTGAAAAAATGGTAGTGGGGGATTGTAGTGGGAAAGTAGTGGCTCGGTCCTCAGTTGTATGAATTAAATGATAGAAATAAATATCCAATTATTTTAGACTCTTTAGGTTGTGATACTATGTCATGGGAATAGTGCATCATGGATCTCAGGGGGGATTGAATCCTCCGAGATATTGGGGAAATAGGTTAATAAAATGTGTTCAAAGCCTCAACCAATTTCAAATGCTTCCCCATGTGTTCCATGCCTAGTTCAAGGAGTCGGTGGGTGGAGAATATTCTTGTTCTAGTGTATAGAGGCCCACTACCCTGAGGATCCAAGTGTGATTCCAGGTAAAAGATCTATCATTTATAATTTAGATGTAGTATTGTTTGGAATAGGTTCTAGTCATTTGTTCCTTTCCATTACTCTAGATAGATACTTATAGATTCTATTTGACACATTTTCTTGATTATTTTAGTCAGATACTCTAACTGGTGGTGACTCAGAAAAAGTGTAATTGATATTATAGTGTGATCTATCTCATGCAGATGAGAGATTTCTATGATATCTTTATGTTGCAACAATGAATCCATATAATATAATCCTTTTAATATAATAGATATCCATATTTCATGCCAAGATTAACATTTTTCAGCGAAGTATGAAATGAGATTGATGTGGTAGAAAATGGTTTCCTTTGAAGGTAGAATATAATCTTTGTGAGAACTACACAACGATAGACATATGAGAGGTCATCTTATAACTCACTATTTAGATAACATTACTATTATAGTAGTGGAGGCCTTGTGATTTAATTTTCCTATATTTCTATTGGAGAATGAAGATGTATTTCTAGTACATAATATGTCTCATGTAGATATTCCATATTTGATGATGCAGTCATAGGGCATGTAGAATAAGGGATTCATGAGACCTAATGTCCCCCTGGGCATCTATAGTTTTCTTTTCCAAGGATGATGAGAGATTGAGGTTATGTATCAATTACTAGTTCTTGAGTCATGTGATCAGGATTATTATGTGTCTACTACTAAGGATCAAAGACCTATTTATTCATTTGAGTTGGGATAAATGGTTCTTCATGATCTTACTCCGGTCAGGATAACTACAGATATGAGTATAGGTTGGGCATATAACTAAAATGACAATTAAATTTCCTTACAGTCACTATGAGTACATTGTAATGTTGTTCAACACGCTAAAATACACAAAATTTTCCATGGGGATGCTGAACCGGATAATTTATCCTCTAATAGGTATATTTATGGTGATCTTCATAATTGAAATCCTTGTGTATGTGGCATCAATAGAGGAAAACATGAAACATATGATGATTGTCATGGAAACACTCATAGATCACCAGTTCTAATAGAACCAATCAAAGAATTATTTTTCTAATTGAGAATTCCAATTTCTAGGACACATCAACTCAGAGGCTAGAGTAGTTGTGGGCATAGGTAATGTTGATATAGTTCTTTATGTTTATCCACTAATTAGTCATTTTATAGTATAGAGATTTCATGGGTTGGAATGGTACTATCAGAGGTTTTCAACTGACTTCTATAGAGTTTCATCACCCTTGATAGCTTTAAAACATAATGGGAATCCTTTCATGTGAATTAAAAGGTTCTAGTTGTGCTTTTAGCAGCTCAAAAAATAATTAATGAGAACTCCCATATTGATATTTCCAGAGGAGGGTGTGAAGTGCACAATGTTTTTTGATAGAATAGGGACCATACTTGGTTGTGTACTGATGAAGTGGTAGGAGGTTTTTGACAATGGTTCACAGTAGTTGAGAACACATGAGAATAACTACAGAACCAATGTTCTTGATGTAGAATTATTAGTCTTCATTTTGAATATTTGGTGACACGATGTGATGGGAAAGTGGTTTATTGTTTACTCTTACCATAATAATGTCACATATATATTTTATTATAAGGATTTTAACAAGAGGCAAAGAGAATGTATTTATTTCCAATAGGACTAAATAATCACAATTATTAAACTAATTTGAAGGAGAATGATGTGGATGATTCCCTCAAGAATATTTCATATTCTCAGTAATATCCTGAGGCGTTAGAGCAATTATCTTCATTGTAGTTGTCAGTAATAGAAATGAATTATTCTTCATATCTTCAATTGATGGTTGTTACACCACTACATTTTCATCATATCATGGATTATTAGAATGAAGATACATAGTGTGAAAACATGCATACATGTATCAATAATAAATGATCATGATTGGAATTCTTATAGTGGGGAGAACATTATCCTATTCAGAAGATGACTAAAGGTACAATTGACATTACGAGAGGAGTGGATGCTATATTTCCATACAACCCTTGGGTTGAATATATTAGTGTGAAAAAGATTCACCATGACCACCAACATTACTTTTATTTATATATATTATGAAGGGAGTGGTGGAGTTTGTATATTAATGTGCCACTTTTCAGCATGTGAAGGATGAGGACAATGTTCCTTTAGATTTAACTCAACCCCTTGAGGTTCCACAGATGAAGTGGGATGGGATATTCATGAAATTATTGAGGGGAATGACACTTATTTCCATGGTACAGGAAACAATTTGGGTGATCATGGGCCACCTCATCATGGCATCACACTTCCATGATATTCAAGTGAATATTTAAGTAGAGTTCTTGGGACACCACTATTTTATAGAGATAGTCCATATCCATGGAGATCCCACAAAGATAATCTCAGACCATGATACCCACTTCACATCTCAGTTATGGAAGGTATTACAAGAATCTTTTAGGACCCAGTTACGCTTGGTCATGGTGTTTCATCCCCAAACTAATCTCCAGATAGTGGGGACCATCATTCTTTTAGCTGACATGTTATGAGATATCATGATGGGATTTTACAATTGTTAGGAATATCACATAACCTTGGTTTATTTTATGTATTATAACAACTATAATTACACTAATGGTATAGAATAATTTGTGACTATGTTTGCGCGACCCTGAATGTCACCACGTTGATTTCCTGGTCTGGGTGAGTCATAAATCATTGAACAAATCATGGTTTGAGATAATAAATAGAATGATTAGGTCATCCAATAGTGGATGAGGACTACACAGATTCATCAAACATCTTATTCATACTGACAAAGATGACATCTATTGTTTTTTGGAAGGAAATAATGAGTTCTTTAGAGTCTCACCTCAATTTTGATTCAGGACAGTTGGATGTGGAAGGATGATATCTGTGAGATTCATTAGTCCCTTAAAAATACATCATAGAGTTGAATAGGTGGAATAACACTTATCTATATCATAATGGTTGGACCTTCTATAGAATGTCATCAATGTGTTCTAGCTGAATATATATGTGCATGACCTGTAACATGTTATTGAAAGTGTGAGCTGCACATTGAGTGTGGATATATCATTGTAGATTAGTTTATGTGGATCAAGGATCAACATTATTGGATCATTCATTGAATTTGATTAACCTTTAGTTTATATATTTTTAGAAAAATAATATATAAGAGAGCATCTTGGTGTGGGAGATATAGATGCAAGCCTTGTACACTCAACATTTTGGGTGTGTTTTTTAGATGAAAATAGATTTCATGGGGATACTGTAATGTATTGTAATTTCCATATATTATTTTTGGATATTATACTGATAATTTTTTAGGAAGGTTCTAAGATGATATGATATTCTAATGCCAAGTGTACATGGATTAAATGTATGAAATATAATAAATATATAAAATAGATAAAAAAATATTTTTTTAAAAAAATTTAATTAATGTTGAATGGAGTCATATATCTGATATATAGGTGCACCCTTGAGTTCAATATGTGGGTTTTACCCTAGGTTTGACATAATATTTTTCCTTATGGGTCATTTCTTAAAAATTCATCACCTGGATAATTAAATTAATTGAAATATTTAATTAAATTTGTAGTTAGGTTTTTGAGAAACTGAATGTTTATAAATTAAATAATTATTCATTGATTTTCCTCTGGGTTAGCCACTAAAACCCTAGAGATTTAGAAAACATTTTGGAGTTATTTTCATGATTTACAATGATGGATTAATATCATATAGTGGATTTTTTTGTGATCTATGTCTATAAATATCATCAATGATGTCAACATAATATTTTCTCTTAACGATCGATCCAAAATACAATTGGGTTGTTGTGATTTGTGAATTTCATTCCCATTATTTAATCATAGGTGAATATAGATCAATTCAACGAAAAAAAAATTATTCTTACACAATAGGTATATATAATTTGATTGAATGGTTTTGTTTTCTAATTATTTCCCCATTTTTCATCCTCTTCTAGGATAACAGATCATAGAAAAATGAAAAAAAATTATTTTTTGTTCTTCAAATTTTTTAATATTGATATCTATCAAATTTACATGTGCAATCATCATTGGTATTTCTTAATTCGAACGGTTCGAAAAATACCAGGTCCCCGATCAATGCATGATCATTCTATGGTACAATAGATCAAACCCGAAGGCACAAAATTTGATGGTGGTATCAAATACAAAATCAATTGAAATAGTAGGTAACACCAGGATAAAGATACTACATAAAATGTACAAAATATTACATGGAAGGAATGTTGAATGAGAACGATAGAGGTGGCTATTTATTATGCTTTTCAGTATTAGATATCATAATGCGGGTACTGATGACGCTATATTGATGTAGATATGGGATATAATGACAAATTGATGGTGAAAATAATGAAATAAGAGTTTCTTTTGGAGGAGAAGGGGAGAAATCTTGAGATTTGTAAAATCATGAGAATCATCGTGTGTAAAATAAGGTTACACACCACGTAGGGCCCCATTCACCAACAACTAGTTTTTCAAGATGATGTTAAGGATTAAACGATGTGTGGCACATTCTGTGTGACTTGGAAGTTATTTTAAATGGTATAAATACATAGTTAATACTATATAGAATGATTTCCCAAAGCATACCTATACACATACACAACTTTTTGTACATGGGAATGTACAAAAACATAGCCACCATATATGGACACATCATGATGCCAATGGAATGATACCTTGTTATCTATATATCATTTTCTCCATCTATACATCATGTTTATAGACACTACATTCTGTGTGAGGATATTCCACATGTGTATGAACATAGCTAGTAGGACACACCATGTACCCCCGATACACACTGTGTACCCCCATTAATTATACATGTGTCTCTTCAATTACTTATTTTGTGTGTGTAGGTTGATTTTTGTTCACATGGTCCTTTACATAATGATTACAAAGAGGAATTACATCCGTAACACAATATTTTTATCACCTCTAGATGTTGTGTCTCTGATAGAGTAATTGTGTTCCTCTATTACACTATGGTACGATCACCTCAAATCTTTTGTTCCCTAAGTGGGGTTTGTGGAATCATCATGACCTCAATATGAAATGAATTTTTCATCCATATAACATCCCATATCCAAATGGGTTGGGGAATCATAGACATTTGATCCCCAATGTTGTAGGTTGATCCAGATTTGGTTTGTGGTGTCCCCTAACAGTTCTATTAATCAACCATTATCTGTGTATCATGGTATTCAAAGAATATGAACCATTCAAGTGAGAATCCCAATGATATAGTCATTTTCATTGACTTCCTTCGATGATTTAATTCCTTAGGTAGTGGTATCTAAAAAAACGACCTTTTTTCAAATAGAATCATGTGGCTGGAAATGGGTTGTTCCCCCTGGTGGCATGGTTTCTTTACGAAGTATATCTAAATTATTAAATTGTACACTTATTATTATATCTTGTTTTGAGATAACTATACCTAGTTATTTTTTGAATCTATTATTTAGTGTCCTCCTGAGAATTGATATAATTACATATGCCAATAATTTTCCATCACATGTCATGTCTTTTTCTGTCGTCCCACATTTTTCAATGTGTCCAAAGATGAACAGGAGTTGGTTGAGTATATATGAATCATAATAGAATAATGTTTATTTACTGGGACCCAAATTTGAGACATATTCCTCAACCTTTGATCATGATAAAATTTGAAATTTTTTATGGTGTTTTATTTATCACCCATTTACTATATTCATTACATTTATTGTCATAATATATTTCGATATCATAGATGCATTCATAAATTCTTTTAGTTTTTTTAAATTTCAGAATTATGATGGCATAGAGAGTTGTAAGTGTTTACATGTATGTGAGGCTAACTCCTCCCATTTATGGGATTTTCTTACTCATTACTATTCATCGGCCCCTATCATATTAAAATTGACCATTGGGATTTCATGGATCAGACCTCAGATGATCAGGTTGAAATAGTGTGCCTTGTCCTTTCTAATAAGAGGTTGTGATAAATGAATGATGGGGGTAGAAATAGATGGGTAAAAAATAAAATTATAAATTTTAATGAATATGAGTAGTTCTCATGGTTCTCTAATTTTTTTGGAAACCATGTTCATGACACATTGAATAATAGAATCCACATTCACATATTACATTCGACTCCATATGTATTAAAAAACATCCACTAAACATTACCAATGTAACAATAAATGTTTAAAACATTTTCATAATACTTTAAAAAGGTTTACATAACAATAAAAAATAAATAATCCCTTAACAATATATTCTAATGGTACCACATAAACTACACAAGGATTTTAATGACTTCGACTTGACCACATAATTCCAATTCATACAAACCATGAACATAATAAAAATTACTAAGATATCCATCATGTATGGAAACCCATACGGTTTCCTCTAAAATCTGTATAAAAATAGTTCATTGGGAGGAAAACCATAGACTTTCCATTTTTTAGGATAAATATTTATTAAAACATAATTTAATTCCCAATAAAAAAATAACATAAATCTAAATTCATTGTTACATGGTGGGTGCCATTATATTCTGCACCCTGGAATATTCTTCCCCTAAAATAACATTATCGCATGTAGATGATAGTAAAATACAAATCCAAAAAAAATCCATAAAATAAAATATAATTTATCAAATTACTGGATGTATTATGAATTAACCCTAAATAAAAACTAGAAAAAAATTATCAAATATTAATCAATAAGAGGCTCTATAAGGGAAGGGACATACAATGCCTCTCCCAAACATTTAATATTAATATAAAATGGTGGAAGAACTGACAAATTATTTTCAAAATACAAATTATATTTCACTAAAAAATTAAATATATAAAATCTATAGAAGGGAAACATCCAAACCTTCAAGTCACAACCAACCATATGCAATTCTCTCAAAAAATACAATAAGATGGGCCAAAACAATGAACAATTCCAAAGGTCCAGAAAATCAGATCAGTAATCCCATGATACCTTGAATCCATGGAGATCATTAATGAATGAAATGATTCATTATTAAATGAAATGACTCAACCCTATGGGTCACATCTTACATACTCAATGTATCAATCCAAATCCATGTAATACAATCAAATGATGAATTCTGTTGAAAACACAGCTGTATAAAAGCCACAATCAATACAATAATTAAAGTATACCCTATATTTATCACCTATACTCCCTATTATATTCCAATTTAAACACTAACAATGAAAAATAAACCCATGGTCTAAACCATACTCAATACATATAATGGTAAATGGGGAATAAAATTCCATAAAAGAATAATTAAATATAAAAAAAAAAAGAAAAACATCATCTTGGATATCTTTCAACTAAAAATCTCCAAAATATGATAAAAACAAAAAAAATTATATGAACCAAAATTGAAACATCCAATCATCTAAAGGATGCATCAAATTATGGACACTACATTAACCTCAATTACATTCATGATCAAAATAAATAATTGTCCAAAACATGATATCATAAAAAATTATCAATGAAAATTATCCCTCTACATTATAACCATCAATCCAAGTATAACATCATAAGAAACATATCGTATAATATTTCCTAGAAATATCACTCCACCAACATAAGAATGAATAACTATATTTCATACTAGAAATAAGAAATAAAATCATGATCTACTCCAATCAAAACCTAAAATGTTTTCACACTAAATGTATGTAATACCAAAATGAAATGAACTCTATACTCATAATAGAAAATTACTGTATGATTAAATAAAACCAATTTATTGATTAGATAAACCTAGTAACATCCATTACATAATACCATGAATATACCTAATCAAATGTGGGATGAACTAAAATTTGTATATACATAAAATTTTAAAAAACATTCCAAAGTAACTAAATTTAATTTATTGAAACCCAAAACAAAGAGTGAAAAAATTATTCCATGTTAACCATGGTTTTATTTAAATTCTACACTCATTAAAAAAATAAAAATTGAAATACTATTTAATATTTTAACCCCCATCCCAATCTCAACATTGTTATTTTAGGAGACATCTTAAATTAAATTCAAAAAATTATAAATTAATTCTAAAACAAAAACCTAATATAGGATTTCACAATAAAATAAATTATCATATTTTAAAAAAATGAATCACCTAACCTTTTCAAACATAGAAATGGTAAAAACAAAAAAAATAATTTTTTTTGAAACATAATATTTCTATAAAATTATAATCTCACAAATTACAAAACATTATGGACTTTATTTGATAATTAATAATAGTTAATGAAACTTACATAATCATCCCTTATAAAAAATTCATGTGAAATGGCCCATTTAAAAAACAATCTATAACCCCTAGTTTTGAAACCAAAACTGTTTTCCCCATGAAATTCATTTTCAAAGACACACAATATTATTCCTAATCACATTAAAAATGACATAAATAAAGGCATAATACAAGACTATCCCAAAATTCTAGTCACATTATTCCTATAAATAATAATAAAAATCAATACATTTTTCCCATTTATCATTCAAGCTTGGAAATCTTTTTGTCAAGGGGTATAAATGGAAATATCACTACGTATTTAGAACTATGTCTTAAAAGGTCAAATGTTCAAAAAAACATATTTCAATAATCAATGGTTATATTCTATATAGACTAAATTATGTGTTTGGTTAGTATATAATTTATTTAGCGACAACATCAAAACTCATGCTTTGAACCCCACATTCCTCCTCCATTGAAACCAAAAAAATGATGCACTAAAGAAACAGTAATACCAATGATGATTAGTGTAGTATAACCACTATATTAAAACTATAAACCAACTACACCAATAAATATAAATCTAGAATAAAAACATTATTTACTACTGATGGAAATTCAAGCATCATGATTGAGTAAATCTCATAAAGCTATCCACACACCAATATCTTGAGTCTCGACAACCTCAACTAAATTATATCAATTTCACCAAATAAATAGTGTCAATAAAAAAATATAGGTCAAAATGAAAACATAACCTTTCATACCATTTTTTGTCAAATTGACCTAGGTTATCACATAACCCAAAACCCATACAGGTCTATCATATTTCAAAAAAGTAATTCTTGATCCCCACAGGTTGTAATATAATGAATTGTAATTACTTAACTATAATTATTAATTACTTAGAAATCATACAATGACATAAAAATGAATTAAAAATAAACCATTACTTTATTTAACATTTAATAAATAATACCATAATTTCTTATAAAATATAAAAATCCGACATAAAAAAGTAAATAGTGAATGCACACATATACATATATTTATATATATATATAACATAAAATATAATTAGAAAATGAGGCCAATTCAAAATCCAAAATATTAAATAACATCTTTAAACCATCTCCAATGATACACCACATGATCCAAAATCACCATCTACCCCAAAATCACCGATGTAATTTCAACAAAGAAAACAAAATCTAGGAAAAACATGGACATATAAAGATATTGGATTTAGACTACATTCCATTACAACGCCACACTCCAAATATATGAAATAAATTTTATATTACCTCACTTAAACACTAGTTTAATATACACTTTATAAATATATATTTTTAAAAAAATTAGTATGAAACACACATAAAATATCATAAAGAACATTTTCTATATATTTTTTAAATATAAGAAACCACTTGAAAACAATTTTACATTTATTTAGAACAATTGAGAAAAATATATTTTCATATAAACTTATAAACCCATCCCATAAAAAAATTTAATTACACATTTAGAACCCACAATATGAAACATATATTCATATAATTTTCCCCACAATAATATTGGAATGAAAATTTATAAATAAAGTTCTATACAATAGCATAAAATCATATTTTTAAAACCAAAACACAAGAGTGTTTAAAAAAATAAATATTTCCAATTTTATCTTGAAATAATCCAAAATATTTTTGCAAATCAAGTATTCACATATGATCAAAAACTGTTTTAAGTCATAAAATAAAATTTTTGAATGCATATTAGTAAAACCATTGCACTTTAAATTCATAAAATCCATTCCCAAGTCCCATTATAAGAATTTTAGAGTGATGAAAATAACAAACTGTGGAATCACACTAATATGTACCACCATTACAAATAATTATTATGATGAGAAATAAATTAAATTTATAGTTGTATTAATGAATAATACTAATGGTACAAGATACAAATGAAGAATAAGTTTAAATCCTCTAAATTGATCCTAAATAAGACACTAGTGTCATGGAATACAACCAGTGAGATTTAATAAAATGACAATATGATAACATAATATGACCTAAGGTTCATAAATAATTTCACAAGCATATTTTTTTATGAATCTCCCTCATTCATCTCTGGAATCATTAATTCTTATTCGGATCTATAAATACAAACCTACCAATAGGTCTATAGGTCCCCTAGAGAATGTTTCCGTTATATGGTCTTTCACCCCATAGGAAATCACCATTAAAAATATATTAACCTATGCACAATAATCAACCAAATATTTTATATTCCCTAATCCATTTGGTTTTCCATAATAAATGAAATGATGGTGAGAAAAAAGAACCATTAGAAACATAAAAAAATAATAAAAATTGAATTAAATGGAACCTCATCACTCACACCATCAAATTGAAACGACCTTATTTTTATTAAAAGAAAATTGTATTTCCCTGACACCAGATGCCCAGAGCTGGTGCATTATTTTAATACATAAGCACGATTACAATGAATCAATTTCTAATGGACTGTTCCGTTTAATAGTCTTCTAAATTAGATTACATACATATACGTTGCATTACACATTCAAACAAAAAACATAGCATGAACAATCCATTGAGAATTCCATTATTACAATAGATTAACCCTACATATCATACATAATACACTTCAATGAATCTTGGGAAACCAAAACATAGGAAGGGGTGATCTCATATGCTATCTAAGGGTATATAATTTAGTAGAAGCAATAATCATTTAAAGAATGCTGGGAAATAAAAACAACATTTGTTTAAAATTAAACATGAACATAATAGGGAGAAAATATCTCAAAAATTACCATATAAACATGAACATGGATATTCTACTAGTTGAATAATTACATGTAATAATTAATTTCAAAATGAGGGAATGCCTAACGTTGGGCATCATTACCACGTAGTCAAGGCCTCGTGCCAAGACTACAAAAAATTTTTTGAAGGCCTTGTGTTGAGACACTTTTTGTCTCATGAGACCAACTGATGCATCGAGGGGATATAGTGGGATACAACTATAATTTACTATGTCCACTGTATTCCTCATATCAAAATTTGGAAATATAACATAAACATTGATATTAAAACTAGAATATGAAATGTCAACACTTCAACCATAAACTATGAAGGGTATAATGACAACACATCCATAGTCAGGCATAACATAACTCATTTGATACAATATTTAAGATTGTATAATAATAAATAAACCTTAATCAAGAATAGTATCTAGTAAAGATTGTTGATGTCATTGTATATGATTAGTATAATGTTTTGAGAGAAATATCATTTTTTGTGAAATCATGTAAAGTCACACATTTATAATAAATTAATATAAAAGTGATTTGTGAATCAATGTGTCTCACACCACATTGAAACATTTGAAAGGAATTTACTTTTTAAAACAATCATGTCTATATAAATAAATCCTTAAAACCATTTTGAAGACATGCTCATTAATTAGAATGATTTAAAAGAATAATTATTTGAATCAATTAAACTAATGTTTTAGGTAAAGAGTTACTTTAAATAATCATTTAGAAATGTATTTTATAAACCATAGATATGGATAATAAAAATTTCCCAGAAAATACTAACACATAAACAATCTCAGATAATAATGAGATTTAGGAATTAACCCTTACCTTGCACTTTACAATTGTCGAGATTATGTTTAACATACTATATAATGACCATAGTATGTTATTAAATTATACCAGAACCAAATTCATATTTCTTATATCATAAATTATCCATTTATGACATTATAATACCCATTTAATAAAGTTTCCATGTTAAATTAACATTTCGGGTAATAATTGTTTTTATCGTATGTGTTCTAACATGTTATTCTTGATTGTATAATTAAGATCAGGATTTAAATACTTCTAGAATATAAAAAATTATTTATATATATTATTTTTATATCATATAAATTTGTATTATAGATAGATATATGAAATTAAATACACTGTTTATCGAGATGGTATGTTGTATGTACGTATAAACGATGTTTCCGTTTTCATATTGTTTTGAATGGAAGTAAGTGAATAAGATATATATATGTTATATATATATATATATATATATATATATGTACAGAAACATAATCATGTAATATAACACCTAATAAGTAATAATATATATTTTTATAATCATAGTTGAATGGTGAACTTGGAAATTAATCTCATCGCATCACGGAGATGGTAAGTCGTAGGTTCACACGAGCGATGATATCATTTCATTGATGATTGAAAGGTGTGAAATTGGATGGTATATTAATTTTACAAAAAAAATTAATCAGGTTATTTTCATTATTAATATACAGGTGACACTTCATTATGTCTATCCAATTAAAATATTTTTGAATAACCAATTACACCATGACATGGTGATGGTAAGCCATATATACGCAGTCATGGTGACATTATCATTCATAGGATGGATAGAAAAATGAGAATCATTGTACTATATTTATAAAAACATAATTATATGTAGAAGGTACTGGAGATATTATTTTGGTATGGAAATAACAATGATTGAAAATGTGGAAGAAAAACCGAACTTTGAAAGTGGTGATAAAATAATTACCACTTCTTTAAGGGTTTCCTTTTTATTTTAACAATAGGGATCCAATGGTTGGACTTCTAAATGAGGGAAGGCCTCTATGTTTAAGTGAGGGATGTTAGGAGGAGATTTGGGTAGGTGTTGATTAAGAAAAATGGATTTGGAGGTGGCATTTAGAGAGAAAGAGTGGAACACTTTTATAAGAGAGGTGAGGGTTACTTTTGGAAAAGTACGAACTTTTATTTTATTATCAAATTATTTTTAGTTTCAAATGGCTCAAAATTGATTTATTTAGAAGATAAGGTGGGGTGGGTTGAAATCATTTCAACCAATATATTTTGTACATGTTTAATTCACTATATTAACCCTATCATTTAGATTTAAATCTTAGTTAAATAATTTATCATTCACCATGCCCTTTTGTATTCATATAATAATTGCTTTTAAAAACTTACTATAAAAAGACTATGGAACCCCTATTTGTTCATTATTGATATATACAACCTTATATAAGTATAATGGTTGAACCATTATTTTTTAGAAATATTAAATTTATTAGTAATATACTATTTGTATTAAAAACACAATTATATCAATTTTGACATTATTTGATATTTTGTTTTTGTTAAAGTCCTAACAACATTATAACTTCATAAAATTAATCTACCAAAACCTGTCATATTAACCGATAATATTCATGGATGGAATCAAAATCCAAAATATACATTTATTTTTATATTTATAATATCAATTATTTTAATCATTCCATGATAAAGTAATTAATGCATCATCATTAAGTCATAAATAAAATTAATTATGCAATCTCAAAAAAGTATAAATAAAATAAAAATCTGTAGAAAATATTTTTATCAATATAATAAATATTTATAGATGAATGTATCTTATGAATAACCCTATATTAAAAATTATATAGTTATTAATCATTGAATTTTAAACTTGTAACTATTATTTAAATAAAATAATAATGAATCTCCAAATCTATTCCATGTGCACCAAAAGGATCATATTTTATTCAAATGGTTGGTTTTGGTTGAAATAAAATTATCCAATATAATTAGGACATGTGTTAGGGTAATTATATTATAATATTTACCTTTAATTACAGTGTTTACTTTCAACCATGGTAAATACAAGTCAAAAGATACTATTCACAAAAAAAATATTTTCATCTTATTGAACCAAATTTTACTTATAGATGTGAACTGTGTGTCTTGCATTTTTGAAGTTCAATTCACATAAGTAGTAAAATTACATTTATTCAAATTTTCAAATGTTCCTAGAAGGTGGGTAATAGATGTTAAATAGTTCAATAAAATTATATACGTTAACTTTTACTATAAGAAGAAACCAATGAATTATATTTAACACATATAGGTATTATGTATCTAATTTGACTTGTAATATATTTATATAAAAATAATAATTACTTAAATTAAATGTCGGTTTTAAACAATAACGTAGTGTTTATTACTATTCTTCAAAAATATAATGTTTTCAGAAAAATAAAAAAAATTCACCCTAAGATAATTTTAATATTATGAATTAAAAATTTAATTTAATTTTAACTAATTCAAAAAAAAGAAGTTTTATTAATTATTTTAAAAATAATTCTCATTGTCAAAATCAAAAAGCATGTTTTCTAAAAATTAAAAACTATCAATAGATTAGTGTTCCTTTATGTCCAATTTAAATATAAAATTACTTATAATGACCTTCATTGTATTAAATGGTAAAAATATAAACTAATTATACTTCCTAACAATATAAATTCATAATTTATCACTATAAATTATTCCAATTAAAAATTTGTTTTCAATTAATATTTAGTATTTTCACTATTCATCATAAAATGAAAGTTATCAAAAATGTACATAAAATTTATCCAATCTAAATTTTTATGTCCTTATTCCAAATAAGAATTTAATTTCATTAAATTCAATATATAATAGTTTCAAATATTGGTTTTAAAAATGGATCACCATTTAAAGGCGGTAAAATTGCATTTTTGGAAAAATACTTTTTTTATCTAAAAAATCGAATTTGTTCTTATAATAAGTCTAAAAAACATAATATGGATTCTAAAACTATATGTAGTATATAAAATTTAAAATTAATTTAAAATTATTCATAAACACTTTATAAACGACTAGTTTAGTAAGTCGTGGGGCCCTCAAACACGGTGTTGTGTGTAGCTTGAGTTATTGAGTTACATTTAAGAGATAACATATTATTAAATATTAGGGTATTATATTCTTACCTCCTTCAATAAATTGTGGCCACAAAATATCAAATTTTCCTTCCAAAATAAAAGGATAAAAATAAAAAAATACCATTGTGAAAAACACACATTGGAAATTAGGTTAATAAAATTTAGACATAATAAGTGGGAAAGGGAAATGAAAAAATCACCATGAAATTACGATGTCAATTAGGAGAACAATAGTGGAAATTAGGAAAATATAATTGGAGGAAAAACCTAAATAATTATATGGAGTGGTTGAGGTCATCAATCATAAACAAGTGTAAAATTGAGGGCATCAAAGCCATCAATATATTATTATTTAAAATATCATTAGTTCAACAAAAAATAAGGTATTAGGATAACACATTTTTTGTTTTATGATCCCTTCCCTAATGTGTAATAAATTATTTATTCATATAAAAATAGGAAAAAATACACATGGAAAGTAGAGTTTAATCCTTTAACTAATTCCTACCACAAACTCATCTTTTAATCCAAAAGAAAATAGAAATAAAAAATATTATATTTATCCTAATCATATATGGTTCCAAATATAATGAATTTATAATTCATTCGGTAAACTATTATAAAAATGATACATTATAATAACCAGGTCATTATGTAGGCCAGTGGTAGGTGACACACCCTTGTCGCTGTTTGGCTGTGGGATGTAGTCTTGCGGCCTTGCCTGACGTGATAAGTAGTCGTCTGTCCTCCATGTTGTCATTTTAATAACAACACCAACAATTATATTAAGAAATGACTTAACCATAAGAATAGTATCCAATGTCAACCTTAATCCATTCCACCCTTTAGAGTTATCCAAAATACTTCTTTCCAAACTCACAGTCCAAATTTTTTAAGGAAATTAATCACAATGAATATCACATTAAGCCATGTAATAACATGTGAATACCTTAATAATTATTCTTTTAAAACACGATAATGCCTTAAATTAACAGAAATCATTATTTATTACATTCATGTTCCCTTATTACTTATAGAATTTTAGATATAATCTTTTTATAAAAAAAATGTTGTAAACTCCAACAATAATTGAATTATCCAACAATTAATTAGTATCCTAGTAGTCAAGAATTTAGAATATAATTTATCCAAATTAATGATATCTAATTCTGAAATCACTAACTCGGTATCAGAACCATATTATGGTTTATATTTCCTTTAACGATGTATATTCCAAAATTCTTACCTTGTTATTGAGTTGGTTTTCTTAAAAACATATAATCTCAAATCCTCAATGAAATAGTACTACAGTACAATCCTTATTTATTTTCATAATTAATATAACTAGTTCATCGTTGATACAACACTTAAACGAAATAATCCAATAATAACAACATAAGAACACTAGCCATTCATATTTATCTATGGTGGTAACATAACATTGTTATTTATTAATATAATCATTTGGGGTATACTCTAATAATTTGGTCATTGATTCACGTAGTGTCCCAACTCCATGAAGATGATGAATTGTATATTTAAAACCTTTTTATTACCCTAACAATCATGTAATTGGTGTCCTTTTTCTAAAAATGTATATTAAACTCCCATTCACTTCACGAATTTACCATGATGATTCTTTCCACAGTTACCACATATATGTAAATCCTTATTTCCATTATTCCCTTTATCCATCTTTCTCTCTACCATCCTTTTCTTCTCTGGCATCCCTTCGTGCACATAAGACTCAGTGAATTCTTTACATGTCTTATTAATAGATGATATTATTACCTCATATGATGAGAATACATGGGAGACAGTTTATCTTTAAATTTTTTTTTCTAAAGACAATGAAAGATATTACCAATCTTACTCTTTGAGACTTGCTTACTGATGGAGTTCTCATTCCTTCTACTGGACGCCATTTCTAAACAATGGCATTCACTGTGTTAGTTTCTGAATCATAGTGCATAATTCCAAATAAGTAAAATACATAAAATTTATTTAAAATATTATTCATATAATCTATAATCATAAAAAAATTATTTGAGGAACTATTTACTCCGAAATTCTTTATAACATTTTGTAAAAATGATGTGAATTATACTAAGCATATCCCTCGAGAGTGTCATAACCAAGAGTGTAGAATGACCCAATGTCGTGCACCAGGATACCCAAGGTTAGCTCGAAAATCCTTGTCATAGTTTTCCCTCCTAGGTAAATATGTCCCATAGCTGCTTTTACCTTCTAGTATCCAAATAGGGATGTATTTCATGGAAAATACACAAAATCTCTACATTCCCAAAATTCCTGGAAATTCATCTATACTAATAATCAAAGTATATATTAGGATACTATTACCTATTCAATGTTTTTATAAATCTAGTTTCTAAGGATTGTTCTAAACATTATTTGATACCAACTGTAATTCCTCGTCCCGAAAATCCAAGAGCTAGTTCATTATTTTAATACATTGTTTTATTACATGGAATCAAGTTCCGATGGACCAAGCAGTTTATTAGTCTTAGAAAATAGATTACGTACATGAACGTTACATTACACATTCAAACATGAAACACAACATAAATAATCTATTGATAATTCCATTATTCCCCTTGAATAAACCTATATATCAAACATAATACACATCTTGGAATCCTGGTATAACAAAACATAAGAAAGGGTGAGCTCAGATGCTCAGTAAGGGTAAATAATTTAGAAATAAGCTATAAACTCTTAAGGAAATATGTGTACTAAAAACAAAATACTTTTAAACATAAAAATGAACATAATATGGGGAAAATAAATTAAAAATTACTATATAAACACGCACTTGGATAGTCTACTAGTCGAATAATAACATGTAATAATTAATATCATAATGAGGGAATGCATATTTCAGGACATCATTTCCACATAGTCAAGGCCTCGTGCCAAGACTACATATAAAATATTTTTGAAGACCAGGTAACAAGACACTAGTTTTTCTCATGAGACCTACTGATGCATCGAGGGGAAATAGCAGGCCCCATCTATCACTTACTAAGCCCACTGCATTCCTCATAAGAAAATGTTGAAATATAACATAAACCTTTATATTAAAACTAGCATACGAAATGTAAATACTTCAACCATAAACCATAAAGGGTATAAAAATATCACATCCATATTCAAACATATCATAACTCATTAGATAAAATATAAATTATTGTTTTTTAATTATTCAACCTTAATCACGAATATTATCATGTATAGAATGTTTACATTTTTTAAAATGATCAGTAAAACATTATGTGATAAATATCCCTTTTTGTGAAATCATTTAAACGTAACAAATTTTATAAGTAATTCATTTAAAAGAGATTTATGAATCAAAGTGTACCTTACCACTTCAAATCTTTTTAGGGACATATAAGTTTAAATGTATCATGTCCATATATATAAATATTAAAAACCATTTTCAAAACAAGGACATTAATGAGAAATATTTAGAATAATAAATATTTAAAAATTTTAAAGTGATTTTTTATTTAAATATTACCTTAACAGAATCATATTTAAATGTCTTTTAGGAAACATGTACCTGGATAATAAATATTTCCCTGAAAATACATACACATAAACAATCTCGAATAATAATGAGATATAGGAATTAACCCTTAACATGCACTTTCTTTGGTTGAAGGTACATTTAACATCATGTATAATGACTATAGTATGTTTTTAAATTAAAATAGAACCATATTCATATTTATTATATCATACATGATTCATTTATGACTTTATACTTCCCATTAGATAATTATTTCATGTTAAATTAACATTCCGGTTAATAAACACTTTCATTATCGTAGGTGTTTTAACTTGTTATACTTGATCGTATCATTTAGATCATGATTTCAATATATCTAGAATATAAAACATGATATATATATATATATAATATACATATTTATTATATAAATATGTATAATAGATAGATAGATGAAATGGATATCACTGTTTTTGGAGATGGTAGGTCTTACGTACATTTAAATGATATCTCTCTTTTCATATCCTATTGAATAGAAGTTAGTGAATATGATATATGAATGTTCATATATATATATATATATATATATATATATATATATCTCTATCAGCATCATTATGTCATATATTAGATATTTATAAATAATATATATTTTTATAATCATCATTGAATGGTGATCCTTGAAATGAATATCATTCTGTCGTGGATACAGTAAGTCGTACGTACACACGAGTGACGATATCATTTCCTTAATGATTAAAAGGTGTGGAATTGGATTATATATTAGTTTTACTGATAAATTATCATGTTATATTTATTATTAATATACACATTACTCATCATTATATCTATCCAAATAACATAAGGTTGAATAACAAATTACACCACGACATGGAGACTGTAAGCCGTACGTATGAACGCGTAGTGACATTACCATTCATACAATTGATAGAATAATGAGTATGGTTGTACAATATTTATAATAATATAAAATTATATATATGGTTCAGAAGTTATTATATTTGAATGGAAATAAAAAAGAAAGAGAACGTGGATGAAGTAAAGATCATTGAAAGAGGAGAAAAATAATTACCTCT
This sequence comes from Viscum album, assembly GCA_963277665.1. Taxonomy (NCBI): domain Eukaryota; kingdom Viridiplantae; phylum Streptophyta; class Magnoliopsida; order Santalales; family Viscaceae; genus Viscum; species Viscum album. The sequence continues at coordinate 493,862,067 of OY728128.1, forward strand.
TCTTTGGGTGCTTCTATTTGATTTTTACAAAAAGGATCCATAGGATGGATTTATTATCAAATGAAGGCCCCTAGGTAAATGTGAGGGAAAATGGGAGGAGATTTGGGAATGGTTTCTCTGAACCAAATGGCTTTGGAGGTGTGATTTTGACAGAAAGGTATGTACCCTTTTATAAGAGAGGTGATGGTCACTTTAGGAAAAATTTGAAATATTATTTTATTATAAAATCATTTTCTATTTCTGTTGGATCCAAATTTATTTATTTCGAATCTAATGGGGATATGGGTAGAAATCCACTCAACCAATAACTTTTAGACATGTTTTTTTCACCATATTAACCTAATATTTTATATTTAACACTTAGTTAAATAGTTTACCTTTTACCATGTCCTATTGTATTATTAAATAAATGGTTAATAAACTAACTATAAATAGACAAGAGAATAAAAAAAGGTTAATTATTGATATATATATCTTTATCTATGTCCTTTGGCCGATCCATAGAATTTTAGAAATATTTTATCAATTAATAAATTTTTATTTGTTTTAAAAACTCATTTAGGTCAATTTTGATAGTATTTGGTATTTTTTTTGTTAAATTCATAATAACGTTATATCCTCAAAAAAAATATTTAATCAACCCTAACATGTCATATTAACCTATAAAATTCATGGATGGTATCAAAATCCTCAATTGATATATATATTTATGTTTATAATATCTATTATTTTACTCATTCTTTGATAAAGTAATCACTACTTCATCATTGAGTCAAAAATAAAATTAATTATATAATATCTAAAAATTATAAATAAAATACCATAATGTATAAAATATTTTTATATTTATAATGAATATTTTTTGTCGAATTTATCTTATGTATATCCCTATATTAAAAAAAATTCATTATTAAACATTGAATTTAACACTTTTATCTCTTTTTAAAATAAAATATTAATAAATTTCCTAATCTAATCCATGTGGACCAAAAGGAACATATTTTATTTCTATATTTTGTTTTGGTCGAAATATATTATCATAAAGAATTTAGACATCTATTACAGTAATTATAATATAATACATACCTTTAATTACCATATTTAATTTTAACCACAGTAAATAAAAGTCAAAAGTTACTACTCACCAAATAAATTATCTTATTGAACCACATTTTACTTACTGATTTCAAATTTGTCTCTCGAATTATTGAAAATCAATTCACAGATGTAGTAAAATGATGATTTATGCAAATTTTTATGTGCCTAGAGGGTATATAATAGATGGTAAAATGTTCAATAAAATTTGAAACATCTAATTTTATTATAAAATGAATCCAATGAATTATATTGAATTTATATAGTTATTATATATCTATTTTGACCTATTTAAATTTAAATAAAATAAATAATTATTTAAATAAAATGTCAGTTCTAATCAATAACATATTGTTTTCACTATTCAATAAAAAATTGAATGTTTTCAGAAAAATAAATAAATTCAGACTAATATAATTTGGATATTTTGAATTCATAAATGAATTATATTTTCGAAATTAAAATCATTTTATTTTTATTAATTAATGTGGATGGAGCATCCAAAGGATATCCAGGACAACCCTGTTATGGAGCTATTTTTAGAAATCACATGGACCAAGTTCTTTGATGTTTCTGTGGATCATGCGGCCTCTCTACATCTCTTGAAGCTGTGATGATGAGCGTTATACACGCCATAGCTTTTTCTAGAATGCACAATTAGAACAATATATGGATTGAGAGTGTTTCTATGACAATCATCCAAGAAATCTGGAACGGAACCACTCAGCTCGCTTGGCCTCTCACTTCCCGATGGACATATTGCATGAACTCTACGGTTCACCTCAACTTCATCGCCACAGACATATATTGGGAAGCCAACCGTATTTTTGTCGCAATTGCAAATACTGGTGTTAGCCACGAGCTTCTTTGGATGGATGACCTCCCCTCTGATCTCATCCCCATATATGCTAGGGATGTCTGTAAAATCCCCTACTTCAGACTCGTGTAATCCTCTCTTTCTCTCCCCCAATTTTTTATTAATAAAATCTCCTTTTACCTCAAAAAAATACCCATTGTCAAAATCAAAAAGCGTGTTTTTTAAAAAGTAAAATCTATTAAAAGATTGTCATGCGTTTAAGTGAAATTAAAATATGAAATTAATTATAAGGACATGCATTGTTTTATATGATAAAGTATAATATAATTATATTTCCAACACATTAAAATTCAGAATTTAGTAATATAAATTATATAAATTTAAAAAGTTGCTTTCAATTAAAATGTAGTAATTTTCACTGTTCATCAAAATATTAATGTTATCAGAAAAGTATCAAAAATTTATCCAAATTAAATTTTCAGGTCCCACATTTAAAGAGGAATTTAATTAAATTTAATTTAATATATAAATGGTTCAAATATTTATTTTAATAAGGGTTCCCCATTAAATGGCGATAAAATTTTATTTTTTAAAAAATACTTCTTTTATCTAAAAAATGATTTTGTTCTTATTTTATGTCTCAGAAACATGTAATATGGATTCAAAAATTATATAAATTATATCAAATTTGAAATTCAGTTCATAAAATTCATAACAACTTTTTGAAAGACTAGTTTAGTAAGTTGTGGTGTGCTCGAACTCGGTGTTGCGTGTCGTACATGTTATTGAATAACATTGAAGAGATAACGTACCATTAAATATTGGGGTGTTACAATAATAAAAATATAATGATTACCTAATATTAAATATCCCCTTGTATGCTCAAAATCATGTACTATAATGACTGAATCCTTCACATGTTAAATTCCATTTTTATGACTAAATTATTAATAAGAAATGTAGTAAAAGAAAAAACATGAAATAAATTTCATTATTTTAATTTTGAACATTATAAAATATATCCATACTTTTTTTTATAATCATTAAAATTTAATTAAACATAATAATGTTTTTGTAATATATATTTTCCACAATTACCATTATAATGATTTTGATAACATATAATTTATAATATTCTAGGCTGAGGCATAATTTTTGTTGTACTGTAGCAGTAATGTAGCAGGTACTATACTTGGAACTATAGTAGCTAATGTTTGTCACTATAGAAGCTGGGATTATTCCACTATTTTTTCCTTGGGGCCACCGATTTGGTCCCCTAGTCCTTTAATAAATTCGGGCCTCCCTGGCCTTTGGGTCAGTAAGGCCTTCAGCCCACCTCAAGGCCTTCGGGGACACCTTAAGCGCAGTTGCAAACCAGACAACATACAAGGATCCAAATCTAGAAGTAGGATAAGCAAGGAACTTTCACCATATAAGAAGATAAATGGATTTCAAAAATGAGAGTGTATGGAACCTGCCATTTGGAAAATTTTGTGCATGCACCAGAATGCCTAGCCAAACAGCCATGCGAAGGTGGAGAGCTGATTTCACGTTGAAGATGCTATGGAGGAGCAGTTCCATGTAGTTAGTATGTCTTGTATGTAATGATTGAAACATACAGGCAATGAATTCCTCTATGGATTACAGGCCGTGTAATACTTACACATACTGGCCTTGTAAGGGTTCCACCTTACCCCATAAAAGGTGTATTATCAATAATAATTAAAAAATGAAGGCCCTCTAGCCATTGGATGATGAAAGAAGTGAGGCCTCGCCTAGTATGATTGTACCATATGAATCTCATTTAATGGAGCTTCATACAAAGATGGAATCACTTGGAGTATCCTTTCACAAATCTCATGCCAATATTTAAAAAATGAATCTCAAGAAAAACTTTCTCTTGAGAAGTTAAATTTATCGAGATCAATGACCATACTATATTCTATGAATCACCCCAAGAAAATAACACAACCTCCCGACATAACCATTGGGAGAATGTAGGTATAACATGATATTAGATATGAATAGAATAATAGAATTAATTTTTATATTTACTATTTAATAAAATAATTGTTATATTTTTCACTTTTTGATATTGATTTGTATATATATATATATAAATTTATGTACATTATATAAAGAGTTATAAAAATTTAGATTTTCATATGATGGAACAAAAATTATATTTTTGGGAAATATATAATTTTTATTAAAACAATATTTTTTATAAAATTAATAATATTATAATTAAATTAATTTCCCATTTAATTTTATTATCAAATAATATTTTTTAAAATATAATTGATAAAATAATATAATCAAGAACTATTTCAAATTTTTAAGGGCTAGAAAGAAGTTAGTGTCTTAAAAACTATTTTATCTAAATAAGTTTTTTATTTAGATGTTAAAATTCATGTATTTAGAAAATTATTTTCAAAAAATAAATATTAATTTTGAAATAATCATGTTGAAATATAAATATGGGTTATTTTTCATTATTTTCTGATATTGTTGACATTTTATTGAAATATTAATTATATAATTAATATAATTTAGAAATATTACATCATAATATTCCCAAAATGATTAAATAAATTCTATTAAATGAAAAAAATAGTGGGGGTACACAGTAATATAATGTGGTTTAAATTAATTTGATTAATGTTACAATCCACAATGTTTCCTTAAAAATAAATATTATATTTTATGGTTTATAAAATAATTTTTTTGTTATCATGAATCACTTTCATGTCATTATTGTTATTATTTTATGGAGATCGATTTTTATCCTAAAAAATATTCACATCCTTCCCTCTTTGGTAAAAACCATGGGTAAAAAACATATTAAATAATGTTATTTGTTATTATTTTATAAAATATATCCCAAATCCTACGTTTAAAAATTAATAAATTATTACATAATCTGTTCTAATAAATACCCACACAACATTCCATTATTCATCACTAAAAACACATTTAACATGGAAAACCTCTCTCTATACCTTTCAAAATCCCTCCAAATGTGATTAAAATATCTTGTGAATCCCATATGATAAAAATAGAAGAAACCAATCACATTATGGGATTCTTTACATTTACATTTTGTTGGAGTAAATTATTTTTTTAATAATTTTTTATTTACAATTTATTGTATTTTTATTTTTTCTCATTCACATACTAAAAAATCGTTATTATTCCCATGTAATTAGATACCAACATTCTATCACATTTACCCCTTTTGAGATCCTACATATATCTCTATTATTCTTTCAAAATTAAATCATCATTTTCCATGCCCATCATTGGTATTGTGAATACTTATCCCCAAAACTTGGAATAGTGATTCACCGAGATGAAAATTTAATTTTTTTATATATAATATCAAGAATGTAACCAAAAATTCATATTTAAGGGATTTAATTTAATTTAATATATTTTTCATTATGACCATTTAGGAACAAATATTCTTGTATATTAAATGAATGTAATGGGAGGGACCAAAATTATATATATCTCAAATAAAATTAGTAATGTTTTTTCTCATGATCAACCATGAATGATTCATGGGTATTAATCCTAAGAACACTATATTATAATGTATCAATGGAAATATGTGACATTTTCTTATGATGTCATATTTTAGGATGTTTTCAAATTCTTCTGATGCATTGATGTTATGAAAGAATATCATGTTTATAAGTCCAAAATTGTGATTATCAGAATGATATAGCATCATTTTATTGTTATTTATAATATTCATTAATAAGATAAATCCTTAATATAGGGAGAATTAGATTTTTTAGAAACTATGATAGATTCAAAACACCTCTATTTTTATGAACTGAACCATTTATCATATCTTAATGAAATGTGCACAACAAAAATAAATAAGGAAAATAACCAAGTGATATATATCGGTTTAGGGGACATTGTCCCACTAGTACACTCAACAATTTTCTACACTAAAAGATTGTTGATTTCTTACTTTTAGTTATTCATATGCTGAGACAACTAAATGAATAACCACTGAGTCTCGGATGTTGTCACCTTATAAAGATTTTACATGGAATTTGTGGACTTTTACATGTTACCAAAAATTCACATCTTAGTACAAGAATATAACACTCAAGCATGAATGAGTCTGAGCTTCCAAAACTCTATTAAATAAATAGAGATTAATTTGAATTAGAAAACGTGTTTTACTAAATTGTTACATGAGAAATAAAAAAGATTATTTAAATCATAAATAATTCATAGAAGTAAATATATCATTAATGTTTCATAGGATTTCATCGAACAACAATAGAGGAAACACCACATAGATGTGTAAACATGTATTTGTATAATGTGGATCTTTATATAAAACATAATTTAACTTTTTAGGAGAATATTAAATGATATTATTCCCCATAAAATATAGAAACGATAATGGTCGTATCAGATATGTCAAAACAAGTTTGTCTCTGGAGTGTATATTGGAAGCAACTGACACACTTGTTAATTTAAAACACAATATTCCCTTATGAATATTTTTTAATCTCTTCAATTTTTTTATTAACAATTTATTAATATTTATATTTTAGGACTAAAATAATCATCTCAAACGAGCTATTGAAATTTCACACAATAATTCATGAATATTTTTATTTCAATTTCCTTTAAGAGAATCCCATCTTCATTTATGAATTAAATATTTTCATACATTGAATGTGTGCCTTTGAGTAAGTCATATAATATATTTGAATATATATTAACGTCAATTGAAACCATTGATGATATCATGGATAATAAATTGAAGTATGAACTTCTTTAATGAATAGTGTCATTTAGGGTCCCTTCACATAATGAGAAAACACCAACATATAATTTAAAACATATGGGTTTTAATAAACATATGGTTCTCTAAAATAATATAATTTTCTAGAACATAGGCTTCTTTCCATGTGTAGGATTGATATTACATAATTTTCCAATAGTGTAGGTTACATGATCTATATGTCTTATCTCTAACATAGGGTTATTGAACTATATGTAATGGTTACAAATGTATGGAATGAATAGTGTGTCTAGGATACTTACAAACATGTTTGGAATACTTGAAAAATTAATTCCCATAAATTAGTGGCCTTAAAATACTTCCATAATAAATATTATATTAAATTTTATCTTTATACAATTCACAAAAAAAAATATCATTAGTTGCAAAAATGTAGAAAATTGTGACAAAAAAACAAAAATAAATAATTAAAAATGATGAATCAACACCAGATAAATAATCTCCACATTTTTTATGTTCACAAAACCCGTTTAAATATTTCATTATATTTTAAATCCATTTTTTTGGGGGATAAATTTTCATACCAAGAAACCTAAATTTTTACTATAAATATTTAACAAATTCATATATATATAAATTTCCCCACATTATCCCCTTCATAAATATTTTCATAAATATATATTATTTGATATACATTTTATTAAATATTAATTTCTCATTATATAGTCATAACAAAAATTTCGCCCATGATGATAAAAAATAACGAAAAACTATAAACATCCCCAATTTTTGTGACATCAAAATGAAATTAGAAAGAAATATTAAAATAATATTCCCCAAACATCATCCATCCTTAAAAATATATAATCATCTAATCATGGAGTGTATAAAATATTAATTTTAATGAATAATATTTGTTTCGAATGAAAATTTAAAAAAACATTTATAAATTTTTTATATATAATTATATGTTAAGACTACATAATAAATTTTTAATCCCAGCTTTTTCATTACATAAATTTTCTTTCAATAATACACTTTGCACAAATCATAAGGACTTTTGGGTTTAGTTTGATTGATATTAAGCACATATTTCATGAAAAAATAAAATAATTATTATTTTCCACATTAATGGATTCATCATAGGATCATCCTATGTTCAAAGAGATTATATCATAACCTAGGGGAAAACATGAAAGAAAGGGGTGAGCATAAATCCTATTAAGGGAAATAGAAACTATTAGAATATGAGAAAAAATAATATAAATAATCATGGTATTATGAAAAGGATGCATGTCATAAAATAAATAAAAAGAATCCTAACATTTAAATGTTTCTTCACCATTTAATTTATTCATTTAAAATAATATCACAAAGTTTCATCCCCATGGAGTCAAAAAATACCATAGTTCTTCACGAAGGAATGATAAAAAAACAAATCTCTAATGATTTAATTTTTTATACAATGCATTATAGTTTTATTAGTTTTCAACCTTAATAAGTCTTAATTATGATGTGACCTATATATCATAATAAAAAATATATATAAAACACATGGATAATAAAATATATTAGTATCATATCAAAATCATTGAATTTATAAATATTCTTAAAACATTATGCTTTTATCATTTTAAAACCGATGAAAAGGAATGTTGGTTTTGTGTATTTTAATCCCAGAATTAAAATATATCATTTTGAAATTAATGTGAATTACCTATGAATCCTTTATTTTATTTGGAGTTTACTGAGGCGGGGAGCTTCCTCTATCTAACTCTGGTTTCAAGGTTTAGAAACAAACGACCTTCGATTGACATCTTCGACAGGTTAGTCTTCTATTTTTGGGGACTTCAAGATCAGGCTATTGTCGGCATGTTTGATAAGAAAAAACGGATGGTGCGATGTTCTTCGACATAGGACCTTGTTCACGATCTATTATGTGCTCCTAGGAAGTGCGGTGACTGTGATTTTCATCTGTCTCAGTGGATCTATGACTTCTATCTAAACAGTGACTCTCCTACGGTTCCGATTTGGGTAAGTCTTCCTCATAGGCCTTTTCTATTTCAGAATCCTGGTATTATTTGCATATTAGGTATGTGGTGGGTCAATCCATTTGGGTTGATTCACGTATTGGTGCTGTTTTTCATCTGATCAATCCACGGATGTGTGTGGAGTTCGACATATCGAAAGAACCAGTTGAATATGTGTGGATAGAGGCTGGTGAGAATGTCTGGTGTAAACAGCGAGTCATCTATGAGCAATGGGTGTATTTCTTCTATTCTTTCCAGTGGCTAGGTCATCTGAGAAAATCATGCAGAAGGGGCAGTCACCAGGGGAATATTACTGAATAGACGAGGAAGGAAGCAGCTGGAATGGTCTAGTTTTAGGCTTTGGCAAGGAAGAGTGTCGAACACCCTATGCCGGGAGCATCAGATTAGACCAAGGAAACAGTGACGAGCTGGGATAGGGGTAAAACATTAGTAGCGCAGGTTAAGGAGGCGAAAGCTGAAGGTGGGAATTAACATGGAAAAGAAATTTTTCATTAGGAAGAGGGATTGGTGAACGATCCCATGGTCACATTAAAGCATATTTCCTCTTCTTCGGGGGCCAACATTCATCAATTTGAAGGGCATGGTTCGGTTTGTGAATGCAGTAAAACTCACAAACTTTTTCCATACCATGATGATATGGGGGATGAAAAAAATACAGTTGGCTCGGAAAAATTGAATTCTTGTGTTGACAACAAGGTGAGGAACGGGAAGCCTCTTGCTTTGCCTCCTGATCCGAGAGTCCAAGATGTTTTTAAAAGACTAATAAGTGATATTAGTTATGTGAGCAGACTAGTATCAGTGATGAATTGTAATTCAGTGGCCAGACATAGTCATTCCAAACCTGCATTGGAATGTCAACCTAAAACCAACGAGGAGTGTTCTATGGAAAAATCAGGTTGTGCCTTAAAGGGTGTGGATTTAGAAGATTTTTGCAAGCAACATCAACTAATGGGGAATGGATTCTTACTGCCCAATAAAGGTGAGGATAATGGAAAAATTCCATTAGATAGGGAGGCTAGTTTGGGTATGGAGATTTGGCCTTTTGATGGCAGTGGTGATATGTCTAGAAGGGAAGTTCAAATAGTAAATGTGGGAGGGGGTCAGGACCTGATTCCTAAATTAGATTCTTTGATAAATAGGTTTGAAGGAATTATAGAGGCTGATGAGATTCCTTAATCCTTTACCCTAGGTGTCGGAGCTGGGGCCGGAGTGACGGATAACAAAGGGGGTGAACATGGTCAATCAACAGATAAGGATTCAAGTACATGTAACATTAGGGGTTACGAGAAGAAGAAGGGGAAGAAAGACTACTCCTCATTACCTCCTCCACTTATGACTCACTCTGCAAATAAGATCGAGGATGAGAAGGAAAAAAAGGAATCTAGTCACCTCTAGAGTCCAGGGGATCGGGATGATGATGACTTTGTTCAACTTTTATGTTCTAAAGATGCGGTGAGGGAGAAGGTCTTGATGCTCAATGGAACCGAGGAGGAGGAAGATAGGATGATGGGGTGGTCACTAGAGGTTTCCCTTAATGAGTAACAACATTCATGGATTGAAAAACATGACTCTATTATGGTAGGGGGTTTAACAGTGGGGAAATCAGCATTGAGGAGTACATTCAGACGTGTGATCAAATTGATTCTGAGATTGAGAAGAATGTTGGAGGTTTCTAACTTACAGGTTTCACCTCTATCTTGGAAACTTTTTATGGAGAGAGATTCATGTAATACTAATTTTTTTCCTAGTGATTTTTGTCATGTTGGTGGTTTTGACAAGTTTCATTGAGAGATATTGATTGTGACAATGAGAAACACATTGGGTTTTCCTACTGGCTTTCATTGTTTGGATTGTTGGTTCTTATTTCCATCTCTTTACTTAGACCTGCGCCAGATGAGGATCCGAGCATGAAGTCTTCATCGATGGATGCCTTTCGGACTGGGATGCTTGAGAGGGTATGGATATGCCATCGATACAATGCTCGTGTGCTATGCACAAGACTATTTTCCGAAGGGACATGTGTTGGTGAAGGCTCTCTATAATGACTCATTTGTTGCGGTGGGGTAGGTCGAGTTGTTTTCATTGGTTTATTTACCTTATCTTCTTGTGTTTTTCTGAGATCGGTCAGTCTGATTTTGGGGTTTCTCACTTTCTCCCTCAAATTTTTTTTAATAATAAAAAGTAATTTTCAATCAGTCCTTGATTAAAAGAGAGAAAATATGAGATGAAAATCCAGTAGCATAACGGGTATGAAACATGATTTTAAAAAACATTAAATATTTAATGGAATAGATACCCCATTCATAAATGTCTCTTAATATAGTAAATTTCTATAATAAAAAGGGTGGAATAACATTTTGTTAAAATTAGAAATTCCCACTACATAAAAAGGAATCATGAAAGGAAAGAAAAGATGAGACATCCCTTACAAATTTTCGGTATCCTAACATCATCACATAAAAATTCATAAAATGTGTTGACTAGAGAAAAATGGGTCTCCGATAATATATACATAATATGGATAGTGTGGTTGATATTTATTGACATTTACCAAAATAAAAAATAGAAATTAAAAAAGGAATAACATAAAAGGAGTGGTAGAAAATGAAAAGGTGTAAGATTCGCTTACTTAAAGGGTGACTTATAATACATGATGATTAGGAACAACGGGAAATGAGAAAATATTTAGAGTTAATACAATCAGAGAGTCATGGATAGTGAATTGGGAATAAAATATAATATTGGAATGGATGTATCATTACAGAAAAATTGAAGGTCATTTTTATTTATGTCTATGGACACATCATTCGTGGAATTTGAAAAACTATGGGATTTCCAACAATATTTTACCATGGTATTGGCCACATGGAACCCCAAATTATATAATTTTACACATAAGTGTTTATTTTCATTTTAAATTAATAATTAAATCATTATTACATTTCTATCATGTCATTATACTTTTTGAAAAACTCAAACTATATTTTCACTATTCCAAAAAAACAAATGCACATTATAAAAATCTCAATAATTCACCCTATCATAATATATATGTTCAAATATCAAAAAAGAAATTTTATTTATGATAATAAATCGTTAAATATGAAATATCTAAAAAAAATATTTATAAATATATAATTACCAAAAATAATGGCGTATAAGAAATGCATTATTTATTTGCAATATTATTTATTTTAAATACCATGATTTATTATTAAATTTATTTCATTTACATTAATTACAATTTATGTTTGAAAAGTTAATTCATCAAATTTAACTACACTAAACATATATTTTATGATGAAAAATAATTTATTAATGTGTATATCACATTGTTGTTCATAGTTGAAATAATCCAAATTTGGTATTGATTTATGATGTTCTCATGAAATAAAAATTCATTCTATGTGTCCCTACTGTAAAAAATAATAAAAATTTACTAGGAGAAAATAAAACCATAAATAAAACAAATAAATTTTTATTTTCATTACCTTTTTCCCCCTTAATGTTATTGGGTCCACACAATTTTCTATTATTTAATTTTTTTATTATCAGGAATCTTATAATTAAAATGTTTTCATAGATATTAAATCATTATGTTTCAAAAATATTATTTTTTAAAAACAGTAATATTTTATATAAATCCATCATAATGGTTATTAAAAAATATTGGGATTAAAAAAATATCATATAAGAGTGCAAAAAAAGAGTGCAACAGGGCCCATTTTTGTTCACGAGTTCCTGATATTGTCTATCTCAAAGAGTTTTTGTCAAGTTATAGCCCTAGATAAATCTGTTCTATAGCGACATCCACTTCTTTGTATCTAGAGTGTGATTTTTTTGTTCAAAAACAAATTACATCATATTTCACCAAAATACTATGACAGTATCCTATATTTAAATTTCAAACTATTTTTTTCCTTATGTTTTCAAATAATAATTTCCAAAAATATATAAACCATCCTTTTATACCAACTATAGAATTCCACCTTTTTAGTTACATAAACATTCATTCAAAAATACACTTTTAACTAATCAGGTGATCTTTTTGGTTTAGAAACATGGAAATTAGTTACATATTACATGAAATAAAAAAAAATTCTATTCCACATTAAATAAGTTATCATAATTTAATCATATTTCAATGAAATTATATCATAATTGAGGGACATACATGAAATAAAGGGGTGATCATAAATCCAAACAAGGGAAAATGAAATATTTTGACTTTGAGAAAGAGGCATATAATATTGAATGATTATTTGGAAACAAAGGTTACCATAAAATAAATAACATTAGTAATAACATTTAAAAGATTATAAATTATTTAATTCTGTTATTTATAATCATATCAACAAGGCCTATCCACAATGTTTCACAAAAATTACCATGGTTATTCACCAAGGCGTTATAAAATTGTCATCTCCGGATATTATATTCATTACCAATACATCAGAGTGATATTATGGTGAAACCTTCAAATTTAATAATATATTTTTTTGTAATATATCATAATAAATAATATCCTAAATAACTCATGGAATATAAAAGTGTTGGTTTTATGATAAAAATAATATCCTTTTTGAAAGAGCTTAAAATAGGATGTATTTTTCATTTTATACCAACTAAAAAGGTTGTTGTGTTTCATGTATGTTAATACCTAAATTAGAATATATCATTTTGAAAAATCTATGAATAACCTGGGATAAAATATATATATATTTTATTCACAAAGAAAATAAATTAATTTCTTTATAAAAAGACATAAATTTTGAATCCAAAATCTGACAGCCCAACGGGTATGAAACATGGTTTTAAAAAAATAAAAATAGTGTGAAAAAGTATATAAAATTTATAAATTACAAATAATGTAGTAAAGGGATATAATAAATGTACAAAAAAACATTATATGGAAATTTTAAATACATAACACTTAAAAATTTTCATTAATGGAAAGAGAAGTTGAGAGGTCCCTTATAAATTGTCGGCATCCTAACGATGTCACATAAAAAATCATAAAATGTGTTGATGATAGAAAAACTAGTATCTCTACATTTTTAAATAATATGTTTAGTAAGGGGATATAAAATGACAAATCCCAAATTATGAAAACATAAATTTAAAAAAATGAAAACATAAAAGGAGTTCTTGAAAAAAAAGGGTGGTATATTTCTATAAATATCGTAATAAAAAAATAATCATTGACACTATTTTTTCATTGAATGGGGAAAAATTATATCAATGTATTTCAGGTTATTAACCATTTATTCTAATTCCAATTTATATTTTCTCTATATGTGTTTACTATAGTTTATATTTTAATAATCATATACTTTTATCAATAAAATAATATATTTTTTACTGTTTTTTCTTCAGTAAATAATTAATTAATATTTGTTCCACGAAGATAACATGAATTTTTGGATGAATTTGATTTTAAATATATGGTATGTTTTGGAAAAATTCCATTCACTAATAGAATAAAACAATATTATTTTCTAATCTTTCTATTATAATTCGTTGATAATTCATAATTATCTTTTAGCATAAAGGAATACATATTTAATTAATCATAGGAAATTTTCTCACAGTTAGGGTTTTGGGAGTATGAATATTATACTCCATTAGAACGAGCCATAAGATATACAATTTTTTTATGCATTGTTTCAGAAACTGGGGTAGATTCATCATGATAACCAGAATAATCACTCCATCTATTATTCATAGTTTTCTTTCATTTTCTTTTATAATCATATGTCCTTTATCTTTACATGCATGACAATTATCCATTGCTTAAACTATTTCATTATATTCAAAAAATTAATTTTCCTCATTCCCTTTATGTTTAGTTCAATACATGTTATTAAATAATTCAAATATATCTGAAAAAATAATTATCTTACTTTGAATGACATGAATCAGATGATTCATCTATTGTAGATTTTGGAGATGATTCTTAATTGATGATATTTATTTGATCTTCAGCATGTATCTTGGCATCATACAACATTAAATTACCAATAAAATATTAATAGATTAATATTTTGTACTATTTTATATTTTTTTTATATGTTTATATATTCTATTCAACATATAATGTAGTACACTTAATTATTTTAATTTTATATTTTTATGTGAAATTGGATTTCCCAATGTGGCATCGTTGAAGTAAATATCAGTTAATATACCATTCATTTCAGTGAGAGTTTCCTCTTCTTAAATTATAAACGTAATAAACATTAGATTTAATGTAATGTAATAAAATATTCTAATATTTTTAGTCCCCACATGGGAAACAACAATAGTCATCCACATCTCATATGTAGTAGCACATTGAAAAAATAAATTAAACTCATCTGTTTCTAAACAACATACAATATAATTAATAACATTTGAATTGATAACATATTATTTTTCAGGGTTATAATCCATTTTATTAAAATTTTCATAAATATTCACATAATTTATAACAACCATTAGAAATATAAAATTATAATATTTATTATATATATCATAATAGTGTTTTCCAGTATCCAGAATTCTCACTAATAATAAAATGAGAAAATTTCAACAATTTATCTTCTATATAATGAATCATTTCAAAATTAGTTTTTCATAATATTTTTCCAATGATTGTTTTACCAAAGAAAAATTTATTAATTTTCACTATAGTATAAGGTATAGAAGCACATTGTTATAATCAATCAAAATACTCATCAAATTTAGATAACTTACTTATTGGTATCAGATTGATTAGAAATAATTATCTAGATGAAAATATATAATGACCCATACATTAGATACATTTTATGTAATTCGAAATTGATGTACACATATTACAACATATAAAAAACCATTAAAGGACCGTATAGGTATAGTGTGTTTAGAAACTGGGAAACATAAACAACTAGTTCATAAAGTGTCTACACTGTCTCCCATTTATTTCATCATATCTATAGTCCCTTTTGGCATATCATACTTAATAACCTTATTCCTGACCTGGGGAATGAAAACATAAAAAAGGGTGATCTCAAATGCTCAGTAAGGGTAAACAAAATAAATATCAATCACATCATATTCATAAGAACATAACATTTTGGAAATCTTACCCTGTAAAAGAGATCAAAATTTCATAACATGGGATAAATCATGGTAGTGAAATGTAATCACAATAATCATAACATAAAACATGAATATTTTTGTCATACACACATAATCATAGAGAATAATTTCTTATTAGTCAAGACTCATTTCCAAGACTATCTTAGTGGACAAAGTCCATTTCCGAACCGAGTTCATTCCTCGTTTCAGTCATGCTTCACTGAACCGGTTTAAACTGTTGTTCCATCTATGTCTATAGAATGAGATATAAATTTATTACCCAATTCATTGGAGGGAGATATAGGTCCCACCCATCTCATAATGAAACCATTCTTATGTGTGACACAAAATCATAAACCATACATCATAGCATAACCCATGTAATGAAAATGGGATTCTTAAACATCATTACATCATAAAACAATTCATATATGAAAAAGGAATTCATAAAAATAATTCCATCACAACATATTCAAATCAATGTAATAATAGGGATAGAAACATAACCCTTTATTATCTTAGATGGAAAATAATTCTGATAAAACACTTGAACTCCATTCTTGAGGAAAATATATTTTCTACATCAAAAAGACTTTTCCTTTCTTAACATGTCATACAATTCTAAACTAAAAGAAGTAGAATAAAAATAAACATGAAAACTTGTAATTTAATATTCTTGGAAATAATGTTTTAAAAATCCATTCATGCTGTATATGTTAAAAAAACATTCTTCTCGTACTTTTGTCGAAAAAGCCAAAAAGTACCTCGTACGAAAAATGACAAAAGATTTCTTTCATATCTTTTACTAAAAACTCACCGAATGGTAAAATTGGATTTAAAAAATTGTAGGTGGATGGAAAAAATATTTCATATTGAGGAAACATGGATGTGGATGATAAAATACACCCTACTAAATTCCAAAGTATAAACAATCCCGGATAAAAATGAGATTGTGATATTTCCCTTACCTTAGGTCCGATTTGCTTTGTATGTGTCCGAACATCCTGTATAATGATTTAAATAATGTCATTGACTTATTACAGAATCATACACATTGTTATGATATCATATATGGTCATATTCTTAGCTTCTTATTAGTAATATTTCAGTGCTCCTTGTTATTCAGGTGTTTATTACTTTTTGTTCTTATGCGTGTTTTGTCGAATAAATTCTTATTATTCACTTTAGGATATAGATAACTCATTTACATAATGTTATTAGTGTAATATATATCATATTAATTCATTTAATTCATTTATATAATAATTATGCAATGAAGATCATGTAGAACGAGTCACATCACATCGTGGAGACGGTATTCCGTACGTACGCACGAGCGATGATATCGTTCCCATGATAATGGAATTGTATTGGAGTGTATGTATACTATTTAAGAATCAATAACACTTTACAATAATCATATATAGTTATTATTAACACCATTATACCCATCAAATTAAGGTGGTGGTGGAAAATAGATTACACCACGGCGTGGAAACGGTATTCCGTACGTACGCACGCGCAGTGATTTCGTTTTCTGTAGGATGGATAGATGGTGAAATAGGGTTGTTTCATACTTATAATAACATACCAGTATATGAGTGATACTTATTTTTTTACTTAATAATGAATCAACTAAATAATAATAAGTGTAAGAAGAAAAAAAGTTGAATAAATCGGTAACGGACATTACCTCTTCATTGAAGCGCCTCTTTGAGACCCCCTTTTAGGGCATTAAATTGGTCTTTGAAGAAGACCAGGATCTCTTGGATGTTTCTAGGAAAGTATAGAGGAGAAATTGGCAGGGGTTGGCCGAGCTTGAAGTCTCAATGTGGTGTGAGGAAGAGAGAAAGGAAGTGCCTTTTTATAAGGGAGGAGAGGGGAACCTTTTGAAAAACTAAAAATATTATTTTATTATAAAGTCATATTCGGTTTTAAATAGCTCCAAATTGATTTATATCAAAGATAAGGTGGGGTTGGGTCGAAATCCTATCATCCAATTGATTTCTTACAAGTTTAGTTTACTATTTTATCCTTATCATTTAGAGTTAACGTTAAGTTAGATAATTTTACTTTTACAGTGTCTTTTTATGTTCTTACACTATAAGGTTAATAAACATACTATAACAATCCAAACGACCCCAAGTTGATTATTATTAATATATATAACCTTTTCTAAGTCATTTGGACGAACCTCAGATTTTTAGGAAGAAAATAAGAATAAATAATATAATATTTGTTTTAAAAACTATTTTATGTCAATTTTGACACTATTTAGTAATTTATTTTTGTGAAAATCATAACAGAATGATAAATTCTGAAAACGTTAATTAAATCAATACTAATATGTCATATTAACCTAGAAAAGTATTGTAATTCATAAAAAGTATCAAATTACATTTATTTTGGTATTTGTAACATCGATTATGTCAATATTTCATTAATAAGATAATTACTGCATCATCATTGTGTCATAAATAAATTAAATTATTGAATGACTAAAAATTACAAATAAAATACCATTATGTAGGAAATATTTTTATATTTCTAATGAATATTTATAGTCGAATGTATCTTATGTATAACCCTATAATAAATATGATTTACTTATTAAACATTGATTTTAACTATTTTAACCCTTCATTAAATAAATTAATATTAAATGTCATAATCTAATCCAAGTGGGCCTAAATGGTCATTTTTTATTTTTAAGGTTGTTTTTGGTCTAATTTCACTTTTCCAATAGAATTAGGACATGTTTTATGGTAATAATAATATCATTTTTACCCTTAATTACCCTATTTACTTTTAAACGTGGTAAATAAAATTAAAAAGATACTATTCACCAAAAAAAAATTTCATCTCATTAAACCACATTTTACTTACCGAAATCAACCGTGTCTCTCAGATTTTTAAAATTCCACTCATAGAAGCGTTAAAATTAATTTTTATGTAAATTTTCAAATTCTCTTAGGAGGTGGGTAAAAGACGGTGAAATGTTCAATAAAATTTTTATATATCTAAAATTATTATCAAATTAATCCAATAAATTAAATTGAACATATATAGGTATAATGTATCAATTTTGACCTAAAATAAATTTAAATAAAATAAATTATTATTTAAATAAAAAGTCGGTTTTTTAATAGTAACCTAGTGTTTTCACTATTCATCAAAAATTGAATGTTTTCGGAAAAATACCAAAATTTCACCCTAGGCTAATTTCCATATTCCGAATCCAAAAATGAAGTCCATTTTGAAAAATAATATTTAAAAAATTTCAAAAAATGGTTATTACTATTTATAACGGCTAGTTTTAATAATATTTTAATAGCATATCGTTGTTTAGTGAAACACGGTATTGCGTACGACGCAAGCTATCAAGGAAGGTCGTGGTTGGGTGTAAAGAAATCCAAGTTAGTGTTGTGTGTAGTGAAAGATTCCTTTGATGATTTATATAAAATGAAAACAAAATATTTCTTATAAAAGTCTCGAGTTTTACATTCTACCCCCCTTAAAATGAATTTCGCCCTCGAAATTCGTCACTTGTAACAAATAGATGAAGATACCTCTCCCTCATCATATCCTCAAGCTCCCATGTATCTTCTTCTAATTGGTGGTTCCTCCATAAATATTTCACCAAGCGAGTGGTCTTGTTCCATAGGACTTTTTCACTATGATCGAGAATCTCTATCGGTTGTTCTTCATAAGAAAGATCTTGTCCAGTGGTACAACTTCTGAGCTGAGTACATGTGAAGGATTAGGTATATACATTCTCAGGAGAGATACACGGAACACATCGTGAACTTGAAAGAGATTTAGTGGAAGCGCCAATCGGTAAGCTACCTTCCCAACATGATCCAGTATTTCCAAAGGACCGATATACCTAGGGCTCAGCTTTCCCTTCTTTCCAAATCTCATTACTCTCTTCCAAGGAGATATTTTTAAGAACACTTTATCTCCCACTTCACACTCTAAGTATTTTCTACGTTTGTTGGCATAACGTTTTTGTCGACTCTGAGATGCTCTTATGTGTTGTTGAATAGATCAGACCTTTTCTGCCATCTCATCAACAAGATCAGGTCCTAATATCTTTCTTTCCCCAACTTCATCCCAGCATGTTGGAGTCCTGCATTTCTTTCCATATAGAGCTTCATAAGATGCCATCTAAATACTAGAGTGAAATCTATTATTATAAGAAAATTCCACCAAAGGTTGGTGTTGATCCAAACCACCTTTGAAATCCATAGAGAAAGCTCTCAACAAATCTACTAGATTTTGAATCGTCCTCTCAGACTGACCGTCTGTCTGAGGATGATAAGCAGTTCTGAAACTCAACTCTGTATCCAGAGTATGCTGAAGACTTCACGAGAACATTGAGGTAATCCTCGGATCCTTATCCAATATAATAGAAATTGGTACTCCATGTAATCTTACCACTTCCTTTACATATATCCTAACAAGCTAATCTAGAGGGAAATCCTCTCTAATAGTAATGAAGTGTGCAGACTTTGTAAGATGATCAACTATGACCCAGATAGCATTATGGCCTTTGGATGTTTTAGGAAGTCCTGTGACAAAGTCCATAGTGATGTTTTCCCATTTCCATTCGGGTATGGGTTATGGTTGTAACATCCCCTTAGACTTCTGTCTCTCAGCTTTAACTTGCTGAAAAACCAGGCATCGAGAGACATATTCAGCAACATATCTTTTCATTCCATCCCACCAGAAGTACTTTTTCAGGTCCCTATACATCTTCGTTCTTCCAGGATGAATAAAGAATGAAGAACTATGAGCCTAATCCAGCATCTCCTTCATTAATTTGAGGATGGGAGGAACAAAAACCCAATTCTTGAACTTTATTATCCCATCACAATCAAGGTTGAATTCAGGAACATTTCTCACTTTCTTTTGTAACTCTATATCTACTTTCTGTGCCTCTTTAATCTTAACATGTATAGATGGTTGAACATTCATTTGAGAAAGATACGATTTTTCCCCTTCATTGTAATTCCAAGATCCATCCTTTGTAAATCCACAAATATTGGATATTTTGAGATCCTCATTATGGATAAGCTAGCATGGTCTTGTCGACTTAATGCATCTTCCACCTTGTTTGCTTTCCCAGGGTGGTAATGAATTGAGCAGTGGCAATCCTTAATCTGCTCCAACCATATACTTTGGCACATATTCAGCTCCTTTTGTGTGAAAATATACTTTAAACTTTTTTGGAAAATATAAATATCACACCATTCTCCAGAAAGATAATGCCTCAAAATTTTTAATGGAAAGATTACCGCAGCTAACTCCAAATCATGAGTTGGGTAATTTTGCTCATGGATTTTCAACTGTCATGAGGCAAATTCTGTCACCTTATCATTTTGCATAAGAACACACCCCAATCCCTTCTTGGATGAATCACTGTAGACGATAAACCATTCTCCACTACAAGGCAGTGTGAGAACAGGTGCACTGGATAACCATCTTTTCAACTCCTTCAAATTCTCTTCACATTACTCCATCCAAACAAACTTAACTCATTTCTGAGTCAACCTGGTGAGTGGATTAGATAATCATGAAAAATCATTCACAAACCGTCGATAATATCCATCGAAACTAAGAAAACTTCCGATCTCTGTTACTTTTGATGGTCTCGATCATCTTTTGATAACCTCTGTTTTTTGATGGATCCAAAGATATCCCCTGTTTTGAGATTATGTGACCCAAAAATGAAACTTTTTTAAGCCAAAATTCACACTTGGTAAATTTGGCATAAATGTTCTCTTTTCTCAGGGTCTTCAATTTAATTCAATAGTGATCTGCATGTTCCTCCTTTCTCTTTGAATATACAAGAATATCGTCTAGAAAGACTACCACAAACTGATCATGATAGTCTCTAAAGACTCTATTCATCAGATCCTTGAAGATAGCAGGGGAATTAGTAAGACCAAATGGCATCACTATAAATTCATAGTGTCCATACCTTGTATGAAAAGTCATCTTTGGTATATCCTCCCTTTTGAACCTTAATTGATGATACCCTGAACGAAGATCAATCTTGTAAAAGTATTGAGCTCTGCGTAGTTGGTCAAATAAGTCATCAATGCACGGGGAGAGGATATTTTTCTTGATAATGATCTTGTTATGTCCTCGATAATCAATGCAGAGTCTCATTGATCCATCTTTCTTCTTAACAAACAGAACAGGTGCTCCCCAAGGTGACGCACTAGGGCGTATGAATCCCTTTTCAAGATTCTCTTGGAGTTGCTTCTCCAATTCCTACAACTCAATTGGGGCCATTCTATAAGGTGTATTTGAAATAGGTAAAGCACCCAGTACGAGTTCTATTGAAAACTCAACTTCACGATTTGGTGGAAGACGCAGCAATTCCTCAGGAAAGACATCATAAAACTCCCGTACAATGGGAATATTCTTAATCGTGAGTTTCTCACCCACCATTTGAGATAAATAACCTTCATTTAGTGGAATAAAGACCCATAAGATGGAAGAAATTTCCACTGGAAAGTTATGTTCATCCTTACATTAATAGACGATCAAAGACTGATCTGGAATATGAAATGTGACTTCCCTTCTTTGGAAATTTATATGATCTCCATATAGAGAAATCCAATACTTGCCAAGAATCACATCAAATTCCACTTTAGGGAGGATCACAAGATTTTCTTGAAGCACTTTCCCACAAACATCAATCGGAGAAGAATTATAAACTTTTGATGCGACTGTTGTGCCATTAGGGGTTGTCACAGCTAACTCAACATCTAATTGTATAGGTAATACGGTGAATCCCTTAGAAAATTATTCAGAAATAATGGAGATGGTGGATCCAGAATCAAATAAAACATTTGCTACTTTAGAGTGGATGGTAAGTGTACATTTCACCACTTTGTTATCGTAATCCACAACGCAGATAGAAATTGCATGTGACTTTCCTTTGTCTTTAGCCTTATGAGTTTATGGACTTCAATCATCATCAAAAACCCTTGGATTAGGGCATTGATTGGCATAATGCCAAATTTCATTTCACATGTAACATTAAAGTGTAGTAGGTTCATTCTGTGTATCCCTTCCTTTGTTTTTATCATTAGACATCTTCTTCCCATCATTGAGGCATTCAAATGCCTTATGACATTCCTTTCCACATTTGAAACATTTAATTGTCCCATTAAGTCAACTCCCTCCATGTTTCATTCCACACATTGAGCATAAGGTAAAGCTCATCTTCTTTTCAGTGTGCTCTTTAGATTTTCCTTTGAAATCCATTTTCCTATTCTTATCAAACCCATATGACTGATGGGTTACTCCAATCTACATCTAAACTTTGAGAGAACATCGAAAAATTTCCTCGTAGCTATTAAAGTCCCTTATGGCTAACACCCTTAGAACACTTGGTTTTAAGCCACTAAAAAATCGATCGATCGTACTCTCAGGTTGGATAATAATTCCAAAAGTGTACCTTGAAAGTTTTGTAAAATTATCTTCATAGGTACCAACAGATTCATCATACTTTTTCTTTAGTTAAAGAAACTCCTTCTCCATCTTTGTTCATAGAATACGAGGGATGTACTTATTGAAAAATAAGTTATTGAACTCGTCCAATTCCATGGACTCAATTTCATCTCTTGAACTTGTATTCTTGATAAGATTCCACCATTTCTCAACATCACCTTCCAAATGATAATCTTCTAAGATGACTTTACCATGTTCAGACCATTGAAGAACTGAAAATATCTTTTCAGTAGTCCTGATCCATTGTTCTTCGACTAATGGATTAGTAGACATGATGAATGAAGGTGGATGATGTCTCATGAAGGATTCAACAGAATGTTTCTCCTACCTTTGCTAGTTTTGAAGTCCTGCATGATTCATAGATTGAGAATGTTGTGTGAGTATGGCTACAATATTTTTCAATCCAGCTCCCATAATGATTGGTTGATCAGGGGGACAATCATTGCATTCTCATGGCATTCCGCATTATCACGGTTCCTTCAGGTTCCATCCATTGACAAAAACCAAGAAGAATTGTGTGAGCAACACTAATTATAATAGGGAAAACACATAATCAAGAATAAAATTTTACACTTAAGGTCTTATCCTAGGTTATTCTTGGACATTTCTAAAACACTAATATTGTGTTCTATTCTTAGACTTATCCTTAGGATTTTTACTAAGGCTTTCACATCCTAGTTTCCAAAGGATGACTATACCTTTCCTCTGATACCAACTATAACGGTCTGGAATTACTTCCAGTGGACTATAATTGATACCTATCAGGGAACTCCATGGGCGGCTACACCCCCTGGGCGGGACACACCACCATCCCCAGTGGCAACCATTTCCTCATGAAGCCCTTGGGCGGAGAGCCATGCTTCGTCCAATGCTCACATGTGAGAGTTCCCAAGGAACGAATTCATTCCTACCTCCTTTGCTTCTGATACCATCTATAATGACCCATACATTGCATACATTGTTAGTACTTCAAAATTGAAGTACACTTATTAAAACATATAACAAAACCATGAAAGGACCATATAGGTATAGTGTCTTTAGAAACTGGGAAACATAAACAACTGGTTCATAAAGAGTCTACATTGTCTCCCATTTATTTCATCATATCTATAGTCCCTTTTGGCATATCCTACTTAATAACCTTCTTCCTGACCCGGGGAAAGAAAAAATACAAAAGGGTGATCTCAAATTCTCAGTAAGGGTAAACAAAAGAAATATAAATCACATCATATTCATAAGAACAAAATATTTTGGAAATCATAACCGGTAAAAGAGATCAAAATTTCATAACACGGGATAAATAATTCTAGTGAAATGTAATCACAATAATCATAACATAAAACATGAATCTTTCTGAAATACACACATAATCATAGATAATCATTTCTTATTAGTCAAGAATCATTGACAAGACTATCTTAGTGGTCAAAGTCCATTTCTGAACTTAGATCATTCCTCGTTTCAGTCATATTTCACTGAATCGGTTTAACCTGCCATTCCAGCCATGTCTATATCATGAGATATAAAATATTTACCCAATGAATTGGAGGGAGATATAGGTCCCACCCCTCTCATAATGATACCATTCTTATGTGTTCCACAAAATCATAAACCATACATCATATCATAACCCATGTAATAAAAATGGGATTCTTAAACATCGTGACATCATAAAACAATTCATATAAGATAAAGGAATTCATAAAAATAATTCCATCACAATATAATCAAATAAATTTAATAATAAGAATTGAAATAGAACCCTTTATTATCATAGATGGAAAATAATTTTGATAAAACACTTGAACTCCATACTTGAGGAAAATATCCTTTCTACTTCAAAAACACTTTTCCTTTCTTAACATGTCATACAATTATAAACTAAAAGATATTGATTAAAAATAAACATCAAAACTTGTTATGTAATCTTCTTGGAAATAATGTTTTAAAAATCCATTCATTCCGTATAAGTTAAAAAACATTCTTCTCTTACTTTTGTCGTAAAAGTCAAAAAGTACCTCGTACGAAAAACAACAAAAGATTCCATTCAAATGTTTTAATAAAAACTAACTGAAGGGTAAAATTTGATTTAAACAATTTTATGAGGTTGGAAATAATATTACATATTGAGAAAACATGGATTTGGAAGATAAAATACACCCCAGTAAATTCCAAATTATAAACAATCTCGGATAAAAATGAGATTGTGATATTTCCCTTACCTTAGGTCATATTTGCTTCTTAAGTGTCCAAACCTCTTGTATAATGATTTAAATAATTTCATTTACTTATTCATGAATCATACACATTGTTATGATGTCATATATGGTCATATTCTTGGCTTCTTATTAGTAATATTTCATTGCTACTTGTTATTCAGGTGTTTATTACTTATTGTTCTTATGCGTGTTTTGTCGAATAAATTCTTATTCTTCTCTTTAGGTTAAAAATACCTCATTTACAAAATGGTATTACTGTCATATATATCATATTCATTCATTCAATTCATTTATATAATCATTATTCAATGAATATCATGTATAACGAGTCGCATCACATCGTGGAGACAGTATTCCGTACGTAAACACGTGCGATGATATCGTTCCCATGATCGTGGAATTGTATTGGAGTGTATGTATACTATTTCGGAATTATTATCACATTAAAATAATCATATATATTTATTATTTACACCATTATACCCATCCAAGTAAGGTGGTGGTGGAAAATAGATTACACCACGGCGTGGAGACAGTATTATATTCGTACGCACGTGTGGTGATTTCGTTTTCCGTAGGATGGATAGATGGTGAAATAGGGTTGTTTAATACTTATAATAACATACCAGTATATTAGTGATACTGATATTATTACTTCATAATGAAACAACTAAAGAAGAAGAATTGGAGGAAGAAATAATGTTGAATGAATCGATAATGGACATTACCTCTTCTTTGAAGCGCCTCTTTAAGACCTCATTTTAAGGCACTAAACATGGTATTTGAAGAATACCAGGACCTCTAGGATGTTTCTAGGGAAGGGGAGAGGATAAATTGGCAGGCTTTTTCCAAGCTTGAAGGCTCAATGTGGTGTGATGAAGAGAGGGAGGATGTGCCCATTTATAAGGGAGGAGATTGGCACCTTTGAAAAACTAAAAATATTATTTTATTATAAAGTCATATTCGGTTTTAAATAGATCCAAATTGATTTCTTATGAAGATAAGGTGGTTATGGGTCGAAATACTCTCATCAAATAGAATTTTGACAAGTTTAGATTACTATTGTAACCTTATCATTTAGATTTAACTTTAAGTTAGATAATTTTACTTTTACGTGTCTTTTTGTGTTCTTACACTATAAGGTTAATAAACATACAATAACAAGCCAAACGAACCCCAAGTTGTTTATAATTAATATATATAACCTTATCTATGTCATTTGTCCAATACTTAGATTTTTAGGAATAAAATAACAATTAATAATAGAATATTTGTTCTAAAAACTATTTATGTCAATTTTGACACTATTTAGTAATTGATTTTTTTGAAACTCATAAAAAATGATTAATTATAAAAAGTTAATTAAATCAATACTAACATGTCATATTAACCTATAAAATTAGTTTAATTCATAAAAAGTCTCAAATTAGATTTATTGGGGTATTTATAACATCAATTATATCAATATTTCATAAAAAAGATAATTACTGCATCATCTTTGAGTCATAAATAAATTGAATTATTTAACAACTAAAAATTAAAAATAAAATACCATTATGTATGAAATCATTTTAGATTTATAATGAATATTTATAGTCGAATTTATCTTATGTATAACCCTATATTAAAAATGATTTACTTATTAATCATTAATTTTATTTATTTTAACCCTTCATTAAATAAATTAATATTAAATGTTCTAATCTAATCCAAGTGGGCCTAAATGGTCGTATTTTATTCCTATGGTTGTTTTCGGTCAAATTACACTTATCAAATAGAATTATGACATGTGTTAGGATAATAATAATATCATTTTTACCCTTAATTACCCTATTTACTTTTAACCGTGGTAAATAAAAGTAAAAAGTTACTATTCACCAAAAAATATTTTAATCTCATTGAACCACATTTTACTTACTGACATTAACCATGTCTCTTGGATTTTTGAAATTCCACTCATAGAAGCGGTAAAATTTTGTTTTATGTAAATTTGAAAATTCTTCTAGGAGGTGGGTAAAAGAGGTTGACATGTTCAATAAAATTATTATATATCTAAAATAATTATAAAATTACTCCAATGAATTACATTGAACAGATATAGCTATTATGTATCAATTTTGACCTAAAATAAATTTAAATAAAATAAATAATTATTTAAATAAAAATTCGGTTTTTAAATAGTAACCCAGTGTTTTCACTATTCATCAAAAATTGAATGTTTTCAGAAAAAATTCCAAAATTTTACCCTATACTAAATTCGATATTCCGAATCGAAAAATGAAGTCCATTTTGAAAAATAGAATTTACAAAATTTCAAAAGGTGGTTATTACTATTTATAATGGCTAATTGTAATAATATTTTAATAGCATATCATTGTTTATTGAAACTCGGTATTGCGTACGACGCAAGCTATCAAGGAAGGCCACAGTTGCGTGTAAAGCAAGCCAAGCTAGTGTTGTCGATAGTGAATGATTCCTTTGATGTTATATATAATATAAAAACAAAATATTTCTTATAAAAGTCTCAGGTGTTATAAAATATACCATTTGATCCCTACCTATGATACATTATGTTAGGTAGGAATGTCAAAAATGATGAAAAATTTACTAGTGGTGGGTGAATTGTGCTTTTTTAGAAAAATTGACAATTCAGATCACCTCAATTGTTATGCAGCAAACCACTCATTATCTCTCATAGTTGAGTAATCAGGAAAAATAAATCAGGAAGAGGACACAATAACATCTAGTAGATGAGGTCATAGAGATTCCCTAGTACCATACTCTAATTATATACTCCATATTGTTGTTTACTATCATTAGTAGGTCCTAAAATCATGATATCTAAATCAAATACCACTGAGTGAATTCAGATGAATTGTTACAATGATTTTAGAGGGTCAATTGGTTCTATTATAAGGAATTAAAAATACATAGCATAATACAAGATGTTAACACCACACCACGACAAATTTAGATCTACCAAAACATAGATAAATCAATATTGATTGATTTGATTGAGAAAACATGTTTTAGTTCACAATTTAAACAACAACAGATATTTGTAAATTGATATTCAATAATGCACAACAACAAATAGATCTTCAACGTTGCCTGTGAGTTCATAAAATAATTATAAATAAAATAAATATTAAATTTATCAACATATATGTCCCCAAATAACTCCTATTGAAAATTATTCTTCAATATTTAAAGAGGAATATGTAACAATAACATACAACATAATCACCATCAGTATTAATGATATTATTCTACAAATCAAAACATGTATGTATCCACAACATACATATAATTGAACTAAAGCACTTATTTTTTAAAACATTTTTTATGAATATTTTTTTATATCTCTTAGATTTTTTCTTCTAATTATTATATTAATATTTATACATTAGTTGAACTAGTGTTATGTAAAACTAGATCATGAAATATCATATAATAAATTGCTTATATTTGATCTAAAATTCATTCAATTGAAACATAAATTCCCATATGAATAAATGGATTACTCTATTGAATGAGGGACTCCAAATCAGTCATAATTTTTTTAAAAATATGTATTTCAATTGAAACCATTGAAGAAATAAAGGATAATATATTGAATTTGAAACACCAACAATAAATATTAAAACATTGTATTCTTTCACATAATGTAAATAAATCAAATTTAGGGTTAAAAAAATGGTTGTTAAAAAATATTGGTTTTACAAAAAAATTCTTTTTATCAAACATAGTATTACTTCAAAACATAGGGTTGATTATGCATACTCTTCCAGAAACATAGAGTATATGATCCATACCTGTAATCACAAAAAAATGGATTTCTGAAAAATTCATTACACTTAAAAAATAGAGTATAAACTATGTTTATATAGTAATTATAAACATATTTGAATTATAAAAAAAATTCTCATGCATCAGGGAATTTAAATATTTATAGAATGACTATTCAACCAAATAATATCTTCCTATGATTCACGAAAAAGATTCATCAGTAGTAACATAAATGTGGGCATTTGTGGTAATAAAATACAAAAAGATATCAACTATTTTTAATTAAAAAATGAAAAAAAATTAATTTCACATAAAATACATATAAAAAATATTTCATTACTAGTATTTATATATCATACTTTTATTACATAGGTTCTTGGGATATCTCATGCGACATTAAAATATTAGTGGAATTCAAGGGAATATTTTTGATTTTCTATATAATGAAATTGTTTCCCTCATTCATGTTATTATGAAATATATATAATTAATAAAAACAAATGTACTCTTGATATTTGGGGTTTTTATTACATGTATCTTTTTTATATATGTCATGAAATATTGTGAAAAATTGATACGAGTTTTTATAATTTATTTCACATGATGGAATTTTTGTAGGGATTATTTTTATAAAATAATAGGTAAAAAATTATGAATAACTCAAAATATAATAATATGACCCAATATTATGCTAAAAAGTATTTTTATTTTTACCAATGATGAATTATGAAAAAAATTATACTATAAGTGAATGTGGCATTGGAATATATTTTTATACCGTTAATCAACCATAAAAGGGGGAATTGGTTTTTAAGAATATTTTGTCAAAGTTTTTAATAAACAGTCCTTGATGTACTTATCATTTCTATCCCTTTAGTGTTTTCCATGGTTAATTTACAATCTCATTATAAATAACTACAAAGGTAAAAAACTAGCTGTTAAATTTCATGTTCAAAAATATACTGTGGATAACATTATTTAACCATTAAAAATCATATGTTATGTAATATATATAATTTATTATTTATCAATTATTTGATAATATTTTTTCATTTAGGTTCTTAATTGTTTGAAAATTTTCATCTTTAGATTTCCTTGTTTTTTAAAATTGCATGAAAAAAACAAACAATGTATAAATATTATATGATGTGAAATTTGATGGGTTCCCAAATGAGATTCCGGACCCCATAGGAGAAAAATTAATTAACAACATGATAATAATTTTTCAATTATCTGATTCCTTAACAAATATGTTTGGCAATACGAAATAATACATCCCCCAATGGAAGGGGAAGCTGCAATTAAAGCTATTATAAGACAAAGGATTAAAAATTTCATTAGATGATTAAATTCAATAAAAACTTAAAAATGGGTCAAATCTATTGAAATTTTATTATATTTTCTCAAATTAAATAATAATTATTTGTTTATACTATTTGTTTGTCATATGGATAGATAATAAAATCAATGGATGTGTTTGATCATGAATATTAAGCCTGAAGAATAAATATATATGATGGAGTGGAAATAAATATGTGAAAAAACTATTATATAACTTTTTTTCAAACTCACTGACATAATATAGAGAGGGATTTTCATGTACCCAAGAAAAAATGAAGAAGAATCCATCAGGGTTTAAAAATAAAATATAGTATGTCTCGCATAACACACCTCATTATCTATCGTTGATGAGAAAAGTTATGATTATTTATTATTTAGTGGGGTAAATATGAATCCATTAAAATATTTATTGGTTTAAAAAAAATTTATATATTAAGAAATTTTCCAATATTCCCTCATTTTAAAAATTGAAATTAGACAATATAATTGATTTTTTGGGTATAGTGATAAAAATTTATGAATTAATAATAATTTTGTTCAATAAAATGATAAAGATCACGATGTTATAAATTTCCAACATCACACTTGTAAAAAAATATAGATGACCAAACTATTGAAACATTTTTTCATAGGTATTTGAAAATCATTAAGCATGATAAGGAAAGGAACATGGAGAGTGAATGATTAATGGAGAAGCAAAATAATGTGATTAAAGGAAGGAAATTTTCTATCAAACATCATCTTATTGTATAATATTTTTAACTTGATGGAGTAAAGACAGTATATTAACCTATACAACATCCTAAGGGATGTTGTGGATGGTAGATGTTAATAACCACAATGTCATAAACATAAAGTGTAAGCAAATTCTATCACAAATACTATGGTGGGTCCTAAAATAAATATGGTCAGAGGTACACTAGTTATTCCTTCATGAATATATATCATACTATTTGATTATGGTTTATGAATTCATTCATATTAAAAATGTTTAGTATAACTATTAATGAACCACATGAAATCCTCAAACATGAGTTACCTATAAAAATAAAAAAAATGGTAAAATTATTTATTATCAAGTATATAAATTATAACCTCATCAAAATATTGGGGAATAATTTACTAGAGATCCTTATGATAATATATTTAACCTAATTTTTATGTAATTTTATTTTTCATATGATTTATTTTATTGAACCAATAAATTTTTTTTCAATGTGTAGTTGACTATCCATATCGTGAATCACCCTCATATTATAGAAAATTGAACTGGGTAGGACATATAACCAATTAGAATGATCATATCTATCATCGATATTATTTCCCTATGAACAAATGTATCTATATAATTGTAATGACAGTAGAGAGGATTTCATCCTTGATGAAATGGCCAGTATAAGATATTATGGTGATGTGATCTGAGAATAATTTCCTTGTGTTCCGCATAATATAAATGTTGGGATTTATTTGAAACATATACGTAATTATTTTCAACTATACAAGACTCTATATTTAATGGATACTATTAAAATGAGTACTTCAAGATGAAAAAATAATAGAATCGGGATATAGGGCTTATATACCCAAAAGATACACCATGGGCTTAACTGGTCCATTTTATCAGGAATAAAAAATGATCAATACAAATCTAAATTAATTATCATGAGATCTAAAAGGTCATGAAAAATTATATGTATCATTTTCCATATATTGATTACTATTTTTATCATATTTCAAGATCCCTATAAATTTCTAATGCGGATCATCCTTTGAGATATTATTATATAATGTTAAAGTAGTGGATATTCCCAACACTAATTTTCATACAAGGTGCAGGATAATTGAATTAATAATGATTATATTTAGGAAACAAATACTACATATCTACTCATGTTCATAATGAGTAAAAACATTATTGATCATAACAATATATTTTTTTGTGTATTTATAAAATATATTCCAATCAACTAAAAAAATATTGTAGGCAAATTTGAGGATTTTTTTAAGGTATGAAAGGCCTAGATATTAGAAAATTTGTATAAAATGTATAATAAATGAACGTTTTGTATAATGAAAATAACATTATTGGGGCATGTTATCAACATAAAAAGGATATGTATATCACTTTCAATGATATAATAACATAAAGGATGGCCCTGACCAATATCTTTGATATATATCCATAGTTTCTTTGTATTAGATTGCTGCTATATTCAATTTTTTTTTAAAACAACTCTTAATGACCAACACCCCAAATGATGCTATCATGGATGTGAGTGATGAATTTATGGATCAACTAATTATATGAGTGAATTAATGAGTTAAAAAAGTGGAAAATAATATATCCTATCCACCAATTACCCACTGTTGGGGTAAGATTTTTGATATTAAAGGATGCATCCAAAAATATATTGTGTACTGTACTCAGGAAGATAAAAATTCTATTTCATATGCCTCCTAACACATAAATATCCATGAGATAAATTATATATGAATGATATATAATTGTATACCTTGATATCCACATTCAATATTTAATGACATTGAATATATGAGGAGACTTATAAAACATATCTGACTCATAAAATCCCATGTATTTACACACACAAAAGGATCTCAAATTGTACCATTAATAATATATTGATTATAAAATATATCATTATTATTTAATTATTTACCATACATGGATGGAGATAAAGATTCAAATTATCTAGTTATAATCGATCTCATAACTGCATCAATGATGATGATTGTACGTTATCAAATATTAGTAGAAATTAGAAGGATGGACATGATATTTATAAATGAATTTAATTATACCTATCTAAACATATGATCACGAATATATTCCTAAGAGGGATTATAAGGACTAACTATTTGATATGGAATTTCAAAGTATGGGAGAAATAATTATAGAGTTTACATTTATATAATTTAATTATAAGTGTGGGATCCAATATTTATGTCCCCTAATAACCATAAATATAAAAGTAACATTTGGATGATGTTTACATCCCTTACAGATCTCTTCATATCGGATGCACAAATATGTATTGAGATTCAATGAAAAAAATCTAGTGGGATAACATGAGGAGGAAGAGTACGGAATCTAAATCAGGATTCATAGTATGCTAACAATTAAAGAAAGAGTGAAATAATTATTATGTTAAGATTAAAGGATTTAAAATAAATGTATGTAAATGATAATACCTATCTATTTAATTTATAGTGGTACCCCCATGGAAATATAAGAGAAATAATTATATTTGTGTGGTAGTTTATTTCCATATAATTTTAGAAAATATAATTTATATGAAGGATTTATTCTCTGTAGATAAACTAACTATGATATTTATAATTGATGTAGTAATTCTTGATAGAGTAACAATATCTATAATATCTGATATATATATGCATTTTCCATGATGTTATGGAAAATCCATCAAAATGAATTGGATACACTGATATATTCTTAAAATCTTTTTCACCCTCATATTTATTTGTAGTCTAATAGAAATATTAAAACACTATAAGATATATTCAGAAATAGTTAAATGGATTTCCAAGGATGATGGGATCAAAACATTCTCCAAATTTATTTAACATATAATAACATTATCTATAATATAATTTAAATTTCTCCTAATTTGGATCTTAATAGAAAGATGTGATTAACTCCAAAAAGTAGGGATGATGATTGAGAGTTCAAGATAAATGAAATAGATCCTATTAAAGAGATACAAGAGATGGTTCTTATAATTAATAATCATATGAAATCCATGAAATGGTAACATAAAATAAACATATATAATAATAACTAATCCCTATAGATTAATGTTGGTTCTAAATCGTTCCTTTATCTATTACTATGGAACAAAATCATGAGGTTTGGGAAGATCGAAATGACTAGTCCAAGATACATCATCCCCTTTATGTTCTTATATCTCATAAGGGATATGGAAAAAGGACTATCACATCAAACTATCAAATCTCTATTATATGATGTGTTCCATGTGTCTTGTATAAGGATTCATACTCAAATTCAAAACATATACTGAATCTATAAGTGATAGCTTTATATTAATATATTTAAAGA
Organism: Viscum album; assembly: GCA_963277665.1. Lineage (NCBI taxonomy): Eukaryota > Viridiplantae > Streptophyta > Magnoliopsida > Santalales > Viscaceae > Viscum > Viscum album. The sequence continues at coordinate 493,896,880 of OY728128.1, forward strand.
GGATAAAATTTTTATGTTATTGTATTATAGATACAATGTTTATTGAAATGGAAATATGAGGCTTATCAATGTATTATAGAAGAATGAAAGGTCTGATGAGGTGACCAAGGAACCATAAGTGGTGATGAAACATAATTACATTGACTTGTTATATTGTAAAAAATAAAGAATCAATTGATAAATTACTGATTGTAGAATAATTTAATAACCCAAAATTTAATAAATTAAATCACCTTTTTCATTAATATATATATTATTTATAAATATAGTTATAGAAAACCCATTAAAATTTGTGAATGACCTCTGACTATTTTGCATTGAATATCTACTTATATTTGGTGTATTTCTAATTTTCACACACAATTATGTCATTGAATTATCTGTAATATAATGATACGTTCATTGTTAGTAGAATAGTCTCAATCCATTTTAATTGTGTCATATTTTGATAATATACCTGTCCATATTTTATACGGTTTATAATCAACCACTTTTTCGTTTAATGTCATTCAATGGTTTTCTAAAGGAATCTATATTATCTGAATCATTTTACTAAATATAAAATTGAATGTTGTTTTCAATGTAATAGATGTCAATTAATTATAATACAATTAAAACATTATTTGATATTTGGATTTATTTATGATACAAATTTTTTTAAAAAATTAAAAATACCATATTCCCTTTCTAGAAATTTTTCTATTGAAAATGGTTTTAATAATGAATTTATTTTGTCAATATCCTAAAGTGATCTCCTTTCAGTGTAACGTGGAAATTTTATTTTTCCGTTATACTTGTTTTATCTTTTATGGTTATGTTATGGTTATTGTGAATTTATTATGTATATGGGTGGTTCAATGATAAATTCATGGCAGGTGAGCACATGATTTTCCTCAAAATAATATGGTTACATAACAGAGGTACACATTTTGATTTCACCAAATATATTTAGTGAATATACTGTGATGGGTATTAAAAAAGTAACCACAAAGGATACAACCTATGTACCTTTGAATGAAATAATGTATGTATGATATGGATTCAAAAAATTACCTATATATTTTACAATTTCAATGATGTTTTTTAGGAATCATATTATAACATGATTTAGGATAAATAATCTAGGTTTTATTGGTGAAATGTATGATTTTATGAAAACGATTTTATGGGTATTAAATACTCATGGAATAAGGGTATAATTCCTTATTTTATATTCCTTACTGAGTTTTTTAATGTCAGACCCTATTTTTTTAAATTTTTTATATCTTTTATACATATTGGTATGATAAAGGAATAAGTCATGAATATTTTTATCTTGACAAAAAAATCATGTTTTGTTTAATGTGATTATTTGAGGGGGGAAATTGGATGATGAGTGTATCTGTAATCATTTAATGTCTTGGTCTATTAATTAATATTTAAAGACTAATTCTATAAAACACTAAACATGACTGGATCCTCAATTTTAAATAAGGACAAATTATATATTAACCCAAGATTATGTAATTTTTTAGGATGAGGCCTTATAGTTGGTATCAGAGGATGGTTATTACAACTTTAGAGATTAAGATGTTTTCTTATGAGTTATATATATCCTCATGGGATTATAAATTTAATTTTTATCATACATTATATTTCATAGATACAAATTTGGAGGCATATTTTACTAAAATTTACATTAATTAATTGTATTTTTTGAGACATTAATTTTTTAGGAAGTTATGTGCTAGTACATTGGGAGATTAAATATGTAAGGTATAGAATAAAATGTGAGGATAAAACCTATTATTGTTATTTTTGAGGATTTTATACTGTTTTTTTATTGTTATAAGAATTATATAGTTCTAGAAAAATACCAACACCCTGACTGTGTGTCAACATGTCACGCCGTACAAGGATGCAGAAATTGAACCCATAATCGGAGTGCGACGGTCGTTATCTCCTACCACTAGCCTATGAGAAGTCCCCATTTAGTATGAATTGTTATATTTTTTTAAATAATACTAATAATTATGAATATGTTTATTTGGGATATATATATTTTATCTAATGGTTATAATTAGTATAGGAAAATGAATTGGGGATTACGTGATCATTGATATTTTTGAAGACGATCACTATTTTAAAAACTTTTTATGATTAATATAAATAAAACACTATTATATTTTAATGTAGTAATGGTATAATTATATTTTTGATGAATATATGATTTCTATTGTGGAATACTATTAATTAGGATTTTTATGGAAATGATTAACCTATCTTGGAGAATATGTGATTAGTTTAATTACTTTTCAATATGAGACCTTAAGAGTGATTGATTTTATTTGGATTTAAATGATAAAATTTATTAATTACGATTATGTTATCAAATTTTTATGAGTTTTGGGTTTCAATAATAGTTTTATTATTTTGAAAAAGTTACATCAAATTTTTTTCTGAATGGTCGATGTTGAACATTGGGTATTACTATTGAATTTTGTAGATTAAAAGTTGTCCTTCTCTTTAGGAAGAATTATTTTTTTGGGGGATTATCTAATATTGTTCAAATAATTTATTTTTTACTGTTTCAAGATTTTAGAAACATATATTTAATATAATGTGGAGTGAAAATTCAATTCCACTTGAATAATGAAATTTGTAGTAAAATATGACTTGGTGGTGGAATTTGATTAAAGGGTAAAACTCTACATTTCAATTAAGTAAATTTCTTTAACATCCAATTATAAGTAGTAAAATAATTCTTCAAATTATGAATAATTCCTTAATACAAATACATTTCTCAATTACATATCCTATTGGGAAATCAATGACCATTTAAACCGTCATAGGTTAATGGTTTTGTAATTTTTATCATTCTCTTGATTATATTTTATATCACTCTCTATCAGAAAAAAAAAATTGTTAGTTTTTCTTTTATGTCCATTTTTTAATAAAAGGAATAGTTATATGGGTTATCTCAAGTTACCTTTGCACTTACCTTTCATTCTATTAGAGTGATAGTTTTATTAAATATTTTTTTGATGTGTGATTTTCAATGAAGTTTCAGATACTAATGTTAAAATTTACAAAATTAAATTACTAAATAAGGGGATGGATATAACATCCCAATTAATTATAGAACAAGAAATTTTAACATCTATTAATATTTATGAATTAGATATAAATTTTACATTAATGTGGATTCCATGTCTGATAGAATAAGAGACATGAAATAACGGGTTTCCTCGAAATCTTATGTTGCACACAACAATAATTTACACCTAAAATAAAACAATATTATTATTATTATTTTAAATGGTAGATAAATAAAATCAATAGAATTGGAGAGAATTAATATATCTAACTATTATATGATTAAAATTAATTTTTAAATGTTTTGAAATCTATCCAATAAATTTTAGATGCCTAAAATGAAAATCAATCCAATTTTAATCATAAAATACTCTAGATTTTTAAAAGATTGTTTTATGAATATTTAATGGGGAAGCCTTTTTAAAACTCATTTTTTTCACTATTATATGTTATATTTGAAAAAATAATCATTTTCTTTATAAAAGGGACATAAAATGTACTTGGGCTTTATTTTGAAATTTTAATGACTAAATTCATTTTTAATAATTATTTAAAATTACTTCATTTTAATTCAAATATTCAATTTCACCTCTTTTATTTATTTAATTAGTTTTATTTTTAATTATTTTTAATGTGTAATAGGATTATTTTTTATCATTAAGAAAAATATAGTTCAGTATAAGTAATTTTACCATTAAATAAAAAAATAGAACAGGTCAATCATTTGATAATTTTACTTCTAAAAAACATTATTTCTAGTTTTTACAATGAGAATTAATTTAACATTAATTTACTAAAAATTTTTGTTTTGAATTTGAAGGAATTTATTCTATATTTTGAATAAAAAATCGTAAATTGTGTAAATATTTTCCCTATATTTTTGAAAATTATGAATTGTGACTTTAGTAATTATTTATATTTTTAATTGTTAAATTTAAAATCAGGTAAATTAGGGTAAATAATAATAGTATAATAATATAAAAATACCCTAAAGAGTTTCCTAATACTATTTAATAATATGTGTATGACCAAGAGAATCCTTGGGTTGATATTTCTTCCCCATTGAGCTACCTACGAGATATAATTTCCTTTTATAATATTTATTTAAAAAAAGGTAAATATAACATAAAATTGTATCTACTAACAAAAAAATTATAATTTTGATTATATAAATTAATTACTTGAATATAAATATTCATTAGAAGGATAAAAATATTTAATACATCATGGAATCGTATTTATAATTTTCATATAATAAATAAATAGATTTATTTGTGACACAATGATGATGTAGTGATTACCTAATTAATGTAAGATTCAAAATGACAAAAATATAAATTTTAAAATAAATTTAATTGAAAAATTTTTCTTCCATAAATGAATTTTATGGATTAATATGACATATTATATTTTAGATAATGCATTTTTTAGGAATCAATTTTTTATGAATTTAAAAAAAATCACTTTCTAAATATTGTCAAAATTAAAAAAATGAGGTTTTAAAATAAATACTATATTATTTTATGATATAAAAGTCCTAAAAATCCATGATTTGGGAAACTGAATTATATTATGTTAAAATTTCCATTAATGATCCACTAGTGGTACTCTTGGCATTTTAAAAAACTTGTAGAAATAATACATTATGTAAATACAACAAGACATGGTAAGCGTTATTGTTTTTAAATAAGGTTTAAAGCTAAAGGATAAGGTAAATTTTGATAACTCAAATTGATTAAAAACCTATTTTTTAGAGGTTGTTGGGGTATCCTAGTATTATCCCATATATATATATAACTTTTGGACTATTATAAATCAGAAATATATTTATTATAAAATAATATTTCAAGACATTCCTAAAGTGTCCATCCTCCCACTTATAAAAGGGTACCACCTTTATCGACATACTCACACCTCTCAAGCTCCATAGATCCACCAAGGTCTGATACAATAACCACCAAACATCCATCCCTTAATAATAGAATCATTAATGTGTGGAAAAGGCAGTTGAATGAAGCATTTTGGCTCAAATCAATAGAAGTTAACAAATATTGAGTTGACATCTTCTCTCAATCTCTTTTCCTTTATTTTTTCTCCCCCCCCCAATTATTTTTATTCCATTCATTATAAAAATTCAGGTATCCTAAATATATTTAAATTTTCTTATTATAATGGGTTGATATACATATACACACACCTCCATCTAATGGATACAGATCATAGTGTTTCTATGTATGGTGAACTACTGCATCATGAAACGATGATTGTTCAATTTTTTCCTACCACCTATCATGGTAGACATTATGATGGAAGTGTATTTATATAAGATATATATTATATTTATATTTTCTCTCTTATAATTTAATTTTTATTTATAACATTTCTTTATTCTCTATATAATGTTTAAATATGATAATTTCATTTCTAGAAGTGCATACTACCTCCCCACAATGTCATATAAATCATTGATGAAATAAAGGGAATGTATAAAAGATGTAATTAATGATCATATGTAACATATATAACAGATATAATATATTTTAATTATAATATACATACGCATCATTTATTTTTCCATCCATTAAAATGAAAATGAAATGAAAATAGTGTTCATGTGTACGTACGGCCTACCGTCTCTATGAATGGTGCATTTCATTTATTATATCCATATGTTATAGAATATTACAAATATATATATAAATATAATATATATATATATATATGATATTTAATTAAATAGTATTATTATGTAGATATTTTAATTTTGACCACAGGGATAATTTTTAGCAAAACAATTTCATTTTAGATTTTTGTATTGAACATTGTCAAAACATCCGATATAAACTCAGATTATTAACTAATTTATATAACATAGTAATAAGTAATATAAAAATAATAATAAAATTGAAAAATGTTATGAAAAAAATAAAAATAAACTAGGTTTAATATTTTGGAATAAGAAAAATGAATGACCCAAGTCAGACTCTAGGTAAGGGAACTTCTTAACCCAATTTCAATTCATTGGGTTAATCTTCCACTATATGATTATGTATTCTTATGACTATTTTAGAAATAAAATATGATATCCAATATTTTAGTTATACATTATTTATATGTATTTTTTATTAATTCACATAATCAATATATTTTATTATCAAAATGATCTTTTTATGGGAAATTTAAACTCAATCTCCATTCATTGTGTTAAATATCCTGTAATTTGTTTTGTATTTATAAGAATATGTGTAAATAACCTATGATTGATTTACACTAAATATCTACATATAATTGGTGTACTTATTTTTTACACACATAATTATGGAATTGACTTATCCTTAATCTAATGATACGATCCATGTAAGGGATCTCATCTCCTTTTCCATTCATTGATTTATATTTTGATAATATACAGCTCCCTATAATATAAGGTGTGTAATAAATACATTTGACTTCTAATGTGATTCACTAGTTTTTATGAAGACTATTGTTTATATGAATCATTTTAATAAATGAAAAATTTAATTTTTTATCATATATAGAACCAACAAGTTTTTTATCATGAAAACCATTATTTGATATTTGGATTCTTCTATAAGCCACAATGTTTTTAAAAAAACAAAAACCATATTCCCATTTCGTGTAATTTGGTATTGTAAATGGTTTTGATGATGACTCTATTTTATCAATATTTTGAATTAATCCCTTTTCAGTGCAATATAGAAATATTATTTTTCCTTTAGGATTGTTTTATTTTTTTATGATATTGTAATGGTTCTGGGGAATTTCTTATGTATCAGGGTGGTTTTGTGATAAACTGAGGGAAGGTGATCCGATGATAGTTCTCTAATGCATTGGTAACATGATGAAGGAAATCATTATTGTTTCTCCAAATATATTTATGTAATATAATTTTATGGGTATTTCGAAAGCAACCATGAAGGTTACACCCTGTGTAGCTTTGAAAGCAACAATGTAATTATTATATGGATGCTAGAAGTAACCATTATGTTTTATTATATCTGTGATGTTTTATAAGGCCCCGGCCTTAAACCTTACTTAATATTGAACTAAATGAATAATTCACGTTGAGGATCTTTTCAGGTTTAGAGTTTTAGAGAATTAGAACATAACTATTACATCTCAAAAGATTACAAAGTAGTCACTTATACTAAGTTTCCATAATTAAAAAAAAACTCTTAAAAGAAACTTGTCTAGTTCCATGTTTTATATAGCATGACATTCCCTTGATCCCATCCTTGACCTTCTTCCACATTATGTCCTGTGAAAAACATATCAAAAAAACTTGGGGTGAGTATAAAAAGCTCATTAAGGGGTACACAAAGAATGAAAACTGTTAGTTTTTCAAACATCAAGTAAACCATTTATACTCTATCAAAGTAATACCTTCACCTTCATGAAGTAGTAAAAACTCTTCACTGAATAAAGTATCATTACTTACCTTTTTTTAACCAAAGGATTACCATAAAACCAATATAAAGAACACATAACATATATAAAGGTAACTTGGGACATAAACATACTTAAGTGGAATAACCATACGGTCGACTTCCACACATATCACTTAATGGAATAGCCATACGGATAATTTCCATACATACATAATGGAATAGCCATACGGCCGACTTCCATACCCAATGCATTGGAGGTTATAACGTAACCACCCGTCCTGGTATTCACGACACCACCTGTCATATGGTTTATCACGTAACCACCCGTCAAATGTCCAAGTACCAATATAAAATCATAAAACATAAAACCAATATAAAGGAATGATAACATTTACACATTTCAATCACAATATATCATAATATAATCCTTTATCAAAACCATTTTCAATACCAAAATACATAAAAAAGTATATGGTATTTTCTTTATTTTAAAAACATTACAGCTTGTTGAGGAAGCCAAAGACCAAATAATACTCGCGGCGGCGGAAAAGGTCGTTGTCACCACGTACGTTAAAAAAACATTCCTTTTTGTCATTTTGTAAAACGCTTCATAGAAAAAGATTCCTTTTGTATAAAAGTAAAAGTCAAAGGGGTTTATACACCGTATAAAAGAAAGTTGTGTATAAAACGAAATATGCCTCAATGAAAGGAGATTGAGACGATGTCCCTTACATTGGGTCCGACTTGACTCGATCATTTTTTAACGTCCTGAATAATAAACTTGAGTTAATTTATACTTGATTAAGAACCCTTTTTAAAGTTCATTATTCATTTTATATCACTTATTTCCATGTTATAAACATTATGTAACCATTTAAGATAATAATGTTTGTTTTGTCAATTTTTGGTTCTTAAGTCGAAAGTGGACTTCTTACAATTTCATGTTGTTCGTGTGGTCAAAGGTTATTTATATCCATAATGACATTCCTGATTTTGTATATCATATATATCATATATATCCAGCATATACATGTATTTATAATATTACATAATCATTTAGAGGTAAGAAATGAAATGCACCGTTCATGGAGACGGTAAGCCGTACGTACGCATGAACGCTACTTTCATTTCATTGCCATATTAATGGAATTAAAACTAAATGATAGGTATGTATATATTAATTCCATAATTATCTTCTTCATTTAGATATATCATTCATTATATATATCCATTATATACATGTACTTTTAATAGTACATTACATTTGGGGATAAGAAATGAAATGCACCGTTCATGGAGACGGTAAGCCGTACGTACGCATGAACGCTACTTTCATTTCTATCTCATACTTTAATGGAAAGAAATAATAATTATATAGAGGTATATTATAATTCCAGTATAACATCATATATAATAACTTTAAATCCGTCCTTTACACGTCCCACATATGGCATTAACGAATCACATCACTTTGAGGGGGCGGTAGTCCGCACTTCCTTAAATGAAGATATCGTGTTTACCCATAATGGAAACCATGAAGGAATTCCAAATATGAAAAATACAGAAGCTTAAAGAAAACATAATCATATTATATATCATATATAAAAATAGTGACATCATAATGCCCACCTTTGAAGGTGATAAATGAGTATTGAACAATCATCGTTTCGGCAGGCCGAATTTTGCCATCCACGGAAACCGTATGTTCATTAACCATTTGAGGTAGTTGTGTGAGAGTGTAGCTCGAATAAATTGTATAACAAAATCCTAGTATATTGAAGATACTGGTGTCGTTACAAAAGATGTAAATAAAAAGAGTTTAGAGGGTTGGAGAAGAAAAATAATACAAATGAACAAGAGAGAATGAATTACCTTTAAAAGTGTAACTCCCTTTTGATTTGAGCCTAAAGGCTTCATTTTAAAGGATTCTGCCCAAAGGGAATCCTCTAGGATTAGGAGAGGGATGTTGAGAGAGTAATTGGGCAGGGGTTGGCCGAGCCAAAGGCTTGAGGAGTGTGTGTAAGGTGGTAGAGGTGGGGGCCTTTTATAAGAGGAGAGGAGGGGCACTTTTGGAAAGTAAAGAAATATTACTTTATTTGAAAATGTGTTTCGGTTTTAAAAGGTCCCACATTGAAATAATTCGTGGATAAGTTGATAAGGGTTCAAAATCCACCCATCCAATAAGTTTTGGACATGTGTAGTTCATATATTTTACATTATCTTTCCATTTTACTTAAATCGTTAAATAATGAGGTCATCGCTGCATCATCATGATGTCATAAATAAATTAATTTATTTAAATTCTAAAAATTATAAAAAAATTACTATGATGGTGGAACTATTATTAGCTTTCCAATGACTATTTATAATAAAAATTCTGACTTGTATAACCCCATTTAAAAATTGTTTTAGTAAAACATATCATGTTTGTGTCATTTTTACTTTTACATTAAATAAAAAGTTCTTTATGTCATTTCCCAACCAAAGTGTCTCCATGGAGTCCCCAAGTTGACCCATGGCTTGTCTTGGTCGGCCATGACACAACTAATAAAGTTGGGACATGTTTCTATATCATTTCATATTATTAAAGCATTATTTATACCTTAAACTACACTAATTACCATTAATCACGATTAAAAACTTAATAAGTAACTATTCACCAAAAAATTATTATAATCTCATTGAACCACATTTTACTTCTTAATGACAACCATGTATGTCTTATTTTTTAAAATCAAAACACAATGATGGCAAAATTTTATTTAAACAGAAAATCAGTTTTTATAAGTACAACTTAGTGGTTTAACTATTCATCAAAAATTGAAGTTTTTCAGAAAATTACCAAAAAATCACCCTAAGCTATATTTGATATTACGAATTAAAAAATGAAGTCTATTTTACAAAATTCAAAACATATAAGTCACATTAATTAATTTAATAATTAATTCCCGCTGTCAGAGCAAATAGCGTGTTTTCATGAAACAATAAGTATCAAAAGATTGACACTAGTTTAAGTCCGATTTCATAGTGAAATTAATTCCAACGACCACTATTGGATTTAATGGTAAAAATATTTTCTAATTTCACTTGAAAACCAATTCAAAAGATAATCTAATCATATAAATAAATTAGATTAAAAAGGGGTTTTGAATTAAAATACAACATTTTACACTATTCATAAAAAAAATGAACTTTATCAGAAAGGTACCAAAAATTTACACAAAGTAAATTTTGATGTCCCGATTCTAAAGAAGAGTTATATTTGGTCCAATAGAATTTATAAGATCGATCAAAACTATATTTAATGATGGTTCTCCATCAAAAGGTGATAAGTGGACCTTTCGTGAAAATTAGGGTATAAATGCCTAAAATTGAACTCTTTCCGTATTTTAAGCCTTTATATTTTATTGGGTAAATGTAAAAACATTTAAAAACATATATAATCACATTTTAGTTATTTCTATACATTCTCGCTAGTACAATGGCTACTCGTTAACTAACATTTAAAATAATATTATTTTATTACTTGTGTGCAACGTAAGTTTTCAAAGAAACTCATCATTGCATACCGAGTACGCTATCGAACGTAGAAACCCCTTTTAATTAAAATTAATATTTAATTCGTAAATATTAATAATTATGAAAATTCTTTATTCTTTAATTACCTAGGATGTTACATCCTTCCCCCCTTTTGGGAATTGCGTCCTCACAATTTTATTCACTTATCAAAATAAGTGGGGGTATTTATCCCTCATAGAATTTTCAGATTCCCACGTTGCCTCTTCAATCACAAGGGTTTTCCACAAAACCTTTACCTGATGAATCACCTTATTCTGTAACACCTGCTCCCTGTGGTCAAGAATCTGGACTGGTTGTTCATTATAAGATAGGTTCTCTTCCAGCTAAACTACCTCTGGACTCAAAACATGAGATGGATCTGGCATATACTTCCTCAACATTGAAACATGAAAAAAATTGTGTACCTGAGATAAACTCAGAGGTAAAGCCACCTGGTATGCAACTGATCCAAATATCTCCATAATTTCATATTGTCGAATAATCCTTGGACTCACCTTTCCTTTATTACCAAATCTCATCACACTATTCCAAGGAGAAACCTTGAGAAAATCATGATCACCTACCTCGAAAGATAGATCCTTCCTCCGGTTATCCACATAACTCTTCTGCCTGCTCTGAGCTGTTCTCATGTGCTTCTGAATCAGCTGAACTTTTTCTGCCATCTCTTCTACCAATTCTGGTCCCATCAACTTCATTTCACCCACTTCATCCCAAAATGCTGGAGTTCGACACCGCTTCCCATATAGTGCCTCAAACGGTGCCATCTGTATACTGGAATGAAAAATGTTATTATAAGAAAACTCAACCAAAGAAAAATGTTGGTCTCAAATTCCCTGATAATCCATCGAACAAGCTCGTAGCATATCCTCCAAGGTCTGAATTGTTCGTTCTGACTACCCATCTGATTGAGGATGAAAAGCTGTACTAAAATTTAATTCAGTACCCAACGACTTCTGAAGGCCTTTCCAAAAGTTATATGTGAACCTGGGATCATGATCAGATACAATGGAGAGAGGAACTCCATGTAACCTGACTATCTCTTTAAGATACAAACAGGAAAGTTGATCCAGGGAAAAATTATCTCGTATAGAAAGGAAATGAGCAGATTTGGTCAAGTGATCAACAATAACCCAGATTGCATTATTACCTCGAGATGTCTTCAGTAATCCAACAACAAACTCCATGGATATATTCTCCCATTTCCACTCTGGAACTGGTAAAGGCTGAAGCATCCCTTTCGGTAACTGCCGCTCTGCTTTAACCTGCTGACAAGTCAAACACTTCACAGTAAAATCAGAAATATCTCTTTTCATTCCATCCCACCAGTAATACTCCCACAGATCTCTATACATCTTAGTACTGCCCGGATGAACTGAAAACGGAGAACTATGAGCCTCACATAACAACTCATTCTTCAACTGTGAATCACAAGGCACACATAACCTCTTCCCAAACCTCAAAACACAAACACAATGTTATCCAAGAACTCATGGAAAATTTTATTCATAAGGTCCATGAATACAGCAGGTGCATTGGTTAACCCAAAAGGCATAACTACAAATTCATAATGGAAATATCTAGTACGGAACGCAGTCTTCGGAACGTCTTCTTCTTTTACTTTCAACTGATGGTACCCCGACCTCAAGTCAATCTTCGAAAAATACTGAGCTCCTTGGAGCTGATACCACTTCATTCGATGGCCCAACATCTTCTGAAGTTGTTGCAAAGTATTTCACCACCCCTTTCTGCTTGTAGTCTGGCTGAATTCCCCCAGTTGAGTTCTTCGTTGGACACTCGTTTGCATAATGACCCATTTCATTACACTTAAAACATCTTACCGTTGGCTTTTCATTTCCTGCTTGATCATCTTCCTTACAGTTACGAGCAATATGACCAGACTTACCACACCGAAAGAACTTACCATACTTGGATAAACATTCTCCAGGATGCATTTTACCACACTTCTCACATGATGGATATTTGGTTTTCTTACCTCCTTTCTTCTTTGATGAATTCTTCCCCTTTGTCTTCCAACTAGACCTCTTATTCTGTTGTTTGTCATAGAACACCTGATCATCGGCAAACTCCATTTCCACCTTCTCCGCACATCGAACAAGTTTTTCATAACTTTTGAACTCACGAGAAGCTAAAGCCCTTCGATACATTGGCTTTAACCGTAAGTAAAAATGGTTTATTTTACTATCAAGATCTCGTATGAAGTTTGGAGCATACCTTGCCAATCGAGTGAACTTTTCTTCATAAGCATCCACTGAATCATCCTCCTGCCTCAATTCTAGGAACTGTTTTTCCATCCTAAGATGAACCACCTTAGGAAAATATTTCTCAAAAAACATACCTTTGAATTCGTCCTAGTGAAGATCCTCAATCTCATCACTATCCCTTATATTTTTCACCATCGACCACCACTAATCAGCTTCACCTTCAAAACGGTAAACAGCAAGACTAACCTTTTGATGTTCTGAACACCCCACGACACCAAAAATCTTCTCTAGTGCTTTAATCCACCCTTCAGCTTGCACAGGGTCAGATGATCCTCTAAATGATGGGAGATGTTGCCTCATGAAATGTTCCACCACTGACATGTTCCTCTGCGGTTGATCTGGCTGATCTCGTGCATGGATACCACACCCATTTATAGCCTGAGTCAACTGTGCCATCACTGCAACAAACTGTTCAGTTCCGATTTCGACCATCTCAGGTTGCTGATTTGGAAGGTTATCTTCCTCCTGATGTTGTCCCAACATAGCTTCTTTGTTTCCTCTATGGAAAACCATTCTGAACATAGAAATATCTTAGGCGAAGCAACATGGTAATCCGTAAATGCTATATCATTTCAATATTAACTTATAATTTAACAATTTTCTAACTCCTAAAGTTGTCTAAACCGACCTCTGATACCATCTATAAGGCCCCTGCCTTAAACCTTACTTAATATTGAATTAAATGAAAAATTCACGTTGAGGATCTTTTCAGTTTTAGAGTTTTAGAGAATTAGAACATAACTATTACATCTCAAAAGATTACAAAGTAGTCACTTCTACTAAGTTTCCATAATAAAAAAACTCTTAAAAGAAACATGTCTAGTTCCATGTTTTATATAGCATGACATTCCCTTGATCCCATCCTTGACCTTATTCCACATTATGTCATGTGAAAAACATTTCAAAAAAACGTGGGGTGAGCATAAAAAGCTCAGTAAGGGGTACACAAAGAATGAAAACTGTTAGTTTTTCAAACATCAAGTAAACCATGTATACTCTATCAAAGTAATACCTTCACCTTCACGAAGTAGTAAAAACTCTTCACTGAATAAAGTATCATTAATTACCTTTTTGTAATCAAAGGATTACCATAAAACCCATATAAAGAACATATAACATATATAAAGGTAACTTGGGACATAAACATATTTAAGTTGAATAACCATACGGTCGACTTCCACACATATCACTTAATGGAATAGCCATACGACCAATTTCCATACATACTTAATGGAATAGTCATACGGCCGACATCCATACCCAATGCATTGGAGGTTATAACGTAACCACCCGTCCTGGTATTCACGGCACCACCCGTCATATGGTTTATCACGTAACCACCCGTCAAATGTCCAAGTACCAATATAAAATCATAAAACATAAAACCAATATAAAGGAATGATAACATTTCCAAATTTCAATCACAATATATCATAATAGACTCCTTTATCAAAACCATTTTCAATACCAAAATACATAAAAGAGTATATGGTATTTATTTTATTTTAAAAACATTACGGCTTGTTGAGGAAGCCAAAGACCAAATAATACTCGCGGCGGTGGAAAAGGTCGTTGTCACCGCATACGTTAAAAAAAAATTCCTTTTTGTCGTTTTGTAAAACGCTTCGTAGAAAAATATTCCTTTTGTATAAAAGTAAAATTCAAAGGGGTTTATACACCGTATAAAAGAATGTTGTGTATAAAACGAAATATGCCTCAATGAAAGGAGATTGAGACGAAGTCCCTTACCTTGGGTCCGACTTGACTCGATCGTTCTTTATCGTCCTGATAATAAACTTGAGCTAATTTCTACTTGATTAAGAACCCTTTTTAAAGTTCATTATTCCTTTTATATCACTTATTTCCATGTTATAAACATTATGTAACCATTTAAGTTAATAATGTTTGTTTTGTCGATTTTTGGTTCTTAAGTCGAAAGTGGACTTCTATCAATTTCATGTTGTTCGTGTGGTCAAAGTTTCTTTATATCCAGAATGACATTCCTGATTTTTTATATCATATATATCATATATATCCAGCATATACATGTATTTATAATATTACATAATCATTTAGAGGTATGAAATGAAATGCACCGTTCATGGAGACGGTAAGTCGTACGTACGCATGAACGCTACTATCATTTCATTGTCATATTAATGGAATTAAAACTAAATGAGAGGTGTGTATATTTTAATTCCAGCATTATATTAATAATTTTGATATATCATTAATTATATATATCCATTATATACATGTACTTTTAATAGTACATTACATTTGGGGATAAGAAATGAAATGCACCGTTCATGGAGACGGTAAGCCGTACGTACGCATGAATGCTACTTTCATTTATATCTCATACTTTAATGGAAAGAAATAATAATGATATAGAGGTATATTATATATCCAGTATAACATCATATATAATAACTTTAAATCCATCCTTTACACGTCCCACATATGGCATTAACGAATCACATCACTTTGAGGGGGCGGTAGTCCGCACTTCCTTAAATGAAGATATCGTGTTTACCCATAATGGAAACCATGAAGGTATGCCAAAAATGAAAAATACAGAAGCTTAAAGAAAACATAAACATATTATATATCATATATAAAAACAGTGACATCATAATGGCCACCTTTGATGGTGTTAAATGAGTATTGAACAATCATCGTTTCGGGAGGCAGAATTTCGCCATCCACGGAAACCATATGTTCTTTAACCATTTGATGTAGTTGTGTGAGAGTGTAGCTCGAATAAATCTTATAACAACATCCTAGTATATTGAATATACTGTTTTTGTTATAGAAGAAGTAAATAAAAAGAGTTTAGAGGGTTGGAGAAGCAAAATAATACAAATGAACAAGAGAGAATGAATTACCTTTAAAAGTGTAACTCCCTTTTGATTTGAGCATAAAGGCTTCCTTTGAAAGTATTCTGACCAAAGGGAATCCTCTAGGATGAGGAGAGGGATGTGTAGAGAGTAATTGGGCAGGGGTTGGCCGAGCCAAAGGCTTGAGAAGTGTGTGTAAGGTGGTAGAGGTGGGGGCCTTTTATAAGAGGAGAGGAGGGGCACTTTTGGAAAGTAAAGAAATATTACTTTATTTGAAAATGTGTTTCTGTTTTAAAAGGTCCCACATTGAAATAATTCGTGGATAAGGTGATACGGGTTCGAAATCCACCCATCAAATAAGTTTTGGACATGTGTAGTTCATAGATTTTACATTATCTTTCCATTTTATTTAAATCGTTAAATAATGAGGTCATCACTGCATCACCATGATGTCATAAATAAATAAATTTATTTAAATTCTAAAAATTATAAAAAAAATACTATGATGTAGGAAATATTTTTATCTTTCCAATGACTATTTATAATCAAAAATCGGACTTGTATAACCTCATTTAAAAATTGTTTTAGTAAAACATATCATGTTTGTGTAATTTTTACTTTTACATTAAATAAAAAGTTATTTATGTCATTTCCCAACCAAAGTGTCTCCATGGGGTCCCCAAGATGACCCATGGATTTTCATGGTCGGCCATGACACAACAAATAAGGTTGGGACATGTGTCTATGTCATTTCATATTATTAAAGCATTATTTATACCTTCAACTACACTAATTACCACTAATCACGATTAAAAACTTAATAAGTTACTATTCACCAAAAAATTATTATAATCTCATTGAACCAAATTTTACTTTTTAATTACAACCATGTATGTCAGATTTTTGAAAATCAAAACACAATGATGGAAAAATTTCATTTAAACGGAAAATCAGTTTTTATAAGTACCACTTAGTGGTTTCACTATTCATCAAAAATTGATGTTTTTCAGAAAATTACCAAAAATTAACCCTAAGCTATATTTGATATTACGAATTCAAAAATGAAGTCTATTTTAAAAAATTCAAAACATATAAGTCACATTAATTAATTTAATAATTAATTCCCACTGTCAGAGCAAATAGCGTGTTTTTATGAAACAATAAGTATCAAAAGATTGACAGTAGTTTAAGTCCGATTTCAAAGTGAAATTAATTACAACGACCCCTATTGGATTTAATGGTAAAAATATTTTTTAATTTCACTTTAAAACTAATTCAAAAGATAATCTAATCATATAAATAAATTATATTAAAAAGATGTTTTGAATTAAAATACAACATTTTACACTATTCATAAAAAATGAACTTTATCCGAGAGGTACCAAAAATTTACACAAAGTAAATTTTGATGTCCCGATTCAAAAGAAGAGTTATATTTGGTCCAATAGAATTTATAAGATCGGTCAAAACTATATTTAATGATGGTTCTCCGTCAAAAGGTGATAAGTGGACCTTTCGTGAAAATTAGGGTATAAATGCCTAAAATTGAACTCTTTCTGTATTTTAAGCCTTTACCTTTTATTGGGTAAATGTAAAAACATTTAAAAACATATATAATAATATTTTAGTTATTTCTATCCATTCCTGCCAGTACAACGGCTACTCGTTAACTAACATTTAAAATAATATTATTTTATTACTTGTGTGCAACGTTTGTTTTCAAAGAAACTCATCGTTGCGTACCGAGTACGCTATCGAACGTAGAAACCCCTTTTAATTAAAATTAATATTTAATTCGTAAATATTAATAAATATGAAAATTCTTTATTCTTTAATTACCTAGGATGTTACATGTTTTTTAGGAATATTATTATTACATGATGTATGCTATATATGTTATGTTTTATGGGTGAAATATATTGTTTTCTGAAAACGTATTCATTGGTTTTAAATATTCATGGACTAACAGTTTTATTCCTTATTTTATATTACATAATGTGTTTTTTATGATCATACATATTTTTTGAAATGTATTCCATATGTTATAAGTATTTTCAAAAGGAATGATGTATTCATTAATATTTTTATCAAGAAAAATAAATCACCCATTGTTTAAATGGTTTATTTGGGTGGAAAAAGTGGATATTGAGTCTAACTATCCATATGTAATGTATGTATATATTATGTTATAGTTATGGAATCATTATTGAAAACAATAAATGTGAAAAGATCCTAAATATGATATAAGGTAAAATTATTGACAAAACTCAATATTATGTGATTTTTACAGTTGGAACATTAAAATAGGAGATAATGAGCTCCCATAGTCAGGGGGTATATTTTCTGTGTAAGGGTAGGAGAGAGGAGAGGCTTGAAAAATATAGGGTAAGGGAAAAGTTTTCATGGTCCCTATTTTAATGGAATATTGGTATGGACGCATTTTTTGGAGAACCATTCACTAACCATGTAGTAATCACAATGAAAATCTAGGCACCTTTAAATGTTACATACGGTTGGGATTCATGGTTTCAAAGGCAATATAACTAACCGTACGTAGCTACTGGTAAAGTGGAAGTTACAGTGGGGGATACACACAATATTTAGTAATATAATGCATAGCCCATTTGTGTCATCCCTACACACCAACACCATGTTACATTATTATTATAGGCATGTTTCATATATTAATCAATCATTTCATCTTATTAAATGGGCTCACATGAATGTTTCGCAAGGTTGATGTAACATTTTTTGATTTGTTCACCTCATTATTTTCCACTATAAAAATGTTCATTCCAATATAAAACCCCTAATACTCAACCAAAATCTCAAGAAACCTCCAATGAATATTTTACTCATCAAAGAAAAACACTAAAATAAATTCCAACACTCAGAATAATTATACAAAAACATGATTTCAGAATTTCCTACCTACCATATGGTAAAATTAAAATTTCCCATAGAAATCATCCCTATCAAAAACATGGTGTGTTTCAATATCACACATGTTTAGAATAAAAATTCCATTATTAACATAAAACACAGAAGTTTATTTATATTTTAAAATAGGATAACATTCAATTATTGCATCACTTATATACAGAAATCATCCCCTATCAATGTTTCTTGGTGAATTTACTAGATAACATTGTGATATTCCTTTTAGTGAAATAATATGATATTTTGGGTATGTATTAGGTTTCATGGAATATATCTGATATAAATATCAAGGATATCGTAATCAACCATTATATCATGATTCTCTTGTCGATACTATACATGTCTATTGAAGAGGAAGGATATCATTTAGAATCATCATCTCAAGTACTTATTTTTTTATGAGAAATTACATATTTTAATATTAATGAAAATAACGAAAATACCATCCTATATGACATTACTATTATAATAGTACATGATAATGTGTTTCTTGAATAATTTTCGGGTTTTTCTCCTAGCCAAGTGGATTCATTCTTAATTGAACATATACCTAAATATTTTCCAAAATCCAGGTTTCCCTATATAAAATCCATTATTAAACCTTAAATACTAGGGAATAAACCATAAGATATTCTAAATAATGGGTTTTAACACTCAATTAGTTTAATGTGGGGTGTGTAGGCCATTTGAATGAATAATTAGTATCATTAAATGGACCTATACAATGAGTAGGGTAAGATAAACAAGATCACCATGAAAAACATGAATTGCTATACATGGATTTATAAATTTTTTTTACCTATAAATATCTCAATACTTATCTAATATAGATAATAAGTTATTATATTTTCTTGTAAATGTGGAGATGGAGGATATACCCATGAATAGTTTTCATACATGATATGAGAATTACATGTTCATAGTGGTTCCATTTGGGCTCCCTATTGAACTAATTATCTTAATTGGAATAATGAATATATTAATTAAGGATTAAACTACTAAATTTTAGGTAGTTTCATAAATGAAATTATTATCATCTACAATACCATGTAGGATCATGAAAAAAATTATAGTATACTATTGATCTTCATACTATAAATTTATTATGGAATCTAAAAAATGAGTTTTGATAGTGAAAATAACATTCATGGGGAATGTTATCATAAAAAAATGAGATATGTGGATCCGTTGAATATTTAAGATATTATAAGATGACCCATACTATCACCATTGATGGACATTTGTAGTTTTCATATATTAGTGGTGTAATATAACACGTTTTTATGAAATATTTCATGATTTTAACACCCTCTAACCATGTTAACTATGAATGAAGTAAAGTGTATCTAGATAGATTACTGAATTTCTAAAATTAAATAGAAAAAAGCGAAATTTAGAACACCTATCATTTCCCACCTGTGTGGAATAACTATTTTATGAGACCAAAAATAGACTAGGTTGTCTACACTTGAATGATGAAAAGGGATTGCATGGTTCTCTTATAAATTAGACATCTAGGAGACGAACTACACAACCACAATCTATAATTTTGTATAGTGATCAATGCATTGTAGGTATAGAAATATTGTCTATATGGACATATTTGTGACATATATATGTATCATAAAACCTTTATGTTTATAAAAAACTAAAAGGATCTCATTATTGATAAAATGTTGTACAATATCGTTCTATAGTAATGATTTTCAATCTATTACCTTCTTGGGAAGGTGGAAAAGGTGCAATAAGTTCAATGAAAAAAGGATCCAAACCCCCTATACATGATGAGTATTGAATGGGATCCAATATTCAAGGAAATGAAATGGATAGACATATAAATAAATAATGGATAATTATCCTAAAAGGATTAAATATCAACAAAACTATCAATTCTTATGAGGATCAAGGAGGCCCAAAATGTTGCTGTGAAACAATAGAAAAAGGTTTTGAATATTAAAGAGTTTATCTTTTTTAAATGTATGATTATATTTATTTTAATGCTAATGTTATTCATAAAAAATAATGAGGGCGCTTCAGGATGATATGGACATATCATACATATCAATTAATCCTGAATGAACTAATATATGTTGAGATGAAGGTAAAACTTTTTGGTGGGATAGAATGAAGTAGGAGACTGAAGAATTTTTCGCTAAATTATTTTATTAATAAAAATTCAAGGATGGGAAATAAATTTATATGTGTTTTATATTATCCTGGATTTTAAAGTCTCGGAAATTGGAAAACCTAACCATGTATTTCATTATTGGACTCTACAGGACATATAATAGAAAAAAATCTATTTTTGAGGTCATTGATTTTCTTACAAAGTGAGTTAATTTCATTTCAATTATAGAAGAAGTATCTCCTTACCAACTCAACAAAATATATATAATTAAATTTATAAAAATACATGTAAATTGACTCTCCATTATGTTTAATCGATGTGTGTGGCCTTCAATAATATCATGGAGATAGCATTAGAACGAGTGAAAAAAATAATAATGTTTTTAAACTTTTCATCACCCTTAGACATTAGATTAGTCTGATAAAACTATTCAAACTTTTAATGATATGTTGATATATTTTATAAAGAATTTACAAGGATATTATTGTATATATCTGCCTCCAGTGTATTTCTCATATATTAATATTTTCCATTCTTTAATTCATATGTAATCTTATAAAGACCATATCGAAAGTTTTTTTATACTTTAACAAGTTTTAATGACATTGGAGAGAAGATACTAATAGGACTTGGTCATATAGAAGAGATAATAGAGATGGATAGAACTATTCAACATATTATGAGATCCATTACAAGATGATAAAAATATATATAGTAAATCTTAGATGAGACCATGATTTTTTAGGTCATTTATAATGAGTTAGTTTATAGATCAGGTTGGATTAAATTCATGAGTTTTTTGGAATAAGGGAATGTTTAGTCGATCATACAATGACCTTGTAGAGATCATTGATCATGTTATAATTGTGGAATATTTACTAGTACTCAATCCTGTCTTTTGTAGGTTACATTATGTGTTAAATTTATCCTCATTAAGGATGTACATACAATACCCAAAAAATATACTGAATATAGAGGTGGTACCTTAGTGAATGATCTTCCATACGATGTCTAGCCAGTGATGATCTTAGATCATAGAGAAAATAATCCACATAAAGGACAACACACAAGATTAATTTACTATTATGGAACCATAACTATGAGGATCAATCATGGGAATAATAATTTAAAAATAATTTAAATATATTTTAAAATAACACTAAACTAAATAGAAATTTTAAAAGGTTACTTTTATCATTATGTGAATTGTGATATTCAATAAAAATATTATTACATAAATTTAGAAATTATAATGTAGATATTTAGTTTCCTATTCAAATTAATTGTAAACTAATTATAAAATACATGTATAATGGTATTTATTAATAAAATATTATAAAAAAATCTTAAAAACTAAGTACACAAGTTTAATAAACTAATTTTGTGCCATAAAAATATGTTTTCATATGAAATGATTTTTATAGAATATTTATTGTGGATATTATAATTAATATAATCCAATATCAGAAATTTTTTTATAGAAAGGAAATAAATTATTAAATAATAATATAATAATTTGTCATTGATGTATTTTTTGGAATTTTATGAAAATTTTGTTTCCTGGTATATAGTAAAAATATATATTTTTCAAGAAAATTATATTTTTTCTAGTATTTCCAAATACCCATTTGGTTATAATTATTTAAAAAAAGTGACTACATTATTTTTTAAAAAAATATTTCAATTCATATGTTTTGAATCAATATTATATGTGATCTTTGTATAAAAATACTTTTAGTCATTAATATGAATTTTTATACAATTATTTTTCCATTATGTTTAATAATTTTTATTAAAAAATTATTCAATTTCTAGATATTTTAATGATAAAAAAATAATTTTATGTTAATAATTAGAGTTTAGAAATTTATTAATGATTATAATATCAATTTTTGGGAATAATGAACTCTAAATATCGAAAAAATATTACTACCTTTGTAAAAAGGTTAAAATATGAAAATTATAGTTAAAATAAATTCATTGCTCCACATTTTCCATAATAATTTTTATTGGATGAGTAGAGTTTATTAATACTAATAAAATTTTGAAATTTATTCTCACATGTATCATTTATTAAATTATTTTGACCTACATAATATTAAATGTAAATAAAATTACAAAATGTCACACTCGATCTTTTAAATTCCTATTGTATTTTCAGAAAGGGATAAATATATATTTTGAATGAATATTGATGGAATTTTTTATCCTGATGAAAAATATACACAAACAAAATACCTATTTGAGAGATAAAAAATATAAAATAAATATATTTTTTAATATTAAAAGTAATATTATTTAGTTAATTAATGTGTTACAATAATATTATTGATAAATACAAACCATCTTTTATGATTACATTTTTTTATTTTAATTCCATTTGAATGTTGACATTTTTAATTGTTAATTATATGAGTAGTCTCAAAAATGAAAATTATTATATATTATATTAAATAATATTTTATTAGTATAATTTAGATTCATTAAAAACATTATATTTGTTCAAATGAATTTGAATTGGTCTATAGTATTAATTTTTTCTATTTATTGATCACTTTTCAATTTATAGTAACATTAGATATTACTAGTGAGTAAAAAACCATTATATCATGGTATTTATCCAAAGGGTTTATTAGGGTTAAAACTAAAATCAAATGGTTAAGGAATATCATAGAATTTTAAAAAAAATATTATGATAGGATTAAGATATATACCATATCAATAGTATTAATATATCATTTTTGAGCTACATGAATGTAAAAAATTAATTTATATTTATTTAATATTTTCAATAATTATTATGTTTTCTATCCACAATATTAAAAGCGAACTATATCACTTCTCATATTTCAAGGTATTTGTCACTATATATCATTTAATAACCTCCCTAATAAATGCCCATAGTCTATATATTTTTCTTTGTTCTCCTGGTCTTCTTTGGAGGAATATATTTCATCGCATAAGGTGTTATTAAAATGGGGTGTCTTTTAGAATATGTAAGCATCTTCTCTTACTCATTCATGTTTGTCTCTACATAATTGATCAATAAACCAATTGTACCCATAATATGGAAATTTCTCCAATATAATAAATATACTGATAGGTTATTATGTTATTGAGAAACCCATTTTTTACCTTTTATTCATACATCAGAAACTGAAAACATCGATCGTGAGTACATACAACTTACCATCTCCACAATGTAGTATAGTCATTTCCCACTACATTTAACTTGGATGGTTAAAAATATTAAAAATCTGAATATATATAATATATATAATAAAACTATTTTTAATTAAATATAAAATACCACTTACCAACATACCCTTTCACCCATTAAAATCTGTTAATGTCTCTTGTGTGTACGTGTGGACCACCACCACCTTGAAGCATTGGAATTCAATTTTCATGAATGAAAATAAATATTTATGTAATTAATATATATTATATTAGTTAATTATTATTATAATATATATTATGAAATCATGTAGAAGGTGATAGTATAGGAACCGATGAACCAAATCATGCAATGAAAATAGACTATTTTCAGCAGAACTCCCATTTTTTAGAGAAATTTTTAATAAAATAAGAATGAAATATTATCAAGGAATGGTAAAAAATAAAATTATATATTTTTCTTAAAATATAATATAATTATAATAAATATAATTTTTATAAAATATGATAAAATTATTTGTGATTCATTTCAAGATGAAGTTAATGGTTTCTTGTCTAAATATTATTTTCAGGATAGATATATTATATTAATAAGTTTTTTACATTTATAGATGTATATACACTAGATGAATACTTTTTATTAAACATTTCATGTAAATTATTGTGCTTTAATAATATAAATAATTCTCTAATTTTCATAATGTTTTGATTACGATATTACTAAACTTGTATGGATTTATGTCAAAACCACATAATTATTCAAGATTTTTTATGTTATAAATTTCAATTTAATTAATTACATAATCATTATATCTTAGAAATATATTATTTTATTCTAATTAAGGTAATTATATAAATTAGTTGGTTTCTATTTATTTTTCTCTGTTTATTCTTTCATGATTCGGAAAGAATATTCTTAAGTAATATAAAAACATTTCCCCGGAGTACTTTTATTATATTTTCGTATTTTCATTATAATGTTATATATAATGTATTTTAAACTATCAAATGAATTATTGATGTAATTTTATAATTTTTTATTGCAATATATTGATTTAAAAGGATCTTTATTTTTATTTTCTGAATATTATACATTTTAATAATTGTGTGAACATACTCACCGATATAATGTATTCAATATAAATGGAATTTTACAACCGTGATGAATATTATTTTCCATTATGCTTCTTCTAAATAATTTAATGTCCCTTTCGAATGGAAATATTTTCTTATGATTTTTAAAATTTTAATATCTTGAGTATTTTATTTCAAAATTAAAATTGTAGTTTCCATAAAAAAGCTAATATTTTTGAATCTCATTCCATATATGTAAGTATGAATTAATGAATCAGAATATATATTGATATTATATTCTAATGATACTATCAACTATATTTATCGTCATCTTATTTAATTAATTTTACCATGGAATGTATTGTCATTTCGTTTGTTCGTTCCTCTAATACAAACTATTATTAATCTTTAAGACATGTGGATTATGCTGTATTGATTATTCATATGATTTATACATTAGAAGTTTTCTCTGATGGATGGGGAATAAAATTATATATACCATTGACACATTGATATGTATAATAATAAAATACATTTTGGTTATTTTCATAGGGCTTTCCCATTAGTATATTATTTCATCGAATAAGTCCTCGATGTAATGTTTATGATGTCTGTTATTATTCATTACATCATTATATAATATGTTATTGATGTCCTTGATATTATAGTTGAATATCCACTGATAATTTTCAGTATGGGGATATTATTTATGATTAATTCCATTATCATAATTTATTAACGCCATATTATCCTGGATATATTTTTTCTATGGTAGATTCCATTGTAGGTATTCCATTATTGATTATTTGAACTCACCCATTTCTTATGTTTCATTTCAATAGAATGACAGGAAGTCTATTATTACTGATAACAAGGGATATTAGAGAGGTAACAATTATGTAATAAAAAAAATACAAACATTTATTTTATTATTTGAATTTTAATCTACTATACATAAATGTATCTAGTTTACAAACACTACAAAATTATTCAATCCTTTATGTTTTGATCAATTCTATCCAGTGAAATTACACTAATGTAACCATAAGTTTAGGTGACTAGGGTTGGTTATTTTATATTTTGTGTCGTGGAATGTTTAGTATAATCATTGGGAACTAGAATTTGGAGAACATAGAATAAGGAACATAAACTAATGTTATACTTTGAGGATATATCTAATTATATATTAATAAAATATGGTTTTTTGAAATGTATATATTATGTGGTTTTCCATTGAATAAATGCATATTTATATATACTATAAATAGACATGAGTTTCATAAATATTAATCTATGGGTAATAATTCAAAAAATCATTAAATGATTATATCTTATAAATAATTCTAGTGTGTGGTGAATGGGTCCTTACTATGCATCTAATATCAATCTCCTTGAGAATATACTTTGGATAAGTCACATTTTTTATTAAATAATTATGATGGGTTTTTAATGATAATTTTCATGGATGAATGAGTTCAAAAAAATATGTAATAGATTTTATGGATTGTATTATTATTGATACATCTTATAATTTATTTTCATTATTCTAGGATTTCCCATAGTGATTTTTTTCAAATAATGATTTATGGTTTCTTTATGTAGATGGATCTTGAAGGAACCATTGTTATATTGAATGTGATTAAAAATTAAATTTGTTTCCTCCAGATCAAAAATATTATTAGGGAGATGGAATGATAATACATATAATTATACATCTAAGTGAATTAATATATAAAATTAAAATTTTTAATCATTGGCTAGTTTATAAATCACGGTACTGAGAGAAAAAAATTATTATCTGGAAGTACATGAAGGAAAGATGATTCAATTTCCTACAAATAGAAAATGTGGGATGAATAACCAATGTTAATTATTTATTGGAAGTTAATTTTATTTTATATTTTTAAATATTAGGCATTATGTAATGAATTTATATGAAATTTATTAACAAAACTGTGGGGAACTAAATAACTATATTATTCCATATCAAAATTCAGGAGCAATATTTGAAAATATGTAGGGGTCTATTTTATGAAAATAATTAGGATATAGTGACTGATTAATTTAAGTATTTGGATTCATGATATATGTTTCTTGAGTTTTTATAAAAATGGTATTTTTTACAAGAATTACAAAACAAATATGGAATTTTTTTGAGTAGTTTTTGAATATGGATTATCAAGATTATGTTGATTGATCAAGATTTAGTAAATATGTAACTTAGAGGTGAGGGTATTTTTTAGAAACCAAATCATTATGGGATAAATAACCCATAACCCTTAAATTTTAATTTTTTTGAGTTTGAAATTATTATATGGGAAAATTTGATGTTCGATATTGATAAATTCAGTTTAATATGATTAATTACCATGAAATGTTTTTTAATATGATGATAATTTCATTTAAATGATGGTTATTGAATTTTATTATTTATAAAATTTTTACATAGTCAATGATTATATTTTATGAATACTGATAACGGTAATGTTATGTAACATATACATATTCATTGTGGTTTTATGTTGATTTATGTTATTAGAATAATTTATAATAACTTAAAATAAAGGAATTCAATTATTTGTTCTAAGAAATTATGATATACTTTATATGTTATGGGGAAATATTATATTTTTTACCATGAAAATAATATGTGATAATATCTATTCGATCTTTTGGTGCCGAATTTGATCTTAAAATATTTAGGTTTTTTAAGGGAACTTAGTTCTGGATTGGATGATGTATAACTTCAACTATTACCATTGTGGTTTTTGATATGAATGTTTTATATTTATCTATATTGGAAAACCTAGGATAACCATTATGGTTTTGGTTAATTTTTGGTGATTCAAGAAATGAAATATAATTATTTTAGGTATGATAATTTTAGTTATTTTTTCATGAATAATAATCCTGAATATTCATGTAATTGAGTAAGATAAGAAGAGGAAATTTATTGAAACACAACAAAAAAATGAAACAATCCTTATGAAATATAATGATATATTATATGTACAATTTAACATTTTCTATATGCTGATAATAAAATAATCACCCAATATTAGGAAATGACTATTGAAATAAAATTGTAATTGTTTTACAATAATTTCTAATGTATGGTTGGTAATTTAAAGAGTCATTGGTTTATCATTTTTTGGTAAATATCATTATCCGGACCATGTTTTCTATTACACTGTATTAGTACATAGAAGTTAATTTTATTATCCATTTTTATATATTAACTTCTCACAAACTTTTTTCTTATTTGGGGTCATGATTTTATGTCATTTCATTTAACCTTGATGATTCCCACTTCCATTTTTAGAGGAATTTTTATTATCCCATTGAATAGTGTATATTGATTGCACGATTAATTTCAAATACTGATCCATTGATGAAAAAGATAAAATTTAGAGGAAAAATTAATTTGTGTGGGATAATGTAACACCCCAAAAGCTTAGTTTTAAATTATAGTATTATCAATAGCTTTATTAACATTCGACACTTAGCATCTAAAAAATTGCGTTATATATTAAAAATATTATTATTTAAATTTGAACATTAAAACACAGACACTGAATTATTATGTGTTAAAATGAGAAAACACATTAGTAATTATATGTATAATGTTTCCAACAAATATATTGATTAATACATTGGGAATATGTATTAGTTTTCATTATGTCATTTTTTGTTACAAAAATCTGCTTTGTACATAAATTTTTTTTATAGAATTTTTTATGGTGTTATTATAACAAATTTTTAAAAGAAATAATTTTTTTATATAAAAAATTGACATAGTATTTGAAATAATTTAATATATATTATCATATTGTTAATTAGTTTGAATTTTATGAAGAAGTTTATTTTTTTGTTAATTATAAAAAAATCAACTTTTAAATAAAACTATTTTTTTCAACTATTTTCAAAGCCTTAATTTAGTTTTATTTTCAAATATAAATATAAATTTATTTTAAAAAATCAACTAAATCCTTTGGGATAAATATTATATGTTACTTTGAATAAAAATTTATTTATAGCTAAGAATTTGTTTTTTAGGACACATTTTTTTTGGTTTTACAAATTTTTATTATAAATAATCTTCTATTTTTAGAGATTTATTCATTAAATAGAGGATTAATTATTTTTAATCATAAATTCTATATTTCTAAATTATCCCACTTTTTATTTTTATAATTTTCAATGGTAAATATAGAAAAAATATCAATCCCATAGTAATAAGTGTGAAAATGGTAAATTATTATCCAAAATAAGTGATAAGGCCACTCTTTCTCATATTAATTATTACTAGATGAGTGGTGTTTTCAATCCTAGATTATGATTTATATATATTACCTTATGGAACCATTAATGATTATTAATGAACGTTATAAAATCATATTCAATGAAATATTCAATAAGTCATTATCTTATTGTAAAAATTCCCTTACACGTAAACATAAGGATATCTATTTGTCTTAAATGAATATTAATGGTTATTTTAAAGAAAATGAAAATAGATTAATAATGGAACTTTATTTATGTTTTTTATTTACTATATAAATACCATTAATTCTTATCCAACACCAAAAAAATTCTTTGACCTATATTTTAAAAATAAAGTAAATAAATTTTAATAATATTAATAGAAATATAATATAGAAGTATTATTGTATTTCATGAATCTAATTAATAAATTGTATATTTTTTTATATTTTAAATGTTTTATATTCAAATCACATTTCCAGATTTAATATTTTTAATACTCACCTATTTTTATATTCATGAAAACGACCGAAACTGTATGTTATTTCAAATAATATTTTATTAAATGATTTAAAATTTATAAAGATAAAATATTAATATAGATTATTTAAAATTATCTACAAAATATATAATTTTTCATTTATGAGTCACATTTCCTTTTATTTTATCATTTTGGAATACTAAAATGTTTTAAATATGTTTATCATGACAATTATTAAAATGGTCGGGGGATAAAATTAAGAATTTAGGAATAAAAGCATTACCTAAAGCTTTATAAATATTGTTTTATGATAATTTTGAACATATAATAAATATATATGAAAAATATGTCAATTTTGGCCCATGTGGAAATGATGATTAATTTATATTTATTTTATACATTAATTAATTCACATTGTACTACTCCAGTTGCATATAATTGTAAACATCATCTCCTCCATTATTATAAATATTTGATTACTCTACATATGAATTCCCAAACATAATACCTAAATATAATATTCTAATTAATTAAATCAGAACTATGATTATCTTATAAAAAAAATCAAGGCTTATTATGTAAGCCAAAGGCGGTCTCTCCAAGAAGAGGTAATAATATTTATTGACTCATTGATGTTTATATATTCTTATAAATTTTATAAATCTATTGAACCATATTAAAATAATATAAAAAATATCATCAATATAATGATATGTTATTAATAATAGTATTAAAGAATTTTCCATCACTTATCAATCTAACTAAATGAAAAACCTTTTGTTGGGTATACATATGATATACCATCTCTTTGTAGCATTGAATTTCATTTATTATCTACATTTTACATGGAATGATATTAGGATACAAAACATTAAATTATATAATATTTATCATATAATTATTGTATTGGGAATATAAAATATCATTTATCCCATTACACTTTAACATGTTAAAAAATTATAACATCGTTAATGCAAACATTTGGACTACCACATACATGATGTATTCTGATCCATTTTTCATTTCGTCAATTTTGGGATGATCCTAAAAATGTATATATTGAATATAAATGATATTTATTCCAATATTAAAATTAAATATATCATGAAAAAATTATCATGGTGCAAGTATAGGCACCATCAAACAAAAATATTTATGGATAATTGACTAGTTTTCACCCAACTTCTTTTTATATAGAAGGTTTAAAAATAAATGAATATTTGAAAATTTTAAAGTAATGGTACTTGAAAATTTATTTCAGTATATTGATATAGTATTTAATTATAATAAATTGAAACTATTATTCATGTATTTAAAATCGCTTACATACTCATTCAGACAATAGGTAGAGGGTTTATTATCACACTTTTAATTTCCAAAGTCATACTCCATATTAACCTATTATTTCATTTATATGCTATATATAACTTCTATTAATTTTTGATGATAAATTTTATAGTAATTATGCGGATTTAAAAATCAGTGTATGTTTCTTGTTTTTATAGGGTTTTGTTTCAGATATTTCCAAATTTTATAGTTTTACATGGAAATATTATAATTATTTGGGATTGTTTATGATTCCATTCATGGAATAAATATTATTTGATTATTAATATCAATTTATTTTCTTATTAAATATTTAATTTTGGAAATTAAATGTTTAAATTTCATTTTCCCTAATTTAGTGACAAAAGATACACAAATAATTGATTTAAGGGAAAATAACATTGTTTTATGGTTGTCCAAGAATCATGGTCTTCCATTTTTAATTTTTCATTAAAATGTTTTCAGTAATTTTTTTTTTAATTTTCTATAATTATTTATTAATGAAAACATTATGCACTGATGTCTTCTAATTACTTTTTTTAGATGGAATATTCTATTATTTTTCTTACTGTGGTACATTTTAAAATGGGTGTAAACAAAATCATTATTTTAATATTTTATATATGAATGAACATTTTTTAACATGAAATATGTTTTCTATGAAGCTAAAATTTTATGTTTAAATTGTAATTTTTAAAGGAAATCATATTCCACATTTTTCATATATTAAATAAGTTGTTTCAAAATGAAGACTGTTTTCCCTCAAGATATTTTCCTGTGATATTTTCAATATATTTTGATCTATATAGACATACAGGGATGAGTATTTTTATATAATGAAGATATAAAATAATGATAAAAACCAACAAATGTCTTTAGATATTTAATGGTTATAATGAATATGGGATCTATTGATGTTACGTACATTAGTTTTTCAAGTATATAAAATTATTTACTATTAAGGCATGTTGAGTATGATGAATTGTTTATTAATATGATAAATTTATTAGACATAACTTGTGAAGGGTTGGGACCACAATTACATAAACCCTTTATGCACTGATGAGTCTTTTGAGAGAAAAATGTTTTGTATTAGTCTTATTCTTTAACCATTTCTGTAATAAGTCATTCCATACAACCTCAATGAAATGTTTAATAATTATAGTATTATGTATAACATCGTTTATTGCATCAGTATTATTCATTCCTTAAATAATCATTAATAGAATCAGATGTATACATTATCTTTCAATGAAACCTATATAACCCTTTTAAAATGATTAATGTATCTAGGATTTTAGGATGGGTACTTTGATTGATTTAATATGATATCAAAGAGGGAATATGGACACTTTGAAAGAAAATATTTTGTTTCATTTTATGTTTTCAAATGTAATATGTGATAAACAATTTATCTTGTTTCAAAAGAATACTAAAATATCTCTTTTCCCAAGATGAAATGACATATACTTAGTTCCATTGTAATATTTTTCCCCAATAACTGAATTATTAGGGATTGGTTTTTTAAAATAAGATTTTATGAAACATGAACACCCCCACTTATTTTAGAGTATGAAATAATATTTTGAAGGTGGTATTTCTGATAGGGGGAGAATGTAACAACCTAATTTTTTATAAATTAAAATAAATTTTTAGTGAATAAATTCCATGTTAATTAATATTTTTACTAAAGTCCCATTCAATTTAGTTCATTTTTTTCTTTTTCTAATTATATAATATATCAAAAAAATTATATAGGTTTTAAAATGATGCTAATAATCATAATCATTATTAATATAGCAATTCATGAGACATAATTAAAATTTTTATATATTACTGGTTACAAACCAGTTTTATTTAAATAGTTTTGTGAAGATATGAAATTTAATTTTAGGATCATATATAATAATTAAAATTTTCTAAAATTCAAGGAGGGCTAGAATCACTGTAATGGATGAACACCATGTCAAATTCAAAATATAAAAATCATGTGTAATAATTTACAAGTCATGCTTATGCATATCAAGATCAGAACACAATTAATTTTCATTGAACCCTCCATGGAAATAACATCATAACACGCCTTACCATTGGGGTGTACATAATATTAATAAGGGGTTATGTATCTATACCATAGTAATATAAATTTATATATCTTATTGAAAAATATAATAAAATATTTTTATGTTTTTCCTTAGTATTTCATATATATATATATTTATATAATTTGTCTAAAATAATAAAAGTATTCGAAGAAAATAAAATACAATTTTTGGTAAATATATATTTATCATTAAAAATAAATTTTTCACAAGTAAAATATTTTTATATTAAAATGTTATCATCGTGAATTATTATTAGTCAACAAATTTTTAATTTAAAATAAATTATAATATTACTTAATGAATCCTCATATAATATTTATAATGTTTAAAAATAAGATAGTATTTTAAAAGCTAGTAATTTCCAGTAAATAATTATTTTTATTTAAATGGGTAATTTATCTTATTTACAAACATATTTGTTAAAATAAATATTAATTCTGAAATTTTATTTTTGAAATTATCCAATTTTGTATTTGTCCTAATTTTTGGTGTAGTTTAAATTTTGGTAAATTTTAAAAATTGTACAAAAATATTGTATGAAATATGACATAAGATTAGCTAAAAAGTGATGTAATAAATATTAATAAAGGCATCCATTAACAAAAAATATCTTTAAAATACATTCGTTGATTTTATTTCATTAATTATAAAAAATAATGAATCTCAAAATACCTATCTTTTATTTAATGGTTTTATAATAAAATTGTTTATGAAAATGACATACATCCACATCATGTAAATTAATATTTTAAGGAGTTTGGATCTAATATGAATAAAATTTACATAACCAAACATCATCAGAAGAAGTTATAGGTAAAAGAACATGGGATGTCTTGTAGTATTTATTATTTTATAACTTAATTTTAAAAGCCTAGTCTTAATAATAAATAAATAAATCCCTTCTAAGTTGTTATAAATACCCTCTGAACCTCTAATGTTTCTTATCATAAAACCAATGATCAAGAATTACCCTCAATATCCCTACTGAAAAACCTGCTAGTGTGTTCCAAAGCTCTAATTATAATCTGCCCATCGTTATTTAAAAACCCTCCCATGGTACAGATTCAGTCCTCTTAATTTTTATTCAAGTACAATATTTTTACTAAACCATTCAATTCCCAATTTTTCTTTTGTGTTCTATTTTTATACCCACCCTATAATACCTTTATTATTCCCTAGTTATGTGATAACAGATTTCACCATAATTAACAAATTCCATGAACCTTTATTTACATCTATTATGATGGAGAAATTATCTCATCATTTTAAATTCTATACAAATGTTTTTTGAGTACCAATATCCATATATTGTGAATGGTATTAATATAGACATAACTAGAATATATTGAATATGAATTTACATGGATATAACCCAAAATCCTTTATCATGGGAAAGTTTTTATTAAATATGTACTTATTTTGTACGATCTATGTGGAACACAAATTGAAGAACATGATATGATTGTGTTGGGTGATCCATGATTTATATAGACCTTCAATTCATTTGTTATGGTTTTTATCTCAATAATGACCATATATGGTTCATATGTGGTTGGACTAAAGAAAAAATTATTATATCTTGGTAGATATCCTTAACTAATT
Organism: Viscum album; assembly: GCA_963277665.1. Taxonomy (NCBI): domain Eukaryota; kingdom Viridiplantae; phylum Streptophyta; class Magnoliopsida; order Santalales; family Viscaceae; genus Viscum; species Viscum album. Next base: position 493,932,161 of record OY728128.1, read on the forward strand.
CTTAGTATACACTATTTTATATTATTTTCAAAATATTATCATTCCTCTCTGTTATCTTCTTTATATCATCATTATTTGTTCATTAATAGGAATCTCAACATGTTATGTCATGACATTATGTAACTAGATTCAATTTTATTTCAATACATCATGCAATTCATATGATTATTCAATTAATGTGTGTTATATGACAACCATTTCATTGGTATGTCACCACACTATGTCTGAATATATTAAAAGATCAATGTAATATATATTCACTAATAGTTTTTTATATTATTTTGTTGTATACACGTTTCATGTTATAATGGAATATATATATATATATATATAATTTAAAAAATAAAATTATATTATAAATATTATGGGATTTTATTAAGTGAATAATTATGTAACAGGTCATTGAACAATGTGAGTGCATGATATAGTTTTTTATATCTAGTATCACGAAAAGAATAACATATATCTAAAGAGGGTCTCACACCATTTATGAAAAAAAAATTAACTTAAAATTAGAATAATTATTTCTTTTCATTAATGTTTGGAATTACAATACAAATCATTAATGTTTAATGATATGTCAATCCCCATTTGGGATTAATCTTCATTAAAACTATTTTATTCCCAAATAAAAATTTATACATGATTTAAAATTAATATTTTAATAACTCTAGACATATGAAGGATTAATACATATCTCATTAAGATTAACACATCCCAATATAGAATTAAAAAACCATTGTAACCCATTTTTAACAAATTAAATCCCAGAAAAATAATAATAATTGGAAATAATGAATTTAAAAACATCAATATGGTAATCATAACCACTTTTTAAACAAAATCTGTTCTTCAAATTGTTTTTAGTAATTTTAACAATCACATTTAATAAAAACTCATTCTATATCAAGAGTTAAATATAGATTATGTCAACTTATCCCAACAATGGTAACACATGGAGGCTTACCATTGATAAATTATATTTTTAAAAATAAAAAAGAATCTATTTTAATGCAATATATGGAGAATAAAATTAACCCCTTCCAAGGTTTTATGTAATATATTCACTTTATCCTCACATATGATTAATAAAACTACACCAATCTAAAACACACACAATGAGAACCCTTCATAGAAAATTCCCCATTATTATGTTAAAAACATATTTTAAAATCATCTATAACAAACCCTCAGATTAAGGAGACGAATTAAAATTGAATATATATTAGAGAAATAAAAGAGTATAGTGGGAACAATTTGGATTATGTTGGAGAAATCCATTGTATCCAAGGAGGTGGAACACAAAAATGGATAAAATAACGGATTGGAGTTCCATGGAGGTGTGTCTTGTTCATTTCACTAAATAGGGAAAAATGAGTCATGGTTGATTAATAATGATATGGAGATAACAAATACATAAAAGTTTTTAATGAATATATTCATTTCAGACATTTTGGCCACAATATTTTTTAATCTATGCATCATCCATGAATAGGTTATAGCCTAGAGAAAAACCAATTCACACAATTTACCAAATAATAGAAATTTTTGGATTAATCGTGATCAAAATATTTAGAATTTCATTTTTAAATTTATAAGATTATAAATATGATTCTATTAATGTTTACATATACATTCTCAAGTCATAAACCAACATATTTTCCCCAATAACTTGTATAGTTTGGACTGAACCATTGTATACGAATTCAAAATAACCATGAAATGAAAAAAAGAAACAAGAAATAACATCATGTAATGGTAACAGTTTTATTTCCTCCAAAACATATATGAATAACATTAAAAATGAAAAAACATAAATTTCAATGTTTGAGACCATCTTTTCTCTGAAACAAAAACTAACCCCAAACACATGAAACAAACCTCGTTGTGACCTTATTTGTGTCACATATATCATTCCCTTCTTGTGGATTAAGATTTTGACTTCTAAAACAGCTCCATTATATCTCATCAGTCATATTATATATAATTATATAATCATTAACTATATAATAAGTTTATACATCCTTGGTTTAGATGTTTTCCATGAGGAGGTCAGAATTAAAATGTTGGATTTACATTAAATATTGGTAGCTATATAGGTGTACCAAAAGTGGACACAATGAGATATTTCCACCCTAATGTGTCTATAATTAGAGATGAATCTATGAATTAGGTCCCAAGGAAATATGATCATTTTATTTTCCCAACCGATACATATAGAGACATATTGTCTGTCCATACATACTCCTTATGTGGATCTTCCATAAAAACATTATTTTACCAGAAAATGATTATGATGTTTAGTTAAGAGCTATTTTTTACCATTCTATACACAATGTAATATAGGATACCCTCATTTAGTGAAAACAATTGTATTCCACCTGATAACACCTCTGGGGGAATGAATTATATTACACCCTTCAAATATGGAAAATGTAGTGTCCCACATAATGAATTTTTTTGTTTAGGTGGTTGAAGATCATTGAACATTATTTGATAATGAAATTATTTAGGATGATCTTATTTTAAATGATTTTTATTTCACAAAAAACATATTGGTTTCCCACCATAGGTTTCCTGAAATTATGTAAATTATATATAGAAAACAATATTTCAATGGATTGGAATAGTTACAATACTAAAGAAGGAATGTTTACATAGTTTTTTAAACTTTATTACAAATTAGTTTAGTCCAATTCATCAATTTAAACAATTAAGATAAATTTTAGGGATTTATGTTTTAGTTATAAATCATACATAGATTCACTATATTATACATAATAGTGTTTTCTTTTTCATTTAAAAAAATCATTCCTCTCCTATTCTAAATTAAATTATTTCAAATTTCACTTAATTGATCATTTTATAATAACATATGAAACATTGAAAATAAAATATATCAATAACATCAAACCACATAAATAGTTGATATGAATAAAAAATGAAATAATGAATCTCAAGAATTATTATCAATATAGTATTTTCTTAGTGATGGCAGAGATATGGTTATAAGAAGAAATAAAATAAATGTAACACTGGAGTTCTAACATAGATGTATGATTATCTCCTAGGTGTGGCCTATAGATAGGTATAAGAAAAAATATCATCACTCCAACACTAGGGTCGGTGTGTTTAGAAGGATTATTATAATCAATTAGATGATATTCAAAAATGGGGTGTTTGAAATGAGGGTTTAAGTATTTAAAAGGGATCATATACCATGAATTGATGTGTTCACAAGTTTTTCGTGAATCCTTTATGATCATATTCCATGTATGAAGGAAAAGATCAACACTATAATATTTCCCCATCAAAAGATTCATCGAGAGTGTAACACAACTTCTATTATGGTAATATTATACAACCAAGAAGATTTGAGTCATTTGTTTTATTTCCCAAACTTTTGGTAATTCCCTATGTTTTGTTATATATATTTTCATTTAAATAATTAATATTTGTTTGATAGTTTAATTCAAACTAAAAAATTAACTAAAATAAATTTCCTCATGTTAAATATATATTATCTGAAAAATGCTCAATATATGAAATCCACGACTAAATGTAAATAAAATAACCAGTTCAAAGTTTTTAACATTAATATGTCATATAATTTATACAATTTAATTTTAAAAATATTTCCCATTCTAAAATAACTATTTATGGTATTAATAAATTAAAAAATCATTTAAAATATTTTTATTGTAATATATAATATTTTAATATTATCATTTATTAAACTATATCTTGTTTCAATTAATATTTGCAAAAATAGGGTTTAAGAAAGCCTTTTTCTATGAAAAATTTTCTCATTTTATTTTTTATTTGAATTTAAGAAAATCATTGATTTATTTTTTTTAATAATTTTATTTGTTTTTTATTTTTTTCATGTAAATATTCTAATTAAGATAATTATTAATTTTTTTCTTAAATAATTTTTATTTATTTGAGTAGTGAAAATTAATTATTTATTAATATCATAATATATATGACAATATCTACATGTTATTTTATAAAAAAATAGAAATTTTTTTTAAAGAAAAACTATATAATATTGGAGTATAAATGTACATTTAAAAAACATTATATATTTAATTTATGAAACAAAATTTTAACAACATAAGAATTATTTTGTAATAAAAAAATTTTCATTGTTTTATTTTATTTTAAATTCTTTTTTAAAATTATGCTTTTTTCATGTATTTAATTCCACATTACATTTTTTAAAATAAACCAAAAAATATCCTTAAAATCATTGAAATTCTTAATTTTATCCTATACAGAAATTTTATTTCTAATAAAATTTGTTTTCTAAAAACCATTTTTTCACAGTATGGTATATTATTTAAAAATTTATGTTTCACTATGTTATCAATATTATTTTATTTTAATAAATTTAAATTTTATATATTAAGGTTAAAAATATGAAAAGATATACATATTAATATTGTTTTTCAAATTTATTTACATAGAAAAAAAATAATTACCTCTATAATTTTTTGAAATTGGAAAAATTTATTTACTAATATTAAATCGTGAAAAAAATATCAAAATATGTTTTAAATGGGATTTTATAGGTATAAATAAACAAAACCACCAATATTATTATTATTATTTTACATTTTGTGTAATTTTTGATTGAATAGTTCCATTATTGTATTAAAAATTTAATCGGTGCTTCTGCTATTACCCACCACTATAGTTATAAAGAGTGATACTTCCACCACATTATGTTACATGTTTAGAATTTATATTCATTTTAAAAAAACTTTAAATTATATTCCTATATGAGAAACATCTCAGTTTTAGTAGTCCATGTTCCCTATTTTATATCATAAGGTCTTCATTGGTACTATAATTCTGGATAAAAATATAATTCTCTCGAGGTATGTATTAACTCATTGTTAATCAATTATTCTAAATAATATTCTCTTAATCACTTTATAACCAACATAATATAATAAAATTAAGATAATAAATTTACCATTATTTTAGTATATTAAAATAAAACCCCATATTTATTCATTTACATGCACCAATTAATCCAACCTGCTGTCGATAGTGAAAACTGTCGAACAACCACCTCTATAAATCAACATATTTATATTATTCAAAATTATATCTCAGGGCCTCATTAATGTTTTTATTGATGAATAAATGTGGTATATATATTAAATTCATGACTATTATATTATAAATTCATTACTACATTTAATAAACATAATTATTGGACAAATAAAAATTCCACAGAATCATATTTAAATAAATCTACACTGTAGAAAGACTTTTATTATTTTTGAAAACCACGAGAAATGTATAGCACTATGTGGGTTTACGTCCAAGGAGAAAACAGTGAAGATTTCGCAATGTAATAAATCCACTAAATCCCACTTCCAATTTCATGGTTCATCCTTGATCTTTTATTCCAAACCTCACTACCATTACAATGTTTAGGGTGTGCTCACTACATTCACAAAGGGTAACTCCCTTTGTTACTTTCTTTGACTCACTGCTAGTGTGAAGGTTAATCATCTTTCTCTTCCTTCGCTGAATAATCTTTGAAGTGACCCACACAATGTTTAAGGAAATTTTGGTCCCCTTATTTTCATCAAATCATCCATCCTTTACTATATGTAAATGCTCTGTTGAAGTTCCTTTTTCATATGTAGTTGAATTCCACTTTTCCGCATACTCTAAGGTTTATAAGAATTTATTTTGCAAACTCGTTAAGTCCACTAATGAACCACCGAATTCATCCAAGAACTTTGTAGTAAATTTTATACACAGACCACCTCTTCAGTGTAGTGCCTCTACGAACCTCCTCTCATTAAGTGGTAGTTTGTTCCTCTTCCACATACCAAATCCACATACCGTACTCCCTTCCACTTTGAGATTCCTTTTTTAAATACTATTTCTCCTCAATGTTATCCTTCTACTTTCACGTAACATTTTTCATTATTTCCTACAGTGCCCCACAAGCCCCTTGAAAAACCGTTGCTCCATCTCCTTCTACATTCATTGAATTCTTCTAACAAACCACTTCTGCGTCATGGAATTTTTTCCAACGAGCCACATCGAACATATCTAAATTCCCTGATAAATATGTTTTGTTATAAAATTCATTATAAAATATAATGGGATTTGAAATCATTATATATAAAAAGAGATCCACAAATTATTCTAATATTAAATTTAACAAATCATCAATGTGGTACCTCCTTCACTGTTTACTACTTCTCCTTTAAACAAATATTTACTATATGGTCTAAAAAATAAATTTCTTCCATCATAGTGGGACAAACAACCATCAGGTATTCATGAATAATTTCCTACGTGGCTTCTCAAATCAGCACCTCATTTCCCCAAATGATACGACATCCCATGTACCACAAACCTTTCACGTACTGCATGTCTTTGTCATGATCATTTTCCCCCTATAAACTGTTCTTGTACATGGTTTACATCTCATGCATCATGGATCCATTTTTTTCTAATATCAAATGACATTGAACATACCACTTATTAAATCCATGAACCTTGAGTCATTTTCTATGCACTATCTTCCCCTATTTAGAAATCATCATTTTCTAATAAAACACACTACTTTTTGAGACCAAACAGTTTTTCAAATACTGGGAAACTACACCACCTTAAACAACTACTTCAGAAAAACTCCATTCATATTTATTCATGGTCATCTGGCTTCATCAACAAACATAATCAAACCCAAAACATACCATGGGTATAGGATGAGATGTTTTTCCCAAAAATATCCCCCTTTGGGTTTGTTGAAAACACATTCGTAATTTGATATCTCATTAAAAAATCATCCATCACATACCATCATTATATTTGTGTGATAAAAATAGAGATCAAGGATTTACTCAACAGATTCTATAATCCCATATGATCCATGCCCAGCACGAGAAACAAGTGTATAATAAGAATTTCATCAATGAATCACATTATACTTTTCCAACACCACTCTTCCACTATTATTTTTTCATCACGATGCTTAGCTGGCATGATATGTATCTGTTGATCGATCACATCTACCATCCTCAGATTTATTACAACACTATATCACTACTACTGAAAAAATACCATATACAAACGGTTTGAAACTGTTGGTATAGTCCTCCAAACTGTTGCTATAGCCTATAAAAATGGTTTTGATAACCATTTCCAAGTACACCATGGGGATAGGTCTATACCAATGGTTTTGGGAAAACTGTTGGTATAGACCTATACCAATGGTTTTCAAAACCATTGGTATAAGTAATATGAAAATCGATACCATTGGTTCCATAAAACTGTTGGTATATGTAATTCATGAAAAAATCATTCGATTGGTATTGATCCCATCACCTCCCGTTTATGATGGAACGAACTAACCACTCACCTAACATGATTTTGTGAACATAATTTCATATATATATATATTATCATAAGTATTATAAATTTTGATTTAATGAATGTTTTCTATAATAAGATTCCATTTAAAATACATATACTTATACCAACGGGTTTCAAAACTATTGGTATAGTCTTATACCAATGGTTTTGAGAACATTGTTATAGGTTCATTTATTTTATGACCTATTCCAATGGTTTGGACAAAACCGTTGGTATAGGGTCTCTATAATGGATCTATACCAACCTTTTTCATCGAACCATTGGTATGTGTCCATATTAGTGAACTATAACAACGGGATTCCCAAAACCGTTGGTATAGCTCCAAATTATTGACCTATACAATTGATATTGGCTAAAAAATTGGTATAGGTCCATATAAGTGACCCATACTAATGGTTTTGGCCAAAACGTTGGTATAGCTCCAAATTAGTGACTCATAAAAACAGCTTTCCCAAAACCGTTAGTATAGATCGTATTTCTAATAGTACACTACTCCCTAAAACTTCTTCAATGCCCTATATCTTTATCCTCCACCTAAAAACATATTCTCATTTCATCAGTAATAAAAATATCCCTTTCAAAAGAACAATTTCCCCCCTTTTTCAACAAACCCAAAGGCCACTTCATATAGTTATGAAGAATGCTGAAGAATAAATGATATAAAATTAGGGAGAAAACCCATACCTCTGGGGGAGGGGTTCTATATACACACTTTTTCAAGTACAATGATTCGACTAAACTCATAGAGCTAGTCAATTAAATTAATATAGTTCTTTGGGAAATGCCTTTTTCATACTGTCTACATCCTGATATTCTGTAGGACCATACTCCCACTTTAGAAGCCCCCACTCCACCTTATCCTTGATCAAATAATACTTGATTTAATTTTTCATTAACCTTTAGAGATGGAATGGTTATTTGAAAATATTTATTGCAGTTGGATTATCAAAATGGATTATAATCGTAGACTTCACTTCAATTCTAATATCCTTAATTTGCTACATCATCCACAATAATTGTGTACACAGTTGAGTTGTAGTAATATATTCAGCTACTATAGTTCTTAATGAAATGAAATTATTTTTCTTTCTTGTAGAAGAAATTAAAAATACTCAAATATAAAATGCACCTCATAAAGTTGATTTCATATCATCTACGAAACTATCCCAGTCGGTATATATAGATCTCAATAAATCAAGGTATGATTTTTCATTATAAATCAAATCGAAATCCATAGTTCTTTTCATATACTGATATTTTATTTTAACTGCAAGCATGTGGACTTATTTGGGATTTCATCGATACTGTGTTTGAGGGCATGTGGACAAATATATATGGTCATGTCATTGTAATGTAAAGAAGTCTACCGTATATTTCTAGTATTCTTTAACATTAACTGCATTACCATCATCATCCCTTGACAGTTTTATCTGAATAAACACTTGAATCAACATCTACATTTAATTCTCTATTACAAATCTTCTCATAAACACTTTGGAATATTTTCTTTGATAAATGAATGTTCTATTACTTACTTATTTCACTTGTAAACATATGTAAAATGTCATTTCAACAATAATTTACATTTCAAAATCACTTTTCTTGAATTCGAAAAATTGACTACACTGTAGTTCATATGATCCATTGAAAATTGTGTAATCTACATATTCCAGCATTATCATCCTTTGATCACATTCATTGATTACATATATATTGTAATCAACTCATCAATGTCAGGAAAAAATATATTTTAGAGACTAATATAGCCTTGAACCATCATCTCAGTGCTTGCATCAGACCATATAATGCCTTCTTAACTGGTATTATCAATAATTTTCATCATGATTGAAAAAAACATCTATCTTCTCAATATAAAATTTATCTTCTAGAATACCATTACAAAATTATTACTTTATATCCATCTAGAAAACATTGAACATTCATTGCACTAATTTCGACAATAATAGTCTAATAGTATCAAATGATGAAATATGTGAAAATGTATCATTAATATCAATACCCTCTATCTGGGATTATCCTAGTCACACTAGTCATCCATTTTTTGAATCACAACACCATATTCATTCATTTTATTATGAAATTCCCATTCCCTCTAGATTAAATTCTTTTCTATTATTCCTAATATAATCTCCCATGTCTTATTTTTCTCAATTAGTTCATGTTCTTCATTCATATCCTGAACCAAATTCATTTCACAACCTACTTCTCTAAAAAATTTAGGATCTACACCAGATAAGTATGATATCTGGTATAGATTTTTTATCCTACTTGTCAGGAACCAACCTGGGTACCCTGGTAACGCGATAACCGAGCCGTCCCTAACATAGCCTAAAGGGTGTTCTTGGTCCCCATGGTTTTGTGACTAGAACCTGGCATCACATAACATGCAAGTGGGAATGATTTTTCCACCAACAATGCAGATGAAATGAAACAAGACAGTATGCATATCAAAAGAATCATCATCCGGAGTAAGGTTCCAGAATAAAACATGGCATAAAAAACAAAGTAATACAACCCAATTTATAAAATGGGAAAACAACCCCATGGTCCCGAAGGAAACAACTCACCATGACCAAAACTCAACATCTAGATCCAACTCTAAGAGATCCCTTCCCTTTGCTCGAACATAGAAGAAGAAAGTCTAAAAACACCTAAAGGAAAGAGTAGGGCGTGAGACTAAGCCTAGAAGGATACCACCAAAGATTCCATAGCAGATTCCAAACATATATTATCCAATGAAAGGTTTTAAATTTTAATGTAATTAGTTTTGCCAATCCAAATTCCTATTTAAACAAAACATGATATACATTTTCAAGTGATGGAAATAAATATTTTTAGTTAATGATTTTAAAAATGATGGAATATTTCTAAAACAATGGCTTAAATAAAACATTTATATAAAACAGTTTATATAAATTTAGAAGGAATGTAATGTAGTTCAAAATCACTGGCATACATTTATATCTCAAATATAATTAAACATTCGAGCAACATGGTCATCTGCCAAAAGATACGATAGTATTAACCAGTTATAGGATTCCAAAATCTCTATGTCAACTTAGAAAAATGTGTATACACACATCCCTATGATACTGGCCAATGGAGACTCATCACTAACCCGTCGAGGATGTGAATCACCGCAAGTATTTTTTAGAAATATGGAGTAGCATAGAGTGTATCTAAATAACTCACTAACTGCCTAAGGCTTTCATGTTCTCTTGCACGAAGGATGAACTATTTTAAGACTGCATAAAATATGATCAATCCCATTCATCCATTTCAAAAATTTAAATTCCATTCCATTCAAAACCAAAAGAAGTTTTATTCAAAAACATGCCTTTCCAAAAGATAAATCCATTGGGATTCTTTGAAATCATTTAAGCCATTTTCACCAGTTTGAAATCCATTAAAAACCTATTCAATCATTACACTATATATTTCCACAATTAAATTCAAAAATTTAACTGAAATCATTTCCATCAAATCTAGAATTTAAATTAATCAATTTAGAACAGCTAATTTTTATAAACACACTGAATTCAATGGAATTGGAGTCTTTCCAAATTTTCAGGCCAAAACCATTTCAAATGTCTCGATTCACTGGAAGTGAGTTTTTATCAATTTAATTGAAACAAGATTTGAGAAATTGAATTTAAATCAAAAATTTAAATAAATCAAGCAATACAAGGATAATCAATTTGGCTAATCTAAATATAACCACCTGCCTCAAGGTTGTCGATGTTAGCAGAAATGATTAACCACCTTATGTGGTTCAATACCCTTCCACATGACTAAATTATCGTAAGCATTGACACACCAATGTTTGACATTTTTTCAAGGGTTCCTATAACCAAAACTAGTTATTTTATTCCAAAAAGATGTGAAATTTCACATGTGATGATAGTTTCTCTCTCATAAATAATTTTCCAATTATGGATTAAAATATTGCATGCAATAATATTTTATCTCCCTGGAATAATTTTTAAATTACCATTTTATAATTAGAACAATTATCCTTTGAAAATTAAAATAATTATCCTTTGATAATTTAGATAATCTAGTCAGGTGATAACTACCTTGGAATTATCTTTTAAAAAAATTAACTATATTCTAATAATTATTCCTTAAAAATCATCATTTTATAAATATCATGTGATAATGTATTTTCATTATCTCATGATAATTATTTACAATAATTCTTTCAATTTTATATTAAAATTTTCATTGCCCTTTGATAAACCAAATCAATTATCTTTTTAGTAGTGTTAATAATTACCATTTAAAAATCTCGAATTATCGTCCAATAATTATATTAATTATCCTTTGATAATTTTGATAAATTATCCTTTGATAAATGAAGAATTTATCATTAGAAAATTTTTATTTAATTAAACCTTGATAATCTCATGTGATTATAATTTAATAAAACAAAAATTATCTTTTGATAATTTTATGTAATTACATTTCGATAATTATATGAATTTATCATTCGCTAATTCATTAAAATTATTCTTTGATAATGTTCATAATCAAGCCATTTAATTAATACATTAAAATTATCATTTTATAAAAATTGTATTATCGAAAATAATAATTCATGATGGAGTCATCAAAAAAATATTGAAATCAACTCTAGATAATTCAAGGATTGCCATTTTATTCATGATGTTTTTCTTTTGAATTATTGAAATAATAAATTAAGTGATATAATTAAATAAATGGAATAAAATGAAACTACAAACCTGTATCTCTCCCAAAATCACAACACACAAAATCCTAAGGAGGTCCACCACCATGGAAAAAGAATGCGTCCACTACCATAGAAGAAGATCTCCGAGAAGGAAGGAGGCAATAGATGCACGGGTCACATACAAATTATATATCGGATTTTTTTGTTTTCAATGGAGCTAACATATTTTAAAGGCCAACACAATTGGGAATTTCAATACCCACATTGTACATATTCCACAACTTATGGACACCGAATCAAAATTATTTAAATACCCAATGTGGTGCTTAAAAACACTTAATTAATGTTCTAATAAATGAAATGGTTGAAAACAATCCTTAACTGAAGCTTTTGAAACTCCCACAGTGTAAAAATGGAGTTTGGCATGAAATTTAGAGATTATGAACAGTAAATTCCGTTTTTATATAATTAATATTTTAATTATTTGATAAAAAAATTAAATGACAACAAACATCAGTTGCGAATGAAAGTAATAACTCGTCTAGGGTAAACACCCCTTTTTAGACCTGACAGTGGTCTCCGATTTATCAAACGATAAGTGATTTGAGAGTTATTAATGATTTTTAATGAAAACTCGGAATAAATAAATAAATAAAATAAAAAGATTTGTTTTTGCGAGTGATCCATCCAGACGCCCGATGCGAACAAATGTTATACGTCGTCTAGGGTAAAACACTTATTCCAGACCCATCGGTGGTCTCAAATTTCCCATACGACACACAATTTGGGAGATATATAAATTTAAATAAATTATATATTAAATTTTAATTAACAAATTTATCTCATGAGCGAGACATCCAAAATCCTTGCGCCTTTGAATGTTATACCCCTCCTAGTGTAAACACTATATTTCCGACATGACAATATGCTCAGATTTCTAATACGACGGACCGTTTTGGAGTTATTCAATTATATTAAATAAATTGTCTCTATGTAAAATAATATAATTAATATTTTTATTCAATTCTCCATAAGACTTTGCAGACTTTAGAAACTTATACTTACACAATGTTTAACACTGAAAAAATTCAATTGAATATTAAGGGGTCTTATTGTGGCTTTTTTACCATTCCACCATGTGATTAACAAAAACACGACTTTTCATTGATAAATTATTATTTTTTTCCATTTAACATAATAAATTACTAATTTAACACAATAGTATTTATTAATACCCAAAACAGTAATAGGATGTCCCAGCATCCCCACCATAGGAATGTTCTGACCCCAGAAAGCTTACGAAAAAGTCACCGCGTCAAAAAGACAAGGCCACTGTTCTCTAAATAGTTCCACCCTCTCTCACATTATATGGGAATTAAAACCATGAATCCATATCATATAGACTAGTGGTATCGTTCTCCGCTGAAGTACCTTGGTCTCATAATCAAAAACCATAACTGGTCGTTCATCCATTGATAAAATAGGTTCCACTTAACGATCATGCCAACTCAGAATATGAGACGGATCAGATAAATACATTCATTGTTGAGATACATGAAACACATTATGTGTCGACATCAGTTGCAGTGGTAGTTCTAAATGGTAAACAACTTTCCACACCTAATCAACTACCTCAAAATATCCCACAAAACAAGGTTTAAGCTTCCCTTGCCTCTTAAGCCGTCTATGACCCAACTGGGGTGAAACCGTCAAAAATACATGGTCACCAAAACTGTAGCATCAAATCGTAGAACGTCTTAGTGATTCCTAGGTTCATAAACCATTATAAATTATGGAAATCCCCCATTATATCATTCCTTATCACTAATAGTGCAACATAACGGTTGTGATATCCAAAAGCACCCTCTTTGGAGAACGACCACAGGGTATTAGTCTCTCCACCATAAAGAGAGTCTCTAATTCGTAAGGAATTCATCAACTAGTTTCTATTCATGAAGAATCATCTCTAGAAGAGAAGATTTCAATTAAATATTAGCTTTTATGGTGGAGAGAACCGACGCCACACAAAATTACACACTTGGGTGAAAAAATTCTTCCTCAAGAAGAATGTCAAACTGGGTAATTAGTTCTTTTAGTTCAACTTTATCCATTTGGAAAGAGGTAAAAGAAACTGGTTTAGTACCAGACATTACCTCAAAAGAGAACTCAAGATCACTTACCGGTAAAAAAACAAGAGAATCCAAAAGGAAACACATTGGGAATCTCAATGATGATTGGAGGGAGATCACCACACAATGAATCTCACTCAAGATCAAAATTAAACACTGATATCAAATTCTCCAACTCTGAATAAGAAGGTCCAACTCGGCTCTACAATAGGTCTCATTCTCCACAAAAGACAAGAGGAACACCACTGGGTGTATTGAGGTAGAATCGTTGATGATAACAATCAATCTAGGCTTTATTAACAATAATCAAATCCATTTTGGAATGTGACATCATGAGGATCCATGTCGAGTATGAGAAAACACCAAGAAAACTTGAAATCTATTAGGGAGAAGACACATGAAGGACTACAGAGACCATGCTCCCTCTTCACACTAAGTGGTGTAGTAAAATCCATTACACCAGATAAAATCTCCATAGGAAGAATAAGAAGATTATGGATATGGATTGAAATGAACAAGTGAGATGCACCCATATCAAATAGGGTAGTCACTAAAGATGAATCTATATTAATGATACCAATCACGATCGTTGGACCTGTATCATATTCCTCTGGAGACTCTTTCAGCATGTGAATATGCTTCGTTCCTGATTCCTATGGCTAAAATACTTTTATACGGGAAGCATTTGATTGCCACGTTGTTTTTGACGATCTTGATCCACTGCGTGGAGTGGGAAAGATGCAGCTTAACTTCTATAAGTCCCCCAAATAGTTGTAGGATCCATTGTTCTTTTAGCATTATCATGCTTGAAAAACTCCATGGCATTGTCCAACACCATTGGATTTGGATAGTACTATTTGGTGAAAAGAACCTTGATGTCCGTCCAATCTAATCCCTTATGTTTCTTTGTCGTCAGTATCATTTCCCACCATCTTCTTCCTGGTCCCTCTAACACAAAAGGTGTCACAGTTCATCTTGATCTTGTCCGGTGTCTACAAGAACTCAAACAGAAGATCTATCCTACCACACCATTCCTTAGCATGTTGAGGATCAGTGGAGACTTTGAAAACCGGTGGGTTCTGGTAAAAGTACTCTTGAGAAAAAATTTCGATGAGCACCCCGAGGTTCCACATCTAGAGACTAAAAGGGGATTTAGAAGTGGTGCCTATAATAATGCTTGGATAGTGCACACAATCACCTCAATTATGCTTGGTTCCACTGATGGATTCACTCATAGATGTTCGGCAGTAGCCTCTTCCTAGATCTGATTCACACGTCTTCTCAGAGGTATGATGTTACACAATATCAGCAGGCAATAAGAAGGACATTAGATTATGCTAGTATATAACAATGAGGGAATCATTATACCGACTGATAGAATATACATGATTTTTATTTCACTCTATCCAAATCAAAATAGGAAAATAATAGAACTAATCCAGAAGACATCTTTCCCTAACCACCCCTAGTAACTTAAGGTTCATTATGGTGAGAGCTGGCTAGACACACAATCACAAATACATCCTATGTCCCGACATGAATACTCATTTGAATACTGTCATCAAGGAAAGATGTTTAACCTACTGCTGATAGAATTTTGTCAAGAACCAACCCGGGTACCCGGGTAACCCGATAATCGAGCTGGCCATGATAAAGCTTGAAGGGAATTCCCGATCCCCATGGGTTTGACACTAGTACTTAGCATCACATAACATGCATGTGAGAATGATTTTTCCACCCAAAATTCAGAAGAAAAGAAACAAGACAGTATTCATAACAAAAGAATCTTCACCGGGTGTAATGTTCCAGAATACAATAGGGCATAAAAAAACAAGGTAATACAACACAATTACTAAATTGGGAAAACAACCCCAAGGTCCCTAAGGAAAAAACCCACCAAGGCCAAAACTCAACATCTAGATCCAACAATAAGATATAATGTCCCTTTGCTCGAACCTGGAAGAGGAATATCTATTAACACATGAAGGAAAAAGTAGGGTCTGAGCCTAAGCCCAGTGAGATACCACCAAAGGATCCATAATAGATGCCAAGAATAGATTATCCAAAGAAATGATTTCAATTTTAAAGTAAACAGGTTTGTAAATCCAAAATCATATTTAAAAAAATATGATATACATTTTCAAGTGATGGAAATAAATATTTTTAAGTAGTGATTTTATAAATGATGGAATATTTCTAAAACAATACTTTATGTAAAACATTTATATAAAACAATTTATATAAATTCAGTAGGCATGTAAATCAGTTCAAAAGAATTTACATACATTTATATCTCAAATATAAATAAACAAGCGAGTGAAATTTTCAACTGCCAAAAGGTATGAAAGTATTAACCAGTTATAGGATTCCACACTCTCTATGTGAACTCAGCAAAATATATATACACATGTCCCTATGACAGAGGCCAAAGAAGACTCGTCACTAACCCATTGGGGATGTAGCCCACCAAATATATGTTTTAGAAAGTTTTTGTAGCGTAGAGTGTATCCAAATAACTCACTAACTACCTATGGCTTGAATGTTCTCTTACACGATTTGTGAAATATTTTAAGATTGTTTAAAATACGATCAAGACCATTTTTCTATTTCCAAAATTCCATTTCCTTTCCATTCAAAACCGAAACATGTTTTATTCAAAAACATGTTTTTCCTCAAGATAAAATGATTGAGTTTCTATCAAATCAATTTAATCCATTTTCACCAGTTTGAAATCCATTCAAAACTAATTCCACCATTACACAATTTATTTTCACAGTTAAATTCCACAATTTAAATGAAATCATTTCCATCAAATCCAAATTTTAAATAAAATAATTTAAATCAACTAATTTTTATAAACATACCTAATTCAATGGAATTGGAGATTTTCCAAATTTTCATGCCAAAACCATGTAAAATGTCTCGATTCACTAGAATTGTGTTTTTATCATTTTAATTGAAATAAAACTTGAGGAATTGAATTTAAATCAACAATTGAAATAAATCAAACAATACAAGGATAATCAATTTGGAAAATCTGAATAGAACCACCTACCTCATGGTTATTGATGTCAGCAGTAATGATTAACCACCTTATGTGGTTTAATACCATCTACATGACTGAATTATCATAATCATTGACACAAAAATGTTCGACATTTTTTCAACGGTTCATAGAACCAAAACTCGTTATTTTATTTCAAAAAGATGTGATCTTTCACATGCAATGATATTTTCATTTTCCTTAATAATTTTCCAATTATCTATTAAAATATTACATACAATATTATTTTATCTCCTTGGAATAATTTTTAAATTACCATTTTATAATCATAAAATTATCTTTTGATGATGAATGTAATTATACATTAATAATTTAGATAATTTGGTCACATGATAACTTCCTTACAATTATCTTATGAAAAATATATATTCTAATATGTATTCCTTACAAATAATAATATTGTAATTATCTTGTGATAATTTATTGTAATTATCGCATGATAATTATTTACAATTATTCTTTCAATTTTATGTAAATCATGTCTTTGCCCTTTGAAAAAAATCAATTATTGTTTTAAAAATGTTAATAATTAACTTTTGATAATCTCAACATTATCCTCTGATAATTATATTAATTATCCTTTTATATTTTTGTTAAATTATCCGTTGATAAATACATTCATTTATCATTAGAAAACATTTATTTAATTACACCTTTATAATCCCATGTTATTATCATTTAATAAATCTAAAATTGTCTTTTGATAATTTTATGCAATTACATTTTGATAATTATATGAATTTTTCATTCCCTAATTCTTAAAAATTAATCTTTGATAATGTTGATAATCAAGCCATTTAATTATTAAAATAAAAATATCCTTTTATAAAAATTGAATTATAAAAAATAATAATTCAAGATGGAATCATCATTTTTTTTAAATTCATCTCTTGATAATTCATGGATAGCCATTTTTTCCTGATGTTTTTCATATGAATTATAGAAATAATGAAATAAATGAAATAACTAAATAAAAGGAATGAAATGAAACTGCAGACCAATATCTCTCTCAAAAGCGCAACAAACAAAATCCTACGGAGGTCTACCATCGTGGATGAAGAAGGCGTCCAACACCATGTAAGAAGATTGCTAAGGAGGAATTAGTAAATAGATCCATGGGTCATATAAAAATGATATCCATGAATTTTTTTGGTTACAATGGATCCCACATAGGTTAAAAAACAAGGCAATTGGGTATTTCAATACTCACACCATACATCCTCCAAAACATAAAAACACCGAATCAAAATGATTCAAATACCCAATGGAGTGTTTAAAAACACCTCATTAATGTTCTAATAAAAGAAACGGTGGAAAATGATCCATAACCGAAGCTTTTGAAAATCCCACGTGTAAAAATGGAGTTTGCCGTGAAATTTAGAGATGATGAACAGTAAAACCAATTTTTATATAATTAATATTTAAATTATTTGATATAAAAATTAAATGACAACCAAAATTCGTTGCGAATGAATGTAATACCCCGTCTAGAGTAAACACCCGATCGGGAGGCAACGGTGGTCTCAGATTACTCAAAATATAAGCGGTTTGAGAGATATTATTGATATTTTAATGAAAACTTGGAATAAATAAATAGTTATAATAAAATGTGTTGTTTTTGTAAGCGAGGCATCCAAACGCCCGAGGTGAACATATGTTATACCTCGTCTAGGGTAAACCCCTCATTCCAGACCACTTGGTGGTATCAGATTTCCCCAAAGACACGCCGTATGGGAGATATTTAATTTTTAATAAAAAATATATTAAATATTAATTAACAACATTATCTCATGAGCGAGACATCCAAAAGTCCGGCACCTTCGAATGTTATACACCTACTAAGATAAAAACTATATTTCAGACATAACAATATGCTCAGATTTCTCATATAATGGACTGTTTTGGAGTTATTAAATTATATTGAATAAATTGACCGTGCTTAAAATAATATAATTAATATTTTTATTCCATCCTCCAAAAGTCATTGAAGACCTCAGAAACTTATACTTACCCAATGTTTAACACCGAAAATATTCAATTGAATATTATGGGGTGTTATTTGGGCATTTTTACCATTCCACGACGTGATTAACTAAAACACATCTTCTCACCGATAAATTGTTATTTTTTCCATTTAACATAATAAATTAATTATTTTACATAAGAATATTTACGAATATCCATAAAATTAACAGGATGTTACACTACTTGTCGACACTGATGTTTTCTAATCACCAAATAGGTTCTTTCTATCAATTTATGCACTTCTCTTCTTTCTTTGATTAAATACTGGATTATTCTCATCTTTCTTATCATCTAAGAATTCTTATGAATCAGCCTAAAAAATGGGATAATCCCTTGATCTTCTTATTTCTTCATCACTGTCCTCATGAGAATGACCATGTATTTATAGATGATTCTACTCATTTTATAATCTGAATACATCATGTCATTCACCAATCACTCCTAGCCTCTTTATGAAACATTAATATGCTTTTATTTTCTTTGGGTAGCTAATAATATCCATTCTTATCAAATATACATTGTTTCTCCACATTAAGAATGAAACAAATTCTTCCAATGATTTTAAAGTACTTAAATGATGGATTCATTCCACACCATTGATCATATGGAGTTCTCTCTTTTTTCAGTAAAAGAAACAATCTATTTGATGTGTTAACTGTTGTCATCACTACATCATTCCAAAATTTCACTGGAAGGTATTTCTTAATTAACATTATTCTGAACATGTTTTTGAAAATCCAATTTCACGTCTCAAAAACTCCATTCAACCATGGAGTTATTACCACTGATAGTCGATTTCCTATCTTATGTTTATCGAGATAATCATCAACATGGGAATTTTTGAATTCTATTTCATTATCTATTCAGATCTTCTGAATAATTTGACCTATCATCTTCTCAACTTCCCTTCGAGATGTCTTTATGCAACTTAATACCACATAATTTTGTGGGATGATTGAATCACATTCCATTTTAATATAATCCTCAACGAAGAGAATATAATCTCATATCCCATTAATAATTATTGGTATAATTAGTCCAAACACAACAATATTACCCAACTCAAGAAATATTGTTGACCTTTTCTCTTATTACAAATATGTCTTTCAAATGATCATCCCTTTTTGGAAGGCATCAAATGTATGTGTATGATCAATTGATAACTAGGGAGGTCTCAAGTACAATCTTATTTCACAGGATCATAAAAGGACATTTGTCTTGTGTGGACGAGACATTTATTCAACAGATTATCTTCTTCTTCCTTGTATAGAAAGAAAATATATTCTTCTCCACTCAGAAGATAAACATTCCCTTTTGAATGCATTCCTTATAATATAAAACCAACATCATTACCATTAATGAAAAATAATTTCAAAAAAAATATTATGGTATATCCTGAGTTATAAAATTGAATTATTCATAACCTATTGTGACTAATACCTTCAACAACAAAGACATCTTCACATCTCATGTCATTTTTCCATATACATTTCCTTGTTAGGGCCAATGATTTAAACCCTTCATTATTACTATATATTACGATACCTTTATTATCATTTCTAATTCCCATCACCAGATCCATGTTTTTTGTCACAAGGAATGTACATAAACAATAAATTATCCATATCTCTATGTAATAGGTTTCCTTGAATTGAATTTATACTACCACTACCTGCACATATATTTTATTTTTCATCTATTTTTTTTAAATCATACACTATATAGTTGGTACTCATGTCATTCCTATAAATATGATGAACCATCATCAAATTCTAGACCTGCAAACTGGTATTTCATTTTCACCTAATTTTACTATAAATTTTTAAGCTACTTCTAAACAAATTATCTATGCTTCAACATATTACTTTGTTTTGTTAATGTGAAATATCATTCCATGTTTGCAAATCCCCCACAACACAAAAAGTGATGATCAAATGATGACCTGAAACATTGAGGTCATTATGACTGCCCATATTGGTCTAGTTTAATTTTGTACCACTTTTCTATGTAATATACCATTGGTTTATGTCTAATCATTATAAAATGATAAAATATTATTTCAAGTACATTGATGTGTGGTACTACTACACAACTGATTATCTTGAGGGTAGTCTGAATTGTTTGATTCTACTCCATAGCCAAATCAATCTTCAATCATGGAGTAGGTTCCTATTGTATGACATCAATTATTACTGCTTTATATTTTTTATAAACCCCATAACAACCATATGCTTTGAATTTTACTATTTCTTCTATTCTATGCAACAACCATGTTTCAATTTCATCATTTTTATGCATGTGTTATCTATTTTTCTTTGTTGTTTTATGGGTCAAATGTTTTTCATGATTCAGAAAACATTTTCCCATAATGATGAATTTCTGTTCACATTCCTCAATATATTTGATTTTATATTTTTGACATTTAATGAAACTACCAATATAAATTTTTTGTTAATGAATTTTGATTTTCTATTGAACCACTATTTCTGATCATTCTGATATTGAAGAAATTAGTTTTACACATTATTTTTCAGCTCAAACATCTCAAATTTCATCTACTACATATAGATTAGTGTATCACTAACTACTTTGTTATATTTTTTTGGTTTGATTTTCCAATCATCTATCTTTTCATGAATAGATTCAAATTCAGTATGATGGTCAACACATCTTTCAACTTCTCCTTATTCATTTTCACTTTATTATTTTATTACATAATCTATCATAGTTGCCACTAAATCATCTTCATCATTATCCTTTGAGTAATCATTCTATTTTTCCTTAGATATTTTTTAACATTCATCATATTTTGAATTTATATTCTTCTTTTTAATGAAAGTTCACTTAGAACATCTTTTACCTTTCTCCTGGGATAAATAATTATTTTGGATAATTCCATCATTGTATTTGTAATCTTCATCAACCTTATGAGGACACATTACTTCAAAATTTCCAATATTTCAATATCTGAATCATGCATGTGAATGTTTACCTTTGAAAATTCGTCTTCCTCATCACGAATTTTAATAGAAAAATGTCATTACATAATCCAAATTATCTTCTTCTTGACCATCATCAACAGATATATTATAAATGGACTTGAATGAATAATTTTTTGACATCCCCTTTTCCAAAATATTGAAATTATAAATTCTCATTTCATATTCAAAAAAAGTAATATGCAAGTAATCCAATGTCATCTCTTTCATAACATTATCTTCCAATTCAAAATCATTCGAATTAAACTGAGGCGGAAAATACTTCATGATATGTAAAGACCCGTAAATTTCAAGGAATTTTTTTTCCTAATTATCTTTGAATTTTACAAGAGCCCAGTTTCGGACGGCACCTGATTCTGAGGCCTGGTGTTCCAGGAATCATGTTCCAAAGTTTGGCTCGGGTACGTTCAGTGAACGAACGAGCGGGTTTTTCTAACTTTTGAACCGGTCCTCGGAATCGAATTCTGAGGGCACCGATGGAATCACAGCTCCGGTATTTTCATAGAAATGCCTCTTTCGGAGTAGCGTTTTCTCGGGTGTGGTTTTTAATTTTTGGGCTTTATGTTATGAAATAAAATAATGTAGTACAACAAACTTTATTTTATTTCACTTAATGCTGCTTAAAGCCACTTAAAGCTTCTTGAGATGAGTTGAAGCAGATGGGGTGCAATTCAAAATATCCTACCCTCTTGGTAGGATATTTGTGAGGTGGGGCCCGCATGAGCCCCACCGTTTCTTTTCCGCTAAGTAACGCACCCGCGAAAACCCTTTTTAATGAATGTCAACTGATGTGTTTTCTAACCTCTTAAACGCCCCTATTTAATTGGGAAGTTAATTTGTTGAAATTAATTATATGAATTAATTTGTTCTTTTCTTAACCTGTTTTTGTTTGATGGCATGTAATGAAATAAGACCAACACATGTCTTCTTGAGGATTGTTCGTTGAGTGGTTTTGACAGAAACTTTAAGTCCTTCATCCTCCATCGCGACGAACGCGAAGAACGCAAAGAACGCCGGCCTCCGACGAAGGGCGATGAAGAACGCTAGGCCCTTGGAGATCGACGACGGGATGCCGACAATTCTCCCTCCACGACGCTTCTTCCACGACGATCCATCCCCGCGACAATCTTCGATCATCATCTTGAGGTAGGGGATTGCGGTCCTTTTTAATTCCTTTTTGATTATAACATCAACATGGATTTAATTGTTATAATTAAATCTGTATGTTATTGATCATCGGAATTTCTCTACGCAATGCCGAGTACCGCCCGACAGCGACGCCCTTCCGCGACCCGACGATCCTTTTCTTCCGCGACGGTCATGTCCGCGATGAACTCTCGTCCGACGACAACTATGAGGTAGGGGTCATTTTGAAAAAGATAATACCCATGTTTGTTTTCCTCCAAGGCAAGAACGCGGACCAACCAATTAACAAGATGGTCCGCGGATTATTATTTTGGGTCGAGGTTTATCGATTGCTGGGAATTATGGTGTTGTTTCAAACAGCTAACGCGATGGGTGCGGACCAACGAAAAAGGCCGAACCCACCGCCCTTTTGTTCTTGGTGTGCGGAATGGCATACGATGAAAAAACGGGCCGGATAGACGATTTGTTGATTCTGAAGTGATGAACAAGACCCGAGATGAGCTACGTCGCAGACGGAAATGAAATCGGTCCACCGGAGCAACTCCGGTGGCCCACGGACTCCACCGGCGGCACGGGTCGCCGCCCCGGCATGATGCCAGACGAAGCCGCCACGGCTTCAGCCGTAGAGGCAGGGTGTGGTTCTGCGGCCGTACGGAACC
This sequence comes from Viscum album, assembly GCA_963277665.1. Lineage (NCBI taxonomy): Eukaryota > Viridiplantae > Streptophyta > Magnoliopsida > Santalales > Viscaceae > Viscum > Viscum album. Next base: position 493,956,307 of record OY728128.1, read on the forward strand.
GAAGGCAGGGATGCGGCCGTCTTCCGCGTCCGTTGGTGAGAGGCGGCCCCAACCGGGGCCGCGGATCCTTCACGCGGGGGTAGCGCACCCCCGCCCGCGGTTTCCCTCGCTCGGCCGCTCGGCCGAGCCGAGCCGAGCCCAGGCTGGGCCGGGCCGCCCTGGCCGGCCCGGGTTGTGCCCAACCGGGTCAGACCCGGACCCCGGTTGGGTCGACCCGTCTCGGGCCGACCCAGGGGGGTTGGTCCAGGTCGGTCCGTGCCCAGACCCCCTGTTCCCGGACCTTTTCGGTCTTTTGCTCATAACCATAGCTACGGGCCCCCAAACGATACGCCGTCAGCGGCGATGCGATCCTTGGATCGAGAAGGTCGTTTCAATATATCACACTTCAGGTTTCAGAATACTTTGGGTTCGGCCAGGTTGGTTCTTACACGAAACCAACCGGGCCCTCAGAGCGGAAACACTCATATCTTGAGCTTCGGACGTTCGATTGATGTGTCATCGACTTTGTTGTTTTCCTCTAGGTGAGATGGATCTTTTGGAATACTCCACCCAAGGTTTGGACGCAGTTGGAGTACGTTCAGGTTGGTTTTTCCTTTAAAATCAATCAGGCCCCTAGAACGAAAAAGCCAATAACTCTCAGACCGGGCGTCCGATTGATGCGCCGTCTGCGACGTTGAGTTAGTGTTGTCGATGCGAAACTTTTGGATACATCAACTCTGGACTGTGTGTCAGTGGATGTATCAGCCTCTCAGCTCGTGGAGCGGACCCTCCCGAATGAGCTTGTTGTGTGCAGGAACCCTAGAGCTGGTTGTGACTGCTACTGTAACGACGACGATTGTGCAGAGATCCTCAGTGGATTTGACGGCGATGACTACAACACTCAGTGATCCTTTGTGGGTCAGTGCTACCGATCCTGTGTGGGTCCGATCCTGTGTGGGTCAGCGCTCAGTGGTCCTCTGTGGGCCAGCGCCTACAGATCCTGTGTGGGTCTGATCCTGTGTGGGTCTTTGCGGGGGTTAGTTACCTATCGATCCTTTGTGGGACAGATCCTTTCTGGGTCATTTCGGGGGTTAGTACCTTTTGATCCTTTGTGGGTATAATGACTTAGATGGATCGGTGATCATCTCTATCATCATTCGAAGAAGTATACCTATGTGAGAAGAATCCAGTTTTTGCATTCCATTGTGGATTGTGTTGTGCTATCCTATATGGATTTACATTTTGTTTTCCTGTGTGGACTGGGTTGTACTTGGGCTCGGATGTTGGAGCCGAACAAGAATTGATGACTTAGGTATATGTATGGGCATATACCTAAGCTGTGTCGGATGTTACTTCGTGATTGTATCTTTTCTTTTTGGATTACCCTTTGTAGATTCTGGGAGACCATCGGGGGTCTCAGGGTCCTTGCTGAGTAGCATATACTCACCCCTGCACGGGCTATTCCCGCACTACGTTGTGTTGGTTGTAGACGAAGGACAGCGCTGATCGTGGTCGAGGTTGGCGGAGCAGGATAGTACTTGGAGGTGGACCACTGGGCGGGGTGTACTCGGATCGGACGGCTGGTCCGAGGAGCTGTGGAGGCAATCTGTACCCACCTTTCATGTGGGACTTCTAGAGGACTGCTCGACATTGCGGCATTACTTTTCAATTGTTGTTTTCCCTTCCGAGTTGTACTTTACTTTTAGTTTGGGTTTGTATTCTGGCACACTTAATTTCCGCAGTTACTATTGTACTCAGTTTTTACATAGTGTTTACTTCTTCCGCTTGCTTACTCTGTGGTGCTTGTTTACATTACAAAGGCAATTCCTTCCCTTTTTACCGGGATTTAAGCCTTGGTGCTAGTCGCCAGCCCCTGGCCTATGGAAGGCGGGCTTGGGGTTGTCACGACACGGGCCCCGAGGACAGGTCGTGACAAATTGGTATCAGTGGAGTTTGGTTCTACCGCAGACTCTGATCTTTTCCTATTTGAAGCAATAGTGTTTATCGTATTTGGTGTGGTTATTAGTCCAGGGAGTCCAGTGTTGGTGCGGCGGCCGACGTATCCGTACACCAGGACCCTGACTTCTAATTTCTGACTTAATGCATGAAAACATTGATGGAATGTGTGTTTCAAGTTCTCCTTCTGATTACTTTGTGTCAGCTCACCAGGTATACTGTTCTGACCGTGTCTTCCTTGTTTCCTTTTCATGATATCCCCACGACGGCAGCCAGCTAGGGTTCCGAGAGTGCAGCATGACGACAGCCCGCCGAGCGATGAGGACTCGGTACAGGGCCCTTTGACAGATAAGGATCCAGAGGTACCTTTACCGGCCGAGCCACCAATGCTTCCAGCCCCAGCCGCTGACGATGCATGTCGCCTTAGAGCTCTGCACGAGTTTCAGCACCAGTGACCACCTAGGTTCCATGGGGAGATGGACCCCCAGGCAGCCGAGGATTGGATGGAGGTATTTGTGCGAGTTTTCCGATTAGTGAGGACACCAACAGACCTCATGGTGATCCTTACAGCGAGTCTACTGCACGCAGCTGTGGGCCGATGGTGGAGCTTGATGCTCTAGGAGCACGATGAGGCATCTCTCCTCTAGACAGACTTTGAGGGCCTCTTCCTCTCAGAGTTTGTCCCGGCCACCCTCCGTGCAATGCGCATCCAAGAGCTTCTTCAACTGTGGTAGGGTAGCTTGACGATTGCCCAGTACTCGGTGAGATTTACCGATCTCTCTCGCTACTCGACCAACATGGTACATGACCCATTCTTCTGGGCCCGGACCATTGAACAGGGATTGAGACATGTGATCAAGGCATCGTTGATCTCCCTCATCATTTCGACCCAGGAAGGAGTACTGGAGCGAGCCCTTCTGATCGAGAGCTTCCTTGCTGAGCCTTCATCAGTAGCGAGACCTACCGGGGGCGGCACGTAGTAGAGCCTTTTGCGGTAGGTAGTCGATGGATGACTCAGGGGTCCAGACAGACCAGACCCTCACGCAGATGACCTCAGGACACTGACTCATCAGTGCGGGGCACATAGCGTGGAGCCAGTCTTTTGAGAGGCATGTAGTGCTACACATGCGGCGAGCAGGGCCACATGGCTCGATACTACCCGACCCACCATGCCGAGGAGAAGCAGGCAGTTGAGGGGACACCCAGGCAGAGGCAGAAGGTCGACCATGGCGGTCCGTAGGGAGGAGGCGGACGAGGCAGAGGAGCTAGCCGAGAAGTAGGTGGTGGGTGACGCTTTGAGGCTCTACCACCACCACCACCAGGTGGTCCACCCCAGCCACAGGGAGTTGGCGGGTAGAGAAAGGCACAGCTCCAGGAAGCGGAGGCCTACGACCATGGCGCACCAGAAATGATTCGAGATATTATCTATGTTTATTCCACCCTTGCTGCAGTTCTTATAAACACATGAGCGAGTCACTCTTTCATAGCCACTGCCCTTGTTCAGAGCTCGGATATTCTGACAGAGTCGTTGGCTCGATCCTTACGGCTGGAGACTCCTACGGGAGCAGACTCGACGATTACGCATTGGTGCCGGCAGTGTGAGCTTACTCTAGGAGGCGAGAGCTTCGGCTGTGATCTTCTTGTAGCAGCGTCGAGGCCTTACGACATCATCTTGGGAATGGATTGGTTATCTACAGTTCATGCTCAGATCGACTGTATTAGGCACAAGGTGTGATGTGTATGCACCGACAGGAGAAGGTTCTCCTTCACCGGGGAGAAGGGAGCCTTCGCAGCACAGGATGGACTTCCGCAGAGGAGAGTAAAACCCATCACTCATCAGTTGGCTAGCCTCTTCCTAGGAGCAGTTGACGTGCGAAGTCCTAGTTTTCCTGCAGTGGTGGATCAGTAGGCGGACGTCTTTCCTGACGATGTTCCAGGGCTACCTCCTCGCAGAGAGGTAGACTTTCATATTGACCTATACCCCGGGACATCCCCGATATTGACTCCAGCATATCGGATGGCCCCCGCTGAGCTTTGAGAGCTACGAGTACAGTTGAAGGACTTGCAGGGCAGGGGGTTCATCCGACCCGGTTTTTCACCCTGGGCTTCCCCGATATTGTTCTCCAAGAAGGCAGATGGGAGCTTGCGACTTTGTGTTGAATATCGTCTCCTGAACCAGGTGACATTGAGAAACAAGTATCCGCTACCGAGGATTTATGACCTCTTCGATCATCTCAAGGGAGAACGGTGGTTCTCGAAGATAGGCTTCAGTTCAGGCTATCATCAGCTCAGAGTTCGGGACAAGGATGTGCAGAAGACGGCCTTCAGGTGTCGGTATGGCCACTATGAGTTTTTGGTTATGCCATTCGGCATAACCAATGCTCCCACAATGTTCATGGGCCTCATGAACAGGATCTTTCAGCCATACCTCGATCAATTTTTCATGGTCTTCATCGACGACATTTTGATTTACTCGACGACTGAGGAGGAGCACGCCTACCACTTGCGTGTGGTACTGGACACACTCCGAGAGCACCAGCTTTATGGAAAACTCTCGAAGTGTCAGTTCTGGATATGTGAGGTCCACTTCTTGGGACACGTCATCTCTGAGGCGGGAGTTGCATTGGATCCTGCGAAGATCGAGGCAGTTCTATCATGGGAGCCACCCAAGAGCGTGACAGATGTGCGGAGATTCATGGGACTAGCTGGATACTATCGGAGATTTGTGCCAGACTTCTCCAGAGTTGCAGCACCACTCTCAGCTTTGACGAAGAAGGGGAAACCCTTTGTGTGGTCAGACAGATGTCAGCAGAGCTTCCAGGAGCTGAGACAAAGATTGACTAGCGCACCTATCTTGAGGTTTCCAGAGGAGAGAGTAGGGTACGTAGTCTACTGCGATGCATCAGGGACCGGACTCGGATGTGTCCTGATGCAGGAGCAGGAAGTGATCTCCTATGGATCAAGTCAGTTGAGGTCGCATGAGCAAAATTACACTACCCATGACTTGGAGTTAGCAGCAGTGGTCTTTGCTCTGAAGACATGGAGACACTATCTGATGGGCGAGTGCTTTACAGTCTTTTCTGACAATCAGAGTCTCAGGAACATCTTCTCTTAGAAGGACCTGAACCTGAGACAGCCGCGATGGCTCGAGTTCCTCCAGGACTATGACTTTAAGATAGTCCATACTCCTGGGAAGGGGAATGTAGTAGCCGGTGCTCTCAACATGAGGATGGGCATTCAGCTGCTTGAGGAGGTGACAGAGCAGATAGCCTCTTTTCAGATATCATTCATGGATAGAGATGGAGGAGCCTTCCTTAAGTCACTCACAGTCACCCCTCCACTACTACAGCGGGTCAGAGAGGCACATCTTGGGTATGATGACCGTGAGATGCGGCGTGCACTGATATCCTCAGTACAGGAACCTGATGGCTTCTCCTTTTGAAAAGAGCACAACATCCTTTTCAGAGGATGTACCTTGGTACTTGTTGCTTTACGGGAGGAGGTGTTGAGAGAGTTTCACACTTCTCCTTTGGCGGTACATCCTGGAGTGGCGAAGATGTACCAGGATCTCAGACGACAGCACTGGTGGCCAGGGATGAAGAAGATTGTGGCAGAGTTCATTTCACGATGCCTCACCTGCCATCAGGTGAAGGCAGAGCATCAGGTACCAGCAGGCTTGGTACAACCCTTGGAGGTCCCGGAGTGGAAGTGGGATGAGATACTTATGGACTTCGTGACTGGACTTCCATGAACTTCCAGAGGTCACGACTCCATTTGGGTGAGTTTCGACCGACTCACCAAGTCGGATCACTTCTTACCCATCAGAGAGAATGGACCAATGGAGAGCTTAGGGCATCTCTACATTCAGGAGATTGTACGACTACACGGTGTGCCATCCTCTATCATCTCCGATAGAGATTCTCGTTTACATCTCAGCTTTGGAAGGGGTTGTAGGAGGCGTTCGGGAGGCTGCTACATCTGAGCACCGCCTTTAATCCTCAGATGGATGGTCAGAAAGAGAGGACCATTCAAACTCTCGAGGACATGCTCTGTGCATGTGTCCTCGACTTTGGTCACAGCTGGGAGGACCACCAACCCTTGGTGGAGTTCACGTACAACAACAGCTACCACTCCACCATCGGGATGGCACCATACGAGGCGTTGTACAGAAGCCCTTGAAGATCTCCTTTGTGCTAGACAGACCTTGGGGAGTCAGCACTTGTGGAACTAGAGATGGTCTGTGCCATGACAGGGAAGGTCCAGGTCATCCAGGAGCGGATGAGCACAGCTCAGAGCCAGCAGAAGTTTTATGCTTACAGGAGGCGGAGGCCACTAGAGTTCGAGGATGGCGACCACGTATTCTTTCATGTCTCGCCTCGACATGGATTATAGAGATTTGGCCGAGGCGGCAAGTAGTCTTCACGCTTCATCGGACCATTCCAGGTCCTCAACAGGATTGGCGAGGTGGCTTCTCGCCTGTCTCTACCACCTCAGTTTCACTGGGTGCACGACGTCTTCCACGTATCTCGGCTGAGGAGAGACATGCACGACCCGACTCACATAATTGACCATGGGAAGCTAGACGTTGATGAAGGGGGAACTTTTGCGGAGGTCCTAGTGGAGATCGAGGATCGACAGGAGCGGGTCCTATGTGGACGGTCGATTCCTCTAGTGCGCATTAGATGGCAGCACTAGAACCTCTAGGAGAGCACTTGGGAGCGGGAGGCTCAAATGTGTGCTCAGTACCCACATTTGTTTCCCTAGCTTATGATGTATCTTTAAAGGGATGTAAAGCCCTGAGGTGGGAGTGATCTAAAGACCAATAAATTTCATGGAAATTTTTTTTCTTAATTTTCTTAGAAATTTTACAAGAGCGCAGTCTCTAACGGCACCTGATTCTGAGGCCCGGTGTGCCCGGAATCATGTTCTGAAGTTTGGCTCGGGTACGTTCAGTGAACGAATGAGCGGGTTTTTCTAAATTTTGAACTGGTTCTCGGAATCGAATTCAGAGGGAACTGATGGAATCACAGCTCCGGTATATTCTTAGAAACGCCTCTTCCGGAGTTGCGTTTGCTTGGGTGTGATTTTTAATTTTTGGGCTTTAAGTTAAGAAATAAAATAATGTGGTATGACAAACTTTATTTTATTTCACTTAAAGCCGCTTAAAGCCACTTAAAGCTTCTTGAGCTGAGTTGAAGGGGATAGGGTGTAATTCAAAATATTCAACCCTCTTGGTAGGATATTTGTGAGGTGGGACCCGCATGAGCCCCACCATTTTTTTCCGCTAAGTAACGCACCCGCGAAAACCCTTTTTAATGAAAGTAAACTGACGCGTTTTCTAACCTCTTAAATGCTCCTATTTAATTGGGTGGTTAATTAGTTGAAATTAATTCTATGAATTAATTTGTTCATTTCTTAACCTGTTTTCGTTTGTTGGCATGTAATGAAATAAGACCAACACATGTCTTCTTGAGGATTGTTTGTTGAGAGGTTTTGACAGAAACATTAAGTCCTTCATCCTCCTTCGCGAAGAACGCGAAGAACGCGAAGAACTACGACCTCCAACGAAGGGCGACAATGAATTCCAGGCCTCCGGAGATCGACGACGTGATGCCGAAGATTCTCCCTCTACGACGCTTCTTCCATGACGATCCATCCCCACGACAATCATCGATTGACATCTTGAGGTAGGGGATTGCGGTCCTTCTTAATTCCTTGTGGATTATAACATCAACATGGATTTAATTTTAATAATTAAATCTGTATGTTCCTGATCCTTGGAAGTTGTCTACGCGACGCCGAGTGCCGCTCGATAGCGACGCCCTTCCGCGACACAACGATACTTTTCTTTCGCGACGGTCAATTCCACGAAGAACTCTCGTCCGACGATAGCTACGAGGTTCGGGTCGTTTTGAAAATGATAATACCCATGTTTGTTTTCCTCCAAGGCAAGAACACGGACCAACCAATTAACAAGTTGGTCCGCAAATTTTTATTTCGGGTCGAGGTTTATCGATTGCTGGGGATTATGGTGTTTTTTCAAAATGATAACACGGTGGGTGCGGACCAATGAACAAGTCCGAACCCACCTCCCTTTTGTTCTTTGTGTGCGGAATTGTGGACGATGACAAAACGGGCCGTAGAGATGATTTGTTGATTCCGCAGTGAAGAACGGGACCCGGGATGAGCTACGGCGCAGATGGAAATGAAATCGGACCATCAGAGCAACTCTGGTGGCCCGCAGACTCAACCGGTGGTGCGGGTCGCCGGTGCGGCGGCGCCCCGACATGCCGCCCCACAGAGCCTCCACGGCATAAGCCATGGCGGTGGGGTGCGGTTCCGGGGTGCACAAAATAGAAGGCAGGGACGCGGTTGGCTTTCGCGTCCGTCGTCGAGAGGCGGCCCCAACCGGGGTCGCGGTTCCTTCACACGGGGGCAGCGTACCCCCGCCTGCAGTATCCCTCGCTCGGCCGCTCGGTCGAGCCAAGCCGAGCCAACCCGCCGGGCCGGGGCGTGCCTAGGCCGGATCGGACCTGGACCCGGGTCGGGTCGACCCGGTTCGGGCAGACCAAGGGGGGGTTGGGCCGGGTCGATTCAGGCCCAGACCCCCCGTTCCCGGACCTCTTCGGTCTTTTGCTCCTAACTTGATCTACGAGCCTCTGAGCGATGCGCCGTCAGTGGAGATGCGATCCTTGGATCAAGATGGTCGTTTCGGTATATCACACTCAAGGTTTCGGAATACATTAGGTTTGTCCGAGTTGGATCGTACACGAAACCAACCGGGCCCTCGGAGCGGAAACGCTCATATCGTGAGCTTCGGACGTCCGATTGACGTGCCGTCGACTTTTTTGTTTTTCTCTAGGAGAGACGGATCTTTTGGCATACTCCACCCGAGGTTTGGATGCAGGTGGGGTACAGTCAGGTTGGTTTTTTTCTAAAATACCAACCGGGCCCCTGGGACGAAAAGGCCAATAACTCTCAGACCGAGCTTCCGATTGATGCACCGTCTGCGACGTTCAGTTCCTGTTGTCGATGCAGAACATTTGGATACATCAAATCTAGACTATGTGTTAGTTGATGTATTAGTCTCTCGGCTCATGGAGCGGACCCTCCCGAACGAGCTTGATGTGTGCGGGAACCCTAGAGCTGGCTGCGACTGCTACTATGACGACGATGACTGTGGAGAGATCCTCAGTGGATTCGACGACGATGACTACAGCACTCAGCGATCCTTTGTGGGTCAGTGCTACCGATCCTGTGTGGCTCCGATCCTATCTGGGTCAGTGCTCAGCGGTCCTGTGTGGGCCAGCGCCTATAGATCTTGTGTGGGTCTGATCCTGTGTGGGTCTTTGCGGGGGTTAGTTACCTATCGATCCTTTGTGGGTCTGATCCTTTGTGGGTCATTGCGGGGGTTAGTACCTATCGATCCTTTGTGGGTCCGACGACTTAGATGGATCAGTGATCATCTCTATCGTCGTTCGAAGAAGTATACCTATGTGAGCAGAATCTTGTTTTTGCATTCCTTTGTGGATTGTGTTGTGCTGTCCTTTGTGGATTTACGTTTTGCTATCCTGTGTGGACTGGGTTGTACTTGGGCTCGGATGTTGGAGCCGAATGAGAATTGATGAATTAGGTGTATGTATGAGTATATATCGAATCAGTGTCAGGTGGTAATTCGTGAATGTATCTTTCCTTTGTAGATTACCCTTTGTGGATTTTGGGAGACCTTCGAGGGTCTCGGGGTCCCTACTGAGTAGCTTATACTCACCCCTGCACGGGCTGTGCCCGCACTACGTTGTGTTTGTTGCAGACGACAGACAGCGCTGATCGTGGTCGAGGTTGGCGGAGCAGGACGGTACCTGGAGGTGGACCACTGGGCAGGGTGTACTCGGAGCGGACGGCTGGTCCGAGGAGCTATGGAGGCTATCTGTACCCACCTTTCAAGTGGGACTTCCAGAGGACGGCTCAACATTGCGGCTTTACTTTTCAGTTGTTGTTTTTCCTTCCTATTTGTACTTTACATTCAGTTTGGGTTTGTATTCTAGCCCACTTACTTTCCGCACTTACTGTTATACTCAGTTTTTACTTAGTTTTTACTTCTTCCGCTTGCTTACTCTGTGGTGCTTGTTTACTTTACAAAGGCAATGTCTTCCCTTTTTACTGTGATTTACGCCTTGGTGCTAGTCACCAGCCCCTGGCCTATGGAAGGCGGGCTTGGGGTAGTCACGACACGGGCGCCGAGGATGGGTCGTGACATGATATGCTTCACATTAATTTTAACTTCAATGAATTTTACAAGACCACCCATGAATTGCACTACAATATTTTTCAGGTCAATAAATAAATCAACATATTAGTTTCTATTCATTATCATTTCATTATATGTGTTCCACCAAAACTATAGGATTTCATTTCTGACCTTTGAATATCATTCATAAATAATCATTATATTCTTTCAAATAGAATGTGATTTTTTACATGACATCACTATCGTATAAATTGAATTTTATATTTCCCTTCATAATGCATTGATCCCATTAACATCTACATCTAGTTATATTCTTTCATCTTCTGATAAAGAACCACCCTTCATATCAGATGATATTACATGCATATATGATGTGAAGAAATCTATTCCTAATGATCATAAGTACAGCTACATCCAATTCTTCCATAGTTGGAAATTATAACCATCGAAGATCATAATTTCATTGTAATTTATCACATACTTTTAATCTACATAGGGAAAATCACTAACATTTAACCTTTCCCTCTAATAAATTTTTTTAGGTCCACTATGTTAAATCCTTTAGAAGGTAGGGGTGAGTCAGTGTATGAAAGATTTAATCTATTTTCCCTTGAGACAATGTATCATTGTTAAACAAGACAATTATCTCTATTTCTCCCATAGAAACATATAAACAGAAATAGTCTCATGCAAATTGGACATCGATTGTTACTTTATTCACTCTCACATGGATAAAACCAATGAGAATACAAAAGTTATGTACTGATGTAAAAAGTCCACTAATTCTCACTACCAATTACATGGGTCATGATAGATCTTCTATACACTGGATCACTGCCACTACATGGTTTAGCATTAGTTCACTACATTCCCAAGGGTCACACGCTATGTATCTTCCTATGGATCACTGTAGATGGGAAGGATCATTTTAATCCCCTTACTTCACTCACTACACTATAAAGGGATACACTATCATTTTATGGACGTGCAGGTCCCTTTATGTGCATGAAAGCAGGCATCATCAGTAGACGGTAGATTCTCTGTTGATGTTCCTTTTTCACCAGTGGATGAATTCCACTTTTCTGCATACTTTTAGGCTAGCATAAATTTATTTTGTTAACCATTTACATACCTTCGTGAACCACCTACTTCTTTCTGCGGACTATGTAGCACATATGGTATTCATACCACCTCTTATGCAAACTGCCTCTGCATACAACCTCTACAAATTTCTTTCACTTATCTCTTCCACGTACTACCTCTACGTGCTAGACTCCCTTCCCCCATAGGATGCCTCTTTCATGTATTTCATCTCTATAATGAACCACATATTCTTTGATGTACAATTTTCCATTGAAGGATACATTTCCCCACAATCCGCTTTGAAATAGTTTTTGTGAACACTTTCTCCATATGCTGAATTCTCCTCACAAACCACTTCCCCTTAACCGACCTACTTCCCATGAACCACTTCAGACTTAGATGAATTCTTTAGGAATGATATTTTATTATGATAATCTCTATAATTTATAATAGAATTAGTGATCCTTATATATGTGTATATATCCAAAAAATCCTCTAATCTGAGATTTACCAAATCATCAATGTGGTACCCCCTTCACCAAGTTCTGCATCTCTTGCGAACCATTCTTCTCTACACACGAAATGTACATTTGTTCTTACTTCACAGAAAACTAAATCTCCATAATGTTTTTGTGAAAGATAACCTTCATGGTTTCTCAAATCATGACCCCGTTTCCACGAATGAAAAGTCATACCTCATACATAAATCATTCTGCGTACCACAAGACTTTTCTGGGGACAGTTTTCCCCCTTTGAACTATTCCAGTACACAGTCTACATCTCACTCTCCATGATCATCTTCCTTTAGAAATTTCATTTGACATTATACATAGCAATTTTGAAATTCGTGAACCATGATTCATGGTTTGCGTACTATGTTTCACTATATGGAAATGATCATCTTACAAAAACTAAACTCCATATTTTGTAGCCCAAATGTTTTTCAAACACTTATAAATTTTTCTTCCATGAACAACTAAATCAGAAAAAACCATTCCTACTCATTCTATATCATCTGTATTTTTCAATAAACACAATCACACCCAAAACATACCAAGTGGAAACCTTGAGGGATTTTACCCATAACATTTTCAATGATATCATTTTTTAATAGAGGCTCATCCTTCCCAATAATTTCTATTACATTCACACATTCTCTCTGATGCTGGATCCATGTTCCCACCTTTATGAATCCATTGATGCAACAAAAAATTCATTATATACAAAATGAACCAAGAATCCAAAAACAATATATCATCAAATTAGTTTCCAAATATAATTTTATACCTAAATTACATCCATGTAAATAATTGATTCATATAATCACGTGAAATCACATCAATTCTAGACTAGATGATTGATCCACAAGAATCTTGGTCAATCGTGAACCATATCAGAAATAATAAAACATAACTAAATTATATAAACTTTGTATTCCATACATGTCATCAACATCCCATCAAGATATATCATTATTATAGGTTATATGATGACACCTTTTATAGTGTCAAGTCATTCCCAGGACCACCCTCTAGGTTTGGTCATAAATCATTAGAGAACATACAATAGTCCCCTAGGATATATCCATTCCTCCTTGCCATCATATCCAAAAAAAATTAATGATGTTTCATGAATCCCACAACATTTCCATTTATTATTATTTCATTTTAAATAATTTACTCATATATAAGAATAAATTTGGTTTATATACAGATGTATTGATTCCCATGTTGTGTAGGAATTCAGACAACACAATCATATAAATTATATAGTCTCATCTAGGATACCTCTCATGGTGCACCCATTGGCCATGTATCCCATGACATCACTCTTAATTAGCTAAAGGATACCATGTTCCCTAAGAATAGGGACAATATACTATATCCATTATAAATAATATAATAATACCTCAGAGACAAATATGTACAACCATTACATGATGGTCCACCATGTCCCCTGGCACATTATGCAAATTTTCTTTATGATATTGTTTTTTCATAACATCTTTAATAATTTTATATTGGATCTCCCATTTAGTTAAATGACGATATTACACATGAATATAACCAAGGTAATGGTACTAAATGGTAGATTCTTAAGGATTACCTATCATAAATTAAAGGAAAACACATTTTTAATATACATCGATAACACTAGTCAAAGCTTATCAAACCCATTTGACCATCATTCCCATGTCCCAAGACCCAATATAAAAAAACAAAAATAATTAATTGCAATGAATTTATAATTAATTAATTATCTTTAATATCTTCTATCTATTTTAAATTATAATTTAAATAGGCTTGAAATTCATTAGTCATATAGGTAGTCCCTATTGCACCATAACTATGAAAAATGCTTATTAATTTTATGGGGTATGATTCCATTATCATCCTGATAAAAATAATAGAAAATAAAAAATGATATATTTATTAATTTGATTATACATTAATACAAAACCATTTAAATTTACAAAATGTAGGATATGTAAACAATAATATTTTTTTCCAATAGCCAGACATCCTCTCAATACGTTAGACACATAGGGACAGAAAACTCTTCAATATACTATGAAAAAATAAATATCAATTTAATATAATTCATAAATATAATTTATGATAAGACTTGTCGATGAAATTACCCTATAAAAATGATTTCATATAGTCAGAATAAATTATCCTAAAATCCCCTACATGAAATTCAAATGTGATACCCATTTCAATCGATCGATTAAACCATGCACTAGAGAAAGTAGTACTATAAGAATAATTGAGAGAAACTATAATCTGAGAAAATTAGTGAATTATATCCAAGGAGGAAATAGGAGTTACAAAAATATTATAAGTCATGTAATATTTTCACCAAAATTGACACTAATTGTGGGAGAGATGATCCAATGGGGAGGGATCAACTTGGTTCTGTGTAGGTGAGTGGAGGAGAAAGTGTTACACACCCTATTAATTAGTCAATGGTAAAAATGTAAAAAAGAATATTTTAGTGAGTCATATGGTTTAGAAACAACATTTGACAAATTTTCTCCATGCTTCCAATAGTCACTCTCCCAGCATACCCCTCTCTCTTTTTTATGCCAGATTGATTTCCATAATATTCTGAAAATAGTATGAAAATTGCCTTTCTTGATTTGTAACATATTGATGTGTTTATCATTAAAAATGTTTAATATATGTGCTATGACTTATGTCCAACAAAAACACATGGTATATATTGACATAATCATGGTTTATTCCAAACATGGTGATCAAGTATCATGAAATTTGAGTAATGTAATAATTGAATAGAATTGCTCCATACACATTGGGTATTAAATTATTCTCCTAAATAGTTTATTAAAAACCATTTACACATGATAAGTTTTTCAAAAACCTATAAAACACAACAATGAATCCCCCTAAGACATACCTAAACATAAATTTCACCTAGTGTGTCTATAAAATAAAAAAATCATCATTTTCTATTTTTCAACATCTTGTATTATCAATATACAGCCCGAAACAACAATCAAAATGTCTAATAATTTTAAAATACAAATATCCACCGAATGTTCTAAAATTAAACACATAGGAGGAAATTAATTCACCCCATTATGTCAATTATTATCCCTGAGAATTTCTATCTTGCATCACATCATCTACCTCAACGTACATATATCATCAATCCACACATTTTTCATTGTAATCTAATCAATAATAATGAATCAACTTTTTTTATGCAGCTCCAAGCACACAAAACCCATCAAGTCAAAATTTGAGATACTGCCTAACACCATTATAAAACTACCCAACTTGTCACCAATAGAAACGAATAATTATCACATATAATCACCAGAAACATTATCTTGAATGATAGTTGTTATTCAACACAAACATTAGTACCATACCATTCCTAATTCACTAGATCATCACTACCAACATCTATTTAATTCCCAAGAATAATAAGGGTCATATCATTAAAAGGCCAATGGTGAACACCCCACAATAGTTATTACATTATATAGATCCTTTATCACATATTCTATAGTACAATTATCAACAATGTATAAACCCTCCTAATCCATACTCACCAAAACTCATTCATACCTAACTGTTATTCACCTTGATTAGTTGTTCCACTACAACTGATATGACATTGATGTATCCTATAAAATAGTGGGAAATATCAAATATCATCTAAAACTGAGGATTATATACCCACAATGGTTCCATAAAAACTCATTTAACCATATAAATCACATTTATACATTCCAAAACATGGTACAATAAGAGTTTGTTAATTAAGAAAACCATATTCATAGCCTAAACCTGACACTATTCTAGCCATGAGAATCCATGGAAACTCTATCCATTCCAGTAAAGTGAATGTTTAAATATTTTGGTAATAAATAACAATGGTTCTTATCGTGAAACCACATGTTAAATCATAGGATACTAACATTCAACATTCTCATCTATATAAAAAATAGTTTCATATCAATGACTATATGACAAACATGGTAGCGCCACAAGTAAATAAATATCAACCCAACAAAAATAAAACATTAATTTTCGATTTTTAGGGTACTCTCAAGAACCATTTTAATACTCTTATTAGATTCCATCACACATAAGAGTAATAAATGTCAAAAAAAACATTTATTTTTACCCAAGTGTATCTAGTTCTCCAAATTTTATGTCACACCAAGTCATAAATCATGAAAAAACATAGGTTCACATATCCCTCAAACCCTGAAATCATTGTGATAAAATCCACTCCGATATACAATATTCTAATTACTTAAAAACCTCATGTGAATATATAGACATACTAGGGAACTGATTTTCCTCCATCATCCACCAACATGACATCCCCCAATAAATCTAAACTCATCAAAGGACATAAACATAATACAATTTCCCTAGATAATACATTCCCAAAATATATAAAACAACGATTTGGTAAGATATACATTCATTCCCTAATAGATCTAAAAACACCATAATTGTTATTTTTCAAAAACTAAATAACATAACCTTTCATCTACATTAAACTAGAATATATTGGATATTTTCTATACCCAATAAACCAATTAAACACTTTTTTAAAAACTAGTGTTCCACTAAATGTTATATGGAAAACATCAATATAGTTTATTTATGTGAATTTATATAAAATAACTCATATAAAAGAATCTTATATGTAATTTTATATAATGGAAATGTGACACTATATCTTACAAGCACCATCTCACATCATTTTCAATAAGGGGACCAATAATCATCAGTATGATTCCTCAAACAATAGATATATGTTTCCTACAATAATAAGGGAATTTAAATACAATTTATAATAACTAATTATAATTACATAATGTAATTATATGAAAAATGAATCTATGACTAGATGTTGACACATTAATAAACTGAACCATAATTGTCGGTGAAATTACACAGTAGGAAGCCTATATTTTTTGTCAATACTCTATGTGAAATATGATATTTGATATACCTCTATAATATATATTTCATGATAAAAATTTATTCATTAAACCCTTAATAACAACAAAATATCATGAAACCATAAACAATTCTCAACCTCAAACATCCATGTGATTCACACAATGTGAAATTAATTTAAACTATAAAATATGAATCCAAAATAAAAATATCATACTAGGTAACCCAAAAATCTTAATATAATAATTATTCATGATTCACCATTATGATATATATCATATCCTCCATCATATATCCAAAATTTTATTATACAAATTTCCAGATAGTAATGAAATGATAGAATCAATACAATGCTACCAATGTTTTGTACATCGTAAAAGATCACTATATGAACATCCACCAGATCTATTCTCCACATGACCGTAGGTGTATCATAAAATTTGTTTGGAGGATATAGATTGAATTTTGGGGTCCAAATTGGTTTTTTTCTGACAATGTACATCATATATGAGAGGGTTCAATTAAACAATAAATTAATAATTTCTCACTCAACGCCACTAAACAAATAATGGAAGGATTACATATAAGAAAAACTAAAAACAAATGAAATGAAGTAATGAACTGAATACCCATTCCATAAATAATGAAACAATTATCCAATGGGACACAAATATATATACAAAATGAAATAAAATAAACAGATAATCATTATTTTTGAGAAATCTAAACCCAACAACATACCATGATTTGGATTTTTTTTATGTTATCTAGAAAAACTACAAATATCTATGCTAAGGGACTCGACCTAATCCATACATAAAAATTGTATAAGACCTACTTAGGTAGCAATATTCAGTGGTATCAAAATAATGGTGTGATTAGAAAACACATTAGTTAATCCCTAACACAGTCCCATATAAATGTAATTAAAATTTGGGTATGTGTATTTGAAAAGCTATGCATAATAAATAATTTCGAGGAAATAATTATGAATCTAGAATGTTTCCATACCTAACGAAGACGTATAATCAATAATGTCACATTGAATACAACAATGAATGACCATACAACATCATGGTCCCATATATATAGATTTGTACTAGTACAGTAACTGTGATTGATCCTCATGTCTATGTCCCCAATTGACCATACCCACCTCGAATAGTTCAATAGAGAGGCTGAGTATGTGATTCACTATAAGGGAGACAATATCCAAACAATAATGATGTATTAATCATGACTATGTCATGAAGATTGAAAATCCCTATGATGTAAGTAGACATCCCTCACACTTATGTCCCCCGGATGAATCACATGGTAGTAACTGGGTTTTCCAATAATCACTAAGTGGATTACATCATATGAGAGAGGTGGTGGGTTCTTGGAAACCGCATATTTCATTACATGATTAAATCCTAAGTGACATAGGAAATTAAATATAATACCCTCCTTGCACTCCATGATCATTCTCTTATCCATCCAATAACTCATATCTACTTAATAAAACCATCTCTTTTATATCCACATGTCACTAGGAGGTATACAACACATAGGCCAATGGAAATCAAAAGAAACTGTTAGGATATCAAACATCTGCTCTCTAGGATATAAACCCATCCAAAATATAATTTTGTCATTCAATTCCTATCCATCCTTATAACTCAATATGTTATTGAGATATTTTCATTTGAATCATGAAACCTGGGAATTCACAATAATATGAAATGTAATAATATCCCTACCAAACCCATAAATTCTTATTACATGGTTCCACACACTCTTATTCATGTTCATATGTAATTCATCTATCAATCCACTCATAATTCATCCAAATCATTTAATTCCATAAAATATAAGAATATATTCCTAATTTATCATGAGATTGAATCCTAGAAATATAGAACATCACATGGTCTCATATATGTCAACTGGTTATTCCCAGGAATTCAATGAAATCACATTACTGTCAGGCCCATAGATTGATCCACAATTATCCTTGGAAATCATGTACCAAAATAAAAATAAATAACTTACAGTGATATCCAAATTTTCAATCTCACCATTATTATCCAAAACCTCTCTAGTATGAATCATAAGTACATGTTATTAGGTGATACCTGCGAACATATATACCCAAAACATGTCCTCCCTCTCTCTATAGTAAAATGTAAAATTGGAACCTACTAGTATCACATAGTTCATATCAAGGCCTCCAAAACCTCATTGAATATTCAGAATAAGGAAGTGGGGTTGACTACATCCCATTTCTCTGTGGACATAGTATGGCCCAAATACTGGACCCGTATACAAAAATTCATGGTTTCAATCCACCAAATTATTCATGACATAGTAGTGGATAGACTCCAACCTACTGTCAACTCAATGATCCCATATTCATTATTGTATCTCTACTCTCGAACCCCTTATCCATCTATTATTTGTTGTGACTCATCTTTACCATGTGTTTATTATGTAATAGGTAACATGGAAACAATACCTTATCAATTCCAATGTATATCATCATCCTTTATTGGCTGAGATGCCTAGGAATTACATGATCTTCCATCGTGTTCAATTAATATTCATTATTTAGATATTATTTCACATGAATACTAATTTTAAAGTGGTTTCAGCCCCTAATGTGGTGGATCCACACATTATAAAACTACATAATTTTTATTATAATTCCAAAAATTTGACTCATAATGACCAATTAACTAGAAACAAAAAAAACCACAGTTTTATTGTACCTCAAATAGTCTATTGAGGCTCATCCTTTATGGTATATGTTTTGATCCCATATGTGTGTTTTATACTTGTATCATAATGGTTTCCTCCCAACATTGTGATAAATGTTCCATTAAAGAATACAATAATTTATATAAAAAAACCTACTAAAACTCTTGGCATCCCATGGTTTCTCCTAATCCATGCACCCAAATTCTTTCACATTATCTGGAATTTTCTAAAATAATTAAAAAATAACTTGAATATTATAGATATTTTTTATGAACTACTAAGGTAAATTATGTGAATCAAAACATTTCCTAAACACATTATATCATGATTATCAAGAAATTTTATTGTTGATTCAAATCCTTGTCCACAAAACGAATTATCTATTATTTTGAAAATATAAATTTCATTAAACAAATTAACACATATGTACACACAATGTGTTAAATATTCAATGTAAATACCTAATTCTCTGTTATGTAGATGACTGGTATTTTTGTAGAATTTATCGAAATAACTTTATATATCCATTTATTTTTCTAAAGTACATATTATTATAATATTTTTATGGAATTATGAATGTTTTCCTGTTAAAAAATATATTTCATGAAGATATCAAAACCATTTTCATTCCCATGTTAATTTATTATATGATGTTGAATTGTTTTATTTAGCTCACATATGTATGTATCATGATTCGTGGGGTCTCATATCGACCTCCAACATAATGTTCAATGTCTATTTATTATGATATTAGAAGTGTATATAAGAGTATTTATCATAGGAAAATAGATAAAAAATATGATTTATTATAGGACAAAGGGGTACAATGGTGGAATTATCCAAATACTAATTGTGTATAATAGTATTATCAAAAGAAATTGAAGGTATAAAATTTGTTATATTGAGAATAGTATTTGATGAAGCTTTGGGTTTGTGGCCATGAAATATTATTTATATGAAAATGTTTAGGAGACACTATTATCTTATAATATTGAGACATTAACTATGATCCATAATTTATGTTTAATTTATCATTATTCCACACACTTTTTTAATAGTATATGTTTGTTCGTTTTCTATTACATGTCCTTCTATCATTATATTGGGATATTTATTATTGATCCATGAAAATTTTTATAAAATTATACCAATTAATATTTTCTCCCTTATTATTAGTTGTATCCCAAGGTCTCATATTGATATGGAATCATTTAATGAAAATTATAGCTCTCCACTTTCATATGATTTTATTTACCTTGGTTATAATGATATGAATGATTTGAAAAAAGTTTTAATGTTAATATTTAGGAGATCCATTAAGGAGAATGTTTTATAGATTATGAATTTTTTATTGGTATTATATAGTAGTGTAACCCATTTAGTCTTTGGGTTGGGAGACAATAAATGAAATGTATTATATAGATCATGATATTCATTTATTATTTTGGTTATTTTTGAATGTTTCACAATAGATGGTATCAATGGATGATTTAGTTATTTTGGTTTTGATATTTTTTATTTGTGGAATTATTTTAGTGTACATTACTGAGAACCCTTGTGAATATTCACTGGAATATGAATATAAATATTATTACATCATAATATTTTGGTTATGTAAATATTGTTCGGTTATCCAAGAATTTATTTATCCATCTGAAAACTATAATTGGATTAATCCTTTATCATGAATTTAACTATGGGTAATAACTATAAAAATTGTTTGTTAGGTATCAACTAAATCATCACTTGGTTCCCAATAAAGAGATATAACAGGACATCTAGCTTTATTCTCTAATGGGATATTGATTATTTAATCCTCAATCTCTTTATGAACCATTTTGGATGATCTATATTACATAATACTTCATGTAGATAATTATTAAGGGTCATGGAATTGGAAATAGTATATTACACCCGAGATATTCATAATATATTTTATATATTTAAGTAATTCTTTATTTATTCAATGATAATACGATTCACTATATTCAAATTATAATTTATCATTTTAAACTATCCAAAATTTAATTTATCTTCTAGAAACCAGAGGAACAATGTCAGAAAATATTTAATGGAAAATGTACAGATTTTCAAAATACAAAACATAATGCGATTGAAAAATGGGTACTTTTTTTGGGAAAATCAAACATAGTTTATGTAAAATGACCCAAAACATATATATCTCTCAGTAGAAATATAATAGGAGAAACCAGTTAGAGAGATTATAATGATCCAATGACCATCAACCATTAGTTTGTCTCCTAGTCAACTAATTCATGAGAAATAGATTATTAAAATGAATATATATTTTTCATTTTATAAGTCTTCAATATTTAAGTAGGATTTCATAGTTTATCTTTTGTTGTGTGAAGCTGATCAATGGTGGAAATGGTTAATAACAATATTCCAATGGAAGAAATTTTTTTTCTGATATAAGAGGTGTTTAATGATGAATTATTCAAAAAATATTTTTATAATGGATCAGACCACATCGGTCCTCTATATTGTCAAAATCCAATATTTGGGTGTTTTGAGAGGCTACGATATATCTTTTCAAGAGTTTCCAAAATTATAGTTTTTCTATTAGTAGGATACGTTGGGGACATAGCATCAGTTGGCCGCGTTGGTAGGTGGTATGTGTAGCTCATGTCAGAAGCTCGACATCAATGGCTCATCATCCATATACTAATCATCGGTAGGTCGAGCATTGGTAGGTTTGCTGTAATTACGTCGGGCATTATTTGGTCAGACGTTTATTGGTTGGGCATCAGTAGGTCATGTGGAAGGAGGTTGAGAGCCTATAGTTCAGGCGTCAGTGGGTCAATTTTGTGAATCTATGTCGGTGGGTCACTTCAGTGACTCACTGTTGGTGAGTTCTGTCGGTGACTCACATTTGGTGATTTTCTGTTAGTGAATCATGTCATGACTCACCAATAAGGGTTTCATTTAATGATTTCTCTTGTTTATCTAGATTCATCACTCTTATAATTTCATTTATTTAAATTATGTTTATAAAATTGTTTGAGCATTGATAAATGTGTTTTAAATGATATTATATATGTATTTACCATCATAATTCTATCGGGGCAATGAAATAGTCAAATAACATAATCTTGGTTATGATATGAATTTAATTACCCATAAAACCACTCACTTCACTTGATATAGGATTATGTTATCTTAATTAAAGGTCTTCTCTTCCAAGTGTGTTTTTTTTCATGGTGTGTTCGGAGCCTTTCTTCCCTATGGAGTCGGGTGATATGATGTTTCCTTATGACTCAGTTTCAGTTGGAGTCCCTTTCTTCCTATACTACCCTCCATCTTGCGCAAAGAGGAGTTGATGATCATCTATTTCTTAGGGTATGAATTGTTTCTCTACTATTTTAATGATGTATCATGTATAGTTGGTAAAATCATGTCTCTTTAAGAATTTGTCTGAATCCAAATCTTAATTAAGGGTGTTATGAAGATGAAAAGACATGTTATGATAATGGGTTTCACTATATTAGTAATAAATGATATGATAGAAGGGTGGTGATGATGTTTTTTTTATTTTAAATGTTAACTTTTCTCCATGATATAAACTGTGTTAGATATATTTATTCTGAAAATAATGGCCATCAGTGGTCTCTGTTTGTGCGCCCGACTCATGAATAGTCATTGATAAACCTCAGTTGAACTTTGGTGATCTTGAAAACTAGAATAATCACATATATCCATTAAATTTAATATATTATCCAGGATCAAACTTTTTCTATGATAACCCATGTTTATTTAATGTGGAATTAAAGAATTATTTTTGGTAAATATGAAAAACCGTTACTGTTTAGTGTGGCTATGTGCTGTGTATGGATCATTTAGATCTTTTGTTATGTTCTAGTCATGCGGTGTTGTGTTTGGGAGTGTTTTTATGTTTGTGTGGTGGTAAATGCTATGTAATATAATCTTAGGTTGAGAGAATTTTTGATTTTGGAATGGATGAATCCGTTTTAACAGTGGGCATATATTCATGTTGTGTTATGGTAGTTGGCAATGGCCTTCTTTTATACTGGGAATGAAATTTGGTTGGTTTTTTTTATTTTTATGATATGGTTGTGTTTGTGAAGCGAGTCTACTGAGGATAGTTTCGGAGGGATAATTTTGATGAAGGATGGTATTTCCTTCTGTGG
The DNA here is from genome assembly GCA_963277665.1 of Viscum album. Classification (NCBI taxonomy): domain Eukaryota; kingdom Viridiplantae; phylum Streptophyta; class Magnoliopsida; order Santalales; family Viscaceae; genus Viscum; species Viscum album. The sequence continues at coordinate 493,979,931 of OY728128.1, forward strand.
TAATTTCACCTAGAGTTCCCAATGACCAGTATATTAGGAATATGTGTTAGAATAGACTTTATCACCCTATTACTTCTCTCATGGTTTGGATTTGGCAGTAGTTGATATGGTTTCATAACCTCTATTACTTGTGCAGAGTTTTGTAGATTCCTAGTTAGGGGTGGAATAAATAATTTTCTCTTCACTAAATAAATAATGATAATTGGTTAAATTAATTTGGTGGGGTTATGAATTAAGTATGTGGTTGGCTTTTTGGTCATGCATTAGAGGTGGTAGTAATGGAAATTATATATGGGATGGTCATTTGATTTGAAGAAACCAAAATATGGGGCTGAGGGTTTGGTACCTATATATAAATATAAATACATATGTAGTTCTTTGTGATTAATATCCACACCCCACCTATAGTGATCACTACGTGATGAACAACACCATTGTTATGGGGGAGGGTGTCCTCTCCCAATATCTCAATGGGAGGATGTATGTCTGATTATTGGATCTTCTCTACTCCTCGTCTAGTAATTTGTAGACCAAGATACTTCAAGAAGGATGAGGTACGGTTGTGGGGCCCTAGTATCTGTGGGAATAGTGTACATCCAAGGTGTCTTCAGGATGAGATATGTTAAACAGTACAAGGTTTTTTCGGTATGAGGTTGTGGTTTTGTGGCCACGTTGTTTATGGGTGGGATGGGATGTGTTATGTGGATCAGGTGTGTGTGGTATTTTTGTGGTAGTGGCCCTTGTGGAAGAGCTTGCTATCATTAGGAAGTTTTTAGTTAGTGATGAGATGTTATCCTCGGGATGTGGTGCGGGGTACCCTATAATCGATGGGCTTAAAACATTACTTTTCTTGACATTAATTATTTGGTTAGAATAACATGGTGAGATTTTGGTGGACTTTATTCCATTTTATGTGATTATTAGTATCTATTGATTCTATCACAGTGGAATTTTTATGATTCTCCCACATTTTAAGGAGTTTATTTATCTTTTATTATAGAGTATACTTTAAGATCACCCAATATATATAAATTGTTTTGAGGTGTCTAAGGAGAATTAAGTGACCATATTTGACCCCCACTATCTTGGGCATTAGGTTAGTTGTTGTGTCTCTACTTATATTTGTTCATTTGGTATTTACATTGGAGTATTACATTTTATTTCTATATGCTTTACATTAAAAAAGAATGTGGCATGAATTTTGAAAACTTATATATATATATGTCTTGGATTTGTTTTGAGGTTGATACATTTTATCTCCCAATATTGGTAACTATAAAAAGGGTAATCTCACATATTTTGTGAGATTTGTATACCATTGGTGTTGGCTAGCTCCCAGAGGCCTACTAGAGGTGGGACTCATGGGTTATTATAAGTAATTTATGTTGATGAAGGAATGTCATGACACATTACTATCCCTTAAATCATCTTGATGATTGAGGGTCTTTATAGAATTGTATCAGAGGATATAGTTGAGATATAGGATGGAGTTTGGTGTTCCGAATAGTGCAGATTTCCTGGGATGGTAGGGAAAATGTGTTAGGTGTTCACAGTGCATGACATAGGGCATGTAAGATCAGGTATGACTCTTTATTTTAGGGCTACTTATGATCTGATGAAAGGACTCTATGCTAACCGAATGACCATGTATGGCTACACCGTTTGTCGGGTAAGGACCCGAGGAAAGGTACATTCATCATGATGACTTCTGTTCTGATTTTTTTGGTTTATTTCGAGAAATTAAAATATGAAATTAGTTAAATGAATCATACATAAATTCTATACTACTCAGGCATCAATGTTCCCTGGTAACTTTTTCAATTATGGAAAATGTTCATCATCCGCATGTGGTATGAGAATTGAAGGTTTAATAGGACATCCCAGTCGAATGATGGATGGTTGAGCTAGTGGGGGAGGATGATCATTGGTAGAATATTCTTCGTTCTTTCTAGAGGCAGACTATGGAAATGTTCGAAGGAATCATTTCAAATATATAGATATACAGATGGATGGGGAGCTAGTGATCACCTTAATCTTGATATAGTCTCCAAAATAGTACATGGTTCATCTTATGGAGATCTATATGTGGGGTGCTACATATCAGTGTTGTAATATCTACATGGGGGAGAGGCAGGAGGCTAATGTTCAATGGGTCAATTTTGGGGAGTTTCAAGAAGAATTCCATTCTTCATCCAAGAAGGTTGAGAAGAGGAAATAGTTATTATCCCTTTACTAGTGTAGTATTTTAGTATGTGAATTTTAGATCAAGTTCAATTATATTTTTATCATTTTCCCACATCTCATTCTAGATGATTATTCTTGGAAAAAACACTTAGAGGAGGAAATTTATCCTTCCCTCTAGTATGAAATTACTCCCTTCTCCTTGAAGACATACCGAGAGGTCCTTTATAAATAGTAAATAGTTGTGATTATGAACTAAGAATGAGGTAAATTATGAGAGGGGATCCAATAGAGTTCTATTGATGGAATGGATTTCATAAATAGGTCTCAGGCACTGGGGCCTTGATTTATTCGACAAACGGGGAATCGACCTCAACAGTTTCAGTTTTGACCTTCTGATCCTCATTCATTTCCCAGAGTCTTGGGATAATGGTTTATCACATGTAGAGGTCATGGGATCCATTATAGTTAGTTCCCAGTTTTAGATCAGTAGGGTGGATGTGGGATGATTCAACACACGCCTCAATAGATGTTTCCATCAAGTCTATTTCAACAGAAAATGTATCGTGTTCTTGCTACAATGAGTGGAGATGGAGCAGGAAGAGTCTGACCTTTGTGCATTCCTCAATGACCTCAACCTATATGTTTTTGAGGAGTATGTTTATACTATAAGGGAAGAGGATATGGGTTTGGTCAGTTGCATGCTGCATATGCTTTAGTTCGATCATGTCCTTTTAGGCATGATCAACTTTTTTAGTACTCTTGTTTTATTCATGTTTGATTCCGGAGATTCACAAAACTTTGTTATAGCCGGTCTATTCTATTATATGGTACATTAAATAGATATATTTTCTATTCCCTTGGTGTTGAATAAATCAATCATTGGTCTTACTATATTGTTTAATGAGTGCCGAGGATGTCGAATTATTATGGCACCATATCAGTCATGTGGGGAACATTTCCTATTACAGATGAAACTGTATGATGTCATCCATGGCATAATATAGTTGTACTATTTTCAAACTATTTTCAACCAATTTCAAAGAATAATTCTATTTTCAGATGTGGATGGAAAACATGTAGCTTTTTATGGTGATCATTGTATTTCGATGGGCAGTTGGTGTATGGAGCCTCCTCTTTCCATGTGGGCCAAGATGTCTGTGGAATCTGTGAATGCTAAGATAGAGGAGGTTACCCGTTGTTTTTGGAAATTCATGGAATTATTCTATGAGGAGTTTGTGACTCTACCCCCATGAAATAATTTTGAATTTGTAATAGACATGTTTCTTAGTGACTCTCTTATTTTTATGGCTCCTTGTCTGGTAAAATCTACCTAGTTATGGGGAATGCTGATTCAAATTGACAACTTGATGAAGAATAGATTTATGTGGAAAATTGTGCCTCCATGTGGGGATCCAGTATTATTCTAAATGCAGGAATATGGTTTTATAAGGTTATTCATAAACTAAAATATGTTCAATTAGGTAATGGTCATGAACTTTTACCCTCTTCCAAAGATAGATGATCTTTTCAACTAGATGTGGGGAAAAAGTTTGATTTCTACTATCGATATGTAGTATGGGTATCACCTATTGAGGGTGAAGGAGGGTGACATCTTGAAAAATACTTTTAGATGCATTTATGGGAACATGATGTTCATGTTTATGTTATTCGGTGTTATTAAAACACAATTTGTGTTCATGGGTATCATAGACTCTATATTTTTTTTAGTTCATGGACAAGTTCATCATCATGTTCACTGATGACATCCTGATATACTCTAAGATAGAGGTAAAGAATAATTTTTTTTTCATACTATAATGGATGATCTTCGATGCCACTAGAAACTTGTGATGTTTCCATGTTCATGTTCTGGACAAAATTGGGGATCATCCATAAGATTTTGGTTTCTCAACATGGTGTATTTATAGAGATTTTGATGTTTTAGGGTGTTTTTTGTTTTATAGAACACTTGAATTTTGCATACGTTCATAGTTTTATTTGTATGGCAAGCTATTACTAAATATTTGTATATGATTTAACTTGAGTAGAAGCTCCATTGACTGCACTAACAAAAAAGGCTGCGGGAATTGTGTGGAGTCAGTAGTGTCAACTAGCATTCAACTATCACAAGGGGAAGTTGTTCATTGCTCTAGTGATGAGGTTTTTATAGGAATTTGTGACGTGTGAGATGTTTTGTGATTCTTCCAACCCACTATTTGGGTGTGTGATATTGTAGAAATGGGGAGTGACCTCTTATGTGTCTAGGAATGTTACGTCACCAAGAATGTACATATTCCACCCATGATCTGATGCAAGCATTATTCATGTTTTCACTGAAATTATGGCGGTATTACATCATTTTAGAGATAATTGTGTTCTATACAAATCATAAGAGTTTGAAATATAAATTCTACAAGAGAGAAATGAAATTCCTATAGTAGTGGTGGATGGATTTTCTTTAGGATAAATATTTTTTGATCTCCTACACCATAAGAATAGGGAATGTTTTGTATAATTATTTATGTAGGATTTCGTAGATGGACATAGATCGAGAATCAATAGATTCATGGGGGATGATAGAAGAGTTGGTTTACTTGCAATTAGATGAAGGAATGGATGGTTCAAAAAGTTGTTTGTTTTAAATGAAGGTGTAGTCATCTATAAAGTTTCAGGTCGAGGAGTCTTAGAGGGCATACCTGGAGGTGAAGATGATACTGACAACATTCACTAGGGTGTTGCTCCAAGGGATGGTCTGAGAATGGGCAGAATTAGAAATCGTTCTATTAGATGTTTTTTGTTCCAGTAGAGAAGTGTGAGGGTGTTCTCCATGAGTATCATAGATCAACCATAGAGGAACATTCAAAATTTTATATGATGTACTGTGTCTTTAAATAACATTTCATGTGGATCGGGATGATACTGAAAGTGGTTGAGTTTTGTGGAAACCATGCTTGTGAGAAAATAGGTGAATGATTAGAACTGTGTTCCTCGCAATATTTTAGAGCCCCTAGATGTCAATGGGTAAAATTAGGGTGACATATCAATGGATTTCATCATAGGATTACTCAAGGCATAGGTAGGATGTGATGCAGTCAGGGTAATAGTGGATGAGCAGATGAAATCACCTAAACCTATAGAACATAAAGTGTTGTAGGAATTGGATTAATTAGTGAATATGTATGTGTATGTGGAGGTGAAACCGCATAGAGTTATGATATCCATCATCTCATAATGGAATGCATGTCTCACCCCACTATTCTGGAGGGGATTTCTTCACGATTTTGGCACTCAACTATGCCTCAGCACATCTTTCCTCCCTTAGATAGATGGGAAGATAGAGGGTACTATCCCAACATTGGGGGACATGTTGTGGGCATGAGTCTTGGATTTTGGTGGGTCCTAAGTGAGAACTATTCCCTTGTTAGAGTTTCATAAAAAAAATATCTATCACTCTTCCATTGGCATGGAGCTGCTTGAATTTTTCTATGGAAGGTTACGTCGTTCTCCTTTTAGCTGGAAAGAAGTTTGGGAGGCAGCTGTTCTTCGACTGGATGTTGTGTAGAGTATGATAGAAAAGGATACTCATTCCCGTAAGATGGTGATATTAGAATAGGACTGACAATTGTCATATTCCAATCCTAGGAGGAGGACCTTGGACATTGATGTTGGATACCATGTTTTCATAAAGTATTCCACTTGATGGGAGTTATTGAGGTTCACTAAAGTGAGAAAGCATTTAACAAAGTTCCATTTACCCTTTTAGGTCTTGGGGAGAGTTGGTGAGGTGGAATATCAGTTATAAATTCGACTATATTTGTTGAGGATCCACAATGTCTTCCATGTCTCCCAACAACATCGATATCTTCATGATTAATCCTATTTCATTGATGGGGGAGTGTCAGATATCATGGATGGCACAACATTCGTGGAGTGACCATTGATGATCCAGGATCATCTGGAGAAGGTCATGTGTGGATGGACCATTCCACTGGTTCACTTTTTGTGGAGGCATGGTGGCCTAGTGGGGAGTACGTGGGAAAGGGAGACACAAATTCTTGCTTAGTTCCCATATTTGTCTCGTGTTTTTCTTTTGTGGTTTTATTAATAATGTAATGATAAAACCTTTTTTATGAGAGGATTATTTTCCTTATTATTAAATGTGAGATAAATTCCTAACAATTTATAGGGGAGGATCAAATTCCTAATCATTACGCATTAATTGAGATGCAATTAAACATGTATGGGAGAGTCATTTCTGCTCAGTGCAGACAATATCATGACATGGAGGAAGGATTTCCCTATTTAATGTATCTAGACAATGTAGATTTGGTTCTTCTATGGGGTGACTTTTTTTATGAATTGGATAATGGATTTCGGCAAAGGTGTTCATGGATATTGGGGTTTCACTCCATCATTCGAGCAATAGAGGGTGGTTTTCCCTAAAGAGGTATATTATGGGGTGGTGGTTCAGACCCCAATTTTCACTAGTTTGGTTTAAATTCTCAAGTGAGAGTATAGTTTGAGTGGTTTTTGATGTGACAACCTAGACCTACCAAGTCCATTTCATTGTTAATATCTAGTTTTTGGGGTGTTTTGGGAGGTGATTGTAGCTCATTTCAATATTCTACTAAAAATTCAACTTTTTTCCATTGGTAGATCACATCAGTGACTAAACATCGGTATGTTGTATTGGTAGATCACGTCGGTAGCTCAGCGTTGATGGATCCAGGTTGGCAGATCAATGACTATAGTTCATGGATCAGTAGGATGAGAGTTAGTAGGTCAGGCATCATTAGGTTGGGCATTGGTAGGTTGGGCGTGAGTAGGTCGGGCATATGTGACTCGAATTGGGGAGTCCAACATCGATGGGTCTTGTCGGTGACTCACTATCGGTGGGTAACATCAGTGAATTTCTATTAGTGAGTTCCATTAGTGACTTACTACATATGAGTTATTGTCAGGGACTCACATTGGTGACTCACCCATCAATGAGTCATTTCATGATTTTTCTATTTTTTCTAGTTTCACACCTCTTACATTTTATTCCATGTAATGACAGTTTAAAACCCTGTTTTGGTTTTTCAAAATTATTTCCATGGGATATTAATTATATATTCAATTTCCTGACACTACTGTGATATTGAAATAGTAAAATTGAAATATATTGATCACTATTAGACACTAATGGCCCAAAAAAATACTCCCCACCATTGATATATGATCTGGAACTTCATTGACTAGAACTAAAATTCCCAGTGTGTTTTATTTTTTCCTCTTGGTTCCCCCATAGAAATTCTTCCCCACAAAGTCATCTCTTCTTATGTTGCCTTCATATTAATATTTCCTTTGTGTCTCATGTAGCATGTCTGACCCTCTATTTTAGATGTAGAATTAGTTTATTATAATATGATTCATGATGTAGGAATTTCTTCATCTCCATTTTAATTGTGTGTATTTCAGGGTTGGTAAACTCATGAATCTTAGAGAATATTATTGAATCCAAATATTAATTACGGATGTTATAAAGATGAAATACATTTTATGACAATGGGGTTTTCTACCATAGTAATAAAATTGGGATTGTATATATGATGATGATGGTTAATTTATTTTATCTATTATATTGGATATATGTTTTGAATTTTTTTGGAAATATTCCTTCTAAAAATCATGGCCATGGGTGGTCTCTGTTTGTGCACCGTACTCATGAATTTTTGTTGTTAATGATCCGTTGAACAAATGTGAACATGAAAACGTGATTAATCATATATATTTTATTAAATAATTGGACTTCCCATGATCAAAAATAATCTGTCATAACCCCAGCTTTATAAATTTTTAATTAAAGAACAAGGGTAGATTTGTCTGAGAACACCATGTTGTTTGTTTTGTCTTTGTGTTGTGTATGGATATTTTTCAACTTGTTTTTTGTGCTAGTTTGGTGGTATTGTTTTTTTCTGTGTGGTTGTGTGAATGGGGAGGTACATGTAGTGTAATAGAGTATTATAACGATAGATTAATTAATATTGGAATCGTATAATTGGTTTTTACAATAGGTATAAATATGTGGTGTTTTATGGTTGTTTGGAAGGGTATTCTTGGAGAGTGGGACTGCATTATGATTGTGTTTTTTTGGATATAATGGTTTTTGTGTAGTGGGTGTCCAATAATGGTTTGGGATGTATAATAATGATGAAGGATAGTGTAATATTGTGTGGTAATTTCTTACAGAGCATCCAGATTCCAATATATTCAGAATTGGTGTAATAATGGATTCTCTTTCCGTGGACCTTTCTATGTTTGGCTTCAATAATGTATAGTATGGTTGCTTCAAATCTATATTTTTTTCATTGTTTGGTATTTTACTGGTTAGGGGTTGAATTAATAATTTCGACTCTAATAAATATAAAATGAAAATTGGTTAAATTAATTTGGATGCAGTTATGAATTATGTTTCTGGCTAGCTATGTGGTTTTGCATTAGAGGTGGCTGTTAGGGCATTTTTTGTAGCATGTTTTTATTATTTTAAAATTTTCATTGTTTGGGATTAATGATTGGTACCTAGATATAAACATGTTGTTACTTGTGGTTTCTATGTGCACCCCACTATTTTTTAGGACTACTCTCTGAACTTCCCTATTATTACGGATGAGGGTGTCCTCTCCCAGCATCTAGGTGGAAGGATAAATGGCTATTTTTTGGATCTTTGTCACTACCTCATATAGGATTTTGTATCCCAAGACTATTGTGGTAGGTTATGGTGTGGTTGTGGGGCCCAGAAGTCTATGGCTGAGGTTTTCTTCCCCTTTGTCTTCAGGATGAGATATGCTACACATTCCTTGGTGTCATATGGATGATTTTGTAGTTTTGTTACCCTATTTTCTATGATCTAGATAGGATATGGTATGAGGACCATGTGTGTGAAGTCATTTTGTGTTAGGGGGCCTATGGAAGAGTGTGGTAGCATCATGCCATTCACCATTATGAATGATTAGTTAACCAGTGGGAAGTGGTGTGGGGTACCCTATAATCAATGTTCATACTACTTTACTTTAATTCAATTTGGTATTTTGTGAGAATACCTGGGTGAGGATGGGGTGGCTAGTATACATTATTTGGAACTTTTGTGTTTCTTATATTTTTCTAATAGGGAAATTAGTATGCTTCTCCCACATGTGCATGGGTATCTTTAGTTTTTCCAACATAATAAACATTTATGCTCTCCCTACATATATAAAACTATTTTCTCGTTTCTAGGGAGATTTTGTGGACAATGATGAACCCTACTAGCTCAAGCATCCGGATAGTTGTATTGTTTCGACATATATTTGTTATTTTTGTATTAAAATTTTATTATTTCATTTTATTTCATGAATTTTTAATATAAACAGACATGAAAGATTGATTTTTTCATCCTATATATAAGTGTGTGTGTGTGTGTGTTACATGGAGTTGTTTTGAGGTTGATACATATTACCTCCAAATATTGTTTACTATATAAATGGAAAAACCTCATATTTGATGATATTATAATACCATTGGTGATGTTCCCCACACTAGGGCTTACTGTAGGTGGGAGTCAGGGGTCATTATCTCTTTTTCATCATGATGAAGGAAGGTCATGACACCTTTCCATCCCTTCCCTCATATTGATGAAGGAGGGTCGGGAAAAATTTTCACATGTAATTACTATAAAAATAAATACAAAATACACAAAGTAGAATTTGAAAATATATGAATACATTTTACATATATAGAATACATCACATGATATACATGGTATAACTCTAGTTTTTTCATTGACCACAAATAAAAGGTTGATCATTTAATTAATACATTAATGTATATTATCCAAATATAATAGTATATTAGTTTTTTTTATCCTATGGAGTTATATTAATTTATATAATTATGGTGGAAATGAATGTTAGAGACTCTAATAATTCAAATGGATTCATGGAAAAGATGATTAAATTTGATTTTTCTGGAAATTCAATGGTATAGTCTAAAGAGAAATGAAAAATATTCATTTAAAATGCAGAAAATTTGGGAATATAAACATGGATACATCTTATAAGGTGTAATTAATTCCATAGAGCCCAAGGATTCTGAAGATATATGATGAGAAGAAGAAATTAAATTTTTTAATAGAATTACAAGATTTATTAAAAATCCGTAGTGAATTTCATCATTTTTATGGTGTATGTGAATTATGCCATGAATGCACTCAACATGGTTGTTGGAAATAATCATCATAAATATTCAAATAATTTTTGAGATCTATATAGACATTATTAATTCCCCATGTAAATATTTGAATGTGTTAACTATTTTGATCATGATTGTTAAATAATAATGCTACTCCCCTCATTTTTTGAAGATCTAATATAAGATTCTAATTCTATAAAGTCATGTATATTTTGGATGCATTCAAAAATGATCATATCGGTACTCCAATGATTTGATATTTTCAATGTAAAAGGCCACATATTATTGTATCACATGTTTCGGTTCTTGATATATGATTCTTTAAATTCTTATTTTCCCTCATTTATAATACATAGATGTTATTTTGGAAATGTATTAGCTATGTCATCATAGATTATGTAATAAAATTCACAATCTGAAAATAATATGTCATATTTTGAAAAAAAAATGGCCAGTAATAATTTCCTAGAAGGATATAATATTCATCAAAAAAATTTATTCCACTATTTCAGTAATGTACCTCATCCTCTTTCAAATGATTTATGAAAAACAAAATGATATGGATACACTTGTTATACAGTCAAATAGCTGTTTCCCAGGTTTGTAAGGTTGATATCTATAATGAAATTATATCAATATCATTTATATATTATTAATACAATTAGAAATTTCCCAATAGATGATGAATTTTAAAATTATGAATAAACATTTTTTATGTGCTGGAGGATGTTGAACCCAATATTTTCTATATATTAATCGATTAAATATATATATCTTTTTTTATTTTAGTTCCACTCAAAAAGAAAATCCAAAATTAGCTGAATATTTTTATTTTTTTATTTCCTCAAAATTATAATAATAATATAATCCTTAGTACATAAAAATATAATAATAATTCAACAATTTCATACATTTGGATCATATATAATTGGTGTGATTTAATATTTAAATGAAATACCATTATCAAATAAATATTTAATATGTAAAAACATTAAGAAAAACCACTTTCAAATTATTATTATTATATATTATCATTAATTATTAAATTTGTATTAATTTGATGTATATATTAAATAATATTTAGAAAAATAATGATTAAAAAGGTTATTTTACAATGATTTTTATTATATTTTTTCAATTATCAATTAAAAATAAAAGTTTTAAATTTTTTTATAGAAAACTATCTACATTTATGAAGCCCATATATTAATATTAAATGAATGATAATTGTTGATATATTCTCATATATAATTTATTTATTTGTGAATAATGAGAAATACAGTTCAAAATGACCTAATTTCATTAATGACCCTATCAAGAAGTTTTTATAACTGAATGAATAACAATATATATTTCTTAATAATATATTTGTTTATGGATTAAAAATATACAATTTAATTTAATATTATAAATTCAGAAAACCTATTTTTTACTATATAAGTATTATATTTTAAAATTATTATTTTTTATTATTTTTTTAATAAAATTTTAATTTTGTGGAATTTTGTATTGTATAGATTTAAAATACAAATTACATATATATATATTTTTATTAAAATTTATTTCGTGAAAATGAATGAAATTTATTATTATATTCTATATCTAATTTATCAACTTGAAACACATTTTTCGTTAAATTTTTTTACACGTTATGTGAAATGATGCTAAATTAAACATTTAATACTGTTATATGTTTTAATAATTGAAATTCTATATTTAAAATAATGTGAAATTTTTTTTAATAATTATCATTCAAATTATCTAGTATGTGTAAAAATTTAACAACCCCATAAAAGAAAAAATTTCTATGAAATAATTTACATGGAGGTAATAAAAAATTAAATGCTAAAAAATGTTTCCAAATTGTTATTTGTGGTGTGTCTTGACCAATACTCACATAACCATTCAAATTTATTCCTTTTGAGACTTCTTCCCTTGAATAATAAATTTATACTATTCAAAATGTAATTGGTGGTTCAAAATTTTTAATAAAATTGACTAATAAAATTCGATCCTTCTACCAGTTCATGTTACACAATTCCCTTCATATATCTACATAAATATATTTATTGTTTTTTGAAATATATTTCCCCACATCATTAATACTATTATCCCAATTATTTATTTTAAGTCCACTCTATAAAAGGTCGTTTTTATAATATAAATCTCAAAGTTGTCAACATTTGTATTTCATCATTATTAATTATGTATTATTTATATTCTTCTTCAAAACCTTTTCAAACCACCATAACATAGAATAATAATAATAATTAACATACTGGGATTTAATTATATTATTTTAATTAATTTTAATTATTTATTTTAAAACAATATTAACAATAAAGGGAATTAATTTTTCATGGAGAAAACTTACCCATTAATGGATTGAGATTTTTCTTTATTCATAACAACCAATAATGGATGATTATAGAAATAGAATTTATAAATAAATTATGTTGATAAAATATATTTATGATTATGAAATAAAAATTTAATATTTACTGTAGATCCATCTATTTTTTTAAATATTAATATTCCATAGATTATACATATGAACAACCACCTCTAGGCGTGAAATACTATATTTTACATAGCCATATAATATGTAATTTCATAAATGTGTAATTAATTAAAAAATATTATCATTATAACAATATTATGTTTAAAATTTAATGATACATACCCTACATTTATCAACACTAATATTAAATTAAATTTCTAAATTTAATGTTATTATGCATATTAGAACCTCCATGATGTAACATATATCATTGTTCAATGATTTACTTGAATATTTATTATAAGAAGTAAAAATATTATTCACCACAATATATTTTTCAAAATAGTATCATTATGATTCATTTATAATGATATTATTTAAAAATTAATTACAATCCTCGTAATCGATTAATTATGGTACATTCATGTTTCGGTTGGTCGAAGCACATATTGGAAACATAATATAAATAAATATCATGGAAGACAATGGGAATGTAAGTATTGATTTTATATTATATAAATAAGTAAATAATGATTTTATGTTAAATTTTTAATGTAAAACATATTATTCAACTCATTATTTTGTGAACTATAATCTATATGTTAAAACATTATGAAACATGATTTTAAAAAAATTATTACAAATGAACTATATATCAAACATTAAATGAATAAAATATGACGTTATAAACCATACTAAAACATAAATTACATTATCCTTTTTATTTGTGAATTTACAACATTTAGAGAATAATTTTTAACAATTCCACTATTAAAAAACTAGTTGGAAATGATCAGGATAACATAAACTCGATACTAAAAATGGATAATAACTAAATAATATCCATATATAGAGTAATTAAAAATTAAAAATATAAAATTTTATAGATATGAATATTTTTCTAAAAAATCTTTTAAGATAATTTTTATACTTTAGATTATAATTCATTATTGGAGGTTGGAAATTAAATAAATGGATTCTTGATGTAATTTCTTACACTTAGAGACATGTTGTATTTTCTATGTTTATTTTTATTTCGGATATAATTATAATAATTTTATTTAAATTAATGTATTCTTGTATAAAATTTTTATAATTACTTGGATATTAAAAAATGATTGTTTTTTATTCAGTTGGAATTAAATTCAAAAGTCACCTAATTCAGTAGGGATTCTTGTTTATAATTTTTACGCCATTAAATATAATTCAATTATTAAAAATGTTTTATTTAAAATGGATCATCAAATTACCCATTAATAATATGTTTCATGATCACCTCATCATCTATGTTATTATAGTTTTATTTGTATTCCCCTCTCATTCATAGAGATTATATTTGAATGTTACTCAAGACAGAAGGATTCATTTCCCAATCTCATTTTATAATATATATATATATATGAAATTTTAGAAACTATTTGTTGTATTTGGGTAGTCATACATTCCATAATAAAATTAATTTTTATTCCCCTTCTATTATACTGGTTAATATATAATTTGTTTTATTTTTTTATAATGGATTCTATAAAATTTTGTTACATGAAGTAATTTCCAAAAATGGAATTTCATAATATTAAAATGGATTTCCATCCATTAAAAATAAATTTTTTTATCTTCTAACCCATGTTTTCTCAATGAAATAATTATATTACATTTTATTTCTATATTTTTATATATTTTGAAAAATAAATTATATAATAAATTGTTAATTTTTTCATTCCATCCATTTTTGAAAATGGATTTTCAAAAGAAGACGGTCACATTGTTTCATGGACATTAATTTTAGAAATAATAAATTAATTATATTTTATAATTTAAAGATGAAATAATTTATTATCATTTTGAAACATATTTACAATTATTTTTAATTTAAATTAATTTATTTAATACATTGAGTTTTATTTGATTATATTCCCACGAAAAAAGAGCCAATTTAATCATTTTTTTGAATTAAATTTCTATTTTTCATAAAAATTATTTTCAGACTACAATTTTATTATTTAAATATGTTTTTGAAAATGATAAGTGATAAATATATCTAAGAGAAATGATTCATCATGTCTTTTAAATTAAAATTCAAAATTATTGTGTATGAACATAATATATTCTTCTAATTATTTTCTCATGTTAATATAGTATTTTTAGTGAATTATTTGAAGGGTGTTCATCTATTTACCGATATATCAATTGATATGAGAAACTAATTACATAACCATATACCAATTATCATTTAGGTGTAATTACCCTATTATATATTATCTCTATTTAAATTTCTTTCCATTTAAATACATAGATGATCTTAATAAAATATTATATTCCATTGTAATATCCTATTAAAAATTTTAATTGAATTATTATGTTTTATAATATGATAATATCTTCATTAAAAGATATTAAACCCATATAACGTCCTTGTGTTCATTATGATTTTAAGATATATATTTTTATATGGAACACATATGTAATGATGATTTCGGTTGAGGTAATATATCTCCCTCCAATGAATTTGTTTATGTTTATGACTCATTATCTTAATATAGAACATGGGACGATATATCCTAAGAAAACAAAAACACTAAAATAGTTGTCTTCTTTATATATTATAAATGAGAGGATTTGTGCTGAGACCAAAGAGAAATTTGAGGTTAATCGCAATCCCATGATGGTACAAGGGTGGTTAGACCCTATATATTATGTGTTGAATAAATTGTTTTGTATAATTTTAGTATATTTTATATGATTATTTTTATTCTACACAAATCATTATATTGTGGTTATGATTATATTTCATTGATTGTGTTTAATGTATGATTATTTGAAACACTTTTTCTATGGTAGATAAAAATTTATTGGAGATTACATTTTCATGAATCATGACTTCTAGACAACACTAATTATACAATTTTTTTAATAATAAATAATTTCCCCCATTACAATGTTATTTATCATGCTTATGACCTGTCAAATGTTGTTTTATTGGCATGTTTTACCTTAATTAGTTTATTATATGAAAAATTTCTTAATATTTCCTTTACATTGTTTATGAATAATTGTATAACATTATAAAATTCAGAAATTGATTATATAGGTGTTCAATAATAGTTAAATTATTATATATTTACATGATAATATAGTGGAACATAAATAAAGTAAAATTTCTATATCTCAAGTTGTGAAAAGTTTGGTTTGATTTATCATCTATATCCTCAAATTAATGTAGTATTAATATTTTTTTTATAATGGATATCTATTCCTTTTCCTCGGACTTATATTAGTGGGCCTATGTGTGGAAATACTAGGATTTTTCGTTTCATTCGCAATATTGGTTTTAATCATAATAGTATTTTTAACTTTTAATTATAAATTTCAAATTTAACATAAATAATTAGGGGATTTTATAAAAAATATGATAATTGAATTTATTCCAAGGTCACCCTTTTTGGATTCCATAATGGTTTGTTCTATTCCTCTTTCCATGAGTAGTTTTAAGCAGTGCAATGTCAGAAATTGTAGATGACATTAATGTTCATTCCTTTAGGACTAATAATGGTTCAATTAGTTTATGAACCTAGTTCTTGGAATTAAAGGTAATGGTTTTTGGTTTAATAACATTGAACATGTATTATTGTTCTTCCCATATAGTAACATAAGTGAGATATACAAAATGAAAATTGAAAATTCATAATGTCACTCAAAGGTATGTCCATATTATCCTAATAAGAGTTACTATATTAAAATGCATGGCTGATTTTCTCCTATCAAGCGGTCAAGGTTCCGGTGCTCTGCTAATGTGTATAGCCACACTCCGGTCAAATCCTTGGCAATGAGACTATTTAATAGTTGTTTGTTTTTAGTTGATTGTATTTTGATTACGGGGGTTTGGTTGCAGAGCTTAATTGAAATGATTTATTAACTATAACTGATTTAACAAATTGATAAAGATTGGGGTGAGTTCATTATTAGGGATCTAAGCTTGTGATATCCTTGATCTTTTCTTTATATTTCATTTAAATTAACACCCACTTCACAAGATGACGTCGATTAGAATTCTGAAGTATTAAAGCTTTAATCCAAGACTTAACATAACTAGGATTCTAATATCAATAAGTACTTGTTTGTGTTAATGTATTTATGGTTCCAATAATCCATGGAAACCACAAGCTAAAAAAATATGTCATTAATCAATGACATGGTAAGTCCAACATACAAAATGTTAATTTAACAAATACTCATCGAACAAATACTCTCAATCACTTAACATCCCTAAATTCTAACTCACCCAAATGAATTATTTACACATCCATTTGGGTGTTTAATAGTCTGTTTATAATAATTATGATGATAAATTATGAACAGAATAATAAAACGTATTAGAAAAGAGTGGTACATCAAACACACACACACACACGAACAATGAGGATAATTAAAAACAGATTTTCGATTGAATGAGGAAGCAAAAGAATGGAAGGGGAATAAAATGAATTTAAAATATTTTATTAACATTAATATGATACTTCATAAGGTGTATGATAATAATAGATATTGAAGAAGTAACATTCATTAAAACAGAATTGCAAAGAAGAAGACTTACAACATTACAAAAACAAAGAACCTAAAAGTAAGTGAAAACAAATAGGGGAGTAAAGGTATCTACAGTGAAAACATGAGTATGGAAAATCCTCCCAAGTCTTTTTCAAGTCTTTGGTCGTGCAAATATGATCTCCTCTCTTCTGAAATGCCAACCCCATTGAAGAAGAGGAGGGGGATGCATTTATACCCCAAAGAAGTGGACTGTTCTCATTCCCAATCATTCCCTCCACTTGCATCGCCATCTAGGCTATTCAGACAGCCGAATCTCAAGAAATATCCTTCTTCAAAGTTGTAGATAATAAATTTGGATGACCACTCTCAAAAGTTATAGTCATTTGGACATATGTATCCAATGTTATGGCCGGATGATTAAACAATTTTAATCTGTCTATTTAAATCCAGTATTTTTGATGTCCAAAATGTGAAAGTGTTTTTGAATAGGAATATTCCATCAAAACCGAATGATTTATTCAACAACGTCGGCTGACTATATCTCTAATTTTACACTGAAAAATCTCAGCTTTATTTGAGGCTTATATCATGAGATATGTCATGAATACTGTACTGATTTTATTTCTCGTCCAAAATGGTGGGTCGGACATCAAAGCATTTGTTGGGCCCGTTGTGTTTGGATTTGGTCCATGAAATTTTTATCCAGGACTCCGTACATTGTCCACAAAACTATCGTGTAGAATAATGGAATTTGGACTTTTGTATTTATCCCAGTAAATCAATCTACATGAATAGTCCAGTTTCGTCACAGATTCATTGGTCTTGTTTGTGAGGACTATATAACCATTCAAATGGCAGAATTGGCTCATGGTAACTTCTAATGAAATGTTTTATATTTATATAAGAATCCTAAAAAACAATAACCACACAATTTGGATCACTATAGTGATTTTTATTATTAAAATGGTAAAATGACTCAATTTGACTACTTCTAAAAAATGCTAAAAAATTATACATAATAATAAAAAATTAATATTTCACAAAAATTATGCACATTTCATATAAAATAAGTAAAGGGAGTATATAATAAGTCATGAAATTATTAATAACATAAAATCCCCCACAATTAGGTTTGTGCATGTCCTCGTGTGAAAAAAATACAAAAACATGACAAAATCATTATTACTCACCAACAAATTTTAAAATTTTGTTTTCTATAATCAGGGGAGGTTTAGAATATTTCACTCATCAATTTTTTAATTCTACCCCAAGATTTTATAGAAATAATATACCAAAACTAATTCATTTTTATGCTCAAATTTAGAAATGAAAAACGTGGACACTCAAAACACACACCACTCAAGATGATAAAATTCATTTGTTGAGGTTCACACATTCACCAACCAAAAGTGAAAATCATAGAGTTTGAAAGAGCTCTCGGCTTCCACTCTCTATCAAACATGCACAAAAATCCAGAGGTCTTTTTTATGGGGTTTTCTGTGGCTATGGGATAGTAGGAATATAATGTCCAAGAGAGAGAAGAAGAGGGTTAAAACACCAACATAGAAAAGGAAATGCACATTTTTTTGAAATAAAATATGGAAGGAAATGAAAAAACATATTTATAAGGGAATGATTATGTGAAGAAAGACAGAATAAATGAATGAAATATGAAGGTAATGAGATGATGGAATATTTACAATACACAAAACTTCTCCCAAAAAGAATATAACTCAAGTGTTATTTTTTTCATTTTTTTTCAAATGTTTACCTTGAATCAGATCTCACACTCATATCCCAACCCATGATTGATCTCCTCGCGACAGAAATTGTAATATTTATAACATGATCAAAGGTTGAGGAAGAGTGATTTTTGACCTACCAAAGACAGAACCAATTTTTTCAATTTTAATTTGATTTTTTTTTCATTTTTGAATTTTTTTTAACAGATGCCAATAACATTTACAAAATTACATAAATGGGAGTACATTAAATTCTCCAAAACACACTAAATGATAACGTCTCCCCAATACTGAAATGGATTATTTCCCTCAAGCAGATGATAACTCATTAAAAATCAATAATAGGGTACCCAAACAATGAAATCCATTCCCCCCAGAATTAAATTTCATAAAATTGTGCAATGAAAATCCATGTTGATATTGGGTGGGAAATGGTATTGGGGTTGTAATGTGGATATCAATGAAAATGTTTTCATAGGGTCGAAGGGGCTTTCAAAAGGAGGATTAATGTAAGGGGAATGGAAGGCTATTTTAATATTTTGATTCTCATGTGGTTCAAAAAATTCCTTTGTAATATTAATGCACCCTAAGGTATGAAATTCAGCTCAAAGTTCCACAAAAGCAAGACTCATTAATTGATGTGAAAACAGACATTTTGAAAAAACGACCATAGGTGGCGTTGGCATGAAAGAAAATGTTGTTCCTCATTTTTTGGTAAAAGAATTTTCAAATCAATAATTGAGCATTCAAAATGTGTTGGTTTTGACAAAAAATTATTTATCCAATGTGATAATGAAAATAAAAAACTTTTGAGACGAAAAAAATTCTTGTTGACTCTCCAAAATGGTCGGACAAAATTAGAAAATTGGAGGGTGAGTAATCATGACACTTGACTTTTCATTTTTTAATGATTTTTTTTGTTTTTTTAGTTTTTTTGGTTTTTTATTAGATTTTTTTTTATAAAGTCACACCCACACAAAAGAGAAAGTGTAAATAAAAGGGGCTGATGAAGAAAGAGGTAAAAAATAAAATAAAAGAGAGGGGAAGAAGAATAAAGAGATAGAAAGATAGAGAAGGAGTTAAAGGAAAAGTGGTGCCCCTGGTTTGAATTTGGTGGGTTGTCATCTCTAGCTAGTGGTTGGTCGACTGGAAAAGTTGGGGATCTAGGGGAATTCTATTATGATTCAGGATTGTGTGTCCTCTCATGGTGATGCGTTAACCGATGTACAATAATCGTGAATTTCCTTTTGGAAGAGGGGTCTTGGACTTGCACTACACCAAATGGGTAAACATTAGTAATAACAAAAGGACCTTCTCACAAAGAATTATGCATACCTAGGCGAAGCCGAAATCGATAATTGAAGAGAATTACCTTTTCAGCTTCATGAAATACCATTCTCAGGATGTTTTTATCATGGAGTGCCTTGAATTTTTCTTTGTAGAGAATATAATTCTCATATGAATCAAGTCGTAGCTCCTTCAGTTCAGAAAACTGCAAAAATATTTCTTCTCCAGATTTTTCAAGATCAAAGATACAAGTTTTCATAGCCCAAAAAGTCTTATGTTGGATTTAATCTGGTAGATGACATGATTTACCAAATACTATCCTAAAAGGATACATCCCAATGGGTGTTTTATAGGCAGTTCTATAAGCCCAAAGTGCTTCACCAAGTCTTTCTGGACCATCATTTCTGGTGTGTTTTACAATTCTCTCAAGCACTCTTTTCACATATCTATTAGAAAGTTCATCCATGCCATTTTTTTGGGGGTGATATGCAGTTTATGTTTTATGACCGACCCCATTATTTTTCAAAAGAGATTCCATGGTTTTATTGAAAAAATGTGTTCCAAAGTCACTTATCAAGGCATGAGGTGTGCCAAATCTGTGGAAGATGTGTGTCCTTAAAAACTCACTAACAATATGTGAATCATCCTTTCTAGTGGGTTTGTCATCTACGCCCCTATAAACATATTCAACAAAAATAAGGATGTATGAGAATCCATTTGATGGTGGAAATGGTCACATTAAATCGATACCCCAAACATCGAAGACCTCACCGATAATTAAAGGCTTTTTTGGAATTTCATTTCTCTTTGAAATTGTGACAAACATTTGGAAAGTGGGACATCATTGACAGAACTCATGTGAGTCCTTAAAGAGTGAAGTCAAGAAGAATCCAGAGTCTAGGACCTTTTGTGAGGTCCTTTGTGGTCCAAAGTGGACACCACCAAGCTTTGAGTGACAGAATTCTAAGATGGAAAAATGTAAATTTTCATCAACAAATCTCCTTATTACCATGTATGCCCCAGTTTTCCATAGTTTATTTTCTTCCCAAAAATAATGTTTTGAATCACTTTTCAACTTCATTTTCTGTTCTTTTGAAAAACAATTCGGAAAAACACTAGAAACCAAGTAATTTACAATTGGGGGATACCATGGTATTTTTGGAGTGAGAGATGAAAGGTGCTCAGTGGGGAATGATGGAACGATGATTTCAGAATGAGAAGAATTAGAAATT
The DNA here is from genome assembly GCA_963277665.1 of Viscum album. Classification (NCBI taxonomy): domain Eukaryota; kingdom Viridiplantae; phylum Streptophyta; class Magnoliopsida; order Santalales; family Viscaceae; genus Viscum; species Viscum album. The sequence continues at coordinate 494,001,626 of OY728128.1, forward strand.
CTACACAAGTGATCAACCACATGGTTTTCTTTTCATGGTCTTTCCTTTCATGGTCATACTCTTGGAGCATTAGGATCCATCTTTTTATCCTCGGTTTGCAATCACTTTTCTTGAGTAAGAACATTATAGAATATTGGTCTATGAAGACGGTGATTTTGGCACCTAAGAGATAGGGCCATAATTTATGTAAGGAAAAAACCACTGCTAAAAGTTCATTTTAAGTGACAGTGTAGTGAGATTGAGTTTCATCCAAAGTTTTTGAGGCATAATAGATGACATGAGGAATCCTTTCTCTTCTTTGACCAAGAACAGCAAAAATAGATCTATCAGAAGCATCACACCACAACTCAAAGGGTAAGGACCAGTTTGGGGGTTGGATTATTGGGGAAGATGTAAGAGTAGTTTTTAGTTCAAAAAACGCTCCCTTGCAAACCTCATCGAATTGGAAAGGGAAATCATTTTGGAACAACCGAGTGACTGGTAGGGTAATCCTACTAAAGTTATGGATGAATCTCCAATAGAAACTGGCATGACCAAGAAATGATCGGATGTCTAGAACAGAAGTGGGTTGAGGAAGTGATTGGATCACTTCAATTTTTGCAGGATCAACATCAATACCATATTTTGAAAAAATGTTCCCTATAACAATTCCATTTGTAACCATTAAGTGACATTTTTCAAAATATAACACAAGATTACACTTGACACAATTTTGGAGGACTAGAGAGAGTGAATTCAAGCACGATTCAAATGACTCACCATAAATGGTAAATTCATCCATGAATACTTCCATGCAGTGTTCAATGAATTTGGAAAATATACTCATCATAGACCTCTAGAATGTTGCAGGAGAATTGAAAAGTCCAAAATGCATTCTTCTATATCCATATGTTGCAAATGGTAATGTGAAAGTACTATTTTCTTGGTCCTGAGGTGCGATTGAAATTTGGATATAGCCGGTGTATCCATCAAGAAAGCAATAGTGTGACTTTCTGTGTAATCTTTCATGCATTTGATCAAGGAATGGAAGAGGGTAGTGATCTTTTCTGGTTTCAAAATTCAATATCATACAGTCGATGCACACACGCCATTTTTTTTCACTCGTGTTGTGACTACCTCTCCATGATCATTTGTGTCAACAATTATCCAACCCATCTTTGGTAAAACATTAATTGGACTAACCCATTCACTATAAGAAATTGGGTAGATAATACTAGCTTGAAGAAGCTTGGTGATCTCTTCCTAAACTACCTCATGTATGAGTGGATTGAGTCTTCATTGTGGTTGTCTAATTGGTTTGGATGATTCCTCAAGATGGATGTGATGCATGCAAAGTGTAGGGTTGATTCCTGGTATGTCATATATGGTCCAACCTATGGCCTTTATGTTTTCCTCTAACACCTAAACATGTTTGGACTCCGCAGTTTCAGTAAGTGAAGAAGATATAATGTCAGGATAAGAGTGATCATGGAAAACGAATGCATATTTCAGGCATTCAGAAAGAGGTTTTAGATCAGTCTCATTTTTTATTTGTGGGTTGAAAAACTCACGAATAGAGGAAGGGACTTTAGTTGTATTAGATTCATTCTCCTTAATACTTTCCTAGGTGGACCAGTAGAGATCATAATTTATGTGGGATTCAAGAGAGTCTTCAAGATCCTCTAGATTGATAGAGTCTATGAATGAAAGGTCTACATCAACATCACCGTTTATGAATTTGTTAATCATGGTGCAGATTTTACAAGATCCTTTGTCATTAGAACATAATGAAAATGGTGTATTGGGGTGTGATTGACTCTTAGAAGTGTCCTCAAAAGCATGGATTGAGAATGCAGAGTGATCCTCATATGGGTATCGAATGGCTTAGAAAATGTTGAACTTGACCAGTTGGTCACCTAATTCCATGGATAAGATGCCTGAATGGACATCAATCTTGGTTCTAGCAGTCATGAGGAATGGCCTTCCTAGAATTAGGGGAGATCGAGAAGAGTTCATCTCACCTTCCATGTCAAGGACATAGAAATCAGCAGGGAAGATAAGATCATTGACTCGGACAAGGACATCCTCAATTATTCGCTCGGGACTGGCTATGTTTTGATTGGCCAATTGAATGACAACACTCATTGGATGTAAGGTATCTAGTCCAAGGTTGGATAATATGGATTTTTCCATAATTGAGGATCCTAGGTCTATGAGTGCTTAATCAGTGTTCAAACATCCAATTTGGCATGGATTGTAAAGGTCCCTGGATCTTTTCACTTAATTTGTATGGACTCTTGGGATGAAACATTTTCGATGGTATTAAGTTGCCTCTTGTGGGTACACAACTCCTTGATAAACTTTTCATACTTATGAACTTGTTTTATGGCATCTAAGAAGGGAATTATGAATTCAACACATCGAAACATGTTGAGCATTTCAGGATCAGGTTCAAAGGACTTCCTTGGTTTAGAAATAGCTTTAGGAAAAGTAATTGGGTTCTTAAGTGGAATTAAAGGAGATAAGAGAATGGTTTCAGGTTCCTTTTCATGTTTCTTTTTCTTTAAATTTTCAAGGTCTACATTCAAAGGAGGGTTGGAGGAGTAATCTTGAGGCATATCAATTTGATTTCATGATCTAAGTGAAATTTCACTTACATTACCCTTGGGGTTGGGTAATGGTTGAGCTGGGAGTTGGGAAGAATTGGATGGTTGTTGATGACTAAGGTGGGATGCATGTTTACCAATTTGGGATTCAATGTTCTTGAGGCTTGAACGGGTGAAGGAGGCATGATCTTCCACTGCACATTCCCATGGTTTCTTGAATGAAGAGGCTTGTCCCGGATTAGGATTACCTAGATTTTAGTTCTTGGGAAAGCGATTGTATTGGTTTGGAATTCGGAAGGATCACTAGGATAATGGAATCCAAGAAGATGATTGTTCCTTTGAGGTTGAGGTATAAAAGGATAAGGTTGTTAGAAGTTAGAAACACCTTTAACATATTGAAACTGGTTTGGGTTTTGAGGAGGGAATTGAGGGGGATGAGAGATGGGATTACCATACCTAAGGACTTTGTTATAGGAATAAGAGAAGGGCTCAGAGTGAGGTTGGTTGAAGTTTCAAATGAACGAACCTGATTGTTGAAGGTTTGTATTCCACTGAACATTTGCTGCATTGATATCCATTGGTCTAGATGAATCAGATTTATCCTCTTGAGGTTGTGGAAACTTTTCAGATGGATGAGATGGAGAGTTTCAGATTCCACATCTTTTGATAGATCCAGGAAACATTGATTGTGGAGAAGACGAGGTTTGGGATTTGGTAGCCACACCTCGTTGTCGCACAAGACCTGTAAGTTCATTCATCCAATCTGTCATCTTGTTTGTCTCAATTTATTGATTATCTTGGGCTTTCATGACTTGAGAATGTGCTCGAGTATGGAATTATTGTGTGTTTGCAGCCATGTTACTTATGAGATCTCTTGCTGCTGTAGGAGTTTTATCAACAAGAGAACCTCCACTTGCGACATCTATGGGAGCTCTCTCCATAGCCAATAACCCCTCATAGATGTATTGGATCAAGATTTGTTCAGGTCTTTCAGGGTGTGGATAGGTTTCCACAATCTTTTTTAACCTCTCCCAGTACTCATGGAGTGAATCACTTGGGAATTGATGTATACCACTTATTTCCTTTCAAATTGAAGCAGTATGAGAAGCAGGAATGAATTTCTCTAAGAAGAGTCCCTTCATATAATTCTGTGTGGCTATGGAACAATGAGGTAGGTTGTAAAGACAGGACTAGGCTGTGTCAGCTATGGATAAAGGGAATGCTCATAGTTTGATTTGTTTCTCAGAAACCCCTTGAGGCTTCATGGTAGAGCAGACTACATGAAACTCTTTAAGGTGGAGATGTGGATCCTCACCGGCTAGCCCTTGGAAATGAGGTAGAAGATGAATCAAACCCAATTTGAGTTCGAAGTCAGCCTCTATGTTTGGATATTGAATACCAAAAGGTTGGTAATTCATATCAGGGGTAGTGAGTTCTTTAAGTGTTTGTTCCCTAGGATTGGCTATTTCTAATTCAACTGGTTGGACAAGGACTGGTTCTTGAATTATTTGATTATATCTTATGTTCCACCTAAATTGGTGAAGTGTTCTCTAAATTTCATGGTCAAACAAATCAGAGGGATTGTTTGGGAGGCTATGGGGAATTCAGAGAGATTTTGAAATAATGTAGCAGATGGGTTTTTCTTTTTATGTTTTTCGTTTATGATTTTTATGAGAAGACGGGGTTTTCTTTGTGTTTTTTTCAATATTTTTAAAATTTTGTTTTTGTTTTGTTTTGTTTTTTATTACAATAACCAGAAACTAATGACTACTTAAAGCACCATCACCAGCAATGGAACCATTTTAAATGCATGACCGATTGTCGCCTATCGACTAGTCAAGGTTCTGGTGCTCTGCTAATGTGTATAGCAGCACTCGGGTCGAATCCTCACCGAAGATACATTTTAAGAGTCTTTTGATTTTAGTTGATTATATTTTGATTTTTGGGGTTTCTTTGCAGAGGGTAATTGAAATGATTGATAGAATATAATAGATTTAACAAATTTTTAATGATTGGGGTGATTTCATAATTAGGGAGCTAAGCTTGTGATATCCTTGAGATTTGCTTTATATTGCACTTAAATTAACACCCACTGCACAAGTTGACATCGATTAGAATTCCTAATTATTAAAGCATTAATACAAGCCTTAACATAACTAGGATTATAATCTCAATCATTACATGTTTATGGTAGTGTATTTATGGTTTCAATAATCCATGGAAACCACATGCTATACAAAATATTTCATTAATCCATGACATGCTATTTCCAACAAACAAATTGTTAATTTATCGAATACTCATCGAGTAAATACTCTCAATAATGTGACATCTGTAAATTTTGAATCACCCCAATGAAGTATTTACCCATCCATTTGGGTATTTAATACTCTGGTTATAATAATTATAATTATAAATTAAAAATATAAGAAAAATAAATGGATTAGAAAAGAGTGGTACGTCGAACATACACACTGGAACAATGATGATAATTAATAATAGATTTTGGATTGAATGAGGAAGCAAGATAATGGAAGGGGATTCATATGAATTTAAACTATTTTTAGAACATTAATAAGAAACTACAGGAGGTGGATGATGATAAGAGATATTGAAGATGTAACGTTCATTAAAACATAATTACAATGAAAAAGACTTACAAGATTACAAAAACGAAGAACATGAAATTAAGTGAAAAGAAGAGAGGATTAAAGGCTCTCAAGTGAAAACATGAGTATGGAAGATCCTCCCAAGCCTTTGACAAGGCTTTGGTCATGCCAATATGATCTCATCTCTTCTAAAATGTCAACCCCTTTAAAGGAGATGAGGGGGATGCATTTATAGCCCAATGAAGTGGAATGTTTTTATTCCCAATCTGTCCCTCCACTTGCACTGCCATGTTGGCTATTCAGACACAGAATCTCAAGAAATATCCTTCTTAAAAGATGTAGTTAATAAATTTTTCTGACCTCTCTAAAAATTTAGATACATTTGGACATATTTATCCAATGTTATGGATGGATGATTAAACAATTTTAATCTGTCCATTTCAATCTAGTCTTTTTTCTGTACAAAATTTGAAAGGGATTTTGAATAGAAAGATTCATTGAAAACTGAATGATTTCTTCAACAAAGTCGGCAGCCTATATCTACTCTTTCACACTGAAAATTCTCATCTTGATTAGATTCTTACATCATGAGATATGTCATTAATACTGTACTTATTTTATTTCTCGTCCAGAACGGTGGGCTGGAATTTAAAGCATTTTTTGGGCCCCTTGTGTTTGGAGTTGGGCCTTGAAATTTATATCCAGGACTCCTTAAATTTTTCACCAAACTATGGTGGAGAATTATGGAATTTGGACTTCATTATTTACCCCAGTAAATCATTCTTCATGAATAGTCCAGTTTCATCATAGATTCTTTGGTCTTGTTTGTGAGGACCATATGACCATTCAAATGGCAGAATTGGCTCATGGTACCATCTAATGAAATGTTTTATAATTAATTAATAATACTAAAAATACATTTACCACATAATTTGGAAAAGTATAGTGATATTTATTATTAAAATAGTAATCTGACTCAATTGGACTACTTCTAAAAAATGCTAAAAAGTTATACTTAATAATAATACATTAATATTTCAAAATTTTTTGCAAATTTCATATAAAATCAGTAATGGGGGTATATAATAAGTGATGAAAATATTAATAACACAAATACCTATTAAAATCAATATATTTTCAGTCTTAAAGAGTTTTATATATATTTCTATTGAGATATTGGGAAATATATTATATACTTTTATTTTTTATATATGGTGATTAAACAATATCCCATTTATTGTATATTTCTGAGCGGTGAGTCCCAAAATTTACATGAAATATTATGTCAGGAAGTTTTGGCTCATGTAATTAGTATTATTTGATGTTTTAAGGGTGTTATTTCAAATACACACACATGAATATGATCATGACACACAATTTTATAATATTGAGGGTTATGAAATCGCATGAACAACTAGGTTAATAGTTATAGAAATAACTATTTAAGAATATAAATAAGTAATAATAAAATATGAAATATTTAGTTAGAATAAAAAATGAAAATATTCAAATGAGAATACCATGACTAGTAGATCTTTCACTTAGTATATACGTACTTATGGTTACCAATACATATTATTGAAAAATAGGAAACTACTTATCAGGGGAGTGTAAATTTATTCTATATAAAAAATAATATAGATTTGAATATTCTCATTTTCTGTAGCCATGATTATTATGGAGGATTATATAAAATTTTACGTGATTTAGGAATACAAAATAAGTTATTATTCAAGATGTTTTCTAGTTACCTAAAGGTCACACCATCTTCTATCAAACACAATATTAGGTAGAAGATATATGATATGTAACCACTATAACTATTTCCTAAAATAATGGATTCATGATCCATGTATTATAATTTTATAAATCCATATGTTTTAACCTATAATATATATTCCTTTTGTTATGTATAATATATTATTTTGTTTTAAACTCTAGTAGATAGAGGATTAGTGGGAAATGAGAGGAAATGGTTAGTGACATGAGGATTTATCTTGAATATATGATTATTACATCAATGAAAATTCCAATATTATAATAATCAATCTATATGTTGTTTTTATTCTTTAGGATATGTTATAAACATTTAGGATATAATTATGAGAATTCAGAATTTTATCTCAATTATTGTTTGGAGAAAAATTATATTCTGTACACCATTATGTGTATTTATTTGTTAACTATGGAAATTGATTCTGATAGTTTTAAACCAGAGATTATAAATAGATTTGAATGATGAAGTTCAAACAGAAGAACAAAACAAATGATTGATCATAATTTACAATTAGGATTAAGATGGTAAATTTATTCATCAATAAGCATCTAGAGATAACAAGAATCCATTAATTTTTTGTTCATGAATATAAATACCAAGTCCAAATCAGAGTCTTATAGATCGAGGAACCATTTTTTTGGAATGATCTTACATTTGAAGAAACCCATGATGAAGGCTCCAATATATATATTTAAATCATGTGTGGGGGATTTAAATATATTGAAATATATATTAATAATAAATATATACATAGTTTTCTACATAAACATATCTAATATGTTGGATGAATATTTTATTAATCTATACATAGTTCTTATGGTGATTTTATTTCAAGGATCAAATGAATGTGAGTGGAAAGAAAATAGGTTATTACATTAATGTAATTTAATATAAAAAGGAGTGTATTATTTTTGTTTGAAAAAGATAATGTGACTAATTGTATAGATACAAGAATCACTATATATTCTGAAATTATAGGAATCAAGAAACATGTAATTGATGTGTAATAATTACCTACATATATTATGCTCAATTACTAGAAAATGTTGATTTTCTATTATATATAAAATAATCTATGACATTAATTTATTTCAATATGGATGATATCATTGGAACCACATGAAATATTGAGAGAAACCCTCTATAGATTTGTGTTTTTAAAAATGTGAGTGATATTTTGTGATCAATATATATTCATTGGATATGGAATCCAAGAATCAGTATATATCATTGATTATTATAATCTATCCACACAAATATATTGAAAGTGAAATTCTGTTTTGAAATCATGATTATAGATGGGGTAGATAAAATTTATATAATTGGGAAAAATCATATTTTGTACCAAGGCGTCCAATACCAATCAAACTCATATATATGAAAATTAGGAAATGTAGAATTTGTTATTCTTAGATGTTCATGGTCATATTGGATGGAACATATTGTTCATATTCTATTTTAAATAGTGTTGTAATGAGGACTATCTATAATGGAAAACATGACATTGAATATCATGTTAGTCATTCTAATTATGAGAAACAAAATAAAAATGGTGGACTATCCATAACACTCTATAGATCCTACAAGGATTATTTTCATAATATAAATTTTTTTTCATTTTTGGAATTGATGTTGTCATATATTTTGTTTTCCATTGACTAGAAAAGTGGCTAATTAGTTTAACAACAAGTTGTAGGCACGTTCTTGTTTAGTTTTACATCACGTTACATGGAAATTATTATTTATGGTTTCATTTTCTCTAGATAAAACATGTAAAATATAGAATATTTTAAGGTGGTATGTATTTTAACATGGTTTTCAATGTCATACGGTGAGGATATATTAATGTAAATTTTTATCGTGTGACAAGGATATTATGTTGTGAAATTTATACTATCCAAGATTGCAAATTGGAGTAGTACCTTTTATGGCCTCACAATAATGACCATGTCTGTATATAATTATATTTTATACTCATTATGGTATGATATGACGTTTAAAAAAGTATACTAGGAAAATTTCTAAACCCAATATTTCCAGGTGGTGGGGATGATGATCATCATGATTAACATTATAAAATGGGGAAATTTTCATTCATTTTTATATAATGCGACTAGTACGATATGAACTAATGTGAAATTTATATAATGTAAATTTTGAGTAACCACTCATTGGTGGCCTTTGGGAGGTTCTAACCATTCATTGTGAATAAAGAAAATCTTTCATTTGATTAAAAATTTTGAATGATACATGGTTCTCCACACATTGGCCACATATTTTGGGGCATATTCCTCATTATCATTATAGTTATGGGAACCAATACCAAGTCTACATAGATAAAAATAATAAAGGATGTCATTTTTTTAATGATCAAATGACAAGTTATTGATTGAAATCCATGTTCTACATGGATATTAATAAATTCTCATTGAGTATTTTGTGATCAACCTTTAGTCTTGAAGAATTATTATCTTCTAAAAAATGGTTATATATGGAAATGTGAAGAGAGGACAGTTTAATTTCGATGGTTTGGACTCTCATTGTTAAAAATAATAGACATAATGCAGTCAAATTTGTAGTGGTATACATCGTGGTTCTAGTGGCCAAAAATAATGATTGATTTTATTGAGACTATAATTTTTATATTTAGATACCATTATCTATAGTATTTTAGATAGCATCTTATTGGATTCCTCAATTGATCCATTTAATGTTTCTTTATTTCCGTATGAGTGGATTGTTGAAATTTCACATTATTAATACATCCTTTTAAATATGGAACCGTATATGTTATTTTCCCATCACATAAACATTTAATGAGAGAAAATAAAAAATATTATTTTATTTTAATTCCAAATATTGAATATATCATTTTCCACAATTCATTTGAGGGTGATATCATTAACTTATTTATAGAATACGTTTGTGGAATTAAAGATTTTTTTAACTATTTATCTATTTATGGGGGATATGTCCATATGAAATAAATTACACATAATGTTAAAAAATGAAAAAATTGAACAATTTGTTCTAATTATGGGGTCTTAATGGAGACAAGTTCATATTTATTGAAAACCTGAAATTTAATTGGTAATTCTACACAATGATGGTTGATTTATGGAAATAAGTATCTCTGTATTCTCATATAATGAGAGATCTTATTCTCATATTGATTAAAATAATAATAACCCAGATATAATTCTATTATAATATTATGGATCTACAAGCCTTCAATATATTTCAAAAATACTCCATAAAATAATTATTTATAAAGGATATTCTATGCATTTATAATAAGAGAAATGATGATTCTGATGGCCCACCATCATATTTACCTTCTCATTGATCAGTCTAGTGAAATAATTTCATATTTATGTTTTCATATATAGGTTATATCTATCCAAAAATAAAGCATAATAAAGAGGTTAATAAACTAAAATTTTAAAGAGTGGAATAAATATCATTATTCTCTTCCATGTCATTGTAAATAGATGATTAAACCACTATTTGATGTGAAATAATGATAAAATTTTCATTATAATAAAGAGATACCATGGTTGGGGATACATTATTAAATACATATGTACATTATTTAGCATGAAAAGTGAAATATTTTTTGATCAAAGGATAATTATGTCATTAACCTAATCATTTAATTGTATAGGGTAACTGATACCTCATTTTTAATGGAAAATAATCCACTAGTATTTTTATTGCTAAATGAGAATCAAACATGACAAATAATTATGATAATCTCTAATATAAAGTAAATTCCGATCTTACAATGAGATCATGATATTCAATATCTTTTTGTGTATTATTTTTACAATAAAATTTTTTCTATACAATTGTATATGTTGGGGACATTGGAACAATTATAAAAGATTCTATTTTTTGTTTTTTTAATATTCCCCCAGTTTTAATTAAATTAAATCCTTAAAAATACATATCCCTTGTTTGGGGAGTTCAATAAATAGAGTATACATCCACATTATGAAATTCTATATCCACTTGTGTCTTTTATAGGATGAAATTTATTTCATGAAATTTCATCATGAATTTCCTTTTATAAACTTATAGGGTAAGAACCTAATATAAAAATTATAGAGGATTACATCCCACCATGTCTAATGATATATCAACATCATATTGTTGAGGAAATATTTGATCTGGTACATATTAAAAAAGATATTTATTGTGTGATATAGTCAATAGTTTCATAGTTTCTAAACTATGATGACAATTTTATGTAAATACATCCTAATTCCTCAATATAGACTCTTTGTATCCATAATTATTTGATTGAAATATTATAGGGAAATTTATATTCCCATATAATATATTATATTATATAGGAACATTGTTTTCCCTCCTTATATACCATAGAAAATATGGCACTCATTCCAACAATAAGAAAAATCATTAATATTAGTATTTCGAGATAAATCACAAGATTATCAAATGCCTTTTAAAATTATTCATCGAAATGATAGGTACTCCCTTATTAAGGATCTTGTTAAATGTTATGAACTTGTTTCCATGTTTACTATTATGATCTTGATGTAGAAAAATATTTTTTTATTCCATCTAAAATATTTTTTATTTTTTGGAAGTGGAAGGTTAAGGATATATTTTTTTCTTGAGGTGTTCCACAATGTATCAATTTCATACTATAGAAATTTGAATCACTCAAGACATTACCCAAAAATCTCATTTTATGTTGATTATCCTCATGATTTTTTGTGCTATTTTACTGAAAATAATTTTCATGTCATTATGTTTGTAACATATTTGGTGATATTTAATCACCAGATCATCCATGAAACATTCCATGTCCTTATCTATAAAAGGATATTAAATACGGTTCATAAAATGTAGATATATTTAACAATAATTTTTTACACAAATTCCATTACTCAATATAAATATAATCTATGTTGTTCCATATAAGGAAATTATTTGTCACATTAATCATCCATAAGGATCTTATTATGACAGAAACAATCATACATAAATGAGATTACCAACAATATTAATGTAAAATTTATAATATGTTATGTGACTAGAACATTGAAGTCATCCATTCATAAATAATGTTTATATTCTCTTATTCTGTTGGAAAATTAAATTTTTTAATATTAATTTTGGATGAGGATGATGTTGGAATGATATTTCATGTATTTATATCCCATATGATTTTTTCTTTGTTGAGTGTTTCATATTTAGCATCATCCTCAGCCAAATGAGTTTCATCTATTCTCTAAGCTTCCAATTATTATCCACGAGGGAAATTAGGAAATCCTAATTGATGTTATTAAATAATATGATTCACTCGAGAAATTTTGGTATAATTCAAGATGAGGAAATCTAGATAGTATATCAAGCAAGTGGTTTATGTATCAATTTAATCACGAATCATTGAGAAACTTATCATGGTATGAAATCATTCATAATTTATAACAAAATTATATATCATGATTTCATCAATTATAGTGGAAATTATATTATAATAATATTTATGGTAATCTATTAGATCTTATCATTCTACTTCCTCTATAGTAGTTTTATTTGAATTACATGATAAGCGAATTCAGTAATAGCTAAGAGGATATAAAGGGACATTTTTATCCACTATTAATTATGGATATTCATATCTAGTTACGAATTAATATATTTTGTGAGTATCATTTTCAATAGAATTTTTTTTATTCATGATCTCATCACCACTCTCCCTATGTGTAAAATTACAACTAACATAATATATTTAAGAAGAGATGTAAAAATTATATATTAATTTTATAAGATATGGGGGATTTCATTTATCAAAATTGAAATTAAATGATCTCCACAGGTCATTATGAAAAGGGTGGATCAATGTTTTTGAGGATCCATTATTTATATATATATGTAATCCTATTCAGTGTAACTAGTTCTAATTGATACACATAATTTTTGGACTTTAGAATAATATGTGTCATTGGATTTATATCCCCTTTATAAAAGATTCATGGATGTGATAACATGTGATAATGATATGTTAGATAAACATTCTCATAAGTAAACTGAGAAACAATATTTCCCTATATAGATATTATAATGTTCCTACATTCATCTAAATGTGGATTTTATATATGTACATGTTGATGCACTACAATTGATGGAGATGAGCTTTATCTCATATTCCTCTCAAATAGTTTTTTTGGATCAATTTATGACCTAATTTAAATTGATTATCTCAATTTTGAAGATGCTAAATAAAAACCCATTATCATGTTTATTGAATCAAGAGAAAATTCTGTAGGTTATGGTGGAGCCTTTTGAGCTGAATCACTCGATGTTGGAAGTTTTCCATATATTTTATAGAACTATTAAACAATATGTTGATATTTGAGGTTTTAAATGTGGAAAACATAATAATACAATACTTTTTCCAATGAATTGATTTATTATTTGTTACACATTGTGTCTAATGAAGGTTGTTCCTCATGGGAATGATTTCATGGTCAAAGAAATGATACATAATTATATGTCATGAAATGTAACGACAAAGTCAAAATTGTAGGCATAATACCCAAAATATTCTCTAAATTTTATATATATTAGAAGGGTTTCCATTCGTTTATCATATCCTTGGATTATCTGGTTGGTGGGAGAAAAATAAAAATGAAAATGGACAAATGTTCAATTTGACCAGACATCATAATGGTTCATTCCTATTGTAGTATCAATTTTATGTTGACCAATACTAACATAATAAATCATTATAGATATATAAATGTTCTTGAATTGTCTATATTTATTTCACTCTTTATCGTTTATAGTGAAGTATAATACTATATGACATTCAAAATGGTATAAAAATACACAATGAAATCTAGTGGTATAGAATATGGAATTAAACACATGATGGATAATGACAGATGTGATATGTGATTTTCAAAGCTCCCTTTAAATATTTAGGGAATCACTGATTGAATTTATATTCCGAATATTGTATAACTTTTTTTAAATGGATATACATAACTGAAAGTTTCTTGTTCTTTCTTATAGGAGTGTACACCTTGGTTTGAGTCATAGAAGTTGTGGTTCTCTGTGTTGGTGGGTTCAATCCATGATCGAAAAATGAGAGCATCCGAACAAATATTGTTTTTATATTAGTTTTTATTTCACCATTTTCATTTGAAAATAATTATTCTAATTTTCTATTTGGTCAACTAATATAATCAGTTTTAAATGTATCATGACGGACCTCAAAAAAATTGGTGTTTCATTTGATCCTGACAGATTGTATGTCCCAAGGTATCTATAGAATAATTATAGTCTTCATTGTGATATGAATAATATTTATATGTCCATGATGAAAACATTTTCCACATTCCAATTTAACTTAATGACATCTCCATCCATCTCCTAGACTGCAAGAGGGGAATTCAAGATCATATTACTATTATTTTTCTAGAGAATTTAACCATCCTATTATATAAATTGACAATGATTTATATAGACAAAAAATATAATAAAAATTTTATTTGATGGGATGATTCCCATTGAACTAAATTGTAGGGTTATGCCTAGCAGCTTAGTCTAGTGTCATAAAGCCTGAAAGGGTTTAAAAAATAGCATCTCTACTATTTATTTCACATTTTTATGTGAATTATTATATATGATTACACTTAAATAAACCTAAACGATCGATAGGTAATGTTTATGATGGAAATAGTCACAGAAAATATAAACATAAAACATGGAATATAACTTATTTATTGAAACCTTTTAACAATATCATAATATTCAATATGTTTTAAAACGTTATGGGGCAACCAATTGATATGCATAAAAAATGGATGAGATAAAATTACAAGTATTGGATAAAACATGCCATAATGTGATACATGTTAGAAAATATGAATATACATCTGTAATAACTATTGTAGTAATCATAAACATTAACAATGAGAAATTATATGACATAGTATAATTAACATGGAAAATGTAGAGAAAACATAGAAAATTGCGTCTTAAACCAAGGACAAGGATAAACCCTGATGAAATCAGGGATAAAAAAAGTCCCATAATGGAATCATGTTCACTCCATGATCCATCATGAGGTATCTGGAGTCTAAACATTACCCATTGCATTAAATTACTATATAAGTTAAGGATAACCTTTCACATTCATTTCATTTTCTATCTTATGTTTGACAAATAGATCATCAAACATGGATTCATTCATTGTAATAATTTATTACATGATCAAAGAGTTTGGAATACATACATTTACATCCCATGTAAATGGTTTATCATTCAAAAAATATAAATACACCTTATATTAAATTGTAATCGTATTAACTACACCACTGTTTCGTTATGTAAAATCACAATGAAATTTTAGCACTATCACAACATCACATAAAAATTAAAAAAAATTGGGTTATGAGAGAGAAAGGGATGTCTCATAAAATGGAATTAAATTTTAAAATGAAGGGGGTGAGGTAATAAAATTACCTATAATAAGAAAATTGAGATAAAATTAATGATGTTATGAATATACTAGAGTAATGAGGAGAAAGGAAAAGACCCCATAATTTAGTGTGTGACACTAAATGCTTGGGAGGGGATTATTAAGAGAATGGGGTGCATTTTCCGGACATTAGGGAGTGTATAGAAGTGTATTAACATTCTCTAAAGACTATGAGAAGTGAAAATGGATATTGGGTGGGATTGTATTGGAAAAGTGGGGGGAGGGGTTATTTATTATTTAGGTTTTTGATTCTACATAATAATATAACCAAAGACACATAACATCAAAGGATCTTTGCCAAAGGTATCTGAAAAATGGTAGGGGTTTTCATTACTTCATTTGTTAAATGGTAGAATCTAATAAAATAATACCCTCTCTCATGTGGAGGTGATTCATACACATAATGAAAATTTTTGAAATCCCCAAAATATGATAATGAGTTTGGTGGATTAATAAGTGATTCAAAAGAATTACCATATAATCCAAAATTCATATTATTTTAATGATATAACATATAATTGGTCATGGATACCCTTAATTTTAATTTTTACACAACTTTTGGGTCATTATGATGTTACAATACAAAAAATAAATTTATATGGTATTTAATTTTCATAAAGAAATTATTATCTCATAAAATTTTGAAAAATTAACCATTGGATAATTTTGATGTACTATTTCAAAAAGTATTTTTCATTTTAACAAAAAAAAATTCTAAATATGTGAATTTTGATGTTTGTAATTGTATTAACATGTTTTTGGGAAATGGTGGGTTACCACAATAACATTTTCTTGAACACTTATAAAAATTACATTTGACCTCATAAAAATTATATGATCATTTATAATTAGTAAATATTAATTAATAACAACATTTTATTGAAATATAATTTATTTCATAAATCCATTAATTCATCAGTATTGATTAATTAATAAAATTTTAATATTTCTTAAAATCTTATTGGGATTTATTATACTAAAATTTTCATTTATATATTAAACAAAATACGATGAAAATATATTCTTCATTTTATAATAAATATTTTAGTAACTAATAATGTTTTGGTATTGCTATGTATTACTTTAATACACTTGGAAACACCCTATGAGTATGGTGTGCAATGATGACTCTTTGAATGGGTGGTTCAACATTTATGTTTTGGTTCATGATATTGATGAGATCAAACTTATTCAATAAATTGTTTCAGTGATGCTTATGTTGTTGGATCTCATATAAGGGCTGGTCAATATAAAATCGTGGTAATTCAATCTCACTCAGATTCTTTGATAAATGGGTTTCATTGGGTATGATTCTATTATATGAAGCCACAACATCCTTTACCTATATTAATTGGATTTGTTAAAACCCTATTTTTTATGAATCATATGATAACTTTTCCATAAAAATATAATCAATGGTAATGTAACATAATTGTATTGTAAATACAATATTATTTAATAAAACAAAATATGTTCATGTGTTTTCTATTACCATTTTACATATTAATACATTTCATTGATTCAAAAGGGGAATTTTATTTTTATTATTTTGGGTTGTTACAATCTCCCCCCTTAATTTTATTACCCCAATTGTATTCATTTACTACACTTAAACAAAACATTATAACTCTGTATTATCACTTATATAGTTTCCAATTTCACGTCTATATTATTTTATCTTATCCACATAACATTAACAACATGCATTTTGTTATTTAATAAAATTTTTCTATATGATCTAATATCTTCATCAGTCACTCCTCATATGAGATATCATTATCCAATGGTACCACCTATGGATAGTTAACATGTGAGGGTTATGGTAAGTACTTCATGAAGGATAATACATGGAATACATCATTTCAATAAGATAGGTTTGGTGGAAATGCATATTGGTGTGCCACCCTTCTAGTGCAGTCAAGGATCTCAAAGGACCTGAATAATATTGCACTAAGCATTCACCTATATGAAAATATAACAACTATATTCCATGGATATTTGAGAATTAATACCATGTATATATTAGAAAACCCTATGTCACGTCTATGATTGTCAGTTGAGCTCTGTTTCTGACTATTAACAGCAATGATGTTTTATTGAATGATCTTAACTATTTCATCCATTTCCAAAACCACTTTAGGACCTTGTAATTTATGTTCCCCAAATTTATCCCAATATAATTGTTTTCTACACCACATCCTATAAAGATCATTATAGGTACCAATTTGGATACTCGATTGGAAAACAATTATTATAGGGCAACTAGACAAAAGATAGGTGTTGGTCACTTCCTTCTTTTATGTCTATAGAATATGCTCTTAATATGTCATCTAGTGTCATAATAGTCTGCTCACATTGGTCTTCAGTTTGGTGATGATATTCTATAATGAAGATCAGATGAGTGTTGAGATCATGTGGGATGCATTTACAAAACATTGATATAAATCTCAAATAATAATGAGATATAAATTATTGTGGTACACTATAAACCCTCACTACTTAATTGATGAATATCCATGACTATAGATCAAGTGAGAAATATTCTAGAATCATAATAATGTGATATGTATTTGTATAATGATCTATAAAAACCCATAAATAATTTTCTCCCATATTACATCGATTGTCTGGTGAAAACATCAATGGGGATGTTTTCCCATTTCTATGTTGGAATGGGTAATGGTTTTATTTTCTCCTAGAATTTCATCCATTCAACCTTCAAATCATGTCATACCAGAAAATTTCAGATATTTATATCTAAATCCCTCATTATATTGTCCCACCAATAGTTCTCTCAGGGATCTCGAAATATCTCAACACATCCTGGTTGAATATATAAACATGAACTATGTGCATCATCCTAGAGACCATTATTTAACTAACTATATGATAGAACTCATAGTTGTGACCAAAATCACCAAACTCATTATTCATTAACACATGATTTTGAGGATTTTAATTTTAATTTAGTTTCCACATTATACTGATTTCCCACATCATTGCTTTGGAGAAAATTTATCTTGTCCTAATGATAAAATTAAACAATAATTGCTGAACTGATTAGTTATTTCCCTTCCTTTATGATTCCCATGTCCATTATTTTGAAATCGATGATGATAAAATGCTTATCTCTTCTCATCAATGGTGGAATTTCTGGATCCTTTCTATTTAGAGTGTATACAAATTTATTCACTTTATTAATATGGTAGTGAATTATGTAGTCATAGTCCTTTATCAAATCAGACAATGCACATTGGTTCACGTTCACCTATTTCAATGAAAATATATACTTGAGGCTTTTTTTCGATTTGTAATAGTTCCACACATCATCCCTAAGAGACAAGGTCTCTATATTGTTATTGTTAAGATCAGTACATAAAACTATATATCATTTATTGGGTAGTATTGTTTGTGATCATTCATCTTCCTTGAATCATAGCAAGAAATTTTTAATTAATTGTAAACACATAACCCAATCCCTTCTCTTATATATCACTGAACATCACAAAACAAATCCACTTGTGGTTAGTGGGATAATAAGTGCATTGATGAGCATTTTTTTCATCCCCTCAAATCACTCTCCACATTAGTCATTACACAAAAAATATACTCATTCTATGTTATATTATTTTGAGGCATTTAAAATCATGTTTAATTTCTCACAAATCAGTGAAAAATATCAGAAAAAACAAGGAAACTGCGGATATTTTTCAATGATGATGGACATGACCAACATTCATTTGATTCTGTATTTGAAGTGTCTATAAATATACAATTACTTGTTATCATCTAGGCCAAGAATTATACTTACTTCTAATAAAAAACATATTTTGAATACATTGAATATTTATTATCCTTTCTCAAGGCCATTAGAAGAATTCATAGAAGCTCCTCATCCTCTTCAATAGTTTTAGACAATATTAGAATATAATATATAAGACTTAAAAAATTTTATAGGTATTAATTAAAGACTATATTATTCAATTAAATGAATTTTTAAAGAATATTAGTGACTCTTAATGGATATTATATTGACCTCGTAGTTCCCATTCCTTCTATGAATGGAAGTATTAGGGATATCCTCTTTCTTCACCCTAACTTGGTAATATCCAAACCAATCCCACCTTTGATCAGAATTGCATTCAATTTAGCTGATAAAAAAAGTCATTAATCATTAAAAAGAATAAATTTTCTTTATATTGGTCTTGTTGAGTACCCAATAATTCATACTATTGTGCATTTATCCATCATTCTTGTTGATTAAGAGGAAATGTTCTCTCCATAGTGAATCACGAGGGTATATGAACCCTTCATCTATAATCCCATTTATTTGTTTTATCATATCCTCATGTTACATAAAATATATTCTCTATGTATTATTATATAACTGAAACACACTATGTATAAATTTGATAAGAAATTCCACATCTCTCCTAGGAGTAAGTCTAGAAAATTCCTTTGGAAAAAGACCATCATATTCCCTCAAAATTATAATTCTTTTGAGGATGGTTATAGTTTTAGTCTCAATATTTATAGCTAGATACACATTATGAAAGAGAAATAATATCCACATTTAAGATGTTGGTGATAATGAAGATTCAACATCCTCCATGAACCTATATAGGATTGGGGGTCAATTTTAAATACATATAGTTATTTCCATCTGTTATAAATTTATATTTTTCATATATATGGAATGCCAAACCATACCAAAAATTATGTAAAATTCAAAAAAATATTGTATGATGGTTTTCACTATAATGTTTGGGCCACAATTTTTTACTCTGGATTTGTAATATATTTAGGGTGAAATAATTTTCCCATTTTCAACATTAACTAATTACTTCACATAAAATTATTGTGGTGGTGTTTTCATAGTTCTACTTAATATTCACGTTATTAAGGAAGGTGTATAACTAGAATAAATAAGTATATTATCTATCATTCGATGAATAATTAATCATATGTCACCACGTCATTTTTGGTATCCACCTCAGTGGTTGGGATGGGAAAATCTCTGCCTTTTGGTCTTTGAGTTAGTTGTTGAATTCAAAAATAGTTTTCTTTCGTCATTGTTTTGAAAAGATCCATGTTTCCTTAATTTTGAATCAATTTACAATGTGATGAGGGGTTACTGGAGAATTACCTTCCTCCACCTCCTTAATGGGTTTTAGAAATTTAAAATCTCTATTTAGATTCCATTCCTTCTCATTGTAAATCATTTTCACGTACCCTTTCAAAATTTATGGGGTTCTTCATCCACAACCATTATTAATTGGGATGTTGATATTTCATCTCACCATTATATATATCTATTAGACATCCAAAATTTAACTCCACTATATGAATCATATCCCCATGATACCCATGATAATATATGATTTATTTTTTTTCATTGAGGGAACATATAGTAATTTACTCAAAGACATCAAAGACATGAATGGATAATGATTCATGTACGCATGGTTTTGGCCCACAAAAATGTTATCAACAATGCATTTGGGGGTAACGACAATACATAAGGAATATCTTGATTGTCCTGTGATTTTTTTCTTATATAGCCTTACTTATTCAACATATTTATGATTGAGGGTATTTAAATCACATTCTAGTTTATGTTAGAGAGTGAGAGGAAAATATTAATAAAAAATATTTCATAAAATTTGTTCCACCCCATCACATTGATCTCTTACTTAGGCTACATATTATTGATCAATGTGCACCACATATTTTATTCTCCCTCCATATGATAAAAAAATAGTAGAAACTTATGGTTCTCAAAACATTGGAGGTTGGATAAGATATCCTTAATAGATTTGACTCATTGTACTTCAATTATGTGATCTTATTATCCATGGAAATTCATATGGACTTAGAAAAAAAAGGTATCAATCATATATTTATATCTCTTTGATGGGTTTTTACTCTCCTTTGGATCCATGTTTCTATTTATAACATTTGTTTGATGCGTGACTATCATCAATCAGTTGAAAATTCCTGCAACCATTGGGTTAGGAATCTCATTGGAGAAGTCATCTCATTTCCTATCACATTGATTATATACATGATTCATCCTATATTTATATACTAAAAAGAATAAAAGGGAAATTTTGAATGATTATTTTTATAGAATTATTAACACAAAAGAAAATTTCTAAAAAACAAATTAGAAACATAGAATTTACTTTTATTTCATTAACTTACCAATTTTCTGGCATTAATTAAGGTTATCCTTTATCTATTTCCTTACGTATGTTATATTGGGATTATTTTATTCCCAAAAGAGTGGTTTATAAAGATATTACAAATATATCAATGTATATCCCATAGTAGTGTCAAAAGAATAGTATTATAATGCACATTGTTGTGTACCTGGTTACACCATGTTAGGCCCGACACATCTGGACAGAGTTTCTACCCATAGGTACATATGAGCTAGAACAACATATAGATGTGATATATAGAAAGGTATTTTATTTATAAATCACTTAATATATATTTACCAAAACATGTGGATTTTTTAATATACGTAGTCTTATCTCTAAGGATTTTTATAATGTTTTCTAATCCTAAAACCCAAAATAACTAATCATTTACTCTCATATCATATATAAAAACTTGTCACATTATTTCACCATAATAAAATATTTATTACATAAGATTATACTTTATAAAACCCAAACGATCGAGGTGAATAGTGTATTTGTTAATTAAGTACATTAAAAAACAAATTATAACAAGAAATACCTTATCATTATTTTAAATTTACATCATGTTATGAAAATATTCAATGGATTCTAAAATATCAGACTATAAACTAGAGAAAAAAATTACAATGGGGTGATATTTGAATCGCATTAATTGATTAAACATCTAAATTAGGTGATACGTGGAATAAAAAAAGGTATAAACAAGGGGAACAAAAAGAGTGGGAATCACAAACATGAACAATGAGACATTATATAATAGGATAATATAACATGGAAATTGTGGGAACACCATAATAGACTGAATCTTATACATATGTCTAGGAAAAATCATCATTTCATCTCTGAGGACAATGTCCCATAATGAAATAAGTCACTCTCCCTATCTCCACATGATGTCTCATGAGACAAAACATTACCCAATGCAGTGGAGAACTACATAACGTTTTCCTATCCAATGACTTTCATTTCATTATCATGATTATGTTTTTAACATTGACCATAAAACCTACATTCATTCATAATCATCTTTTAATCCACAATCTATGTGTGTTGAATAAATACTTATATGTTCCATTTAAAAGAGGTATAAGTGTATAAAGATGAATTCCCTTGTTAGGAAATGGGTATTGTAACACCGAAAAATTATAAATAGAAATATTTTAATAAATATATTCATTGACACAAAACACCAAATGTGTAATGGAATATAATATCCAGAGACTCTACAATATATTTACTGTTTTAAATAAATTCTACACATTATACTTCTTTTAATTCAGCAAACTACAATATATCTTATCATACATTCTTGAGAAACATTCCACAATAGCTTGTGTTACATTAAATTGTGACATTTCATGATTTCTTATGTTATAAACAAGGGCGGCCATCATCAATATCTAGTTTTACATGTAATATCAACCTTGTTTGATAGATTGGGTTACTCAAAAGATTGAGTTTCAAAATAAAGTATTATTTAAATATTATCATTTTATATAATATTATATAACCTAGAAATTATGTTCACAGTTATGAATATTAATAACTAAATTATTAAGATTTTGGTTTATATAAATATAATATGAATTCATGGACTAATAATTAATGAGATGCAAAAATGAGATCCATTTAATATAAAAAAGAAATATTATTATTTTTTTGCTTATAAAAGATATTTTCATTTTTAAATGTATTTGAATAAAATTATTTCATGATTTTAATAAAATATATATTTTATAAATACAATACAATATTTTTTATATTTATTAATTAGGTTTGATATTCATAAGATCAAAATAAATCCTATTTCATAGATATAAACCAATATTTTTATGAAGGCAATTTTCCCACTTTATTATGGACAAAAAATTTTGAATCTTAATTTTTAAACTTATATAAATTTAATATTACAAAAAAATCATCGTTATTTAGTTTATTATTTCATAATTATCTAATGGATATTTTTTGTAATTTTTATGAAAACCACAATTTTTTAACTAATATTGGAAAAAACTACATTTTAGTTAAAAACTGCCTTTTCATACAAATATTTTTTAAAGTCAAATTATATAGATAATTTATTTTAATATCACATTGGATAAATTATAAATAAATATATATATATATATATATATATTATTTATTTCATTATAATCAATTTCACTTTGATAATTTATATAAAAAACATAATAATATTCCAAACATTTTTATACTAAAACTAGTTAATTTGTCCATGTATGAGATTAGAATTGATCTAATTTTTTCTTATTTAGTAAATTGAATTATAAAAAATGGAAATTTAACAATGTAATTATGATGATATTGTTATTATAATAATATCTATTATTTTTTTTCAAATAATGATTACTGAAATTGATTAAAATTATTTATAGTGATTAAGGTGTAATTGGGCTCAAACGGACTAAACAATATATTTAACTAGTCAAATGATATAGAACAATGTCCAACACCCATTTACATAAAATTATTAAAAAATAAACCTTAAATTATTTAGTTTCGTTATTTTTGTATGACTATTTATAGGTAATAACATTTTTATACCTAAATTGTTTTCAAAAAATTCAACTGAGTTATTTTGCTTCCCTATCACATGCCACCACCTATGCCACTTTTTTACACCATTCAAAAATAATAGGTTTTCCCAATATAAAACTATATTTTCCTCAAACATACCTTTAATATACCTATAATTACATTTTTTGGATAAAATTCCAATGAATCCTTTTGGTATACACTAAAAGAAGTTTCCCATTTAATAGGTAACGTCTTCTATCAAATGTTTTAGTTTCATTTACCCCTTCCCACTTATCATGGATTATATTATGATGTAAAATAAATTTATAGAAGTTAAATATTATATTTATTATTTCATTAATATCCTATAATTATTTTTTAAAAACATATATTTATACATTCCATATTTTGTAAATACAATAATTTCATTTTATGAAGTGTAAACTACCGCCCCCTCAAATATATGAGGTTCATTCAAACTATATATGGAATGTATAAAGGATACTTATAATCATAAATATTATAAATATAAAAAATATGATACTCAAGAAATAATTTCTTTTTTGTATATATATATATATTCTATATTTCACTTTTACAAACTCAAAAGGTGATAACTTCAGTCATGGATGTGTGGACTACTACTACTTCAACATGATTTCCTTCCTTTTTCATCAAAATATTTTGATATTTTAGAAAATATGATAAACTAATATGGTATTTATTGTATAATGATCATTATGGGATGATATGTGGTATCTTACATTAATTATATAACGATCATTGACAAATTAGAACGTTACTCAATTGAACGTAGGACCTACCATCTCCATGATCGTAACATTGATTAATTTCTCAAAACTATAATTATTTATTGGGTTTAAATTTATAATTTCTTTATAAATATAATTATTATTTCATGAAATTTAGTCTTGAGATGCTATATAGTGACCCCTATAACCATATTTGATCTACTAATGTTTTTTTGATGTATAAACAATATTTTTTCTAAATATGTGATGTAAAAATAAATGTTTTCTTACATGTATACAACATAGTAATAAGTGAAATAAAATTAATGATAAAAATTAAAATGTTTCTCATGATAGAATAAAAACAATATAATATTATTATATAGGAATTTAATTGTTGTTCATCTGAATGGAAACTCAAGGTTAAAGATTCTTATATGACTCTTCATTCAGTGAGGCATACTTTATTAATGTGCACATAATATATTTGATATTATGTACATATATACACTTTGAAATTTAATATCATGAATTATTTTGTCATCATATTATTGAAAATTTTAATAGTCAATTATTACTTTTTCTTCATTAGATTCTTATGTTAGGGATTATCCTATCTCTTTTTACAACCATGAGATAAATGTCTTGTTCCCCAAATATATCATTTTTTCTGTTGTATCTATTACTCCATTTATTATATTTTAACATTAGTCCTCTTAACCTCATGGTATTTAAGGATTTTATTTAACAATACTCCCTAATGAGGTTTATTATTTAAAATATTTCATGGTGCTAT
This sequence comes from Viscum album, assembly GCA_963277665.1. Taxonomy (NCBI): domain Eukaryota; kingdom Viridiplantae; phylum Streptophyta; class Magnoliopsida; order Santalales; family Viscaceae; genus Viscum; species Viscum album. The sequence continues at coordinate 494,027,410 of OY728128.1, forward strand.
AGGAACCTTTGGAATGTTTGATGATTATTTTCCTCGACTATATCATTAATTATAATTCAATGGAATTTCCCTTTTATGAAGTTATATAACAAATGTTTAATAAACCCATTAATTATTTTCTAGTCATTCATAACTATTTAAAGTATTTTACCCAATCCACAATTCATTGGTCCTCAAAATGTTTTATAAAATGATTTTTAAAAATATGACAATATTTTTCTCTTTAGTGAGAGAGCATGTTTTATTCTAAAAAACTCGTTTTATTAAAATGTATTTCAAAAATGATTTAATTTTTTTTAATGAAATTAATAACCATTTTTAATATAATTTTTTTAATAGAATATTTTTTTCAGTTTCTTAATAAGTCAATCTTTATCATTTTTCTATACAAAATAATATTTTTTTCCTCTTATGGATTATAAAGATTTATATACCCTCATATTTTCGAATCATCATTTTTAAGATAAAATGGATAATTTCTAATGAAATGTTTTTCAAAAGTGATTTTATGTGAATAATAATTTCATAAGGGTTTTCAAAATAAAATCATATTATCCAAAATAATATTTTTAAAATTTATTCTTTATTTAATCGATGACATAACCCCCTATTTTATTACTCAATAAGGGATTTTTGGTATTGATGTCATTCTTACTCTTCCTGTAGATGGTTTAAAGTTTATTATTCCATGTATAGTATTCAAATTCACTACCATGATTTATTTGTTAGTCCCCTTGAAATATCTAATTTCCTATAATCATTGATTATTAAATTTATCGTAATTATCCATATCCTTTATCATGGATACTACTATTTTCCAAACTACAATCCCATTTACATATGTTGTTTAAATGTAGACTTATTGATAATGCCATATTTATAATTAAAAATTGTTAATTGATAATTCATATTAGTTACATTTATTACTCTATATGAGGAAGGATGTGGATTGGAAATTATAGGTGGACCTTGGTAATTATATCACTCCTCATGGCATCCATAGGTTATTATGAGATAAATAGTTGTGAAAATTTGTATCTACATTTAGTTTTAAACCATCTTGTAAAAACATGATGGTAATAGGATTTCATGTGCATATGAAATTACATAAAATAATTAATCATTTCAATCAAACTAGTTTCAGTTATAATTCATCCCTGATTTTTAGCGTCATTATATATATGGAGGTATTTTATTTCAGTTCATTGATTAAATTGAATGTGTTTTAGTCTCATAACATTCCATATTATTTTTCCTTATCTAGTTATTTTAATCGATTGTATTTATATTTATTCCCTTGGAATATTGTTTACGTACTTCCAACCATTCAATTGATTGCATGGCATTCAAGTTTAGTTATTTTCTTTTCATTTTACAATTTAAGATGATTTATTATTTCTTCTATTATATTTTCCTGATACTGAGCATTTCATCCCTACCTTACTATGTCTTTATCCTTGAATATATGAAAACTAATATGAAATATATTAAGGGATTTACTAGATGGTTTATAGTTACCCCCAATTTTGTTTATTTAGAAATAAGGTAAAACAATTATGTTGCAATTAGTGTATTCATTTGTAAGACTATACTTATTTTTGTATTTGGTTTAGTTAGACTACTAAAATGATTGGTCCTTCTAGATTTATTCCATGTAATCATTGTAGTTTTATTGATAGAAGACAGTGGCTCTAGACTATCTTGGTATGGGTAACTAATTTGGGAAATAGAGTATGTTTAGTATAAACCATGGGAACTTGATTATGTAAAACATAGATTAGAGGAAATAACGCTAAAGAAAAATTTTCGGATGATTATAGATTAAACCCCTTAACTTTTGCTAAAAAGATGTTATGTGGGTCTTCCTATGAACACATACAAGTCAGGATACTGCATGTGGATGTGGTTTTTTCACAAATTTACCTCAGGATAACATCTCTGAAAAGGTGTTCCAGCCATGACTCATTGTAACATAGAACACAAAAATGGGCCAAATTATGAACCATGATTGACACACCTAGGGTATAATCTTTGGATAATCAAATTATTCTTTAGAATCAATTATTATGAATTTAAATACACAATGAAGATGTAAATCTTATACTATACCTAATGTGTTTTAGATTAATGATAATATATCATGATTTACTAGTCCAAATAATGATATTATAAGTAAATACTAGACTGATGAATGAACTATATAGAAACTATGTGGGTGAAGAATTTAATTATTGAGGATGTATTGAAAACCAATGATAATAATATTGTTAGTTATTAACATATTTTACATGATTTCTATCATAGTTATTTAGGAAATTATATTATTATGGTTTTAGAAAAGGATAACCTGTATGCTGGGTGATAACCAATCAAATATAGCAGGGCCATGGGTCTGGAACCCATTACCGAAGGATGATAAGGGTTTCTTCTGATCACTAACCTATATAATGAGCTAATTAATTTTTCATTATTTGGAAAAAAATTGAAGAATATATGTTATTGATGAGCCAGTATTATCACTTTTAATTATTAGTTATTAATTTAATAACTATATTGGTTTTGAAAAATATATTTAGACAAATAATTGGATTTTCAACTTTTTATATGTTTTAAAATCCTTTAAAAATAGCTTTATTTATCTTGAGGTATAAAAATCATTATTATTAATTAATTTCTAGGAGTAATGGAATGAATTATATTTTTATTAAAAAAATTAAAATATATAATTATTAATATGAAATTAGACCCTAGAAATTAAGAATATTTCCAAATATTCTTGGCTAGTAAAATAATTTCCCAACAATAAGAAAATGACACATAAATAAAATGATTTCGTAATAAATTAAATTTTGTTGAAATGATTGTGTCTTAAATCATCCAAAATGTATGAATTTTTGTACATAAAAATTATATCGATCATTCAATTATTTGTGATTTATGTCCTCATTCAATCTCTATAAGTATTTATTCTTTTCCACCAAGTCTATATCTCTACATTACACTAATGATATCATACATAGACAACAAGAAACATTGTAGTTGTGTGTGACCCCTATACATCCAATTTTCACTTTTCGAGAGTATTTTTTACTAACCATTCACAACATGTAGGATTTAAAACATAGGATGTATCAAACATTCTATCACCATGATCAAGTTTAAACTATGAGGACACAATTTAATTAAGGTGGGGAGAATGTAACATCCCAAAAATAACAAGTATAAAAATGTATTCAATAACATGTCTGAAAAACGACAAAAAAACATAATGGAATATAATTTCACATAACCCGACTATATATTTTCTATTATAAATAAATTAAACACATGATATTTCTTGTAATTCAGGAAACACCAAGATAGGTTGTGTTACACACAATAGCGACCTTCCTCAAAATCTTGTGTTATATGCCAAATTAACCATTCTTGATAGATTTTGTTATATACAAGAGAAATCTTCTTATGATATAATATGTTATAGATAAGAGAAAAATTAATTTATAGCTTTTTTATATGCAATAGTCACATTCCTCAGTATCTTGCATTACATGCAATACCGAGTTTCACCAAATAACATTGTATTATGAAAATTTTATTATTTCATATGGTATGATATAACCTAGTGATTATGTAAAAGGTTATGAATTGTGATAAAATAATTATGAAAAATTATGGTTTATTTAAATATACAATGAATTCATGGGTTAATAATTGAGGATGAAAATAAATGAGACCAAATTGGAGATAAAAATATTTTTTATTATTTTTGTGCATCTAAATGAGTTTTCTCATAATAAAAATAATTAAATACAATTATTTAATAATTTTAATAAAATATTTATTTTAAACGTTCAATAATACATTTTCATAGTTATACATTAAGTTTGATATTCATAAGAAATGAAAACTTCATATTTTACATATAATAATCTATATTTTTATAAAGACAATTTTTCCATCTTTTATTGATGAACCTCTTTTAATTCTTAATATTGACACTAAACTAAATTTAATTTGATAAAATAAATATTTTTATTGAATTAATAATTTCAAAAATTATTCGAGGGTGAATTTTGTGTATTTCTATGAGAAAATTCATTTTTGATGAATAATGGCAAATAATGCATATTAGTTAAAAACATTTGATTCATCTTAATAATAAAAAATTTTAAGTTATATAATTAATTTTTTAAATATAATAGTAATGAAATTATAAATATATTAATTTTATAGAGTTCATTATAATAAATATAATTTTTAAATTAAAAATATCATAACGACCTTTTGTAAATTTTTCAACCAAAACTAGTTAATTCTTCCATCTCGGAGATTACCATTAATATTAACTGTCACACTTCAGTAAAATGAAATTATTAAAACATTCATAAATAATAGTAATTAGTATGATTTTTTAGTTTAATATGAACAACATAATTTTTCACCAAAATGATATGTGATGTTGATGAAAATTAATAATTTGGATTATAGTGTAATATGGATTAAAAATAGACCAATTATTTTTTTCAGAGTATATGACATAGGAAATTTTCCAAAACCCTTTTAATGTCTAGAATTATTACATTAACCTTCATGTATTTAGTTTTATTTTAGTTTTTTATAATATTTTTTAGGTAATGGCATATGTACACCTGGCTTGTTTTCAAAAATTCGATGTGAGTCATTTTCATTCCAAAAACAAATCCACCACCATTTCCACTTATTCGCACATCTCAAAGCACTTATTATTTCCCATGATAATCACAAAAATTCAGTCATCCCCACATGTTCTTAGATTCCTCTCTTTTGGAAGAAATCATTCCAAATAAGCCTTTCGGAATAATAAAAAACTAATACCTGGTTAAGATCTAATATCTTCCCTCATGTTTTTCTGTTTCATTTCCATTATCCCCCCTATACACAACTTATAACATTTTTTTATAGAAAAACAAGTATCCTAAATATAATAGGATGTTATAATGAAATGATTTCAACCTATACACACACAACCCTCTATCTATTGCATAATGAACAAACTATTTATGTCAATGGTAAAGTAATTCCTCACGAAATGATGATTGTTTATTTTTCCCTACCACCTATCATGGATGAAATTATGATTGAAATTATATTTTTATATTTTACTTCTTATATGTTTTTTTTAATATTATATAATTTTTTAACATCACATATCCTTACACTTTCTATGTTGTGAAAATATAATAATTTCATTTGAGGAATTTTGGACTAATTCCCCCTCAAAGGGATGTGTTTCGTTCACACTATATATTGAATTTAAAAATGATTATTATCATTAAAAATATGCTAAATAAAAAATATATATATCATATTCATGAAATAATTTCTTTTCTAGAAATATATATATATCATTTTTATCATTTCCCTTTCAAAGACTCAAAAAATGATAACACGATTCGTGGACGTGCGGACTACCGCCACCCGGACATGATGTGATTCATTATTTATCATAATAATTAAATAGAATATTATATTTGATTTAATAATATAGTATTTATAAATTAATTATCTTTTAGGGATTATATGGGTTTTCATACCCTCTATTCATAACGATCATTGAAATATAAGAATGGCACTCATGCAAACGTGCACCATACCATGTCCATGATAGTAAATTTGTCAAAACAAATGATATAGTACTAATTGCTTATTTAGTTTTATAAAACATAGTATTAGGTTAAATAAAATTAATGATAAATATAAAAAGGGTATTAGTAAAGTAGAAAATTAACAGTATTTTATTATACATGAATTTAATTAATGTTTAACTGAAAAGGAATCTCATGTTAATGACTCTTGTAACCCATTTCATTCTTTCAGTATTATATTGTTGTTGTGAACCTAATTTCTTATATATGGTGTATATAATGAAAAGTTGACTTGTAATATCATTAGAAATTTTATATTCATGGTATTTAGAATTTAAATAAATGATTATTACTTTTGGGTCATTTGATTCATTTGTAAGGTATTCTCCTCTTTCTTTTTTATATGTGTAATAAATACCTTGTTCACCACTTATTTATATTTTATGGTATATCAAATACCCATAATGTTCTATTTTATCATTAATAATATAACCCTCATGTTATTTATTGAATTAATTTAATATTATTATTTCATTTCATTTATGATTAAAATTGTTTCATGGAGGGACGTTACACATTGAAATATTTAAAAAATTATTTTCCTCATATATATATTTAATCATATTTCAATGGAATTTATATTTGAATAAATTATATAACCATTTTTCAGTAAATCCTTTCATTTTTCTATGGATATTCATGAACAATTTCAATATTAGTTCTAATCATCAATTATTCGTTACTAAAAATGATTTAAAAACCATTTTTCAAAATACATGAGTTTATATATCTATTTAGTAGGAGAAATTATTTTCATATAAATACAATGTTTTATGAAAATGTTTTTATAAAATTTTGAAATTATTTGGTAAAGAAATGTATACCAATTTTTATATTTTATGTTTTTTATAGGAATAATTTTATATCATTATGAATGAGGAATTTTCAAATCATTTTTTGGAAAAAAATAATATTATTTTCATGAAGCATGACATATATGAATTTATCAACAATAATTTGTTTTAATTTTCATTTTCAATTTAAAAACGAATATATTAAAAAATCAAAATGGATTTCCAATGAAAACTATTTTAGAAAACATTTTCGTCATCAAAATATATTTTCCTCACTAGTACATTTTAATGTTATTATTTTATTTTCTCCACAACAATAACACTTTATTTTCACATGACATGGGATTTGATGTATTGATACCATCCTTTATTATTCTTCTAGATGGTTTGTGGAAGGTTTGGACATGGATTTTATTAACTTTCAAATCCATAAAAAAAATTACTTCTGCGGAAATATCCAATTTCATATAATCATTGAGTATTCTATTTATCATAATTATTTTTGAAATATATTATTTATTTTTCTATTGAATAAATTATATAACATTATATCATATGGTATTAAATGGGGAATTATTTATAAAAAACATATTTCTCTTCCAATATTGTAATTTTGTAAGGAATATTAATTATTTTTCTTATTCAATATGAGGAATATTTTAGACTATAAATGATGGGTGGAACTCATACCTTATATATCTCTTCGATTCAACGATTAGTTATAATGAGAAAAATAGTTGTTGAAATGGGTTTCTACAAATTATTTTTATGAATATTGTGAAATTTCATTATGTTAATAAGTTTTCATGTGCCTCATACATTATTTTACACAATTAATTATTACCACCATAATAGATTCAATACTTATTCATCAATGAGATTTTGTATTGGAATATCTATATATGTAGTTCATTTCGTTTCATGGATTGAATAGAATATGTTTTAGTTTCATAAATATTCCTTATTTTTTTTCCTTATCATGTTATTATAATGGAATATATTTCCACCTATTACCATTTCATATTCATTAGGGACTTCTATACAGTTTATTCATTATGTGGAATGTGTGTTTAGTTATTTACCATTCCATTTTATTATTCTTAATGATTCATTATTGCTTCCACTATATTTCCCCTTACTTAGAATTTTATCTCAAACTTATTATTTTTTAACCCCTATGAATCCCTAAAGATTACTATGAATTATATTAATATATCTAAAATGTTGATCAGTGTTATCCACACAACATTTTATTTCTGAGGAATAGAATAAAATTATGTTGTAATTATTGTATTCATTTGTAATAAAATTCACATTTCTATATATGGTATAAGAAGACTACTAGAAAGTATAAAAAATGTAATAGACGTGATATATTGATTATTAATGAAAATAAATTGGAATATGGGTGGGATTATGTGGGAAAATAGGGGTATTTCTTTCTTACATAGGTTTTAGAGTCTATAAAAAACCCAAAAACATCATTTGGTTTTTCTAACAACATCCTTAAAATGGGATTTGTTCTTATTATTTTATAAATTAGTTGGTATAACATGATAAAATAATAACCTTTCTTATGCGGAGTATTATTTAACTCTTTAAAAAATGTACATCCTTAAAATATATTAATGGTATTGGCGTATTTATAACATATTTATAAAATTAATAATATAAACATATAATCGCATAATTTTAATGGATAAACATATATTTTTTCATGAATACCATTAATATGATTTTTACAACACTTTTGGGTTAGTATGAAGTAGTAATAAACAAATTATATTTATACGGTATTTAATTTTTTACTGAAAATTAGACTCTCGGGAATTTTTAAAAAATTCACAGTTGAATAATATTTATGATCAAATTAAAAGAATATTAATTTTATCTCAAATTATTTCTAAATATGTACATTTTAACAATTAAAATTTTAAACTCTATGGCACGACCCGCCTTCACTAAAATGAGGGAAAGGTCATCAGATTGCCAGACCCTTCCTTCATTAATTTGAAGGAGAGATAATGACCCTGGAGGCCTGCCTTCAATAGGTCCCGAAGTGGTGAACAGGGCCACGGGTATAGAATCACACACTAAATGGAAGGCATTACCCATTTTCCTTTAATAGGATCAGGAGATAAGATAGTAAGTCCCATAACACCAAACTGAATGTAAAATTAAATCCAAGAACCATTCCCAATGCTTGTTATAAAAGTAAACACCACAATGTATAAAGAGACTACAATGAGAAATACCAAAAGAAAGAACAACATCAACTACGATGATCTGTCACAAGGTCTGAGCTAGTACGGTCCAGCACGATCCCCAAAGTCCTCCTAGAAACCTGAAAGTAGTTTTATATACGTAGGGTGAGCATACAAGTATACTCAGTAGGGAAACCAAACACTCTCATGCACAAGTGGGGAGGCATGCAATGCCCCATGGAAAACGATAAAACAAAGCACTTAGCAAGGAAACTACCCACCCAAGACTCACCAAGGCACACTCCCCAAAAAACTCAAGTCTAGTAATGTATAGTAATAGAACATCAATGTTTGGGTACCCCTTGCCACTTTCCAATTGGTTATTGAAGACATCCTACACATCGAACCAATCCCTCCATTCACATCGTAGTCCCACTCCCATACCCCGCCCGCACACACCTGTGCCATATCCTCACACAGTCCCACATCCAAACGCCACCCACAAACACCAGGGACATAACTATCTCATGTAACCACGCCTGAAAACACATAGGCCAGAACAACCACCTCCACGCCCGAAGACACCTAGGCTAGAAGATCCAATGCCCTGCCCGAAGGCACCTGTCCCTTATCCCGATGACACTTGGTAAACCACATGCCCGCACACACGTGGGACAACAACCACACCACCCTGACCAAAGATTCATGGGTTAATAATGGACCTCAGGCTATCAGAGCCTTCCTGAAGATACTTGGTATATCTGGGAAAGGGAGCAGAAAAGAGATAATAGCCAGCCACTAATAGTAGTGTTGGGAAAAACACCTTCCCCCAATAAATGGTTGTGTTCAGCACTAAGTGCTCAACTTGGGTGGGGCGGGAATAAGAAACGCAAAAATGCAAGTTTATTTATAGGTAACAAGAACTCAACCAATCTAAATTTTTCTTCAGCCAGACTAAAGAACACTATCCTTACTATTGTTCATAAGAGAAGAGAACAACACCCATTCCAAGTCACAACTCACATCAAACCAAAACCCCATTTGTCCCATCCTTGTTTTCAAGTTCAGTAATAATGTTTAGACAAGTTTCTACACTATTGGGTATCTGACAGAATAAGTACAAACCAAGGGAAAAAGTTACACCTAATAGCAATTTAAGCATTCACACCAGTTCTCTTGTAATGTCACAATAACAAAGAGATAAGGGAGATCCCTCGATGTACTGGAACCAAAGAAAAACCCAAGATATATCCCCATCTTCCCAAAATCCAAGAGTCAACGATTTCTCAACAAAAGGGGATCCCACCCCAATTCGTGATATAAACAAAGTAACCACACAACAATAAAATTTCACGACCAGTGAAACCCTACCAACCGAGAATCCCATCCCCTCCCACATCTCCTAGAAATCGGCCCGCGAATGAAAACAATCCAACCACCACCACAAACAAAAGGAAGTCCCATACCGGTATTTTCATATTTAAATGATTGAACACACTCCATGATTTCAACAACGTTGTGCTTTATCCGGGGTTATCACAGAAAGGATTGATCCTGGTGCTTTCAATTTATTTAGCCGGATGTACATAATTAACCAAATTCCTTTACACAAAAATGGTTCACAATCACAACAAAATCCATTTAAACATCACTAGAGGTAATGGTTCATTAGTGAACAGAGAAAGACCACCAACAACCATGATTTTCAGTAGGCATAAGCCCGCACTATTCATAAATCATTATTTATGGAAGATCATAAAAACAAAGTAGCATCATCGATCATGCCCCTCCCCTTCATTTAGAGTCCCTTTATTACCTTTATTATGGATTGGTTTATCAAATTCAAAAGAAACAGTAGCGTACCCATCCCGCAAGATACAATGAAAGGAGAGATGAAGGTGAAACCCCTACTTGATTGATCAATGATCGAAGCTTCTCTTCACGCGTGAGAAAATTGCAGGGGTGTGACCTCTGGAACTCAAGGACTATCAGAAGAATCGATGGGAGGGTGATCAGGAAAAAGAAACCGAGGGAGAACACTTTAGTTTATAAGGTCCGGGGACGGTCGAGATAAGAACATGAAACTGTGTAATGAGCGGGGTCGTGGGTTGACCACATGGCCCCACACGTCTTAAATGGGGTGATTGCATTTAGGGGAGGTTTAAACCGACTCACACTAGGGTATATCACTTAATCAAATGCCATTAATTAGTGTTAATGAGATTTGTGGGGGTAGGAAAGAGCGACCGGTAGCTGGGAGCTACTGGTGGCTGATAGCTACCGGTGGCTGACAGCACCGGTAGCGGAGCCACCGATAGGCTGCAGCCACCGGTAGCCACGCCACCGGTAGGATGCGGCTACTGGTAGGCCGAGCTACCGGTAGATAATCTACCAGTAGGTAGAGATATGGGTAGGCTTCAGCTACCGGTAAACTATGCTATCGGTAGGCCGAGCTACCGGTAGTTGAGCTATCGGTAGGCCGATCTATTGGTAGGTTGCGGCTACTGGTAGGCTAAGGCTATCGGTAGGCCTACCGTGGGTCAAAATTCATCGAGATGTTGGGATGGACTCCCAGACCACCCATAACATTTCAAACATCAGATTTTTTTACTATGTAATGGTCCTCCATCAACCCGGGCCATTACATCAGATACCTCTCAGACTATTCTCAACCTCGAGAATCAAAACAACCCACAAGGAAAGAGAGGGTATGTACAACCACCTCAAAAGATACCTCTCAGGAGAAAATCCCATTGTTAAATAAAAACACCTTCCTCTTAATAACCATGAAACAAACCCTATCAAACTGTCCAGTCATGTGGGTTGGGGAGTCTCTTCCCCCATGTTAAGATATTATCTTCTTTGCGTGGCACTGACTCACCCCCACGGGATTAATCACATCCACCTTAATGTGTCATGATTAGGGGTCCGATCTTCCCCTCCCCATTGGAAGGACTTTTCACACACACTCAGAGAGGAAATAAAAACCACATATTTCATAGCCAACTAGGTAGAATATGCCACTAAAAGTATAAATAGAATGGTAAAAAACACAAAACAACTCTAGGCACTGGGCACACATATGTGCTTCCCTCTCCCACGTACTCTCCTCAATCCCACCATGTCTCCATAACACACGAACCAAGGGAATGGTTCACCCACATAGCACCTTATCCTCACGATCCTCGATCATCACATGTCTTTCCACAATGGTCATGTCGCCATCAATGTCTAGCTCTCCCCAGCTGAGGACGTGTGAATTGTCATGCAGATACAGAAAAAGCTGGGACACATGGAAGACATCATGAATCCTCAGTAGTGGTGGTGGTAATGCTAGCTGATAAGGCACTTCGCCCACCCTCCACAACACTTCGATGGGTCTGATGAACCTGGGAGAAAGCTTACTCCACTTGCCGAACCTCCATTGTCCACGCTGAGGGAAGACCTTCAAGAACACGTGGTCTCAAAAATCAAACTCCAAGGTCCTTCTCCTAGTGTCAGCATATGACTTCTGTCGGTTCTGGGCCACCTTCATCCTTTCTCGTATAAGCTGAACCTTCTCTGTCGTTCTCTACACCACTTCCGGGACTTGGATTCCCGCCTCTCCATCTTCGGTCTAACACAAAGTTGAGAGGAATGGTCTTTCGTACAAGGCTTCAAACGGGGCCATACCAATGGTAGAGTGATATCTATTATTGTAGGAAAACTCTACCAGAGGCATGTGTCACAGCCATGATCTTCCTGAGTCTACAACACATGCCCACAACATATCCTCCAATGTCTGGATGGTGTGCTCTGTCAGTCCATCTATCTGGGGATCAAAAGTAGTGCTAAGATGTATCTAGGTGATAAAAGCATGCTGAAATCCTTTCCAGACTCTTGATGTAAACCGTGCATCCCTATCCAAGACTATGGACCATGGAACTCCGTGCAACCGCACCACCTCATCCACGTACCTTTGTGCCAAATAATCCACTGCACTGGACTCCTTAATCCCCATAAAGTGATTCGATTTCATCAAAAATTCCACTACTACCCAAATGACATCGTATACCCCTTGAACCTTGGTTATTTCCGTGAAGAAATCCATCGATATTTCCTACCACTTCCACTCGGGGACTTCCAGAGACTGCAGTAGGCCGCCTAGAACTCAGTGTTCATCCTTTACCTCCTAACAAACTAGGCACATGGCCAAAGACTCCGCCACTGCTCACTTTACTCTGGGCCATCAGAACTGTCTCCTCACACCCTGGTACATCTTGGAAACTTCTGGGTGTAATGCTAGGGGTGAGTTGTGGAAATCACTAAGGACCTTTCCGCGCATCTCCTCTGGAACAAATAGCCTTTCCCAAAAAATCATCTGGTTCTGACCATCCTCCATCCACCCTTCTGGATCACTACCCTGGCCAACTCGGTTGCGCATTACTTCGCACTCTGGGTCACCCCACTGAGACTCCTCCACTAGCCACAACAGAGAATACTTCACTGTCATCTGATACAGGAAACCTCTACCACTATCCATCATCGCATCCAGGTGCAAGGCAGCCAACTCCTCCATTGCCTTCCATGCGTCTGCTGACTCTCGGACCGTATCCTTCTGCGATCTCCTGCTCAATGCATCAGCCACTATGATTCATTTCCCTTAGGTGTAGGAAATCTAGAAATTGTAATCCGGGAGGAACTCCATCCCCCTCCACTGCCGCATGTTTAGGTCATACTGGGAGAAGATATACCTCATGATTTTGTGATCCGTGAAGTCCACAAAGAGTTCTACGATGAGTTAATTCCCCCACAACTTTAGAGAGAAAACAACCACTTCAAGCTCCAGATCGTGGGTGGTGTAATTACGCTGATGAGGGTGTAGCTTCCTAGACCCATAAGAGATCACCTCATGTCGGTGCATCTACACACATCTGAGGCCTTACCCTAAAGCATCACAGAACACTTCAAACGCCGCCCCTTCTTCTGGTAGTCTCAGCACTTGGTAAATAACCAAATTCACCTTTATATAGCTGAAGTCTTTCTCGCACTTCTCACTCCACATGAAAACCTGGTCCTTCTTGGTCAAGGCTGTTAATGGTGATGCAACTCGGGAGAAGTTGGGTACGAACCTTCGATAGTAACCTTCCAGCCAGAGGAAACTACGAACCTCTACCACATTTTTGGGTGCTTCCGAATAAACAACCACCTCAACCTTTGATGGGTCCACCGCTACCCCCCGCTCAGACACTATGTTCCCAAGAAAGTGCACTTCTCACATCCAGAACTTGCATTTCGACAACTTACCATAGAGCTGGTGTTATCGAAGGACCTCCAAAACTGTCCTCAGGTGCTCTGCGTGGTCCTACTCTAATATTCTATAGATCATGATATAGTTGATGAACACAAGTACGAACCGATCTAGGTACTCCAGGAATACCGAGTTCATAAGCCCCATGAACACAGTCGGGGTGTTCATAACACTGAAAGTCATGACAACAAACTCGGAGTGTCCATATATGTACCTGAAGGCCGTCTTCGAGATTCCACACTTAATCACCTTCAAATGGTGATATCCTGACCGTAGGTTGATCTTCGAGAACCATCATGTCCCTTTCAGCTGGTAAAAAAGATTGTCTATCCTCGAAATAGGGTAGCGATTCTTGATCGTTTCCGGATTCAGCCTCCTATAGTCTATGCACAACCAGATACCCCCATCTGCCTTCTTTGAGAACAAGACTGGAGCACCCTATAGTGATGCACTTGGTCGAACATAACCTCTCTTCATCAGATCATCGATCTGAATCTGCAACTCCCATAGCTCCGATGGTTCCATACGGTAAGGAACCATCGAAATAGGGCAAGCAGCAGGCTGCAAATCTATCCCAAACACGATATCACATCGAGGATGTAGAGTCGTTACCTCTTCAGGAACGAAGTCCATAAACTCTCTGAGAGCACAACCCTTCCTCGAAGGCAGTCGATGATGACACCCATAGAGAACAGCCTATCGATGCTTAGAATGACATTGTATGGATGTATCTGTAGAATTAGTAAATCCCTGACCGACTGATGTGGCCCTATCATCAGTCTGGATCCTCGGAAAACATATAACAAGTCGGTCTGACCTCTGACTGGTGTGATTAGCACCCGGGGAACTGGAAGTCTCTCGGAATCTAGACCAAAAGCACAGGCTAGAGTGGGTGCAATGAAGGAGTGTGAAGCTCCAGTATCAAACAAGGCATAAGAAAGGGTTCTAAACAAACAGATCGTACTTCAAACGACCTCTAATCCTGCTGGGACTGCTGCCTCTACGGTTTGTAACTACCCACGCCCAGCTCCTCTGCCTCTCAGCTGTCGGCCACCTCCCCGACCATTCCCTATTCATGGTCCTGGAGGAGCACCCTGAGGTTGGACTCCTCCTGGAATGTCTGCCCTTGGAGGAGCGGGAGCTCGCTGCCCCTCCTACTACTGCTGGAAGGTCCTAGCTGGAAGCTTCTGCTGGGGTTGGTGATGGACATGTCTTCCACCGCCATACTGTACTCATTCCGATCACTGATTCCAGGTATTTCCAGTGCCACCACAGATGAATCACCTTGGTCCTGGGCCCATAAGGAAAGAGCGAGGACTGGGGGACCAGAACTGGAACTGTTGTGGCCTGCTCCCAGCTGGTTGGAATCGAGAGGGTCCTAATGCTGGTGGTCTGGCACTGATAGCCTTACCCTTCGATGATCCCAGCTGGATCCCCTCTCATGATTCACCTCCTTTAGCGTTCATCCTATCCACCACTTCGGCATTCTTCTGGACCTCTAAGTATGTCGGCAAAGAGAAGGGGGTAGCAGCCTACTGGAGGGAGGGTCGGAGCGCCTCCTCTAAAAGTCTCGCCCAAGACTCCTCATCTAGAATGTGGTCCAGAGAAAAACATAGGAAGTCATTGAACTTGATTCCCAGCTCCCTTACTGACATACTCCCTTGCTGGAGGGATAGTAGATCCTGCCTCTTCTCCGCCATCATTGCAGAAGAGAGGAATTCTGCCCGGAACTCCTTCTCAAAATCAGCCCATGCCACCTCAGACTCTCTCCTATCCACTAGGTAAAGTGTCCACCACTGACACACCGCTCCCTGCATCTGGCTGACGGACAGAGGAACCTAGTACTCGGTCGGGGTCCGAATCAGGCCAAATTCTATCACCAACTCTTCTAGCCAGCTCTTCGTCTTCATGTTTGAGGTGCTTCCATCATACATCTCGATGGTCTGTCACTGGAAGGCTCGAAGCATCATCTACCATTATCCGTCCTCCTCCTGTCAATCAGCTCTCTTCCAATTGTCCATGAAAGCCTCCTAGGCCTTGATCGCTCATACAACTCGTGGTCATCTCCCAGGTGTCATAGCTGCAAGGTAAATAAGGAATGCCTAAGCCCAAGTAGTGTAGGATATTGTTCTTAAAATTTCACAAACTTCTTATTTATTTAAATTCCCAAAACACCAATGAAACACGAGAACACAAGTTATTATGATGCATGTACCTTCCCTAGGGATTCTACCACGCAATCAGCGTGGCCTCACTTGGTCGTTCGGTAGGTCCAGAGTCCTTGCATCGAATCACGGGGGGCCCCAAAATCCCGTGTCCTAGTCGGGCTTCTTGGCATAATTCACACACCAAGGACACCCGACACCATTTCCCTACTATCCCATGAAATCCTCATTATGACTAACTGCAGACTCCATCCTATCTGTCATTATTTTCCACTAATAACATTTTGTCACAACCCACATTCACCAAAAGGAGGGAAAGGTCAGCAAATTTCCAAGCCCTTCCTTCTTTAAGTTGAAGGAGAGATAATGACCCCCGAGACCCGCCTTCAATAGTTCCCAGAGTGGAGACTAGCACCAAGGATATAGAATAACACACTATATGGAAGGAATTAGCCTTTTTATTTTAATAGGATCCGGAGATAATATAGTAAGTCCCACAACACCAAATTGAAAGTAAAAGTAAATCCAATAACCATTCCCAATGCATGTTAAAAAAAGTACAAACCACAATGTATAAGGAGACTAAAATGTGAAAATACCTAAAAAATGAACAATAGCAACTGCGATGATCCGTCACAATGTCTGAGCTAGTACGGTCCAGCAATATCCACAAAGTCCTCCGGAAAACCTGAAAGTAGTTTTATATACGTAGGGTGAGCATACAAGTATACTCAGTAGGGAAACCAAAGACTCTCGTGCACAAGTGGGGAGGCATTCTAATGCCCCATGGAAAAATTCAAAACCAAACACTTAGCAAGGAAACTAACCACCCAAGCCACACCAAGTCACACTCCCCAAATAACACAAGTAAAGTAATGTATAGTAATAGCACATTGATGTTTGGGTACCCCGCGCCAATTTCCCACTGGTTGTTGAAGACATCCAATGCATCAGACTAATACCTCCATTCACATCGCTGTCCCACTACCATACCCCGTACGCACACACCTGGGCCATATCCTCACGCAGTCCCACTGCCAATCCCCACCCACAAACAATGGGGTCATAACTGTCTCATGTAACCTGGCCTGAAAACACCTCAGCCAGAACAACCACTGCCACGCCTGAAGACACCTGGGCCAGAAGATCAACATCCACACCCGAAAACACCTTGGACTCATCCCAAAGACACTTGGGAAACCACCTACCCGCACACACCTGGGCCAACAACCACACCACCCTACCCGAATTTTCATTGGCTAATAATGGACCTCAGGCCATCACAGCCTGCCCGATGATATTTGGGCTATCCAGGAAAGGGAGCAGAAAGGAGCTAATAACTAGCCACTAATAGTAGTGTTGGGAAAAAAACCTCCCCCATGAAATGGGTATGTTCGGCACTAAGTGCTCAACTTGGGTGGGGCATGAATAAGAAACACAAAACTACAGGTATATGTATAGGTAACAAGAACTCTCCAAATCTATGTTTTTATCCAGGAAGACTAAAGAACACTATCCTTACTATTCGTTCATAAGAGAAGAGAACAAAACACATGCCAAGTAACAACTCACAAAAAACAAAAACACCATTTGTCCCATCCTTATTTCCATGTTCAGTAATAATGTTTAGATATGTTTCTGCACTACTGGGAAACTAAAAAAATAAGCACAAAACAATCGAAAAATTTACAACTGACAGTAATTTAAGCATTCACACCGTTTCTCTTGTAATGTCACAACATCAAAGGGATAAGGGAGATCCCTCAAAGTACTAGAACCAAAGAAAACCCCAAGATTCAGCCCCATCTTCCCAAAATCCAGTATTCAACGGTTTCTCAACAACAGAAGATCCCACCCCAATTCATGATTTAACCAAAGTAACCACACGGCCTCAAAATATCATGACCATAAAAACACTACCAACAGTGAATCTAATCCCCTCAAACATCTCCCAACTATCGGCCCATGAATTAAAACAACCCAACCACCACCACCAACACATGGTAGGCCCAATCTGGTATTTTCAAAAATAAAATATTTAAAGTTTGGTTCATCCAATTCAATGGAAACAGTAGCGTACCCACCCAGCAAGATACACAGAATGGAGAGACAAAGGTGAAACCCCTACCTGATTGATCAACGATCGAAGCTTCTCTTCATGCATGATGAAATAATAGGGGTGTGTCCTCTAGATCTCAAGGACGAGCAGAAGAATCGACGGGAGGGTGATCCGGAAAAAGAAACCGAGGGAGAACCCTTTAGTTTATAAGGGCTGGGGACGGTTGAGATACGAATACGAGACCGCGTAATGAGCGGGGTCATGGGTAGACCACGCAGCCCCACACATCATTAAAGGGGTCCTCATCTTTAGGGGTGGTTTAAACCGACACACACCATGGTATATCACTTAATTAAATTCCATTAATTGGCGTTAATGGGCTTTGTGGGGGTATGCAAGAGCTACCAGTAACCTAACTATTGGTAGGCCGAGGCAACCGGTACTTGAGAGCTACTGGTGGATGATAGCTACTAGTATGCCATAGAAACCAGTAGTCGAGCTACCGGTAGGCTACGACTACCTGTAGGCTGAGCTACCCGTAGGCTGCGGCTACCGGTAGGCTGCGGCTACCGGTAGACCGAGCTAGCAGTAGCTGAGCAATAGGTAGGCCGAGCTACCGGTAGGCTGCGACTACCTGTAGAACGAGCTACCGGTAGCTGAGATACCAAAAGGCCGAGGTACCGGTAGCTGAGCTACCTATAGGCCGAGCTATCGGTAGGCTGCGACTACAGGTAGGCCTCCTACCAGTAGGCTAAGGCTACTGATAGGCCTACCATGGGTTAAACTTCACCGAGAAGGTGGGATGGCCTCCTAGACTACACATAACACTTCAAACATCATATTTTTTACAAAGTAATGGACCTCCAATAACCCAGGCCATTACACTCTATTTAATGAGAAATTCATAGTTTTTTAAAATAATAGTACTTGAACCCGTAAAAAAATTACATTCAACATAATTATATTTGAATGACCATTAATAATTAATAAAATTACTTTACTAAAATATTATTTATTTAAAGAAATAAATTAAATCATAAAACTAAATTTCATATTATAATATGAATAACACTAAAAAAATTGTGTTTTATTATATCAAAATAAAAAACATTTATAATTTAACCATAATAGGAATAATTTAATTTCCACACTCTATATAAAATAATTTACACCCTAATAATGCATGATTCATGATAAATATCCAATTAAAACACCTTAAAATTATTTATGTGATTGATGTGAAACTGTGAGACTTTAAGGGGGTGGTTCAGATTTCATGGTTTTATCATGATCTCGATGTTCTAGAAGATCTACCATAAAGGCTTTGTCTAATGCTTATGTTGATTGATATCAGCTTGGTATTTGACAAGGGAGAATTATGGTAATGTTATATCCCTTATTATATCCGATATATATTATTCAAAGGGTATGATCCAACAAGTTGAGTCTGTCACTTCCTTTTTCTGTGTCAATTGAACTTAGTCAAACCCTATATTTATAAAAATCATCTGATCACTGTTCAACGACTATATTATAAATGGTAATTTTACGTAATATTATTTTAAATCATATGTGATATAATAAAACGAAATAAATTAATGTTTTTCTATAACCTCATTACATAACAAGACAATTAATTAAATCAATAGAGTAATTTAATTTATAATAGCTCTTGTCATTACATAAACTTTCTTGGGAGTAATTATAAATTCTTTTACTTACATTTTGACCATCTTATGCCTATTTCCCCAAATCATAGAATAATATATCTTTAAAAAAATTTGATATATATAAGGCATATGAATCTTTAAAGATGGTTATGTGGCCCCAACTAGTAGTTTCATACAGAGACCCATTACTTAATGATATATTATTACCTTATTTATAATTATAAACATTTAAAATGTATCAAAAAAAAGATAATAATAAATTTTATCATTGTAATTCAATGTTCATAGTACATCAAAAGAACCCTAAAACTTGTCCTACATATTTTATTCTATAAAATGAGATATTATATCTATTTGATCTCCTAATACTACATAAGTAACTATGATAATACATTAAAGTTAGGGGTGAGATAAAAAGAATAGTATGGTAATTGGCATGATAAAGAAATCGTCCAAATGATTCAAATTTATAGAAAGATTTCATAATATATAAGTGTCATGAGTAATCACCTATAACCATAACACAATAAACACAGTATAAAAATACCATTGAAAATTTTGAAATTTGGAAGAAACACATAAAATCACATAATCATGAATGAAGTCTAACTACCAATATAATATTTCTGGGTGTATAAAGTACTATAAAAGAATATGTCTACATCCAATTTACATACATTACATACCTGTGATAAATTCAATACCAAATGAATTAAATTACTATCAATGTGCACAGATCATAACTTTTATATTCTAATGTCATCCACAACATGAAATGAATAATAATGCATAAACATAAAAAAATACCCATGGAAAAGACCGTGTTTTGTTAAGGAAACGAAAACATTGACTGTTATATCAAATAAATAGAAGGATTAATAATATATATTAATATGTGAGATACATATTTATAGAATTGATATGATCTCAACATCATTAAAGAGAGATATAGAAAAATTGTTTGTAAGAGAATGGTCCTGATGCGAAGAAATGATCTATTTAATCCAATCCCATACATTGTGTTAGACTCAAAATTTATATTTTTTATATTACAAAATAATAAAATTATGATAATTTTTTATTCTTTATGCATCATTTTCCAGTTTATTATTCATGTTATATTTAATTAGTTAATCCATTACGTTAATATTTTACATTTTGGGAATATTTAGATGATATGTCGAAATCATATACATTATGTAGATTATGTTAAAATATATTACCAATTCAAAATTTATAGATTAATAATAATGAAATAATTAATATTTTTATTCACCAATTATTCTTTTAAAATAAAACATTAAATATGGTTGTAAAAAATTATCCACATTATAATCACGAGAATAATAGGTCATACGAACACATGAGAAACACTTCCATTTTTCAATGATCATGATGTAAAAAAGGTAAGTGTTATATTATATTTATATAATTATTAAAATATTATAAATATAATGTTCTTTATTTAAATAAACTTATATATTCCATCATAGTGATGAGGTATTGAAAAATAATCAGATCACTTCGTGGAGGTGAGATCTTCACGTGCACACGAACAACATTACAATCATATAGTGAATAAAAGGTAACCAAATACATGATGTATTAAATTTAAATAATTATGAATATATAATGAATATAATATATATTTATTAAATAAATCATTATAATCATTCATTGTGGGATATGATGGAAAACAAATTACAATAATTTTTATGGTGGTAGTCCCCCACACACAAGAATGATAGTTATGATTCCAATTTGATGGATGAAGGGAGGGATATATGTTATGAAATAAACATATTAACATATTAGAATATATGATATTATTATGTGACTATGTAAGAATTGCTAAATAATGATATATGATGTTTTTATAAGAAATATAAAACAATTGTTTATGAATAATACCCATTCTTCACCCAACCTCTTTATGACAGCACCAAATACCATCAATTGTGGGTTTTTTTACTATTAAAAATATTCTATGATTGGGTAAGGTATGTAAGGTTTATAAGTGGATATTTTTTCTAATGATAAATTTATTCTATATTTAGGAGAGGAGATTAGTTGTGTCTCATTTTTTATGTTTGGGGAGTGGAAAATGTGTAATTTTTCAATCTTTTAAAATAATGACATGTAAATTTCATGGAAAAGCTAATCCAGAATATTTTATAATAACATTTTATAAGGAAAAAAGTCAAAATAAAAAAACCAATTGTATTTTAGAAAAATTATATGTCATAATATCCCTTTTCACTATATATTAACACCCAATAAACAAGATTTATTAATAACAAGAGTAATACAATTTTTATGTTATTACAATATATTTAGAAAAAAAATTAGTTTACCTTATAATGTAATATTAATTATGATGATAAATTTTTTTGAATCTATATATTTTAATTAAAACTTATATGAGCATAATTTTATTTAAAATAAAAAACTATGAAACATGACAGAAAGTTGTTATTTAGAGAAATTCCTTTTACATGAAAAATTATAAATCATATTATCTCTATAACTATAAACAATGATTATAAGAATTTATATTAATACATATATATAATATAAATTTCAATTAAATAATTCTATACTAGTGGCTATTTTAATTAATTAAAATGGATAAATAGTATACCCCTGACAAATAAACATGCTGAAAGCAGTGTTTTCATTTTGAAAATAGACTTATAATATAATCATGGAATTTTTTTATCAAATAAAACAATTTAGATTTTTGTAATTATTTTTTTTAAATTTAACATTAATATACAATCCAATATATAATGGTAAATTTATATAAAATTATTTAATAAAAATAAGTGACATTATTTTAAAAATAATAAATTATCACTATTTAATTCAAAATTATTCTTTTTAGAAAAATACAAATATTTAACAAAATTTTAATTCTAATATGATATTTAAAAAAATTAAGATCATTTTATAAATTAATAATTCTAAAATTGAAATAAATTAATCATAACATTTTCTCACATAAATTAATAAAAACCATTATTGAGGTAAACCTATGTTATTATAGAAAATATTTCCTAATTATAATATAAGTTCTCTTTTCCTAGGAATTTATCAATAAATTTATATAGATTGAGTACATTATATATATTTAAAAAAATATTTAGTTCTATCAATAGAAAAAAATTAGGATTTGGTTATAATGATCATATTTCAGTATTCATGTTCAATTTATTCTTAGTGTTTCATGTCATAAATAATTCCAAACATTGTTTTATGTTATAAAAACAAATATCAGTTTGTTACACTCATCCCCCCTTAAAGAATATCTTCTATTCATTTTTTTCATAAACAATGTGAAACCATGTTATAATACTTCCTCTTCAATTCTTCCTCTAGTTCCATGGATTCCTCTTTATATTTATGGTTTAAACAATGTTCTTGGTCTATGTGAGTTATCATATTCTGTAGAACTATATCCCGACAATTATATATCATCTGAAAATGATTCACATAATTGAAATCATTTTATATCATTAAAAACTATGTATTTAATACATTGGATGGATCTGTTATGTACTTCCTCATAGGGGTACAAGTTATATGTCATCTACATTAGAAAAATATTGGTGGGCGTGCTAGTCAATAATCCATGTCTCCTATGTGATTGAGAATGCCCAGCAGAATGTTACAACTAGTTCATATATTTCAATTATCAAAAAATTAATTGACTATTATCCATGTAGATTTAAACAAAAATAGTTTATCTCTAACCTCAAACACCAACTATAGTATATGACTTCCAACATAACTCTTCTATCCACTCATAGAATTCCAAATTTGTTTTTTAGTGACCATTCACTTTCCCCCATTTCCCTAAACATTTTCTGTCCCAATAGCATCTATTCACCAAATTCGACACAAAATATAGGTGATATACATCTTTTCCCATAATAGGATTTATATGGATCCATTTGGATTCATCATTGAAAGGAATTTCTATATGATAACTCAACTATATGATATTTTTGATCCCATATTCCATTGAATTCCATCATGTATACATTCAATACATATTATAGTGTCTAAGTAGCCATCATATATTATCTTTTTATTTGGATGTGATAATTCATACTCAATATCTAATCAATATTTATATCATGTTTGAGTATCTTCTTGAATATGGTGGTAAATCTCAGATCTTGGCTCGGTATAATTAATAGATTTCTTCCATGAAGTCTCGACACCTATTAGATGTTAATCCTACAATTTTGATAGAGTGATATTTTTTATTGAATTTAAATAAAGTTATAAATATTTGTATTATTTTCCACCACAAATCATATGACATCATTTCATCATGATGTCTTTAGTAGACCAGTGACAAAGCCCATGGTGATGTATTCCAATTTCCATGTCGGTATAGGTACAAAATAATCACATGCTTAGGTATTTTCCTCTCAAACTTCTATTATAAAAAAAATAACTCAATTGTTTATATTCCATATTCTTCTTCTTCATATTATACCACCAATAGTGATCTTAGAGATCTTGATATAGGATCATCCTCCTTAGGTGGTAGGATGTGGTCAACCATTGTGCATCATTCAATAGAACAATCATTTTGTAAGATCATGGAAATCCATGAGGTATATTATTTTTTATTTTTTTGGAATGTATCTCTTAACATTTGTCAGTGTAATGTTGAATTGGTGTATGAGGAGGCTCTAAGGTGTTTCTTTGGTTCAGTAAATGGTGGAATGTAGAATAAGGACATCTCTTTCATGTTTCATTATTGGAGGATTGTTAATATTATATATGTTCCTAAATGCAGCATTCTTAGAGAGGGGTTCCATGGTTTGATGAAACCATGTAGGTGGATGGAAAAACTACGTGGTATTGTAAACATTTATCCCCCGTGGTCATCAAATGGTCATTCAATTTTTTCTAGCTTCTCTGGTAACTATGTGTAATGCCCCCTCTAGGACATTGGGGGTGTATGATCGGTGCACGATTTGACCAACCATACAACAAAATCATATATCAGGATGATTATAACACTATGGAACTTTACTTTTTCCAATTTATGTGTTCTATTTTGTTTCTTCTTCTAAATCATTAAAAGACACTTTTTCCGGTGGATCTTTGGATGGGTAGTTGAAGGCTTCACTAATATGAATCAAAGGTTATGGAAAAGAGAGTGTTCATCTTCATAATCGTGTAATGTGGTCAAAATGTTTTATCACCAAGTCATTTATCATTATTCACATGTATGAGGTTGGTATTTGGTGTTGTTGTTTTGTCCTTTTTTGTTTACACTATATAATTGATGTTTTAATTGATTAATTAAGAGACTCAACACCTAATGATCATCATGGGATGCATGACATATTATGATACAAAATAATGTGCCACCAATGTGGTGTTCCATTATCTCAAACATGGATAATTGTAATGATAAACATGAAATTTATTTGTTGTAAAATACATATCATTAGTATTTTTTAATATGTTAATTGATTTATGGAATGAAACTAAGTTTAGTTATCTCTAATCAATGACATAGAACAATGGGAATATTGAAATAATGTGATTGGGTCAAATTAATTAATGTGAATGAGTTAAAAGTATTATGGGTTATGTCAGAAATATGTAAAAGAAATATGGAATGTGAATTAGGAATATATTAAATAGGATAGGATATAAAATATAAAATTGGAAAATGATTAAAGGAAGATATAAATTTTGTGTGTTGAATGACACATGACTTGTGAGTGTTATTTATATACTCAGTAAGAGTGTTTTAAAAATTATAAAATGGGTTAAATCATTTAACGATGCATGTGAACACAACCTGGAAGTATGTGGGAGTATTAACTTCATATACTATGCAAATTAGTGGAGTTGGACTTTAGACTTAAACCCCGCCACTAGAATTAACTAGTTAGGGATTTTTATTTCCACTCTACCCCCTAACTGTTACATTTAATAAATCTACCTGGAATGAGACTCCTAGGTATGTGTGATATAATTTTTTAGAAAATATTCAAAAATGATATGAGAATATAAAATATTCCACTATGCATTATAGTCGCCTGAAAAAGGTCATCATGTGATAAATGAAATGCATAACCCCTAGAATAAATGATAAAATGGTAAAATTGAATGTGGTTAAATAAATAAATCATGTTATCTTCCATTTATTTTTACTTACACTATATACATTCATGAACATCCTTTTTGGTAATTTATTTATTAGACACTATTTCAGGTGGCATACTTAGATGTTCCGACACAATTTTTGGTCTGCCGTTGGGTACCCATGTAAATTAAATGATCATAGTTCAAGATAATCTCATTATCAAAAGTGGTTTACCCATGTACCAAGGGAAACCCAATTTCCTAGGGTGGTTTTAGAGACTTGAAGCTTCACGTACATGGAAATTACATTAATTTTGCGGAATACTTAATACATGATAAAAATAGACACACAAGGACCATAATAGTTTAGTGTCTTTGGAAACTTGGAACGTAATCTTATAATCATGGTGAAAGATCTTCAAAATCTCCCATAAAGATCTTCCACTTTTTGCTTCCTTACCTAAAACCTTTCTTTTAATAATGGGGGAAAATAAATCATAAAAAGGGTGAGCTCAAATGCTCTGTAAGGGTAATCATAGAGAACATAAAATAATCCATAAACATTTGAATGCAAAAACATGAACATAAATTCTAAACATCAAAATACTGAGCAAAGATATAAATCATGGAAGTACATAAAGCATTGATCATAAAAGAACATTAATCATGATAAAATATCATGGAAATAAAACATGTAATTGTGGAATCAATTAAGAACATGTAATGATTTCCATAGTATCCAAGGCATTGCTTCCAAGGCCATCTTAGTGGACAAAGTCCCTTTGTGAATCGAGTTCACTCCTTCTTCCAGTCCTGTAATACTGAACCGGATTAACATACCTTTCTAGCCATGTATATCTCATGAGATATAAATCTTTACCCAATAAATTGGAGAGATATATAGGTCCCACCCATCTCATAATGAAATCATTCTTACTTGTGCCACAAAATAAACATAAAACATTCATCATAACCCAAAGAATAAAATGGTTTTCATAAACATCATCCCATCATTTCATAATCTATATAAAACACATGGACATTTCATCGTATAAAAAGTGAACCATTTAAATCATAGATCCATTAAACATGAAACATACACATTTCAAATAATGTCATCTTAGATGGAAAATAATTTTGATAAAACATTTGAAATGAATTCTTGAGGAAAATATTCTTTCTTCATCAAAATCATTTTCTTTTCAAAAATTCCATGCACTTTTAAAATAAAAGTATTTTGTTGAAAATAGTCATAAAATCATGTAGAGTAAACTTCCTGAAAATGAGGTTTTTATGAAACCATAAAAATCCATTCACGCCATATAAGTTAAAAATAGCATTTTCCTCATACTTTTGTCAGAAAAGTCAAAAAAGTACCTCGTAACGTAAAAAAAAGAAATATTCCTTACATATCATTTAGTAAAAGTAAAAAATGGGTAAAAAGGACTTTAAACATACATGAAAATACTTCTATAAAACATGGACATGGATGATATAAATAACCCCAATAAATACTTACGAATAAGAAATCTCGGATAAAAAATGAGATTTAAAAAATTATCCCTTACCTTAGGTCTGATATGCTTTGTACGTATCTTAACCTCCTGTATAATGATTTAAATAATTTCATTTACTTATTACATAAAAATATTCATTGTTATGATATCATATAAGTTTCATTTATTACTTTATATTACCCGTTCTTTTGAAAATTCCGTGTTAAAACAGCGTTTTGGGTAAAATCATTTCATTTACCGTACGTATTTCGACTTGTAGTTTCTGATATTATTACTTATATCCAGATTTAAATAATTCTAGAATGTAAAACATGATTTATATATAATATATATTCATCATATACATATATATTATAAATCGATAAAAGGAATGAAATACACCGTTCATGGAGACGGTAGGCCATACGTACGCATGAACGCTATTTTCATTTCCCTTTTGAATTGAATGGAATTAAGTAAATGACAAACATATATATATATATATATATATATATATATAAATACAGTATCATTATTATTTCATATATTATATATACTTTATAATCATTCATTAATGGTTAACATGGAGACTGAATCTCATTGCGTCGTGGAGAAGGTAGTCCGTACGTACGCACGAGCGATGATATCATTCCCAAGATTTTGGAATTGTATTAAAGTGTATGTATAATATTACAGAATCAATATCACTTTACAATAATCATATATATTCATTACTTTCACCCTTATACCCATCCAAGTTAGGTGGTGGTGGAAAATATATTACACCACGGCGTGGAGACGGTATTCCGTACGTACGCACGCGTGGTGATTTTGTTTTTCGTTGGATGGATAGATTGTGAAATATGGTTATTTCATACTTATAATAACATATCAGTATTTTATTTATACTGATGTTATTACCTCATAATTAAAAAAATAAAAAATAATAATTGGATGAAGAAATAAAGTTGAAAGAATCGGTAATGGACATTACCTCTTCTTTGAAGCACCTCTTTGAGACGTCCTCTTAGTGAACTAAAATCGGTCTTTGAAAAAGAAAAGGAACTCTAGGATGTTTCTAGGGAAGTGGAGAAGATAATTTTTCAGAGTTTGGCGGAGCTTGAAGGCTCAAAGTTTTGTGAGGAAGAGAGGGAGGAGGTGCCCTTTTATAAGGGAGGAGAGGGGCAAATTTGGAATTCTTAAAAATATTAATTTATAATAAATCTAACCCCACTTAAAAACCACCAAAAATGACTCATATCAGAATATTAGATTAGATAGGGTTGTAATCTCATCATCCAATAAAATTTAGACATGTTAGGAATTTATTTTAAACATTATCAACCTGATTTATCCTTATTTAATCAATTTAATTTTATTTGTGGTAATAACATTCTAAATTTTAAATTATAACAAATAATTAGTTATTTGTTTTTAATTTTCCATAATTGTATACTTTATAACAGTTTCTACCATATAAATTTAAATTTAAAATTTGTAAATATATTTGTGATTTTTAAAAAATTTTATAATATATTATTTTTATAAAATAACAATAGTGTCAATTTTGACACTATTCATTTATTTGAATTTAAATAAAATATATATAGAAGATATGTTGGAACTAAAAGCATTAATAGATTTATAAAAGATCATATGTATCTAGAAAATTAGTTGAGCACATTAAATAGTTCATATAATATTTATTTTAATATTTTTAAAACCATTTATTTGATATTTCTCTTAATAAAATAATTTCAACATCACATTTATGTCCCCTTTAATGATAATTATTTAATCCCTAAAAATACTAAATAAATTCATATGATGTAGATAATATTATTATATTTCTGGATAGTACTTATATCCAATGTTTCATGAAGTATATCACTAAACGAAAATTATTATACTTATATGATTTAAGAAAGTGACATGTTGTCACTTTCTTTGGTTTTAATGATAATTACATTATTTCCATGGACTAAAGTACATTAAATGAATCTAATCCGACCCTTAGGTGATATGGGTCAACATTTAGTCATACAATAGGATTTTTTTAGGTGTTAGGGTAATTTTATAATCTTATATTTACCCTTAATTATCTGATTTACCTTTAACTATTGTAAATAAATTTTACCGTAGTTACTATTCATAAAGCCCAAAAATGGAAATTAGCTTATTAACATAATTTGGACCCACTGATTCCAAATATGGCTTCCATTTTTCCCAATTAAATACTCAGAATTTGCAGAAATTAAATTAAAATTTATCTCGTTGTTGAAAGAAAACGGTTTTTTGTTCAAAACATTGCAAAAGATTGAATTGATTTAACCTTCAAATTCAATGTAAAATCAATGATAATGAAATAAATTATATTAAATGGTAAAAATATATTATATTTATACTTTAAAACCATTCGATATTATAATTTAACGACATAAATTATTACGATGAAAAAAGTTGTTTTTAATTAAAATATAGCGTGTTTTTACTATTCATTAAAATATGAAAGTTTTCAAAATAATATGAAAATTGTTTCCAATGTAAAATTTTATATCCTTATTCCAAATAATAATTTTATTTTGTAAAATTGATCTTATAAACATTTCAAAAACTAGATTTAAAGTGGGTGCGCCATCAAAAGGTGGCAAAACTGCATTTTTTTGAAAAATAATTATTTTTCCAGAAAAAATTTATTTTGTTCACATAAAATGTTTTAGAAAATTTATAAGATGAATAATAATTTTATAAAATTCAAAATGTGGATAATACTATTCATAACATCTAGATCGTGATAATATTATAACCATATACCGTTGTTTAGTGAAACCTAGTATTGCGTACAACACACGCTATCGAGGAAGGTTGCGATTGTGTGTAATGAAGGCCAAGTCAGGGTTACGTATAGTGCATGACTCCATTGTTGTTTCGTATAAAAAAATCCAACCATATTTCATTTATACATTGAATATATATATATATACACTCAATGTTGCGTAGAATAACTTTTATCAAATGAACTTGAAATTATGTATAACACGATCCGAGAATTTTTTTGTGTATATTGCAAGCTAATACGGTGTTGCGTATAGCACAAGATAATCTTGGTGTAGCATAAATCACATGACATAAAATAAATTAAAAAGAATACTTATCATAAAATCTCTGGGTGTTATATTCTACCCCCTTAAAATGAATTTTTCCCTCGAAATTCGTCGGGGTTATACATGGTTTGTTACTTGGAAGTTTGTTTAATAGACACACAAATAGTAAAAAGGAATACCAAAACTTGGCTTTAAAAACTAAAGTATGAAATGTAACGGTTACCCAAATTAACTCATCAATGGTATTCCACGTAGGAGAACATAGGTGAAAATATGGATATGGAAGAAAACTCTTACCATCATTTTCTGATGGAGAGTGGTAGAAAACATGGCTATGAAAAAGCCATCAATCACAAAGCCATAGATTTGTGATGATCTATGGTATCATCTGATTCATCAGATATAAGGGCACTAGGACAACATTTTTGGTTTTCAAGATCATTTCCCTAATGTTGATGAATTAAAATAAATACTTACATTATTTTGGTATAATCTCACTATTGTTCATGAATTGAACAATTTCCACCTCATCCCTTAAATAAATGAATTTGAATTTGTTAATCGTGATTTGTTTGCAGATCATGTGATAGAATGACGGGTCATTCCATCTGTTTCAACTAATGTTTAGAAAAAGTTATAAGTACATCTTATGGTTAGAGTAATCGTATATGGTTCCAAAAATGAACTTATACTTCATATATCATACCGCTTATTAAAATAAAACTAGTTTCTACTAACTAGGGACTTTCTGTAGGCCAGTGGTTGGCGGTAAAGGCCAGTCGCACTTCGGTTGTGGGTTCGATTTCCACAGCCTTGTCCGATACGATGCGTTGTCAAATGTCCAGCAGGTTGTCCTTTTTCTAAAACTACATTACTATAACATCCCATCAATAATATCGAAAAAACTTCTATCCTTAAACAATACTAACTCATGTCCAACATAATCCATTCCAATCTTTAGGCTTATCCATAATACTGCAGTCCACTCTTATAATATAGTGAAAATGATTACCAGAGATTTCATATAAAAAGCATGTTAATACCATATTTGATCATAAGATATGTCTTGTTGGTCACAGTCCAAACATTCTAAGGCCTTAATCATGTATTCTCTTGAAAAATGAATTCCCTTTGAACCTTAGTGAAAACATGAATGCAGTTAAAAGTTAACACTTCCCACATACCAAAATCCAAAAAATTCTATATACTAAAACCATGATATCACTTAGTCCTTATATCATTCATGATCTCATGAATACTATCAAACATATTAGATTCTCTATATCCCTTCATTATGTACATATCATCTGCTTTCCAAAAATATTTCAATCACTTTTCATGGTTACCGATGCCATATTCTTATGGAAAACCACAATGGACCAATACATAGATATTCCAATATACCATAAAAGTACCTCAATAACATTATTCTTGAATACCAATACATAAACACTTCAAACCATTATCTTCAATGATTGTCATGGAATAAGTCCTTCCTTGATTTATAAGTAACCTCTTAGGTCAGGGCATTGAGTTGGGTAATGCCCATGTTCTCCACAGATAAGAAATTGAACTCCATAACAGTCTATCACTCTATGACCCTACTCTCCACATAGATAACATCTTCCCCTCCATTTGAGGAATTCCTCATGGTTCTTCTTCCCTTATTTAGAAATCTCAATCTTCTTTTTTTTATAATCCTCAACATGCGAACATGCATAAAAGTCTATCTTCCTCTTATTTGATGAATTAGGAATACCACTAAATTTCACCTTGTTAATCATATATCGCGATGACAGATTCATCATAATATCAATATCATTCTCTCAAGGAATTACACAATTTCGTTGCTCATAGTCACCAATATATCCATTCGATTCAATGTTAACCGAATTCCTTCTGGTTCCCTCCATTGACTAAAACACAAAAAGAAATCTGTGAGAGGGAAAAATCATGATAGGTAAAACAACATAATAGAGGGGGAGTAACATCAATATCTAACAACTTAGGTTTAATTCTAAGAACATTAATGTAATTCTAGTACTATAACCTATACATATACTTAACCTTAGGGACATACCTAGACATACCTTAGAAATATCTCTAAGGATCTCACTAAAGTTCTCACATCCTAGTTTCCAAAGGTTGACTAAACCTTTCCTCTGATACCAACTGTAGAGACCCAAAGCTTCACGTACATGGACATTACATTACTTTTGCGGAATACTTAATACATAATAAAAATAGACACACAAGGACCGTAATAGTTTAGTGTCTTTGGAAACATGGAACGTAATCTTCTGATCGTGGTGAAAGATCCTCAACATCTCCCATAAAGATCTTCCACTTTTTGTTTCCTTACCTAAAACCTTTCTTTTACTCTTGGGGGGAAATAAAACCTAAAAAGGGTGATCTCAAATGATCAGTAAGGGTAAGCATAGAGAACATAAAATAATCCATAAACATTTGAATGCAAAACCATGAACATAAAATACAAACAACAAAATCCTGAGCAAAGACATAAATCATGGAAGTACATAAAGAATATATCATAAAAGAACATTAGTAATGATAAAATATCATGGGAATAAAACATGTAATTGTGGAATCCATTAAGAACATGTAATGATTTCCATAGTAGCCAAGGCATTGCTTCCAAGACTATCTTAGTGGAAAAAGTTCCTTTCTGAATCGAGTTCACTCCTCATTCCAGTCCTGTAATACTGAACCAGATTAAATTACCATTCAAGCCATGTCTATCTCATGATATATAAATCTTTACCCAATTCATTGTAGGGACATATAGCTCCCACCCATCTCATAATGAAATCATTCTTACTTGTTCCACAAAAATAAACTTAAAACATTCATCATAACCTAAAGAATAAAATGGGTTTCATAAACATCATCCCATCATTTCATAATCCATATAAAACAAATTGACATTTCATCATAAGAAAAGTGAACCATGTAAACCATAGAGACATTAAACATGAAACATACACATATAAAATAATTTCATCTTAGATGGAAAATAGTTTTGATAAAACATTTGAAATGAATTCTTGAGGAAAATATCCTTTCTTCATCAAAATCATTTTCTTTTCAAAAATTACATGCACTTTTAAAATAAATGTATTTTGTTGAAAATAGTCATAAAATCATGTAGAGAAAGCTTCATGAAAATGAGGCGTTATGAAACCATAAAAATCCGTTCATGCTGTATAAGTTAAAAATAGCATTATCCTCCTACTTTTGTCAGAAAAGTCAAACAAGTGCCTCATAACGTAAACAAAAGAATGATTACTTACATACCATGTAGTAAAAGTAAAAAATCGGTAAAAAGGACTTTAAACATACATGAAAACACTTTTATAAAACATGGAAATGTATGATATAAATAACCCCAGTAAATACTTATGAATATGCAATCTCGGATAAAAAATGGGATTTGAAAAATTATCCCTTACCTTAGGTCCGATATGTTTCGTACGTATCCGAACCTCCGTATAATGATTCAAATAATGTCATTGACTTATTATAGAATCATATTCATAGTTATGATATCATATATGTTTCACTAATTACTTTATATTACCCGTTCATTTGTAAATACCATGTTAAAGCAGCGTTTTGGGTAAAATCATTTCATTTATCGTATGTGTTTCGACTTTTCGTTCTTGATATTATTACTTATATCCTGCTTTAAATAATTCCATAATGTAAAACATGATTTATATATAATATATATTCATCATATAAATATATATTATATATTGATAAAAGGAATGAAATACACCGTTCATGTAGACGGTAGGCCGTACGTATGCATGAACGCTATTTTCGTTTCCCTTTTGAATTGAATGGAATTAAGTAAATGACATACATACATATATATATACATAAATCCAGTATCATTATTATGTCATATATTATATATACTTTATAATCATTCATTAATGGTTAACATGGAGAGTGAATCTCATCGCGTCGTGGAGACGGTAGTCTGTACGTACGCACGAGCGATGATATCATTACCAAGATCGTGGTATTGTATTAAAGTGTATGTATAATATTACAGAATAAATATCAATTTACAATAATCATATATATTCACTACTTTCACCCTAATACACATACAATTAAGGTGGTGGTGGAAAATAGATTACACCACGGCGTGGAGACGGTATCTCGTACGTACGCACGCGTAGTGATTTCGTTTTTCGTTGGATGGATAGATGGTAAAATATGGTTGTTTCATAATTATAATAACATATCACTATATTATTGTTACTTATGTTATTACCTCATCATGAAACAACTAAAAAATAAGATGTGGAAGAAGAAATAAAATTTAAAGAATCGGTAATGGACATTACCTCTTCTTTGAAGCGCCTCTTTGAGACCTCCACTTAGGGAACTAAAATTGGACATTGAAGAAGACCAGGACCTCTAGGATGTTTCTAGGGAAGTGGGGAAGATAATTTGGCAGGGTTTGGCCGAGATTGAAGGCTCAAAGTTGTGTGAGGAAGAGAGGGAGGAGGTTCCCTTTTATAAGGGAGGAGAGGGGCACCTTTGGAATTCTTAGAGATATTAATTTATAATAAATCTAACCCCACATAAAAACGACCAAAAATGACTCATATCCGAATATTAGATTAGATAGCGTTTCAATCTCATCAGCCAATAAAATTTAGACATGTTATAAATTTATTTTAAACATTATCAACATGATTTATCCTTATTTAATAAATTTAATTTTATTTGTGGTAATAACATTCTAAATTTTAAATTATAAAAATAATTACTTATTTGTTGTGATTTGTCCATAATTGGATACTTTACAACAGTTTCTACCATATAAATTTAAATTAATAAATTTTAAATATTTTTGTGATTTTTAAACAATTTTATAGTATATTATTTTTATGAAATAACAATAGTGTCAATTTTGACACTATTAATTTATTTGAATTTAAATAAAATATATACAGAAGATATGTTCGAACTAAAATCTTTAATAGATTCATAAAAGGTCATATGTATCTATAAAATTAGTGGGGATCATTATATAGTTCATATTATATTTATTTTAATATTTTTAAAACCATTTATTTCACATTTCTATTAATAAAATAATTTCAACATCACTATTATGTCACCTTTAATGATAATTATTTAATCCCTAAAAATTCTAAATAAATTCATATGATGTAGATAATTTTATTATATTTTTGGATACTACTTATATCCAAGGTTTAATGAAGTTTATCACTAAACTAAAATTATTATACTTATAAGATTTAAGAAAGTGACATGTTGTCACTTTCATTGGTTTTAGTGATAATTAAATTATTTCCATGGAAAAAAGTCCATTAAATGATTATAATCCTACCCGTAGGTGATATGGGTCGAATTTTAGTCATCCAATAGGATTTTGGCAGGTGTTAGAGTAATTTTATAATCTTATATTTACCCTTAATTACCCGATTTACCTTTAACTATGGTAAATTAATTTTACCATAGTTACTATTCATAAGGCAAAAAAAAGTACCCTATTAACATAATTTGGACCCACTAATTCCAAATATGGAATCCATTTTTCCAAATTCAGTACAAAAAATTTGCAGAAATTAAATTAAAATTAATCCCGTTGTCAAAAGAAAATGGGTTTTGGTTTAAAACATTGCAAAATATTGAATTGATTTAACCTACGAAATAAAGGTAAAATAAATGATAATGACATACATTATATTAAATGGTAAAAATATATTCTATTTATAATTTAAAACCGTTAAATATTATAATTTAACCACATAAATTATTACGATGAAAAAAAGTTGTTGTTAACTAAAATATAGCGTGTTTTTACTATTCATTAAAATATGAAATTTATCAAAATAATATGAAAATTTTATCCAAGGTAAAATTTTATATCCTTATACCAAAGAATAATTTTATTTTGTAAAATTGATCTTATAAACATGTCAAAAACTAGATTTAAAGTGGGTGCACCATCAAAAGGCGGCAAAACTGCATTTTTTGAAAAATACTTATTTTGCCCGAAAAAATTTATTTTGTTCACATAAAATGTTTTATAAAATTTATAAGATGAATAATAATGTTATAAAATTCAAAATTTGGTTAATACTATTCATAACAGCTAGTTCGTGATAATATTATAACCATATACCACTATTTAGTGAAACCCGGTATTGTGTACAACACACGTTATCGAGGAAGGTCGCGATTGCGTGTAATAAAAGTCAAGTCATGGTTCCGTGTAGTGCAAGACTCCTTTGTTGTTTCGTATAACAAAATCCAACCATATTTCATTTATACATCGAATATATATATATACACACTCAATGTTGCGTAGAATAACTTTTATCAAATGAACTTGAAATTATGTATAACACGATTCGAGAATTGTGTTGCGTATATTTCAAGCTAATACGGTGTTGCTTATAGAACAAGATAATCTTGGTGTAGCATAAAACACATGACATTAAATAAATTAAAAATAATACTTATCATAAAATCTCAGGGTGTTACAGTGGTATTGTTTTTCATGATGTATATTGATATGATTCAATGATATTTCACAATTTGTTGATACACTCACTTTTTGATGTGACTATTATGATATTTGGATTATGGAAAAATGGAACTAGGTTGTTCTTTTATGCATCATTTTTGGAACATAGATATATTTGTGGATTTAATCTTTCTAGGCACACATTAGTATAAGGTGGCTAACATGAGGGATAAAAAACCATTGATGTTAATTGATGTTTCAATGAATTTATATCTAATAATTATTGAGTAAAATGGTAAATGGAATTAATGTGAATGAATTATTAATGAATGGGTGCTGAGTAAAATTAATAATTGAGTTAAAATTTTGTTGGTAAAAAGTTATAAATACGGGAATGTATCAAAAAGGGAATGATTTGTGTTGTAAAAGTTAAAATGGTTAAAATGTTATTTTTAAATAACAACACTGAAATTGTGTGATTTTAATTCCCCTAGTTGACTAGGACATGTTTGGGGATGGATGATGGTATTGATAGAGGACAGATGATGTCCATTGGGATATGGTAGGGTAAAATGATTATTAAGGGATAGCGGAGAGAATTTTTTGAGAAATATATATCTGTATTATGTTATGTGTTATGATATGTGTGATTGAAATTATTGAGAAATGTCTGAATGACCACATTTTCTGGTTTGGTGACATTAAGATATTTCCTATAATGATAGTCCATAAGTGGATTGAGAAACTTCGGGTATATTGAGAAACAAAGGTGAGGAGTAATTGCCTGAGAACATCACCGATTTTATTGAGATGATGAAAGGATTCCCAAGAAATATTCATCTGATTTTTCTTAACATGGCCAGAGAGTTAGATCTAAAACAAAATACAAACTTTTCTAGAGAGTTTTAACATATTTGTATAAGGGTTCTTGGTAAATTCCAACCAAAAGATTCTGGATCACATAGAGAATCCTCCAAAGAAGAGAGCCATGTTGGAATCTTTTATATTGTGAGGACCATAATTTCAATGGGGCAATGTTCTATTTCATTCCTTGTAGGCTGATAGTATGTTATGGAAGGGTTTCAAGGAAAATCTATTTGAACATTTATATTTGGATAACTGTAGAGAATTGGAGGATATATTGTTTGTGTGAATGACCCATGGGACTGTGGTAGTTAGTGATTATTATAGCCATTTCACTACCATGTAACATTTTGTTTTAGTTTTGATATGGGATGTGGAAACTATAGAGAGGAATTTCATGGATGTACTGTGACATGATATTACGACTCCTTTGAATATCATCTTTTTAAAGTGTTTTGTGGAAGTGGTGGACCGGTCCCCTATTTTGGATGAGAAATTAAGGGAGTCTTCTAGTGGTGGGCATAAAACTCTATATTGGTGATCCTGTTGTGATACTTCCTTTGGTAGTAATAGTCTCCTCAAAATATTTCACTAGGGTAGTGTTGTATAGAGTATTATGATAAGAGAACCATCCTCTGATGTCAATGAATGAATTTTAGATTATTATTGTTGTAGGAAGAGACACATAAACCACCATTATCCCTGACCACCAATTGAGTGTTGAGAATGCATCATCTTTGGAAATTCGAAGGGGTTCTACAGGAATAATCATAATATGGGAAATAATGGAGGATCATGGTTGATGCAGACTGTAGGCCGAGGATCGGTTACCCCATAGAACCAAGGAAGTTTGTGCACTATTTGACATACTACTAGGAGAGAAGGATGTGGTACTATGAGATAAGAAATTCCATATCAACAAGGTA
This sequence comes from Viscum album, assembly GCA_963277665.1. Taxonomy (NCBI): domain Eukaryota; kingdom Viridiplantae; phylum Streptophyta; class Magnoliopsida; order Santalales; family Viscaceae; genus Viscum; species Viscum album. The sequence continues at coordinate 494,066,324 of OY728128.1, forward strand.
ATTTATCCCTAGGTTCATAGTCCAGATCCTAGGTTAGAGGGTCTTGTTATCCTCTTAGAATTGAGCACACACCTGGATGTTGTTAGTCTTGGCCATTGACAGTTTGAGGTACGATTCTTTTATCATCCAGGAATTTGAGTTATTTGATTGATATAGGTCCCTAAAAGTATTTAATTTATACTCATTTGGTGGGTTTTTTTGTTATAATTATGGATAATATTCTTGGATTCATGTCAGTTGATATACCATTCAATGTTCACATATAAAATATATGGAAGTGTAAGGATTGTTTTCTGGAGGATGATGCGTAAAATTTTCTCTGGGACATATTTATGCTTGAGATTTATGGTTTTCATAAAATTATAACAATATATTGAATTTTTTATATGATTAAAATATCAATTTCTTACATCATATAATAATTATCTGGTTCCCATAGCGGAGTAATTATGTTCATTGTGGGGAATGGGACATCTGAGTAGGCCATGCATGGCTATTCTATCAGCAATCATGTGAAAATAGATCAAAATAGGCTTGTACAATTCTTATTAGTAGTATAAGATAAAATATTATATTTTATCTTATGGTGTATAAGTTTCAGGATGTGATTCCTTAGAAATTTTTGAGAAAACCACCCATGATAGATTGTGACTTAATGATAGAGTTGTTATTGGAAGAAGAACCAATTTCTATTCCTCCATATAGGATGACTCAAATAGAACTCCATTAACATGAAAATATGTTGGAGGAACTGGGGAACATGGGTTATATTTTTCTGAGTATGTCACATAGGGGATCCCTAGTTCTGTATTCCAGGATGGCTGGTGGATTATTTTAGTCCTATATTGATTTCTAGAAGAACTAATGGAGTGAAGTTTAATATAAGATTCCTTGTCATAGAATTGATGATGTTCTAACCAATTGGGTGGCTCTTCATTGTTCCAAAAAATTGTTTGGGAATTTTTTATCCTCAACTGATGTGGATTGCTTCTAAAAAATGAGGAATCCTTTAGAATTAGGTATGGTCTAAATGAGTGTGTTTTGATTTCTATTAGTTTGTCCAATGTACTAACAATGCTTATAGCCCCGATGAATATATTCATTCAGTCGTACATGGATTAGTTTGTAGATATATTTTTGGATGACATAATGTTATACTCCAAGACTCATGATGATCATTTCATACATCATAAAATCATCTGGGGGGCTCTATGAAAGGATAATATATTCCAAGCAATACATGAGTCAATTTTTATATAAAATGAATATTTCATTGGCCACAACATCTCTATGAAACGTTTTTTTGTGAAATAAGATAATGTTCATGATTTTGTACCATTTGAGTATCGTAAGAGTGTTTTTTATGACATAACATTTATGGTTTGGAGGGATACTGTCAATGATACATCAAATTCTTTTCCTCTTTGACAACTCCACTATTGGAATTGACAAAGAAATTCATCATATCTAAATGTTATTTGGAATACAAGAAATATTTTTTTTGGATTTAGTGAACTACCTAAGAAATACAAATATTTTGATCTTAACAAGCAGGGTAAGTTGTGTTCCATGTTTTGTGACACATATGGTGTTTGTATTAGGTTATTGGTAATGGATAATGATCATATTATAGAATACGTGTGATAATATTTGAGTCCTTCAAAATGAAATTACGGGACAAACGATCAATAATTGGCTTCAATAATTAATGAATTGATTTTTTGGTGGCATAAATTTATGGGAAGAAGGTTTATTGTGTAAACCAATCATAAAATATCCATGTTCATCTTCTTATAGTATGATTTGATCCTTTGTTAGTAAATATGGGTCTAATACATGGAGTCATTTGATTTTGATCTAGTCAACATAACAGAAAGGGAAACAGTGTTGTAGACTCATTGGGATGGATGAATCAAAACTAGGTATTTCAATAAATAATTTTTTAGTGGAGGATAAGAGTTTTGTAATCTGATATACACCTTGAGTTTTTTTATAGGAAAGGGTATATGACCATTGCGTCCTTGGTAGTTTATTCTGACCTATTGAGCATAATATAGGAGATGCAATTTGAGGATCCAAATTTTTTATCCTTGAGTAAAATTATTTAATGAGGAGTTTCAACATCTAATTGGGATATACATGATAATACAATCATTTATGTTTATGGACATATTTTTGTGCCTACAAGTATTCTGAAAGAGTTGATGTGTGAGTACCATGCTTTGATGTTGGTCATTCATCCATGTTTGAAAATAAATATATTTTGATATTCATTAGCAGTATGGTGGATGGGTAAGAAGAATGTGGTTGTGGGATTCATGATGTTATACTATACATGTAATTTGGTGATGTTTGAGAATCCATAACTGATAGTTTTTCAACCAAACATTACCATTCAAGAGTAGAAATTGGATTAAACAATAATGAATTTTGTGGTGGATCTTCCTACGATGCCTAAGAATAATTATGTTATGTGGTTAGTTATATATTAGGTTAACATAGAAAAATATGTCATACAAATTTTATGGACCTTCACTATTGATCTGTTGGTTGAGTTGTACAGTCAGGAAATAGTAAAATTTCCCAGGGTTCTAGGTATAATATTTTTTTGATATTGATCCAAAGATTACTTCTCACTTCATTTTGTGCTTATTGAAATATCGAGGTACGTAAGTGTTTTTCATACAAACAAATTAATGGTATTATACAGCATACTATATAGGTTCTAGAGCAAATTTTGTGGGAATGTATCCTAGATTTTTACCTGATATTGAGAGAAACACTTCAAATGTGTGGGGATTTTCTAAAACAATAATAACCAGGGTACTATTAAGATCTAAATTTTTGAATCACTCTATAATAGACCATATTAATCATTGTTATGTTTTATATAGTATAGGGAGTAAAATTTTTTGGTAAATATATTCATATTGGATATGTCAAAACATGTATAGAAGTTTCCGAAAAAAATGTCTATGACTTGGAGTATGGAGAAGTTATGCACTGATCTATGTCATCGTTCAATTAATCTTATATTGGATGATTATGAGTTTATTTGGGTGTTTCCAAGGATGGTTCACCATTGGAATCATTAATAGGGTATGTTAGAAACTAGATATGTGGGTATATTTGTGATTAGAGAGAGAATCAGATAGATGGAATACCATTTGGGTATTCCATTATTGTAAATTTTCATGAATGATGTTTTAAATGTGTCACAACTCCAATATTATCACCCCAATCAATACCATGTTATTGATGATGATGATTTTGAGCATGAGATTGATATATTACTTATATATAATCCTATTCATATTGTGGATAGTAGTGAGAAATTATTACAGGGGAAGTCTCTACCATTATTTTTAGTTTCTTGGAAGCATGGTAATGTTGAATAAGATAATTGGGAGTGGGAGACAATTACAAAATATCAGTGGAATGGCCTCTTAGTTTTGATTGATTAGTAATTATTGGGAGTGCTACTCAAGGATGATCTACTGTAATGTGGGGATATTTCATGATCTCATATTTCTTTGAGGTATATTCTTGTTTATGTATTTAATTAAGTCTCATAAATTTGTTTATTCTAATGTTTCAATGTTGTATAAGGAGACTTGCGGGTGTTTCATGAGTTTGGGAAAGAGAAGAAGGAATAAATAAGGAATCTATTGCAGGTTGCATGGTTGGCATATAGTTAGTAGTAACAGTTGACCTAAATCATGCATCCAAGGAGGATGGTTGTACATGCTGAATAAATAATGTAGGGTTGATGGAAAAACAATGTAGTATTGGAAAATTGCTTCTTCAAGAATTATCACAAGAGTTTTCAAATTGTGTTTCTTTTTAAGGTAACCATGTGTCAAGATTCCCTTGTGAACCGAGAGTGTTGTACTCTTAGGGTAGAATTTGGTCAACTAGGAAGCCATCTATGTGCTCGTTTAAATGTAGTGTTTTTTAAATTTGTTACTCTCTATCCTTAAATTATCTAAATATTTATTTTACTCTATTAATTCCCCAAATTCACTAGTTACAATCCAAATCAATATATATATTTCAAGGATATATCTTCTTTATTTCTAATCCACATGGACTACTCTTCATTATGAATCAAAACTACGGGTTATACTAATATTCATCATCATTCCATTTTTTAGATGAAGGATTTTGTAGTTAATCATCCTTTCATAGAGATCTAAAAACATATTTTTCTAGAAGATCATAGGCAGGGGTATCGAATGGTGTTAGAATCTGAATATATGGCCCTGGTTAAGTGAGTATTCATCTTCAGAATCGAGGTAAGTGGTATAAAATTTATCTTCCATATTAATAATTCTCTATTAATTGGTATCTGGTTGTGATATGGTGTCATTTTTATGTATTTTTGGTTTCACCTGGTCTAATTGATGTATCAATTGGAAAATTGTTGGATTGAACCCCTCATGATCCCCATGGAAAGCGTTGAAGTTTATTAGACAACATAATGGGCCACCCACGTGGTGTACCATGATATAAAACGTGGAAAATTTTTATGATTAACCTATAATTTCATTGTGATGAAGTAGATTTCAAGGTAATATATTGATATATTAGTTGAATTATTGGAAACCACTGAGGGTAGTTGTTTCTAGACGTTCAAATGGTATAAGGGGATTTCTATAACATTGTGAATGTATTAATAGAATTAAGGTGAATATGTTAAATGAATTATGGGTTTTGAAAGAAATATGTAAAATGATTAAGGCATGTAAATAAAGACTATTTTAAATGGACCAAGATATTAAATGGAAAATGGGAAAATGGAGTAAACCTGAAGCTATTTTATTGGTTGAATGAACTATGAATTGTTAATGTAATGTTTTTACATTATAATTTTTTTGGAAATAGTTTTTACGATAAATGTATAAAAGATAATGTACAAATGTATTTCTGTAATGTGGGGTATTTAATTGGGTTATACTAACATAGCCCAATTTGATTACAGATCTTGAACTCTCCCCTGGAATGCATAGGTTAGGGAGTCTAATTGTTGCTTTATAGCCCTAACGGTTACATTGGATGAATCTACCTGAACTGTGGCTTTGAGATAAGTGTGATATATATTTTTTGAAATAATTTCCCTAGTGGGATAAGGATCATGAAATTTTACTTTATTCCTAGTTCCTGTTAAGAATAAACAATCATGTGATAAATTAAATTCCTTACCCAAGGAATAAATAATGAAATGATAAAATAGAACTTGGTTTTGTAATCAGATAATCTTTTAATATGTTTTTTTAAATATATACTTGGCTACACTATCATTTAGTCTTTATATGTAACACCCAGACCCTAGTTAACCATATTCGGTGCATTATTACATATCATGATCACAAGAGATCAAGTCCTAAATGAATGATTAGTTAATTAGCCTTGGACGTACTAGATACATACATAAGTTTTACATTATATCATGAAATAATGAAAAAAAAAATTATGTCCCCTTTGAACACATTCATCTCCCGTAGACTATTTCTACTGGTTAATCATGATATACTTCTTCACATATTGTGAAAAATAAAACATAGAATGAGGTGAGATGAGATGCTCAAATAGGATAAGAATATATTAGAAACATTCATAAATATGTATAACCATTTGAGTCAATGTATAAGACTAATAAAGGTCTTTTAAACATAAAATATACCATAATATGGTAAATATATATCAAAAATTTCCATTTACTTATTCACATGGATATTCTGTTAGTCAAACAATAGAATATTATATCAACAGATAATTTCATAATGATTGAATGCATAATGTCGTACATCATAACCACATAGTCAAGGCCTCGTTCCATGACTACAAAATAAGATTTCGTCAATGTCTTGTGCAAAGACACTAGTTTGTCTCATTAGACCTACCGATGCATCGAGAAGCTATAGTGGGCTCCAACCATCACATACTATGTCCAATTCACTCCTCATATGAAGCGGTCTAAACATAAAATAAACATTTGAATTAAAACAAGAATACAAAATATTAATATTTTAACCAAAAACCATGAATGGTATAAAAATAGAACTTCCAATGTCAAACATAACTTATTAAATACAATATGGATGATTGTATTATAATAAAAAAACCTCAATCAAGAATAAAATCAATGAAGGAGTTTGACATAGATGAAAATATTCAGAAAAACTATTTGTAATAAATATCCCCTTTTTCATTAAAACATTTAAAAGTCATAGTACTTATTAAAGAAGTCGTTAAAAAGAGATTTTGGAATCAATTTGTCCCATATCAATTTGAAAATTTTTAAAGGAATTTTAATTTCAAAAAAATCATGTCCATATAAATAAATCCTTAAAATTATTTTTGGAAACATCGACATTAATGAGAATTAGTTTGAATAATAAATATTTAATGCATTTAAAAATGATATTTTAGTTAGACTTCCTTACCAAAGGATAGACACCTTAATACAAATAATTGTGGTACCAATAAAATTATAATATAATAAGAATAATGGGATTTATGATATAATATGTCAAAGTATAGAATATACACCATATAAAATTAAGTTGGTGCATAACCACAATGAAGTCTCAATAGAATGTAAATTGAGAGAAATACCTTATAAACACTATATCCATAGGTTAAAGATAAATTAATGAAATAATTATGTGTCACAAATATAAATACACTAAATTATATTGTATATTAATTGTAAATCAATTAGAGGATATTCACACATATTCTTTCAACAAAACACCAATGACATGGATGATTAACTCAATTAATGGAAATTGGATTAATATTACTCTTATCAAGTTCATATCGATGACATGAAAATTTATAAATGGATTTATTAGGTGTGTCAAATGTATATCCACACAAAGGGGAGTGGAAATTTCTAAATAAATAAATAAATAGAGATTTCACACATAATCATAGAGTAAAATAATCAATGATATTTCCATAAAACTCAATGAGTGGAAATCGAAATTAGAAATTCCGTTACCGATTTGGTAACATACGAAACATACACCCCAATAAAGAATGTTCATTCAATAATAAATAAATACCCATAAATTAATGTATATTATACAAAGAATATAAATAAAATAATTACAATATATAACAATTTTCAGTTCACAATACTGCGCATGAAATAAATAAATGGTGAATGATGGAAAACACATAAAATTAAATGTGATATAAGAAACCCCTTACCTTTTACTTTTCCTTATTAGAGGGTACATTAACAATATTTATAGCTGTTAAATACCAATTATTAAAATTTTCATTAACTATATACATAAAAATGATATCATATATGATCTTTTAATATTGCTTTGTTAATAATATTTTATTAGAATCCTTGTTTTGGGTGTTAACTGATTCATTTTCTTATATATGTTTTCCTAAATAAGTAATTTTTATTATCGATAGGATGAATTTGATTCACATCCAGAATTATAATACATTTTTAAAAACTATTTTTAATATTAAAATGAAAATAATTCTATAATGGTTATGATGGGGAATGAATATCCTCATGCTCTTGGAGAGGATAATCTGTATTTACGCACGATTGACAATAACATTCAACGAAAGGTGAGATAGAATATAATTGGATTATATATCATATATATATAATAATTAACATGTTATATTTATTATTTACATCAATTATGCACTATTATTATTCTCATCCATATAATTATGTGTAAAATAACAACTACACCATGATGTGGAGACGGTTAGCCATATGTACACATGTATGGTGAATTCGTAATTCATTATATTGATAGAATAATGAATATGGTTGAACCAGATTTATAATAAATTATAAATATATATAAGGTATTGGATTTATTATTTTGGTTTGAAAATAAAATTTGGAAGTGGAATAAAAAGGTATCCTTGAAAGTGGTGATGAAATTATAACCTCTTATTCGGGCGCTTCCTATTGATTTTATCTAAAGGGATCTTTATGATGGCAATATTATCAAACTATGGACACTAGGATGCAGTGACAATAGTTTGGAGTGTATTTGGGAAGGGTTTGGCCGAGCTAAATGGTTTTGGAGATGTGAAATTAAGAGAAGGGGGAGTGCCCTTTTATAAGTGAGGTGAGGGTCACTTCAGGAAAAGATTGAAATATAATTTTATTATAAATTTATTTTTTGTTTATAATGGATCCTAATGGACATATTTCGAGGAAAAGGTGCATATGGGTCTAAAACCTCCCATAAAATAGGTTTTGGTTAGGTTTAGATCACCATATTCTCCATAACCTTTAGATTTAACTCTTAGTTAAATAGTTTTACATTTAGTATTTCTCCTTGTATTTTTATATTATATTATAAATAAAAATACTCCAAACTTCCAAGAGAACCCTGAGTGGATCATTAATAATATTCCTATAATTATATAATTTCTTTGTCCGAAGCTTATAATTTTAGAACTATTATATATTTTAATAAAATATTATTTGTTTTAAAAACTCAATTATTTCAATTTTAACACTATTTAGTATTTGGTTTTTGATAAAGTAATATGAATTTTTTTACCTTGAAAAAAATTCATTAAATAAACCTTAACATTCCAAAATAACCAGGAAAAATAGGGGAATACATCAGTAGTATCAATTTACATTTATTTTTATATTTATAATATTAATTATTTTAATCATTCATTAATAATGTTATTACAGCATCATCATTGTGACATAAATAAATTTAATTATTAAATGTCTAAAAATTATAAATAAAAATCCATGAATTCAGATTTTTCTAGTTTTCTAATAAATTTTTATAGTCAAATTTATTTAATGTATAACCCTGTATTAAAAATGATTTAGTTATGGAAATTTAATTTAACACTTTTAACACTTATTTAAATAAAATAATAATAAATGTATTAATATAATCCAAGTGGACCAAAGAGGATCACATTTTATTCCTATGATAAATTTTGGTCAAATACCACTTATACAATAGAATTAGGACACATGTTATGGTAATTATTATATCATTTTTCCTTTAATTAACATATTTACATTTAACTGTGGTAAAATAAAATCAAAAGATATTATTCACCAAAAATTATATTAATCTAATAAAAACACATTTTACATATTTATGTCAACAATGGATCTTTAATTATTGAAAATCAATCCATAGATGTGTAAAAATTATGTTTTATGAAAATTTTCCAATGTGGCTAGAAGGTCGGTAAAATATGGTAAAAAGTTCAAAATAATTTTATACATCAAATATTATTATAAAATGAGTCCAATGACGTAAATTAAATTTATATAGGTATTTTGTATATTTTTTTTAAATAAATTAAATTTAAATAAAATGTCAGTTTTAAAAAATAACATATTGTTTTTCACTATTAATCAGAAATTTAAAGATTCCAAAAAAATTACAAAAAATTCCCTCTAATATAATTTTGATATTTAAAATTTCAAAATTATTTTTATTTCATTGAATTAAAAAAAATAAAGTTTTATTAATTAAATTAAATAATGTTCCTGATGAAAAAACCAAAAAAATGGTTTTAAGGAAGTAAAAACTATCAAAGGATTGATATGTGTTTATGTCCAATTTAATCTAAAATTACTTCCAATGACCAAAATTGGATAAATGATAAAAATATATTATAATTATACCTCAAAATCTTTCAAATATATAATTTAACAATATATGATATTTTGATTAAATAAATTGTTTTTAATTAAATGATAGTAGTATTACCTATTCATCAAAATAAGAAAGTTATCAGAAAAGCACAGAAAATTTATCAAAACTAAATTATTATTTACTTATTCAAATGAAAAATGTTACATGATAAAATTTAATATGTAAAAGTATCAAATATTGGATTTAAAAATGTTTCTCCATTAATTGGAGGTAAAATTGCATTTTTTGAAAAATACTTCTTTTTTTAAAAAAATTGAATTTTTTCTTATATTTGTTCTAAGAAAAAAATAATATGGATGTTAATATTATGTTATGTATATAAAATTTAAAATCTTATAATACTATTTATAACTTCTTTTTGAACGACTAGTGTGATACGTCGTGGTGTGGGTATCCATTGGGTACCTGAGCAGATTTCATTATTACAGGCCATGACAAGGGAATTGGACGTATGCTAGATGGACGAACTGGAAATGGGCTGATCAATGGAAAAGTGATCCGAACATGGATTCAGGAGACATTTTTTGGATTCTTCTATATTTATTTTCATTAGGTATTAATTAATTTTGGAATTGTATAAAATGACATAGAATATATACAATTTGATTGTTGGTTTATACCCAATTTTAAAAAATGGTAGGTAATGCATGCTTGATTATTTTGTTACATAATATCGTATTTTGTTTCGTTATACCTTAATATAATAAGATGTTATTGTCTCATCACATGACCTATTAAACCCACATTTCTTTTTGGCAGTATTTGGAATTTGGAGAGTTACTTCTGAGGTCATGTGAAAATCATTCATTGGGCCCATGTTTAGTGGCTCCCATGTTGGGGATGTTAAAATGTATCTAAGGATTTTATTATACATATAGTCATTAGAAAAATCCTACAAACTAATTATTCATTAGGTTTGGTCTCTCATAATTTCAATTTTCTTATAACTCCCACCATGTTATAACTTTCAAAATAATCTATTAGAGCATACATTAGGATCTCATTAAGGGATGGCTGATAAATAATTTGACAAATGAATGATTATATTCATTCCTTCATGATTCATTGAATGTCCTTTAAAACTATATAAATATTTTAACCTTCTATAACATAATCATTGATAAGGTAGATAGCTCCTTTTGATATAGAACATCTTCTAATGTATTTCCTTTCCCTGGATGGTAATGGATTTATGTTTCATATTCCTTGATCAGCTCTAAAAATCATTGGAATATATTAATAATTTACATTGGGAATATATTTTAGAGTCTATTATGTTTTTATATATTGATTAGTTCACCCCATAATGATAATTTCACCATATAATTAATGAAATGATCATTGTATAAAAATATAGACAATGTTTTGATTATTTCTATTTGGGAACATTAAAAATCCATGAATCATAGGCTATTAAAATATTATTTTGAATTTATACACATATAAATCCCTTCATTGATGTATATCTATAATGTTAAAATGATCCCTAAATAATGGAATTGTGAGAATGGGTGTGGTGATAAGCCTATATTTCAACTCCTTAAATCACTCATTATACTTAGTAGTCCAATAAAATTACCTCTTCTGAGTTAGCTAAATTGGATGGTTTTCCAAAAATGATAATTGGACAAACAAAAATTGGAAATATAAAGATTCTTTACGGAAACTATAGATATCTATTATAGACGATTGTCATGTTGAATTATATACAATATTTTTCATAGAAGGGCCAACACATATATATTTTTTGAAAATAAATCCCTTAATAATGAATCCCTATTCATTCAGAACTCTCATTGACTGTAATATTTATATAAATTATATTTTCACTATGTCTTTAGAAATTTATTACAAAAAAATTCCATGATATATATTTATTTTCAGTTATATCATATAATCGTCTATAAATACTAAAAAAATTATCATGGTATTCTATAATGACTACGTCTGTTATGTACCTAATGATTAGTGGATCATTAGTGACCCCAAATGGAATTCCACTAAACTCGTTGTCTGGATACCCTGTATAAATGGTATTTTTGGAAATATCATAGTTATTCACCTTTAATTGGTGATTTACCAACCTATAGTCCACCATAATATAATTTTGGTCCCAATATAGTTGATTGTAAAAGTAATCTATAAATAGAAGTGAATAATTTTTCTTTATAGTGATTTTTTAGAGTTCCTGATATTTAATTAAATGGTTTATTGACCCTTAACAAATCCCGATAAATAGGTCATATTCAACCCAAGATGAAGCAATCATGAATATAAAACTTTTTTCATAATTATCTTGAAACTGATTTCACATATATTCCAGATAAACAGTGTCTGTTAAATAAGGAGACGTCAATATGGGTAGATATCCACATATATTTTGGATTGAAAACTAAACCTATAGGCTAGTAGGTTGACAAGACAATTATTCACAGAATGCATCAGTATAATCACTCATAATGGTAATTTATTCACACATGATTCTCTACATTATCTCAATCATTTGAGATATATTTTTTTTGATAATGCAATAATATTGAATCCGGAATGGAAAATTAAAGGGTAGAATCATCCTCCACCATAAAAATGTGTACAATCAAGGTACTAAATGGGATTATAAGAGTGTTCTCCCTCTTTATATAGTTTTTGTTTGATTTATAGAATTAAAAAACCCATTTGAAGTATTGCATCAAACTCTAGTAAATGATGTTATATTAGATTTATGGAATATTTCATCCAAAAATATTATTGGGGAGGATCTATATTCTTATGATACAATAATTTTCAAATTTTTGTGTTCTAAATATCGCTCAAGAAACATGATTTGAAGTATTTTATGAATTGTTATACACAACATGAAAAAAATGAAAAATTTGATCAACCAAAATCAATGAGTATGTTATATATTATTGAATTGGAAACTATAAAACATATAACCACATTTTTTTGGAATATGAAACAATAGTAGTGGTATAATATCCCCTTATTTGTTCACTAGGATTTGGAGGATTTTTTTATTGATTTTCCGAAAAAAAATCAAGGCTTATGGAATGGTCTTTCATAATACCCATGTCCCTAGTAGTTGAAACACTACACCATAATGTTAGTATTGATTTTAAACATGGATTATTATTATTTATTTATGGATTTAATAATTTAAATTTACCATTATTGAGAAAAAAGACCATTTTTTCACGTTTTCAATATCTAATAGTTCCTCTGATGTTGTTTATAGGGTGCCTCTTTCCAGAAATTTTAATATTTGGATATTGTATATTTTTTATGATGATATTTTTCAGATCCTCTTCATAGTGTAAACTCAATTTTCAAATTTTTCACTAAACTCCTCTATGAACATTTAGAGTCATTTATCTATTTCTAGACGTTGAGTGTACAATTAAAAATCTCTTCATAATTATCAAAGTCCCAGAACATAAAATTTTTTCATCAAAATGGATGTAATACTTTAAAATGTTGTCCCATATTTAATATAGAATTGATGAAGAATATTATGGTATACCATTGAATAATTATCATGTTTTCCTTGTACCCACTAATAGACTCAACATTTATATTGTTTTGTTTGAGGAACACCCTCTCCATTTTGAGATTGAGATTTTGGTGAAAATTCAATAGAAAATATTTTCATTATTTCTTCCCATTAAATAAAATCAATATCCTTTTTGGAAATTGTGGTCTTGATTCGTGTCAATCAGTAGTTGGATTTAGCATAAAATTAATAAATGGAATGGAAATTTAATCATTATCTATGAATTAGAATACATAGATTATCTTCTCATCGTTGTTATTCAATTATTTTATGACGAGGGTTTCAAAATATCAAATAAAGTTATTATTCACTTGTCAATTAATATATTTGACAATTTTTTTCAATATCATTCAATGAGGAGGATGTTCCATTTGATTTATGATATTATTGATAAGTATATCATGTTGGTAATGTACTTCAATGATGTAATTTTCTAACATTCCAAAATTTTTTGGAATATCTTTGTGGAAATCAGCATATCTCATATGGTTTTTGTTTTTTCCTGATTTCTCATATTTCCCCCTGTAACTAAGAAAAATAAAAATATTAATATGAAAATTATTAATATAATAAGGGAAACATATAAAAAGAGATGGAATAACATATAAATTTTAAATATACCAAGAATTATGAGTCTCTTGATATAATTATAAGTTATCCATGGAGCTATTTCCTATTATATTTCATAACTTATCAATCAACTCATGTCATTTACAATTTTTTATAAATAAATTATGAATGTCTAAAAATATCATTGAGGAATTTCAAATAAATGGTTTTTTTATGTTCCGTTTTGATGTACACTTGGTGAAAATTGAGATAAAAGATAATGATCCCTTTTCAGAGTTATTACCCATTGATAAAACTATTAAATAGCCATATACACTAGTATTATCGAATCAGGGATGTTATCGTTTAGAAAAAATTTCATATATCATTCAGTAAATTTGTTGGAAATTTTATTGTACTATGAGATAAACCTAGGGATAGAAAAATTAATTCCTTTTATTACACATATTAATAAATAGAACAGGATATGATTCCATATATAGACAGTTAATCCTTTTACACATATTTTTATATGAATTTAATGCATAAATATCCTATTAGTATAGCCCAATGATCCTTAGCTGAAACTTAATTGGAGGAGTAAATTCATAATACATAGAAATGAAACTAAGAATATATTTATTTTCAAAATTCCCTCTTAAATATATTTGATCAAATAAAACTACATAGGATATCTTGTGGAATATATATAATAAAGAGGTTAATTTTAGATACCAAAAATAGAATTGAAAATATAGGGAAACATAATATGTGAGTCCATTATATGCCCTGATATCATAAAAAATATTGTTCATGAGTGATCATATAGAAGTATAATTTAAATAATATGGTATCATATGATCAAAAAACATAGGAAATATTTAGTAAATATATAACAAGGAAAATAAAATAATTATGGATAACAACCTAAAAATACCACAAATTTGATAATATCCAATAATAGAATTGGTTAACTACCCCTCACATTAATATCATATTAAGAGATGAAATATTTACCAAATATAGTGGACTTCATTCTGGGTGCACCCATCACATATTCTGTAAGCATTTGTGTGCTATAAAATAAATTAGACTTAATTAATAAAAATAAAATATTATCCATAGATAAAAATAGATTTTAAGTGTTGAATGAAATTATGGATCATATTTCTCAATGAAATGAAGTGAGAATAAATTATTTATATATTATATATAAATATATAAATAAATTTATTTTATTCCATTATATTAAATAGAGATATAGAATTGTAGTTCAAGATAGAATGGTCATAACCCGAAGAAAATCATTATTTATAGAAACACCTTACTTGATTCTAAGTCATCATGAAAATTAGTTATATTTTGGAATAAGAAAATTATGCGGCTTATTCGCATAAGTAACTATATCTTTTTAATTATTCAGGATATCTTTTTGTAATTAATCATTTAGGTTCATCACATATATTTTGATGATATTTTAGTTATATGTCAAAATTTACATTAAATAGTTGACAATGGTTAATGATATTGTCATTTCATCACATCTAGAATAATAATAATGAAATAATGAATACTTTTATAAATATATAATAAATTTTAAAACAAAGAATTAAATATAGTTAAGAAAAAATTTCATCATTACAATCATGCTATTATTAGGTCATATGTACAAATGATTAACATTTCCGTTTTCAAATTTCATTATTGAAGCACGATTTGCCTTATTTTATCATAATATGATGGTCAATATATCATAAATCTCATAATATTTAATTAAATTCAAATATATAAAACCATTATTTTGTTTTCTAATTTGAAAAATATAACATCATTATGGAGGTGGTAATGAAAATGAGCACACAAAAGGCAATATCATTTTGTAATAATTAGAAATCTATAAAAATATATGATATGTTACTTGAAAAAATGATAAATATTTCTGGAATATCATATATATATTATATACAACCTCATAAATATATTTTAGAGGTGATGATCTATGAAAAATTAAATCGGTTTGTGAGGTGATGCTACACCATACAAAATAATGACAGTTTCATTTCCCAATTAATAAAAGTTGATTTGGTTATAGGTTTTTAATTTAAGATAATATAAAATATCTATATGGAATTAAAATATTTTATCATATCCCAATTTTGGAATAATATTTTAAATATGTCGGGGGGAAAATAATAAAAAAAAGTATTTTTACGAACAACAAATGTTATTCGATAAACCACATTAGGATTCTACGAAATGCGATTCAAATAGTTCATTATAATAAAATAGATGATTATAGTATGTAATATGTGATGTATTTATGTTATTTTTATAGGTTTCAACTAAACCAAACAGATTTTGTATTATGGAGAGGAGATAATATGAGGTGTCCTTTTATAAGTGGGTGGAGTGTAACACTTACAATTTTACAATGATATAAAATTATTTGGATTCAAAATCAGGGAAAATTGATAATAAATATATCATATAATATGTTTATATGGTTAATGAATAATTAAAAAATGTGTTTTTATATTGATTTTACTTCATTTTAACCTTTGTATTTGTAGATTGACCCAGTTTAAATTTGTATTAACCTTAACTATAGATATAAATTTATATTATTTGTACTATTATGGAAGACCGTAAATTATATTGATGTTTTTAAAAAATTATAAATAATATGATTTGAATTAAGGAATTTTTTTATCCAATTACATTAATATATGAAAAATAATTTCATATTATATTAATCCCACAAAATTTCCCAAAAATAGGATTTTGAGGAAAGTGAAAAATTTTCTCATGAAATTGATGACCATATATTAAATTTATTACAGTAAATGATCATTATATTAATTTAAATTAAAATCAATTGATTTAAAATCAATGTATTTAATTTAAATATCACTATAGAAATAGTTGTTTATATTAATTGAAATAGATAAACTTTATACACATTAAAAATTAGTCTTTAAAAAATAATGTTTTTGAGCCTGCAAATATTATACCAAAATCATGAAAACTAATTAATAAAAATAAATAAATTTTATAAGTATATATTAAATGGTTCATATTTCAGGTTAATACGATATCCAAATTATATAATGACTTTTAAATAAATATACAGAAATAATATATATTACAATATTTCAAAAATCCATAATTTCCACTATTCACTGAAAAATAAATCATTACATATAAGAGACAAAATTTCAAACATTGTTAATTTTAATAATATGATTATTAAAATTGAACTCATTTTATGAAACAAAACTAATATTTTTTTAAAAATTATACAAAATCATTTTCCTAAATAAGAAATAAAATATAATTTCATTGAAAATGTATTTTTTGATGAATACAATTTCAATTAAAAATTGAGTAATTATTTTCATAGAAGATATATATATATATTGAATAGTACCTATATATTTATTTAATATTGTAATTTAATTTCAATAAACCAATTTAATGGCTAGGTTATATTGTTCACATATAGTAATCTAGGATTGCTTATGGAAGGGGTTGTATATCATATGCATAATAAAACATAGAATCCTTTATACAAAAAATCTCGTGTTTCTATATTTCATATAATTATCTAACCTTAATCATTATGTAATCACCATTTATATAATTAATTCACATTTAGGATGATTTTGGGTTTTGGGTGTTATAGAATTAGGCCATAACTATTACATAACAACTCAAAAATTATAATGTTGAAAATCCTACTCCATATCCATTTTCTCATAATATATAACATTTTATAATAAAACATGAGTTATGTTTCATGTTAAAAAAAATTCAAAAAATTCATTGTGAATTCTTCCTTTTTTTAGGAAATCCTTATTGTGTGTCATTTTTATTTAAAAACAGGGAATGAGCATAGAAATATCAGTAAGGGATATAATATAATGAATTGAATCGTTAGTCCATGGAAATTTTAAACTCATGAAAACGTTCACACAACAACATAAACTATTTTACATACCTCAAGAAATAATAAAATTCATGAAAACCTTCATTGGAATATAAAATCATAAAGTTATTCTGGGGAATCAATATCATACGCCCTTTTTTCCTTCACAGCCACACAAGGAGTAACCATTAGGGTTACATTTGGAATACACATCACAATATATTCAATAAATCTCTTAGGATAAACCTTATCATTTAACTTTGTCAAATTATCCAATTAATTAGAGAGATATCATGTGTTTAACTTCCCTCATTTTATCAACGAACCACCACTATATTTATACAATTCAAAATAACCATAACATAATAATTACACATAAAACGTGCATAAAAAATATCATTTTCTCTTTGAAATCAAATTACATCTTTACAAGCAGTGCACTATAAATAAAAACACATTATTTAAAATAAAATAATAAAAATTAAATTTAAATATCAATAAATTATATTGAATAAAATCTGAGAAATTACATTCATGTCATATATTTTATAAATAATTCAGGTTATTGATATAATCAATCCATTTTTTAAACACAGTTAATAAAATTAAAAAACATTTTTGAATTAAGGTATCCCATAAAAAATTCATTCTTTTGAAAGGAATTGATATTTTAAAACATTATATCCATATAAATAAATCCAAAAATCATTTTCAATTCATGGACGTTAAATTTAATGATTTATAAGAATAAATAATAGAAACATTAAATTGAGGTGTTGAGTTAAAATTCAATTACCTTGAGTCTGACTAGACAAGTACAACAATTTTAATCTAGAATATTAAACATAGGTAATATTATACTCTCTTCAGATCCTATTTTATGTATTTTATTTCATTTTTTATCACTTATTAACATGTTATAACTGTTGCATATTTATGTAATTTCATATCAGACCTTTTTTCTTTATTCAGTAAATGAGTCAAAACTGAACTTGGTACGATATTAATAGTCCATGTGGTCATAATACCATATCTCTAGAATAATATTCATGATATTTTTATAATTTTTCTATATAAATTATACATTTAAATAAAACCATTCAGTGTGGTTATGAAAAAGTGAACAACCTTATAATCAAGAACATGTGAAATCGTACATTTGCATGGGCAATGTTTTCCTTTTTCCGTTGATCCTTATAAAAAAAGGTAATTATTATTTTGTCATTCCATGAATATGATAATATTGTTAAATTAATAATAATAATTAAGATATACTTATATATATTATTCAAATGATATGGTGAATAAAAATGATTCACATCACTTCATGGAGGTGATAGTTCAAACGTACGCACAAACAACATTATCATTTTTAATTTCATAGAATGTGAGAAAATTATTGATATATTATTCTATAATAATGATAAATATTTCACTAAAATCATTTATAAATATTAATTACATAATTATGATCAGTATGGAGAGATGGTAATGAAGTCTAAACTATATCAGTTCGCGAGGCGGTAGTCTTCTGTACACCTGAACAAAAAGTTAATTTCCCATTGGATATAATTTTAGATCTATTAAGGTGATTATAGTAATATAATAACATATTAAAATTTTCAGGATACTGAAGTTATTATTTCTTATTGTAAGAATAATATTTTTAGGACGTGTTGGATGTAATAAAATTGAAATACTTAATGAAAATGATACTTCTTCTTCGGTTGATCACCTTTGAAAAACACATTAACATAGTAATGGAATGTGATATTCTTATATATAAGTCTTAAAAATGTGGGGATGGATTCTAGAAAGGGGTTTGGGTAGATATTTTTTGAATTAAAAGATTATGGAAGTGTGAGTAATAGAGAGTAATGAGTTCCTTTTAAAGGAGAGGGGAGGAGAACCCTTAGAATTATTATAATTATTAAATTAATATAAATTCAATTTATAATCAAAATGGTCCCAAACTAATTATTTATAATTTAAGATTAATTTTGGTTGAATATGAATAATCCAGTTAATAGTACACATGTCTTGAATATTTTTTTATCCTTAATTTTTTTGTATTAACTCTTATTTAACCATTTTTAATCATACCATGATATCATGTTATTTACACATAGATAGTTAATGTACAAAAGATAACATTTCAACAGATCAAGAAAAGTGTAATAAATGAAACATTATGACATATTCTAAACATTATGATGATTTTTTGTTGAATTTTATATCATTTATCAAACTATTTTATATTTTAAAATAACAATATTGTCAACTCTGACACTGTTAATTATTTGACATTAAAAAATAACATAACAACATGATATGTTCAAATAAACTCCATTAAACAATCACGAAAATTAATAATATATACATAATATTCGTGTATGACATAAATTATGTCATATAATATTAATTTTAATATTTATAAAATCATTTAATTGATTAATTCATTAATTAAGGAATTACTACTTCAAATTTGTGTCTTAATTAAATTTTAATATTTAATTTTCGAACATTATAAATAAATTTCCATGATTTAGGTAGTATTATTTATTTTCTAATGGATATTTATTCTTTATTTCATACCTTGTATAACTCCACTTTAAAATACATTAATTTTTAAAATAAAAAGTTTAACAAAAATTACTATTCATTGAATATAATATTATAAATGCATTACGGACATCCATGAGGCACCATGTTGTCCTAAAATCAACCAAATTATTCTCATGGTTTCATTACACTCATAATTTTAAATTAGGTTATTTTTTGGGTGTTTTTATATTATTATAAATTAATTTTTACATTAAATTACTTGATTTACATTCAAGTGTGGTAACAAGAATAAATAATATATATACTATTCATAATTTCTAAAAAGTAAGGTAACCTATTTATGTAATTTGTTCTTATAATTACAAATATTGATTAAATTTTTTCCAAATAAAAAACATGGATTTTACAGTAATTATTTTAAAATTAATTTCCATTTTTCAAAATTTGTAAATGGGGGGTTTAAACGTAAAATCCATCAACTGATTTACATGGGTTTATATCTATAATCAATGTAAAATTACATATAATTATCAAAATTGGATTAAATGGTAAAAAATTAATCAAATTATACATTAAATGAAATTAATATGATAATATAACAGTATAAATAAATTAGATGAAAATAGGGTATTGAATTAAAATGCACTATTTTTCAATAGTCATTACAATATGAAAGTTAATTTAAAATAATAATATTTCAAAAAAAATAAATTTTATGCCCCTATAACAAGTAATAATATTATTTTCTCCTAGAAAATTTCTAAATGTGAAAAAAGTATATTTAAAAGGGGTTCTCTATTCAATGGTGATAAAACTGTATTTTTAGAAAAAAACATTCATTTTATCTATCAAATTGTTTTTGTTCTTATATATTGGTCATAAAAAACATAAGATGAATTTTAAATATTATATTGAATAAATATTTCATTTATATAATCCAAAATTATAGATTTTATTGATTTCTATATTGTATTATTCACATTTAATATTTTATTTTATAAAAATGCATCATATATATTCAAATGTTATTTAGTTTCATTTCAAGTTAATTTGGAAATCAATATATAAATACATGCAAAATATATTTTAGTAATTCAGTTAATACTATTCATTCCCTTCATTGTAACATATATTGGGTAACTACCATATTCGATAATAATATTTAGTTGTTCGTTTATTCTCAATATGGTGTATAATGTATGTATCAAACATTGTGTTTCCATTTACATAATTGGGATGTAACATTCTACCCCTTTTGGAAATTGTGTCCTCTCGGTTTGAATTTGGGGTTGAAAACTAAGCAATGAATCTTCCAAATACCTTTGTTCCATTCCCATATCATAAAAATGATTAATAAAACTACAGTTTAAAATAATTAAAGGATCGTACAATGGTCACCTGGTTTAACACATAATAGGATTCCATGTTGGAAAATGTGGATATGGTATAAAAACGAGCCATAATGTTTTAGTGAACAATGATAGAAAATAATTTCTTGAAAGAAGATAACAACCACAAAGATATAAATTTTTGATGGGATATTCTTTCCCTAAATATGTAGTAAGAAAAGTAAATAGAAAACATTTTTTGTCTTATGATCCATTTCATAAGGTCAAGGAACCATTTTAAAACTATAATGATTAATATAATGATACATGCATACATTACATATAGAGATTCATCCATTAATCAATTTCCCCCAAAAATTCATCTTTTTCACTAAATAAGAAGTATTATAGATCAATCAACATCTATAGAATTACATAATACAAAAAATATTAACCCTCCCATTCTAAAATCATGAAACATTAAATAAACCCAACATTATTAAGTTAATATTTGAAATTTCCCAAAAAAAATAATCATTTATAAGAAGAACGACTCGTTATAATATCCAAAATTAAAGAGTAATATCCCAAAGTTCCAAATAGACCATTCAACAAATAATTATCATTAAATTTACTAATAATAATCAAAAATGTGATTGAAACACAATATTCAGAAGTATTTGATCACATTCTCTTTCCGGATAAATTTTAACAACTCTCTCCAAATCACATAAATCACTATTAATGACTCATAAAAATAAGTAATCAGCATAATTACATATTCTCCACGATATGTTAAAAAATTAAGAAATAACCTAATTCCAAATAAGTACACTAAGGAACTGAAATATTATTACAAAATATAATTCAACAAATACTCCGTAATTATAATCACATATTATTCAATTTACCTTAATCATGAAATATTCCAAAATTAATGATAGTCTTCCCAAGTAAACATTGTCACGTAATTAGAAAATCATTTTCTAATACCAAGGATATCTAGTTGATATAAAAAATGTTACCAGAAAGAATATAAACTTATTTATTCATCTTGTTAAACTAAAACAATTACTTCATTCTAAACAAATAATTCAAGTAGGCTAGTGGGTGGCGATAAAGCCTTGTCCCACATTGGTTATAGGTTTATCTCCTGCAGCCTTGTCTGATGCAACATGATTTCACCCTTCCTATGGGTTTTCCTTTTTCTAAAACATTATTATCATAATAAAATTTCCAAAAATAGATAAAATAATCCAAAAAATGATAATATAATTTAACATCATGGTTTATCTCATGCCTTCCATTTTTCATCACAAAATGTAATATCACATAATTAAATTATCAATATATGCCTCCAAAAATTCTATTAATCACCTATATTTTTGGGAAAATAAATCCTCAAAAGGGTTTTATAATACATTAAAATTCTAAATAACCTTAATATTATAAACTCATTATTATATCCCTAGCTTTTTAGAAAATATCATAATCTCTAAAGTAGACTAAACAATCCTTTGATAAAAACAATAAGACTATTGCATTAAATATTATATAAGAGTGAGTAAAATATAGATTTCATATTGAGGTGATTTTTAGGATTAGATTTGTAGAGATTTTTTCCACAACTATTACCTATTAACTCCAGTATTACAATGTAGACAAGCATACTCAATAACTATTTTTTATTATCTAAAACCTTTAGAAATAAGAAATAATTTTTTTGAAGATAACAAACATCACATTAATCATCTTGACTTCTTACCATCTTTTCCCTATTCTAATACCCTATTAATTTTTTAAAAAAAATATGGTAGGAGTAAAAAAGGCTCAGTAAGGTATATAAAATAAGGAATCAAATCATTATTCCATAAATATTTTGAACTGATGAAAACTTATTCACAAAAAAATAAACTCTTCCTCATACAACATGATGTCATAATATTCCTAAAAAACAAATTATTAATGATAAATGATAAATGTAAATAGTTATTTCTGTAACATACATACATTGTAGATTTCATAGCTATATAGGGAGTAACCTTTATGGTTGCCTTTGGAATACCCATAATAGTATATTCCCTAAATCTCTTAGGAGAAACCTTATATTTTAACTATGTCACATTACCCAATGCATTGTAGAGATATCATGGGAACACCCTACATCACTTTATCATATAAAAACCCATATACATAATCAATTCTAATGAACCATAAGAAAATTATAACACATAAAACATGTATAATGGAAAAATAACATTTTCATTTTGAAATAAAATTTCTTGTTTCAAGTCATACACTCATAAATTAAAAAAATATATTTTAATATAAAACAGTTTACATGTAAATTAAACATGAATACATTATTTTGACATGAAACTGAGCAGTTCCATTAATGGTGTATAAGTTAAAAAAATTCCATGTTATTGATATAATCATTACATTTTTTAAACATAATTAAAACATTTAAATAGATTATTTTTGAAACAATTTATCACATACATCATTTATAAATTTGAAAGGAACTTAAATTTTAAAACACAAATGTCTATATAAATAATTTATTAATTTTTTTTGAAAAAATGGACAAATAATAGGTTTATTTAAATGAGTAAATCATCAAAACATCAAAACAGGGTTTCGAGTTAAAAATCCCCCTACCATGTGTTCAAATCATCAAGTAAACTATTTGTATTCTTGTATAATAAAGATAGTTTAATTTATAATTTCATGATAACCCTTTTCATTTTTAAAATTACTTTTATATCACATATTACTATGTAATAATAATTAAATATTTAATTAAGTTTGTATAGGAAGTTTTTTCATTATTCGTTAGACGAGTAAAAAATGATCCTAGTATGATATAAATAGTCCATATGGGAAAAATTGCATCATCTATAGTATAATATTCATGAAATTATTATAATTTTTATACATAAATAATAAATTTAAATCAAACCATGAAACATGGTTATGAAAAATCATCTATGTTATAATCATTGAGACGGGAATCCAAACGTACGCATGGGTAACATTTTCAGTTTTTCATTGATCGTTTTGGAAAAAGGTCATTATTATTTATTCAATCTATAATGACCATAATATTATTAACAAAATAATTAGAATTAATATATAATTATATATATATATAGATATATCAAATATGTGATGTGGTGAATAAGAACGATTCTCATCGCATTCTGGACGTCATTGTTCACACATACATCTGAAGGACATTATAATTTTTATGTGCATGTAAAGTGAAAACATAATGTATATATTAACCATTTATAATGATAAATAGGTCTTTACTATCATTATAAATATTAATAAAATAATTATGACCAGTCTTCAGAGAAGGTAATGAAAATCAAACTATATTGGTTCGTGAGGCGATAGTCCACTGTAGACACAAACAAATTGTTGATTTCCCATGTGATGGAATTGAAAAATAACTAAGGTGAATATATTAACATAATATGGTATAATTATATTGAGTATACATGATTTATTATTTTTATTAAGAAAATTTGGAGGAATTAGATGATGACATAATATAAAATACTTAACGAAAAGGATACCTCTTCTTTTATTGATCACTTGTGACGAACACCTAAACACCTCTAAGAATGTTATTCTTCCTAATATATGGAATAAAAAATGTGGGGAGTGATTATAATAATATATTTAGGTATATATATTCAGAAAAAAAATAATTTGGAATGATGAGTGATAGAGAGGAATGAGTGGATTTTTATAGGAGAGGGGAGGGGCACCCTTGGAATTAAGAAAATTATTAAATTAATATAAATTAAATTTCGATTCCAAATGGTCCCAAACATATTTATTTCTATTATATGATTATGTTTTTTCAAATAAAAATCATAAAATTAAAACAATACATGTTTAAAAAAAATTTAATCTCTATATTTTTTATTTTAACCCTTATTTATCCCTTCTTATGTTTCTCACGATATCTTATTATTTACATTTTTTAGGCTAATATAATAACCATAATAATTCAAATGATCACTAGAAGTCTCATTTATGACATATTATGACATATACTATCTAATTTTTTTAATCTTATATTTTTCGGAATTTTATATCAATTAATAATGTAATTAATATTTTAAAATACCATTACTGTCAATGATAACAATATTAATTAGTTGACTTATAAAAAACGTTATAATAGTAAGCTAATTTTGAGAAAACCAATTTAAATAATCACTAAAAAGTGAAATATATTCAAAAAACTTATTTCTGGTATTATTTTGTCATATATTATTAATTTTCATATATATAATGTTAGATATTTTATTTTTTTTCATTAATTAATAAATTACTACATTATCATTGTGTCATAGTTATATTTAATTATTTAACTTCTACCAATTATAAATAAAATACCCTAATGAAGGTAAAGTAATTAGATTTCATATTTCAATTTATAGATATCATTATATCTTGTATACAATCATATTAAAATACATTAGTTTTTAAACACAAAAGTGTAACAAAAAATAACTCTTAATTGAATATAATATTATAAATACATTAAAGTCGTTCATGTGGCTCCAAGTGGTCCAAAACATGACTAAAGGATTCTCATAGTAGGAATAAACTTATCCTATTATTTTAATATTTGTATAATGGTAATTATATATTATTATAATATTATTAATACCTTTAATTATCAAATTTATCTTCATTAGTGGAAATAAAAATAATTATTATACATATCATCAAAATGTTTAAAAATAAAAGGGAAATATTGAAATAATTTGGAACATAGGATTCCAAATATGGAATCTGCCATTATAAATAATAAATATTTAATTTTTAGTAATTAAATTAAAATTAATCACCAATGTCAAAATGAGAAAATGGTTTTTTTAAAAATAAAAACCATCAAAAAATTGACAAGCGTTTATATATAATTTAAATGAGAAATTAATTATAATGAAAAATATTATATTACATTCAAAAAAATTTTATTATATAGTAATAATAATTAAAAATATAATATAATAATATAAATAAATTATAAGAAAAGGTTGTATTTGTTGGTCGGAGTGGATACTCAAGAGGGGGGTGAATTGAGATCCAATTAAAATTTCTGTAAAAAAAAATTTCTATTAAAATCCCCCAATTTCAAAAACAAATTAAACTGTAGTGAATTTATACAGATTGTAAAGGTTCAATTAGTTTCTCAAAGATTGATTAGTTCTTAGTTAACTTAATCTGGTGATTAAATCAACTTTTGAAACTAACTTACTGGTTTACAATAAATATAAACACTTGCGAGTTTAACTATCAAAGTAGCTTTGAAAATAAATTATATTTAAAAGTTATAGCAGCAGAATATGAAATAAATATATATAGTATGGATATAAACTTTAACTAAAAACACAGAGGAGTTATCCAAGAGGTTCAGTCTCAAGCTGAGACTTAGTACTCTTAAAAGTTTATATAAAGATGATCCACACCCTGGATCGGGGTTCAACAGTTTACAACTGTCCAGGTCCAAGACCTCTACCACTGTTATTCGTGGGAAACAAAACAAAATTGACCTGCTGTCCAGGTCACACACGACCTCTACCACTATCCACAGTGGGTAATGAAGTATAAAAAGGTTTGCTGAGGATTTACAGATCCTCCAGTTAAAGTACAAGAGTCAGTGTGTGTGTTTAATACAGTAGATAACACACACTGCTCAAAATGTAGAATAAATGAATCACATAGCAGAGAAGTAGAGTTTAGAAATGGCTCTGGTGATTTCAGTACAGCTCTGGACTCTTTTGTATTTGATCAGAAGTAATTCCGAGTCCACTTCTCCTTTTTGTTTGAGAAGCAGAGTGTCGTATGCTTCAGGTTCAAAGGCAGTGAGATGTAGTCGATGAAGTTCTTCAATGTTCTTTTGTATGAACAGAACTTTTCTTGAGTAGGCTTGATTGTGTATGAGGTTCTGTTCTACTTGGTTCTTCCTCCTCTTTCGTTCCTCTATGTTCTTCTTGTGTTCTTCTATGTCTCCAGCAGCAGAATCTTCTTGTATTTATGTCACGTGCTTCGGAAGACAGAATAGGTATCCTTTCCGCAGGAACGAGGTACGGTTTCTTGACATCCGACAACCTTTATTAATTACTTGACAGAGCATTAAAATATACCTGATATGACCGTTGGTTAGATTAAATAATGATAAAGATAAAGAAATTCAAACAGTTGTTTTTGACTATCGATGATTTCAAGTGATCAGTAGGTCATCAGCATCAGCATTGGTGGCTAGACATCGGTGTGTCCTGACCGGTGACTTAGATGATCAGCATCAGTGTGTCATTTGATCGGTGACTCATTTTCATCGGTGTATCATTCGATCAACATCGGTGACTCAGATTGATCAGCATCGGTGAGTCATATCGATCAGCATCGGTGTGTCATTTGATCAGCATCGGTGACTCAGATTGATCAGCATCGGTGTGTCCGATTGATCAGCATCGGTGACTCATATTGATCAGCATCGGTGTGTCAGATTGATCAGCATCGGTGACTCATATTGATCAGCATCGGTGTGTCATTTGATCAGCATCGGTGACTCAAATTGATCAGAATCGGTGTGTCAGATTGATCAGCATCGGTGTGTCATTTGATCAGCATCGATGACTCATTTGCATTGGTGCGACCGTTGTCGTGATATTGGATCGGTGCGACCGTTGTCTCTTTGATCCAGAAGACTTCCACAAAACTTGTAAATCAATAAACACATAGATAAAAACATGATAGCAGATTCACTTAATAGATTGAGATTAAATTTATGAGAAATCCAACCGGATTAAATAATAGTGATTTGTGATTATTAAAACAAAAATCATAGGAATGTATTCAACAATCTTCCAGAGGGCTCAACAATCTCCCCCTTTTTGATAATCACAAATCTTTTTAAAAAAAAATAAATAATAAAAACATAATGAGATATAAATCTCCTCCTGAAATTATGTCTCCCTCAAGGATATTAATCTCCCCCTTAGATGTTGATCTCCCCCTTAGATGTATACACCTTTCTCCCCCATATATATATATCCTTCTCCCCCATATATATATATATCCTTCTCCCCCATATCCTTCTTTCTCCATATCCTTTCTTTCTCCATATCCATTCTTTATCCCCATTTGTGATAATCAAAAAGGAGGGAAGACATACAAATAAGAGAGTAAAAAAGAAGGCAGCAGAGAGAATAGAGAGAAAAAAATTTATAAAGTACAGAAGATTATAACCAACACAGAGTTCACCCCATCAAAAGAAATACACATCTATTCCTAGGGATAGAAAGGGGATTTTCCTTTGTCTTTGGGATCAATAGATGGTAAGTTGGAAGAGTTGTAGGTAGGATGTACTGGGCGAATATGAAGAGGTGGTAAGACAACTCTGGCAGGTGCTGAAGAAGGTGCCACCGCGAGTTGTTGTGGAAGAACAGGAGCTGGTTGAGAAGCTGGCTGAGGAACTGGTCTTAACCGAGATAGAGCTTGAGCAACCGAAAGCTGATTGGGAGCAATATCAGATGCACTGAGAGGTTCAAGAGTAGGAAGCACAATTGCAGTGGCCTGTGTATCCAAATAAGGCTTCAAAAGATTAATGAAGTCCTGAATAACTTCTGCACCAAAATGCATAGTTTTCTCAAAGTCATCTTTATTCTTCATGAACTGTGCCAAGGAAGGGGTAAAATCTTGCAACTGGCGAACTTGATCCTTGAAGTCTTGAGTGACTGGAGGTAGATTCAGATTCTCTTCCATGACCTTAAAATTCATAGCCATCTCATGCTTTGTATAAATCTTCAAAAAGTAATTATCATCCTTTGCTTTGATCTCTTGCAGAGCCTTTTTAGCATCTACTAAATATACCATTTCCATCTTATGACTGTTATCACAGAGCTCTTTCATTTTCCTCAAAGATTCTAAATCTAGAACTTGTCTAACAGCTGCTAACTCATCGTGCACAACCACTCTTAGAGCCTCTAGCTCACGGGTGGTGATCTTGGTTACTTTGGCTGTACTAGCTTGGCCAACTATTTGAGTTATTTCACCTTTCAACTTTCTCAGATCAGACTTGTTGAGATGTTCAATTAAATTCCTCAAAACTTCCATTATACCAGAAATGGTTGATCTACATTCATTTGATAGAGAAACTAAGCCAGTTTGGATATCCTTCAATGTTTGATTTAAAGAGACTATGTGCCTACCAATAAGCTCACCAGTATTGGCCAGGTCTAGCTTCACAGCATTCCATACTCTTTGTGAGAAAGATTCCAACGATGCTTCAGAAACATGCAGAGACACTTGAGTAAAGGTATTAGAAATTTCTTCTCTGACTGTATCTCTCACAGCAGCTAGTAATTCAGTCTTAAACATATCAAAATCATCTTCAGAGATTGCAGAACAAGGCAGATGAACATCTGTAGAGTCAACAACAGGAGTAGATCATGCTTTAATTTGGAGACACTTCTTCATAACTGCAGTAGATTCTGACATTTCCTCTTCTTCTTCAGAATAGTCTAATCCCAAAACAGCAAAACCAGGGTAGTCATCCCAAACAGTAGCACACAAGGTAAATTTCAGATTTTCATAACTTGCTATTCCACTATTTTCTAGTGAATCACTCTTGCCACTGGGAATTGGTTTATGCCCAGATTGATGTGGGTCTGTTGGAGGTACAACACGACTAACCACAGGTACGTTATCATCATCAGCATTATCAACTCATTGTTGTGGTTCTATGAAAGGCTCAGCAAGACCATCTTCAGGTCGGTTAACACCATTAGCATCATCACCATCACCATCATCATCATTATCACCATTAGACTCTTCACTGGCAGATACTTCAGTGTCAGTATCTTCATCATCACCATGAATTGGTTCAGATTCAGGTAAGGCCAAATGTGGACTAGCAGGTCCAAAATCTATTCTTTTCTTTGGACTCACTGTATCAGGATCACTCCTATCATCTTCAGTTTCAGCTTCTTCCATTCCTTGTGCTTGGGTAGCCTGATTCCTTTCTTCTTCTACTTCTTCATCATCAGAATAAACTGGTTCCTCATTTGCATCCAAACCAGGGTCTCTCAAACCCTTATGCCTCTTTCCATGATCTGTGGGATTGTAGGCTTCATACAGCTTGTCTTCATCAGCAACCCAACACTTCTTCCACAGATTCCAATTGATTTTCATCCTCTTGCAGATCTCTTTGTTGAGATAGAAGGTATGATATGTTTCTGCTACTTCATTATCTTCATCAACACATTCTAGATTCTTGATCATGGTAGAGATCATCTTGGAGTAAAATAAGGCAGTGGCTTTCTTGGACTATTTTACCATACCAGCTATGTGCACCATCACATGTCTACACAAATTGATCTTCTCATGGGTTTTCAGAAGAAACAACAGGAAAAAATCTTGGTACTTTACAGCAGCAAAGTCTCCTCTCCTAGGGCAATGTTGGTGCTGAATATACTTGAAAAGAAGTCTGCATTCACCATCTAATTCTGAAGCTGTGATTCTCCATGACTCTCTGTTTCCAGTCAGAAGATCTAGAGCTAATTCATAAGAGAAGTAATCAGATGTTGGAGGAATATTCCCATCATAATCCTCATACCGGCCCTCATGGGGTACATTTAAGCATTCAGCCCATTGCTTTGATGAAAAAGAGATTTTTCATCCTTTCACTACAGACGACATCCGGGAAGCCTCCACACCATCTAGAGTGATTTTCAGATTCATATAAAACTCATGTACCAGCTTTTGGTAGTCTACTCGTAAGTTGTCTGAAAACCAGTCTGTCCATCCTTGCGATTCAAGAACTTGTAGTAACAGTGACTTACTTGATAAAAGCTAGGAAGAAATGACTTCTCTTTCTACGGAAACAATCCGAGTTTCCAGGTTCGGATTTATTGATCATTGAGAGGCATTACTAGACTTGCCTCGAGCACGCTTTGGAGGTACAAGACTGTCTGATCCTTTTCTCGGTCTCTTTTGCTTAGCCATTCGAAAATTTTGGAGAAAGTAGGAGTTCGAAGGTTCGAGGTAGAAGATAAGAGAAGTTGAAAGGTTCGACGGGAAATGAAAGGTCAAAGGTTTAGGGAAGAGAAATAGTCACGTATCATTTATTTTATCATTTAGGGTTCCCATAAAAAGGATAAAAGAAATTAATTAATTAATTACAACATAATAAAAGTAATACAAATAATCGGTTTGACAGATCAGTTTCACAGATCGGTTTCACAGATCAGTTTCACATATCAGTTTCACATATCAGTTTCACAGATCGGTTTCATAGATCAGTTTCACAGATCAGTTTCACAGATCCGTTTCACAGATCAGTTTCAGAGATCGGTTTCACAGATCGGTTTCAGAGATCAGTTTCACAGATCAGTTTCACAGATCAGTTTCACAGATCGGTTTCACAGATCGGTTTCACAGATCAGTTTCACAGATCACTTTCACAGATCGGTTTCACAGATCAGTTTCACAGATCGGTTTCACATATCAATCATACACAATTCTTGTTTAATAAACTTCATTCTTTCAGAGCATAAAGGCTTTGTAAAAATATCAGCTAATTGATGTTCAGAACTAATAAATTTTAAAGAAATATCTCCTTTTTGATAATGATCTCTTAGAAAGTGATGTCTGACATCAATGTGCTTAGTCCTAGAGTGAGACACAGGGTTCTTAGATATGTTAATAGCACTAGTATTGTCACAGTTAATTGAAACTTGTTTAAGATCAAATCCATAATCTAATAAGGTGTGTTTCATCCACAGAATCTGTGCACAGCAACGACCAGCAGCGATGTATTCTGCTTCAGCAGTAGATAATGCAACTGAGTTCTGTTTCTTACTACACCATGATACTAGCAATTTTCCAAGTATGTGACATGTTCCTGAAGTGCTTTTTCTGTCTAACTTGCATCCAGCAAAGTCAGCATCTGAATAACTTATTAACTCAAAGGATTGTCCTTTTGGATAAAACAAGCCAAGATTAACAATATACTTAAGATATTTAAAAATCCTTTTAACAGCAAGCATGTGTGATTCTTTAGGATTAGCTTGAAATCTTGCACACATACACACACTAAACATAATATCTGGACAGCTAGAAGTAAGATAATGTTAACTCCCAATCATACGCCTGTAATTGGTTTGATCCACTGGTTTCCCAGATTCATCTAAATCCAATTTATAGGTGGTACTCATAGGTATGTCACATTCCGTAATACTATCCAAACTAAAATGTTTTAATAAATCCTTAGTATATTTACTTTGATTTAGAATAATTCCATCTTTAGTTTGAAAAATTTGAAAACCAAGAAAATATTTATGTTCTCCCATTAAGCTCATTTCAAATTCGTTTTGAATAACCTTTGAAAAATCAGTACATAAAGAGTGTTTAGAAGATCCAAAAATAATATCATCAACATAGATTTGTACAACTAAAACATCTTTAGAAATTATTTTAATAAAAAGTGTTGGATGATCAATCCCTTTAGTAAAACCTTTTGAAATAAGAAAGTTTGAAAGTCTATCATACCAAGCTCTTGGATCTTGTTTTAAACCATATAATTCTTTAGAAAGTTTAAAAACATGATTTTGAAAATGAGGATTTGAAAAACCAGGGGGTTGTTCTACAAAAACATCTTCAATAATAAAACCATTTAGAAAAGCACTTTTCACATCCATTTGATATAACTTGAAATTCAGATGAGATGCATAGGCAAGTAGGATCCTAATAGCTTCTAATCTAGCTACAGGGGCAAAGGTTTCCTCATAGTCAATTCCTTCTTCTTGATTGTAACCTTGTGCAACTAGCCTAGCTTTGTTTCTGATGATGTTTCCAGATTCATCAACTTTGTTTTTAAACACCCATTTTGTGCCTATGATTATAGTGTCCTTAGGACTTTCTACTAATTTCCAGACTTTGTTTCTTTCAAATTGATTTAGTTCTTCTTGCATATATATTACCCAAAATTCATCATTGATGCCATCATTGATATTCATAGGTTCTAGCTGTGATAAGAAGGCTTGATGTTCAACCTGATTTCTAAGAGAATCTCTAGTTTGTGTCCCTCCATCAAGATCTCCTACAACTGCATCTAAGGGATGATTTCTCAGAATCCTAGTTGATCTAGAAAAGGTAGGACTCAAGACTTCAGGTTCATCTACAGGTTGAGGTTCAACAGAAGAAGGGTCTAGAGAATTTCCAGATCTGGATGTTTTAACTTCAGGTCCACTATTTTTATCATTAAGGTTCAAACTAGAGAGATCATCTTCAAGATAAATTTTAGGTTCATGTGGATCAGTTTCATCAAACTTGATGTGAAAAGATTATTCCACAAATTTGGTTCTTTTATTGAAAACTCTATATGCTTTATTAGAAATAGAGTAGCCTAGGAAAATTCCTTCATCACTCTTGGATGCAAACTTATCAAGATTATATTTAGTGTTATGAATAAAGACTTTGCAGCCAAAAACTTTGAAGTAGTTAACATTAGGTTTCCTATGGTTCCACAACTCATAAGGGGTCATCTTAAGAATAGGTCTAATCAAGACTCTATTAATAACATTGCAAGCGGTATTTACAGCTTCAACCCAAAAGTAAACAGGTAGGTCATATTCATTGAGCATATTTCTAGCAATTTCTTGCAGGGTTCTATTCCTCCTTTCTACTACACCATTCTGTTGAGGTGTCCTAGGGGCAGAGAAATTGGGACTCTAGCCATTATGTGAGTAGTAAGCTTCAAACTCATGATTTTCAAACTCATGGCCATGATCACTTCTCAGGGTTTTAATCTTAAGTCCACTAAGGTTCTCTACAAGCATTGAATATTTAAAAAAGTAAGAACAAGCTTAAATTTTGTGAACTAGAAAATATACCCAAGTATATCTAGAAAAGTCATCTACAAGAACATAGACATAGTGCTTCCCGTTTAAACTAGAAACTCTAGAAGGTCCAAATAAATCCATGTGAACCAACTCGAGAGGTTGAGAAGTTGACACTTCTTTCTTTGATTTGAAAGAAACATTATGTTGCTTTCCCTTCTGACAGGGATTACAAACTTTGTCTGCTAGAAATTCAAGTTTGGGTAGGTCTCTATCTAAGTTCTTCCTAGCAAGTTTTCTAAGTGAATGAATATTGTAGTGTCCTAATCTCCTGTTCCAAAGCCAAGACTCTTTATGAAAATCATTTAAACAAGTAATATTTTGCTTAGCTAAAGAATTTAAATCAACAGCATAAACATTTTCATTTCTCAAAGCAGCAAACACTAAAACATTTTTAGAATTAAAAACATTGCAATGATCATTTTCAAATTTGACATAAAAACCATCATCACATAACTGAGAAATACTTAACAAATTGTATTTAAGTCCATCAACAAATAAAACATTAGAAATTAATACTGAGTCAGCGTTACCAATCTGGCCTAAGGCGATGATTTTCCCTTTAGAATTATCACCAAACGTGACAAAACCTCCATCAACTGTGACTATGCTTTTAAAGAAAGCGAAGTCTCCAAACATATGTCTTGAACATCCACTATCCAAATACCATGTCTTTTTACAGGAGCTCTTTAAACAGGTTTCCTATAAAACATATTTAAATAGGAAATGATTTTGGTACCCATATTTTCTTGGGTCCAGATAGGTTAGTCAATAACATTTTAGGTACCCATATCTGTCTAATGGGTCTCATAAAATTTCTAGAATCAACAGATTTTGAAAGATACACCTTATTAGATCCATAACTATGAATATAACTCGTTGAAGCATATAAAGTTCTAGAGTTAGCTACATTCTGTTCAGATTTAGGAATGAATCTATTCTTGGTCAACTGTCTCTGTCTAGGTTTGTAACCTATACTAGTAGTGTATTTTGGTGCAACTTGTTTTCCTAGCATTTGAGTTAGAGTTTCCTTTCCATTAGTAAATTTCTCTAAATCCTTTCCGAGTTGCTCATTAGATAATTTCAATTCAGTGTTCTCCTTTAACAATTGAGCATTTTTCTCTTTTTCAATAGTGAGTTCACTTTTAACTGTAGTGGTGAGAGCATGATGTTTCATTAATGATTTGTATTTATCCTTAAGTTCATTGAATGTATCTTCTAACATATCACAATATTCAAACAATTCAGATTTAGACATGTTATCACATTCAGAATCATCTCCAGAATAATATGAATTAGAAGCAGGAGTTTCTAAAGTTACCTCAGAAGTGTTTGTCATAAAGCACATGTTTTCTTTGTTTCTGTGTTCAGTTTCAGAACCTTCAGATTCACTAGAACTGTCCTCAGAAGCACTCCAGGTAGCCTTCATGGCCTTTTTATACTTGTTATCCTTGTATTCATACTTCTTCTTATATTTCAGCTTTGGATAGTCTGCTTTTATGTGTCCTTTCCTTTTGCATTCATAACAGACAACTTCATCTGATTTGTCAGATTTCTTCCAGTCCTTTTTCCAATGTCCCTTGTTTCCATACTTACCTTTGTAGTTTGTCTTTCTGAAAAACTTCTTCTTCCCATAAAATTTCATAAATCTTCTAGCAATGTGAGCCATCTCAGCATCACTGTCAGAATCACTCTCACTGTCTTCATAGCTTGAACTTTCATTGATATCTTGAAGCTTTTCCTTATCCTTATTCTTTGAGGTTGTAGTTTTGAAGGCAACAGGCTTTCTTCTAGGTTCATTTTCTTCTTCTTTATTCACCTTGAGTTCCTCTTCATACATCATCAGTTTTCCAATTAGTTCTTTGACTAGCAGTTCTCCAATATCACATGATTCTCAAATGGAGATAGAGGTTCCTCTCCATCTTTCAGGTAGACATCTCAAAATTCTCATGATTTGTTCCTTTGCTGGAACATCCTTTCCCAGAGAAGTCATTGTGTTGAAAATTTCATTGAACCTGAGATACATATCAGAAATGGGTTCATCAGGCTTCATCTTAAAATTATCATACTTAATAGTATAGGTATTTAATCTCATCTCCTTAACATTTTTTGTTCCTTCATGAGAAACGGCTAAGGTATCCCAAATTTCATATGCAGTTTTACAAGCAGAAATTCTATTAAATTATTCATCTCCTAGAGCACAGTTTAGGGCATTCATAACTTTACAATTATTATTGTAATCAGCCTTTCTAGGTTCATCCCAACTAGATCTAGCAGTAGTGGGAATTTTATATTCATATTC
Organism: Viscum album; assembly: GCA_963277665.1. Lineage (NCBI taxonomy): Eukaryota > Viridiplantae > Streptophyta > Magnoliopsida > Santalales > Viscaceae > Viscum > Viscum album. The sequence continues at coordinate 494,103,170 of OY728128.1, forward strand.
AATAGAAGTCCAAATATCAAAACCTATGCTTTAAAGATGAATTTTCATTTTGAGTTTCCACTGAGCATAGTTGTTTCCATTGAAAAAAGGTGGCCGGTTAGTAGCAGCACCCTCAAGTCTATTATCCATGATATCACAAAAAGAATTATAAAGAGATAAAAAATTAGAAATAACAAAAAATTTAAGAACTTTAAAATACAACTAAAATCACAGTTGAAAAGCAGAGTACTTTAGAAAATATTTTCCAACCTCTGATACCAAATGTTGGTCGGAGTGGATACTCAAGAGGGGGGAGAATTGAGAAACAATTAAAATTTTTGTGAAAATCAATTTATATTAAAATCCCCCAATTTCAAAAACAAATTAAACTGTAGTGAATTTATACAGATTGTAAAGGTTCAATTAGTTTCTCAAAGATTGATTAGTTCTCAGTTAACATAATCTTTTGGTTAAATCAACTTTTGAAACTAACTTACTGGTTTACAATAAATATAAACCCTTGCGAGTTTAACTATCAAAGTAGCTTTGAAAATAAATTATATTTCAAAGTTATAGCAGCGAAATATTAAATAAATATATATAGTATGGATATAAACTATAACTAAAAACACAGAGGAGTTAACCAAGAGGTTCAGTCTCAAGCCGATACTTAGTCCTCTTAAAAGTTTATATAAAGATGATCCACACCCTGGATCGGGGTTCAGCATTTTACAACTGTCCAGGTCCAAGACCTCTACCACTGTTATTCGTGGGAAACAAAACAACATCGACCAGATGTCCAGGTCACACAAGACCTCTACCACTATCCGCAGTGGGTAATGAAGTATAGAAAGGTTTACTGAGGATTTACATATCCTCCAGTTAACGTATAGGAGTCAGTGTGTGTGTTTAATACAGCAGATAACACACACTGCTCAAAATGTAGAATAAATGAATCACAGAGCAGAGAAGTAGAGTTTAGAAATGGCTCTGGTGATTTCAGTGCAGCTCCGGACTCTTTTGGATTTGATCAGATGTAATTCTGAGTGCTCTTCTCGTTTCAGTTTGAGAAGCAGAGTGTCGTATGCTTCAGGTTCAAAGGCAGTGAGCTGTAGTCGAAGAAGTTCTTCAATGTTCTTTTGTATGCACAGAACTCTTCTTGAGTAGGCTTGATTGTGTATGAGTTTCTTTTCTGCTTGGTTCTTCCTCCACTTTCTTTCCTCTATGTTCTTCTTGTGTTCTTCTATGTCTCCAGCAGCAGGATCTTCTTGTATTTATGACACGTGCTTTGGAAGACAGAAAAGGTTTCCTTTCCGCAGGTACGAGGTACGGTTTCCTGACATCCGACAACCTTTATTAATTAAATGACAGAACATTAAAATATACATGATATGACCGTTGGTTAGATTAAATAAAGATAAAGATAAAGAAATTCAGAATGTTGTTTATAACTATCGATGAGTTCAAGTGATCAGTAGGTCATCAGCATCGGCATTGGTGGCTAGACATCGGTGTGTCCTGACCGGTGACTTAGATGATCAGCATCAGTGTGTCATTTGATCGGTGACTCATTTTCATCGGTGTATCATTTGATCAGCATCGGTGACTCAGATTGATCAGCATCGGTGAGTCATATCGATCAGCATCAGTGTGTCATTTGATCAGCATCGGTGACTCAGATTGATCAGCATCGGTGTTTCAGATTGATCAGCATCGGTGACTCATATTAATCAGCATCGGTGTGTCAGATTGATCAGCATCAGTGACTCATATTGATCAGCATCGGTGTGTCATTCGATCAGCATCGGTGACTGAGATTGATCAGCATCGGTGTGTCAGATTGATCAGCATCGGTGTGTCATTTGATCAGCATCAGTGACTCATTTGCATCGGTGTGACCGTTGTCTTGATATTGGATCAGTGCGACCGTTGTCTTCATATTGGATCGGTGCGACCGTTGTCTTGATATTTGATCGGTGCGACCGTTGTCTGTTTGATCCAGAAGACTTCCACAAAACTTGTAAATCAATAAACACATAGATAAAAAAATGATAGCAGATTCACATAATAGATTGAGATTAAATTTATGAGAAATCAAACCGGATTAAATAATAGTGATTTGTGATTATTAAAACAACAATCATAGGAATGAATTCAACAATATTCCAGAGGGCTCAACATTATTTAATTTTAATGCAGTATTTTTTACTAATCATTATTATATTAATTTTATAAAAACAATAACAAAATTTTCACCAATTTAAATTATAATTTCTTTATTCCTAATAAAGAGTTTTACTTTTTCTAAATATAATTTATAAATGGTTTGAAAAATTGATTTAAAATGGTTTCTTGATCTATTTTTGGTAAAAAAAAATTAGAAAATAAAATAGAATCATTATATCCTGAAAATTGTATTTGTTCTTATATAATGTCTATAAAACATATATGATGACTTTTAAACAATATATTGAATAATTATTTCATTAAATAAATCCCTATATTATAATTTCTAGGTGATAAATGTCCTATTAAATAATAATATTTAGTTCTTTGTTTAAGATCTATGTAGTGTGTCATGTAGGCTATCGAACAATGTGTTTCTTTTTAAAACAGTAGATGTTAAAAATGTGGAAAGAATGTTCTTATATTAACTTCATTCAATATCTAAAATCCAACAATTTCTCTACAACATTTATTGAAACATCCTTTCACTCACCATATTCATCAGTTATGGTGGAAGAAACAAAAGACACTTGTTGTAACACAATGAAATTATAAATTAATAACTATTTATTCAAAATAATAAGTTATAAGTTACAATAATTTTATAAAATGATATAACACATAATGAAATTAAATTTATTTTTGAAAATTTTTAATTTTATAAATATCTTTCTATACCCGCAACTACAATTTTCTTCAATATCATACATTACATGCAAGACCGATTATTACAATACATTAATGTAATATTAATAGTTTTATTTAATATTATATTTATCTCCTAGTAATTTTAATGTTAGGAATGAATAGTAATAAAAAATATATGAAAAAATATATTTTATATGTATTTATTATTTATATATTTATTTGAATTAAAATGATAATCATTTAAATTATGAAGATATGTTTTTCAAAAAAAAAATTTCTAAAAGACAGGTTAGTCTCACCCTTAAATCAAATTTTAAAATTAGATATTAATAATATAATAATATTTATTCAATAAAATAAATTCAATTTTTTAAATTTAAATAGAAATATTATCATAGGGTTATTTTTATGCATTTTTCTGAAAAGATTAATTTTATGATGAATAACTAATATAATGAATTTTAATTTCAAACTTCCTTTTATAATAAAATTTTAATAAAGAAAATTTATAGTTGTAAATTTATTTAGAGTATAATTAGAAAAATTATATATGAGTTTAATCCAAATTATTTCATTGGAATCATTTTAATTTTAAAATTTATAATAAAAACATTGGTAATATGTTAAGATATTCTCTAAAAACATGTTTTTTCATCACATATGTGAGTATAATTTAAATTAACTTCTTTCATATATGTGACATGAATTTTTATATATATATTGATTTATTAATGAGATTAATTTATAATTATGAATAATTTAAACAAAAATTTTACCAAATATAATATTGAGTATAGTAGAAAAAATTATGTCAATTGTGGTAACAATGGAATTACTAGGGGGAAAAATAAGAAGAAAAGGGTTATAAATAACCTAACAACTTTTCCAAAACCCAATGTATAGACACATGTCAGCATTATTTCTTATTTTTTTAATAAATTCCATTTTATTTAATCTTTTCTCATGATTAAATGTGGTTATGATTGAATATTTTAAAAAACTTACATGTTTCCCAAACAACTCACGTATAAAATACCACAAAAAATTTCAATATTTGTGATAGATTAAAAACTATTTGGATCATAAAATACTTAAAACTAACATTATATATTAAAACATATCTTCATATAAGAGTTATTTTTGTTCAAATCCTTCATACGATGGGTCTCCTGCAAACATACAGACTATACTTGAAGAAGCTGTGTTTTTTTAACGAGCATTTTTAATTTATTTCTTTCTACACAACTTTAATTATTTTTAAACTAGAATGAGAAAATAAAAATAATATAATCTATATACTATGATGTTTTTATAAATATTAAATTACGTAAAACAATATCCACATGCATCAAATATGTTATTAGATCACCTCTAGTGTGTACAGAAGACTACCACATTGTGAACCGATGTGATTCATTATTCCATTACCATATTTAATTATTGGGTATGATGAGGGATGTAAATTATATATATGAAATTATTAAAATATTTATTCCTCTGGAATAAGTATATCATATATATCGTTTTAGCTTGTATTCTGTATACGACACGATAACAAGACTCTTGTGTCTAGTAGTCTACTACCTCACAAACTAATGTGATTCATATTTTAGTAAGGTGTAACAAGGAATTTAATAAGTATAAAAATAATAATTATATGTGATCAAAATTATAAAATAATTATATTAATTAAATGTTTATCATTATTTAATTATAATATACACTATTTACCCTATTACCTTTACACTAACATAATAGTGATAACATCATTTCTGTACTGGTGCATTACCCCCTTCTTGAAGTGATGCGAATCTATTTTAATAACCCCCAAAAAATTGATGATATATATAATTATATATTATTGTAATTATTAATTTTTGCGCCAAAATATTGCACGAATGGAAGGGACGAAAAAGACGGCTGGCACGCTGCCTCACGAAGCACCGACGCGAAGCACCCCGAGCATCGCGAACCCGCCGCGAAACTCCAGAGGCGGTAAATCTCCGCGAACGAATTTGACGTTCACGACCTGCCGTGAAGCTCCAGAGGTGGTAACTCTCTGCGAATGCATTTGACGTTCGTGACCCGCCGCGAAGCTCCAGAGTCAGTAACTCTCCACGAACGCATTTGACGTTCGCAAGCCCACCGCGAAGCTCTAGAGGTGGTAACTCTTCGCGGACGCCATTAACATTCGAAAGCGCGCCGCGAAGCACCTGAGGCAGTGTGTGAGTTCTGCTTCACGGCGCCCCTTCCCTATAAATATTGGACTCCCCCTGAGTCCCAAGGATGGAAGAACCGACCTTTCAGCTTCTCGTCTCCCGAATCGCGAAGCACCCTTTTCCCTCAGGAATCATCAGCTCCGCGAGGTACTTCTACTTCGCGTGACGCCTTTGCTTTGAATCTTTATGAGCCCCTCTTCTGAGAGGGATGCCCTTCGCAAAGCTCAAGGGAATTCGCAAAGGAGAGGAATTCCCAAGGGAACCCGGGCAGTCGTGGAGTGTTTTTGCTTCGCGAAACACCCAACCTGTAATAGTGATCCCTATACTAAGGTAGGGTCGCTACACATCGCGAAGCACACTGCTTCGCAGGACCCTACTTCGCGAGGCAGTGCTCTGCGAACAATGTTCCACTTCGCGAAGCACCCTCCACTCATACCTATGCCCCGTGATAAGGCCAAGGCACTCCACTTCGCGAAGCACACTCCTTTGCTTGGAAATTCCTCTCCCCGTGCGACCCTCCAGGTTTGCATGATGTGATTTCAATGTCCCATGGACAATACCACCTGTAGAATTGCTTCACCTAATGCTTCTTCACATAGGGACACTAACAACTATTTCTTCTAAGCATAGCCATGCTAACGTGGACCCCTTGATGGTTCACTCCACAACCCCCCTTGACCATGGACTTACTGGTTCCTTCCCTCCCCCAAGGAGCAAAGGGTACCAGTTATGTAAGTCCTAGGGGTGCGGAGTGAACCCACCTCGTCCGAGCTGCAGGACGTTAAACTGCCAAGCACCATGTCCTCAACACATGACGTTAAACTGTGACTCGACCTCGTGCCTCTCACGAAGGTTCTCCCAAGCTCGAACATTTTTTATCCCACTCGTCTCCACGGGAATGGAATCACCCATCCACAAGGGATAATTTCCTTCTTATTGGAGTGGAATATGTTCTTAGGTGAAGGGAGACCCTAGTTCCCCAACGGATGGCTGCACCCCTGCATCTCCGTACTTCCCCACTACCAAGGTCAGTGGAGGGTGTGATAGGGAACGAGGCACCTCCCATCATTGGTCCCAAATCCCTCTTTCGATGTGATTTGTCGTACTCTGGGCCTCCATCCTGGAGTAAGTCCCAGCACCATGGGATGCCTAATGCGTAAGCCCCTCTTCGCTTCTCACGGATGCATCCTTTGCGACGTGATCTTCAGTTCCTTGAAACCTCTTGTTTCTCACACCGAGCATGACTCACGTGGGCTTAGAGTGAGCACCGACCCTGACCCCTACCTCCAGAGAACTACGAGGACTTTGATCTGTGTCAAAGCGTGGTATGTAGGAAGCCTCCATGAGGTTCAAGACACATTACTCGGTCGTTCATTCACGTCGATTTTCTCCCTCGTCCAGCATGACGTTAAACTACACGCCTTGTCCAGCATGATGTTAAACTGCAGGCCTTGTCGAGCATGACATTAAACTGTATGCCACTTGTCCCACATGACGATAAACTTCACACCAATTTGAACTACGAGGTCTTTGATCCATGTCAAGGCATGGTACGTAGGAATCCTCCATGAGGTTCGAGCCCACCCATCATCAAATTCACGTCTAGTTCCACCCTCATCCAGCATGACTTTATAAACTGCATTCCATTCACACGGCAAGCCATTGTGACCAACCCGAACTATAATGACTTTGATCAGTGTCAAGGCATGGTACGTAGGAAGCCTCCCTGAGGTTCAGGCCCAACAATCATTGGCCCAGACCATCTCCTTTCCAGTGTGCCAAGCCCCTCCCCATTTTCACCCGAACTACGAGGACTTCGATCCATGTTAAAAAATGGTATGTAGGAAGCCTCCCTGAGGTTCAAGACCATCTCTCATCAGACCAAGGTCCATCATTTACATCGGTTCTCCGACACCCACTACCCATTGTTTATTCACGTCAGGGTTCACTACCGTCCCGCATGACGTTAAACTGTATTCCATCAATCCTTTGAACTATGAGGACTTTGATCCACGTCAAGGCATGGTACGTAGGAAACCTTCCCGAGGTTCAAGCCCACCACTAGTGGACCCACGGGTCTACTTTCACATCGGTTCACCGATGAAACCATTTGAACTACGAGTTCTTTGATCCATGTCAACGCATGGTACGTAGGAAGCCTCCCCGAGGTTCATGCCCACCACCCATCGAACCAAGGTCCACCATCACGTCGTTTCGCTGACAATGCCCATCGGACCAAGGTCCACCTCCACATCGGTTCGATGACACATCGGACCAAGGTCCACCATTACGTTGGATCGCTGACGAAATCCATCGGTCCATGTTCCACCTTCACATCATTTCACCGGCACCATCCCGAACTACACGGACATTGATTCCCCACCACGGGGATACGTAGGAAGCCTCTTCAAGGCTCAAGCCCAACTTCATTGTCTCCCTTGCGATGGTCCCATTTCATTCCCCCTACACTCCATTCATCCATCTATAACCCATCCTGATTCTCTCCCGTATTGTCATATCCTAGTGAGACCATGTCGGTACGCTCCTTTTCACACCCGCACATGGGCTGGCCCCGGTATCGGCATCCCTTCAAGGGAAATACCTCAATCTGATCTATTCTAGCTAATGATCCAATTGGGCTGATCCGTCTCTGCTGGACGTTAAACTCGCGGCGTACCTTGTGTTAAAACATGGGAAGCTGAGGAAAACCTCAGATATGTGTCTATGGCATATAATTACCCATGCTCGATGTGGGATGCCTCGAAAATCCATGCCCTCGAGAAGCCATGTGACCAGGGACAATAGATAGACATGCCAGGTTCCCCAGCATCCAGACAGGCAACTGATGTCTCAACGTGACTACTCCACCGACTGAATGTTACTGCCCTGACCGGAACCTTTGGAATGTCTCGGAAGAAGCAGTGTAATAAACCAGCATCCATGAAAACATGGAACTGGGAAGAGTTTCATGGACAAAGTATTAAATCTATGAGGGAGACCCAGACTAGGTGACGAGTTATGAGGAGGAATCCACAAAAGGAAGAACCGACATCCCATCATCTCGTTTCAATCAAGGAGCAGACGTCCTTGAATAAGGAGCAAATGTCGCTTGCCTTTGGAAAGAGGGAACAAGGGGAACACAAGCGCAGCGCGTCGTCCTCCGCGGACGGACAGATGGGCGTGCCCCGGCAAAAGCGTCGGAAACAGAAATGGTGAACCCGACGTGAAATTCTTCTCCTCAATATGGAGATTAGTAGCGTTCGAGAAACGAGTAGATTGACGTGTCACCGGATCAAGATATCTGGCGCCTGGTCCCGCCAAGAAAATAGAGGGCCTTTCATGAAACTCACCAGAAGTCGGAGCAATAGAACGTGGGGCACTCCGTTCTGCAGTGTGTTGGCGTGGATCTATCATACAAACATGGAGAATGGAAGGACGTTGGGGAAATGGTTGTCAATCCTTTTCCTCTTAGTGCTGATGAGTTGATCCCTTCATATATCAGGAACCGGGTTGCTGTTATAGAGATGCGATCACCGCCCGCTCGCCTATGCAGGGGCAGGGGCAACATCGCCACAGGCACCCCCCATGGCGCCGCTACTGCCACGACGACCGCCACATCGCGGACCACGGGGCGCCCACGGCCCCTTTCCCCATCAGAGGTCATCCAGCGAAAGGTGATCAACAACCTCGTGCGCAGGTATGAGGAAGAAGGGGTCATCCCATCTTGGGATATGGCCCACTTGGACCTGGAGGCCTCCAGGCCCCGCCGTCAACGCCGCCCTAACAGGCCACGCAGGGAGCCCCTGCTCCCCACCACAACGTTCAACTGTTTCGGGAGCCTGTCCCCATAACGCCTTGACGACTCCTCGCCTTACGCTGATGAGGTGGGCGCCGTCCAGCTCAGCCCGCTCAGGGTCCCGACCCAAGGGCTCCAGGAAAGAGCTCCCGCCCGGCAACGTTAGCGCTGTCATCCGACTCCGCAGAAAGAGTAGGCAGTCCATGCCCCTGCACCACCTACACCACCTGCACTAGCTCGCCTGACCCGACGTCTACGCCGGGCCCGGGCTGAGGACGCTCGCCCAGGCGCATCGACGTCGACAGCTACAGTGGCCCGAATCACCGCCGAAGTGCATCATGAAGTCCCTGCATACACTTATTAGGGGCACTCCTTCACCCAACCAGGATCGAGACCCCAACCGCCACACGGGAAGGCTGGGTTGACTCTCTGGGTTGTAGGCCAAAGTGGTGATCGCCGCGAACTAACCCGCGGTGATGTCACCCCGTACGAAGGCCCTCCTCATACCACTACTCCACAGAGCATGGGCCTTCCCCGCTCCAAAGCACGTTATGGAGGTATGCCTCGTGCTACCCCCATCCCGAAGGAAGACCTTCCCCATGGCAGTGACGCTCGGTGCGGAAACCTTTCTCGCGCCCACTATACAGGGTATGGAGTCCATCCATCTACCCCCGACCGCCGATGTGAAGGCACCGTCTATCCGGTCCTTCTCCAACGTGGGGGCCCTCCCTACGTCCTCTTTACAGTCGGAGAAGGTCCACCTCGCCCCAGCAACACAAGGAGTGAAGGTTAGCCTCGCTCCGCCCGCATAGACCATGGAGCATCTCCCCATGCTTCTGCCGATTCCAACAGAGGCTCCGCCCACATGGGTGCAATCTGTGGAGGTTACCCCCATGTACCCTTCGACATATGCCCTGGTGCCACTTGCACCTCGGCTATCTCAAGCGGGAGCCCTCTCCGCCACGGCGCCAGCGCCGCCCCGAGATTACATGATAGGGATCAACACTGTCCCGAAGAGCCACCCCAAGGCAGGAGAGCGGGTCGTCGCCACCACAAGAATAATCCTGGGAAGGCCCGGGTGGAGATCAAACCTTCCTGCTTCTCCGACTCTGAAGAGGAATGCGACTCAGCGATGGAACCTTCACCCCGCTCCTCCGTATCAAGGACTGGGGCAGGAACCAGACATGTTAGCCTCATTCTCCCAGAATATGAGGTCCACCAGATTCCCATCTCTCTTTGCAGGTACATCCAGGAGGAAGAAATCTTGGTAATTCCGCAGGTCTCGACCGCGCAATCACCGCCATTGTCACCAAAAGCACACTCTACCTCTACCAGAGGTCATAGAGAGCTATTTTAGGGTTCGACGGTGGTAGAGAGACGACATGACTGGTCACCGGTATCCGCGACTCCTATGCCGAAATCTGTGGCTATCATCCCATCGTATCGTGACATCGTGGCTAGGTCACCTTACTCTTTAGAGGATGGCCCGGAATTCGGCGGCCAGTCAACTCATTCAACATATTCTCCACTGCCGATTTTACTATCCCAGACGTCTGCCTCGGTACCATTACCTGTCCCTCAGCCGCCCCCAGTTGACGAGTGGGGTAATACAGGGCCAGACCCTGAGTCCGAACCCAGGATTTCTAGAGTATCCTCGTAGTAGATTACTTCCTGGAGAAGTTCTGGTCGACGGCGGCGCTGAATTTTCACAAACCAGAGTCCCTTACCCCTGAAGAAGTGGGGTTCTTTTGTCGAACCCTATGGGCGACACACTTATTCCTTCGTTACGAACGGGTGGTGTACCCCAGAAGTTGAGAGCACATTGATGAAATCGGCGAGCAATGTCGCCTGATCTATTCGGCCGCACTCCTTGTGACCCAGCACCCCGAGTCGCCAGACCGGCCGAGCTCCCTTCAACGGAAATGTGTTCAGAGTTTTAAAGTACTCCACAGAATCGTCAGGGAAGCTACCCCCCCATGTGCAAGTCCATGGTTGGGGACGCTATGCCGCTCTCCTCTTTGACCCTATCTGACAGCAGCCCGATTCGTTATGCGATATTGAGGACATGCCCTCGAGAGGGGTCGTGGTCCACATGGCTGACGTTTTGGACAAGGAAGACGAGCTTGAATTCCTTGATGGAGACTTACCCCCTAAGGGTGTACCGCCACTGCTGGACCCATCAGGGAGGGTTACCCGTCAGCAGAGGAACCTTCTAGGCCTCCCCGTACCCACCGAGTCGCTGGTACTCGGTCGAAATACCGGCAAGGGTAAGGAGCACGTCGGAATTGTCAAGAACTCCGACCCGTTTGCCTCTGTGCAGAAAATGGGCGTGGACCCCGAGAAGGCCACGTTATGCCAGCAGCTTGCTGAGCAGAAGAGGCTGTTTGATGAACTCTTGGCTGAGCGCACAGCAGAACAGCGACCCGACTATGGTAATCCCAGGCCGGGGCAGCAGGGGCAGGAAAAATTTCCCCCTGTTGAGATGCCTACAGGAAACCCTGATCATGCTACTACCGCAGACAGGGCAGAAGCCAGAACTTATGGCAAGAGGGCACGATACGTCTCGCCAAACCCCCCGAACGACAGGGTAATCTGAAGAATTCAGTCCGGGTTCCCCCAGTCGCCCCACAGGTCGTTCCGCCAGTTGATCCATGAGCTGCAGAAGCCATCTACCGTGTTGAAGAACCTGGCAATTCACTTGTGGTTAGGGATCCCCTTCAAGACAGGGACCCCCACCCGGATGATCATATTGCGGCACTCACATCCCACCTCGAAGCGTTGGAAACGCGGCAGGTGGCGGGTCCCACCGGATGGAAAGCCGTATCCCGCGTGGGTGGATGATATTCCCGCACCTCCGGGTTTTGGGAACCCCACTTTCTCACCATTCAATGGGACAGGGGACCCGACACAGCACTTGGCACATTTTTCTTTCAGGTGTGGCCCCATGCTGGGGACCCCGGCTCAGCAAGAAGACGCCAAACTCCGGTGTTTCGTACAGATATTGGAAGGTCCAGCATTCGTCTGGTACATCCAGCTCCCCATCGGATCGGTGACCGGCTGGGAGGATCTCCACCGGCAGTTCTTATACCAGTTCAGCTCCACCATGCGGAAGACTAGCGTTGCAGACCTCTTTAAGTGCTAGCAAAGGCCTGATGAGCGAGTTGCAGATTTCATAGCCTGGTGGAAGGGACTTACGTATTCCCTTGATATGCCACTGACTCAGGAGAAATTACTGACGATGTGTGTGGGGAACGTCAAAACGGTGTTGTTACCCTCCCTGATTACCCAGAACTACCCTGGAGGGTTCAGAGATTTCTCAGATAAGGCACAACATCTTGAGGAAGCTCTGCAGCAGGCTAGTCAGGCACGTCCGTTTCCCCCTTTGATCCTACCCAGGAGGATCTCTATGGTTGAAATTACCGTGGTAGCCCAAATAGAAGCCCCAAGGCAGCTTTAATTACTTCTGGAAGCACCATCCCCGCAACCCCGCAGAGGTGATCCACCTCAAGCACAGGGTCCTGCCTAGCAGCGACCGCCTGAGAACCGACAGGTTCCCCCGTGCAATGCGCCACCGCCACCCAGGCGAGACAATCAGGCACCGCCTCCTCGGCGGGCCCCTCCGGACCCTCATCAAGGCCAGGCCCCCAGGGCCCCCAATCCGAAAAGAAGGCACCAGACTTATTCATTCAATAAAAATCAGGTCCCTGGCTACTTTCGAAGTGCTATAGAGAAAAGGATTGTGCGCCTGCCCGAGTGTAGAAGGCCGACAGAGGCGAATCTCACCGATCACCCCAACTACTGCCCTTATCATCAGATTCTGGGGAATACCCTCAAGAAATTCTATGTGTTTAAAGACTGGCTTCAAGACCAGGTCAACAACAACATAGTCAGGCTGGACCCGACACCAGCACAAGTGGCAGGTGTCTTTGCAGGGTCAGAGATCGGTAGCGACAGCGAAGGCGAGTGGCAGCAGGTCCCCAGCCGCAGATCCCAGAAATATGACGACTGGATGGCTCAAAAAACCATTGTTCGTGCCCATGGTATCATCCAGGAATGCCTGAAGTAGTCGAATCCTTCAGAAGAAGTAGCAGTAACCTCTGCATCGTCTTTACAGTTGACCTCTTCCCAAAAGGGCAAGTAGCGGCGACGCTAGAAGAAGCAACGCGCACCACTGGTTCCGTCGTCATCCTGCACTCTCGGCGACTTTATGCCCCCTGAAATGGGGATTCCTCCCAGAATCCGCCCAGTGGTGGATGACTCCCCGAGCGACAGCTAGGGGTACGCTTCGGTTAACACCGTGAAGCTAGTAAGGCCCTATATGACTCCCGACGAGGGGGAACGCTAGGCGAACCTCCCAAATGTTTCCGGCAGGCGTCAACGTTAGTAAAATCACAATCGCGCCGGTCATCGAGGTACGTCAGCGGGCACTTTCAGCCAAGCCGTGCATGCTACTGAGACCAGACAGCAGGCTCAGCGCAGAGCTCAGCACGCGTAACCCCATTTAACGCCCTCGGCTCTAAATCCACCGCCGTTTGTTCTACTGGATCAGGGAGAGCTGCCTCGTTCATATCATAGTCAGTCGTGCCTGGCTACATGCCAGCCTCCGCTGTCCAATCCAAGTCCAGCGACTACTCTCTAGGCTTCAACTAGTAGGCAGCAGGATTTACCCAGTACTAGCCGATCACCGGTTCAATCGACAGGACCCTCTATGCCTCCAAATGCCGAATCACCTCCTGTATGCAGAGGATCGTGTTTGGCACGAAGGTATGAAGTCTTGAAGCCCCTGGCCGGCATTCCAGTAAGTCTTTCTATCCTTGAGGCCCTTCTCCTGTCATCTGAAATGCGCGAGGCACTTGCTGAGGCCCTAAGGAGCCCTCTCTAGTTTGAGACAGAGGTAGCAGCTGCAGAATCCTTCCATACCGAGACGATTGAAAACACCAAATGATAGGCGGTCATCTCGTTCTCCATTGAGGATGAGGATCCTCCTATACAGGGGCACATTCTCCCGCTGTACATCACTGGCCACTTCAATGGTGTGGAAGTCCGCCGCTGCCTTGTTGACACGGGTTCCGGGATCAACCTAATTCCGACTCGGACGTTGTGAATGTTTGGTCTGTCTGATGGTGATTTAACTCCCTCTGACGTCAGAATCCAGGGGTACGACAGGACCGAGCAAAGCCCAGTCGGCAAGATCGGCCTGAAGACCCAGTTCAGTGGCTTAATTAGCAGCACCGAGTTCATGGTCATCTCTTAGGACACCACCTACAATGCATTGATGGGTAGGCCATGCCTCCTTCTGCATGAAGCGGTCCCTTCATCATATCACCAGTGCCTCAAATACTCACTCACGACCGAGTAGGCATGCTCCAAGGAGATGCATCTCCCTTCTCTTCTTGTGAGGCCCGCTATCTGGATGCGGGTTATTACGAAAGTAAGGATAAGCAAATCCTAGTAAGTGAGGATGAACCCGCCCCGGTCACAAGTGATCCCTTGGCAAACATGGATGACGCCTACATCCTCCCGATCCACTGGTTGGAGGCCATGACCCCTGACATGGGGCAATGTTTTGTTGTTTCGGGTACACAAGGAAGGCATGTTCCCGTGTCCAAGAGACGGCAGAAAATCACCTCGTACTCCTACATCAACCAGGATCAGGTGATCCCATAACCTCCTACCCATTTACGGTACCAGAATGTCAAGCTTATGATAATGGAGGTACGCCATACGTGTCTCTTCCGCCGGGCTGGAATCCACCGACTCAGGCCGACACGTCACCACTGCTTTGATATCATCAAACGTGGCCCCTTAGGCCGAAGGCCAGATGGGATAGGGTCGACTACCTTCATTGCTATGGTCTCAATGGCAAGCGAGCCTCCGGATATGATGACCACTGTTGCCCGAGCCGGCACCAGCTACCCCTCGGGTTTTGATAGCCCAGAAGTATCTCCCGTCGCGGGAAATCCCCCAATGGGTGGGGAGGAAGACCTGGAGGATGCTCCCCCCTCCTTTGAGGAAGGCGTCTCCACCACAGTTGTTGAAATAGTACAGGTGAACATTGGTAGCGAGGCAGATCTGAAACCCACATTGATCAGTGCAGCCATGTCCCCCGGGGAGTGGCAGCAGTACGTAGATTTCCCCAAACAACACTGTGACGTGTTTTCCTGGAGTTACAACGCGATGCCGGGACTAGATCCCCAGGTAGCTGTTCACCATCTGGGCCTCCCGGTAAGACATCGTGGGTTTAAGAAGCCTCCCAGGAAGATGCACCCTTCTCATGGTGCTATGGTTGAGGCCGATGATGACAAGCTTATCAAAGCCAACTTCATGAAGGAAGTCCAGTACCCCAAGTGGCTCGCCAACATTGTGCCAGTTAGGAAGAAGAATGGGCATATCAGAGTTTTCATCGACTTCCATGATCTTAATCGCCACTGCCCAAAGGATGACTTCCCACTCCCGGTGACGGAGTTATTGATTGACGCTACGGCCGGGTTCCAAGCTCTCTCTTTCATGGACGGGTATTCCGGGTACATCCAGATCCGAATGGCCCCTGAAGACGAGGAGTCCACCACCTTCAGGTCTCCCCAAGGTACCTTTTTCTACCGGGTTATGCCATTCGGTTTGAAAAATGCAGGTGACATTTATCAGAGGGCCATGCATCGCATATTCAAGCCGTTTCTCAGGAAATTGGTGGAATGCTACGTAGATGATCTCGTAGTCAAATAATGTCAGCGCCATTACCATCTCAAAGACCTTGTGAAGGTGTTCGGTTTCCTCCGTTCCCATCACCTTAAGATGAAACCGTTGAAATGTGCCTTTGGGGTCACCTCTGGGAAGTTTCTGGGCTTTGTTGTCAGATACCGATATATCGAGATCGACCCAGAGAAGATCAAGGCCATCAGCCAAATTCCTCCCCCGAGAAACATTTGGGAACTTCGAGGACTTCAATTCCACTTAGCCAATATATGCCAATTCATCGCGAATATGGCTGGCACGTGTAATCCCTTTTCCAGGCTCATCAAGAAGGGCACCGCCTACGAATGGGATGAGGAGTGTCAGACCGCCTTCAAGGAAATCAAGCAGTATCTACTCCAACCTCTAGTCTTGATACCACCCGTCTCCAGAAAGCCACTGGTCCTTTATGTGACCGCCTTGGAAAGATCCCTCAGTGCGATGCTCGCCCAGAAGAATAACGAGGGTACTGAGAACATTCTCTACTCTCTCAGCCGCATTCTTCTCGATACGGAAGTTAGATACTCCCCTATCGAAAAGATATGCCTTGTTCTTGTCTTCGCCGTGAAAAAGTTGCGACATTACCTGCAGCACCATGAGGTTCAATTGGTCTCCCAGGTAGACCCACTGAAGTACATCCTCAAACTCCCCATGTTGACTGGCCAACAAGCACGGTGGGAAGTGATTCTCCAGTAGTTTGATATCAGGTTCATACCTCAGAAGTCCATTAAGGGATAGGCATTGGCAGACTTTTTAGCTGCCCATCCAACCTCCGTAGATCAATCCCTAGACCTGGATTTTCCTGATGAGACGATCCTCTCAGTCGATCATGCCATCTCGTGTTGGAAAATGCATTTCGACGGCTCCTCCTGGAGCCCCACTGGTAGGCGGCTCAACGATACCAAGCTCAACATAGTGGTCCTGGGTATTGTCTTCATTACCCCGGCGCAAGCCGTCCTGAAATACTCGTTCCTGTTGTCAGAAGGCTATACGAGCAACGAGGCAGAGTACCAGGCTCTCATCACCGGCCTCGAGTTGGGCCTTGAGATCCATGTGCCCCATCTACATGTGAAGGGTGATTCTGAGATGGTAATCAAATAGGTTAATGGCGACTACGTCGTCAGGAAGCCGGAGCTTGCACCGTTGCTGGAGTACACCCTCTGCCTAATGGCCCAGTTCTCTTCTCGACCAGAGGTTACCCATGTCCCACGTTCACAGAACGGCCAAGCAGATGCCATGGATGGCTTGGCCGTGTCGCTCGCAGAACCCGAGCAAGATGATTTGACCATACATATGGCACATCGGAGAGTCATTTCCCCCGTCACCCAAGAGGGAAATGATGGCATGCGGGTAAGTCATCTCACCGTCGGACCCTCCACGTCAGGGGTCCTGGGTCCGTCAGACACAATGGTTGAATCCACTCTAGACTAGAGGGCACCTTTTGTCGAATTCATCCAAAATGGTGGCCTCCCGGACGACCGGGCCTAGCGCGAGCGAATCCGACACCGCGCGCTGCAATTTACCCTCCAGAGCGGCCCCAGTCTCGAACAGATCCTTTATAAGAGGAGTTTCGATGGTGTCCTCCTCCGTTGCATCCAAGGAGTAGAGATACCTCAAGTTATTCAAGAGGTTCACGCCGGTTCCTATGGCACCCATCAAGCAGGGCTGAAGCTATCCCATCAAATCCGTAGGTTAGGGTACTTTTGGCCCTCTATGATCCACGGTTGTATTGGATATGCCAAGAGATGCCACGCATGCCAAGTTCACGCCAACTTCCTTCATCGGTCGTCGGAGCCCCTCCACCCCACCTAGTACTCTTTGCCGTTTGCGGTATGGGGACTTGATGTAGTGGGACCGTATCCACCAGCAACATCCCGCCAGTTTAGGTTCATCCTAACTGCTACAGATTTCTTCTCCAAGTGGACAGAGGCAGTTCCACTCAGGGAGGTCAAGGCCCGTTCCATCATTGACTTTGTGAGCTCTAATATTATCCACTGGTTTGGGGTCCCTCACACCGTCCTCACCGATAACAACACCAACTTTCGAGTGTCTAAACTAAAGAAATTGTCGCCAAGTACGACATCCGGTCGAACCATACCTCCCGCTACCACGCATAGGCAAATGGACAGATCGAGGAGTTCAACAAAACCCTCTCTAACATTCAACAAAATATGGTTGGTCAGAATAAGAAAAGTTGGCCGGAAAAGCTCCCCAACGCCCTCTGGGCTTACCGGACGACGACTCGCAACTCTACACAGGGGACCCCATTTTCCCTAGTGTATGGAGCTGAGGTCGTCCTACCCATTGAGATCCAGCTGCCGTCGTTACACACCACAGTCTATGATCACCAGACATCAGATGAGGTAGCCAAAATCCGTCTAGCTGAATTGGAAGCACTGGATGAGAACCGGCTTCGTGCCCTGTACAATCTGGAAAGACATCAGGATAAGATAGCGAGGGCCTTCAACAAGAAGGTTCGTCTACGTTCTTTCCTACAAGGCGACCTAGTACTGGCCCTTCGAGTGCCAATGATTCCTGGTAGGAAACCACCAAAATTAGAACCCAAATGGGAAGGGACTTATATCATCCATAAGGATTACCCCAATGGATCATACTCCTTGGTGACCACAGATGGAGAGCGCATAACCCCTCCCACCAATGCCAGGTTCCTCAAGTGATACTTTTCCTAGGGCAAAAGGGTCCTGCACGACCTCAAACTGCATCTTCGTCCTGCAAGACGATAAACTGTGAAATGGTCCCGCATGACCTTAAGCTTCACGTTATGGTCCAACACGACCTTAAACTGTAAAGTCCTGTACGACCTTAAACTTTATCCTCGTCTTGCAAGACAATAAACTACAAAAAGGTCCGAGCTCTATGAATTTAAACTAAGATCTCCCCCCCATCCTTACTGCAAGATGTTAAACTGTAAGACACTCAGTCCTTCCTGACCGAGGATCAGCCTCAGGCCCCTTGGCCTCCTCGGGCCCCGGCCCCCCCGTCCTTACTGCAAGACGTTAAACTGCAAGCCTGTCTGGCCTTCTTGACCGAGGCCCAGCCTCAGGCCCCATGGACTCCTCGGGCCCCGACCCCCCATCCTTACTGCAAGACGTTAAACTGCAAGCCAGTCAGGCCTTCCTGACTGAGGCTCAGCCTCAGCCCCCTTGGCCTCCTCAGGCCCCCAGACCCTCGTCTTCCCTACGAGACATTAAACTACAAGCCATTCAGGCCTTCCTGACCGAGGCTCAGCCTCAGGCCCCTTGGCCTCCTCGGGCCCACAGACCCGTCTTCACCGCGAGATGTTAAACCGAAAGTTGGTCAGGTCTCCCTGACCGCGGTCCGGCCTCAAGCCCCTTTGTTTTCCCCGACTTACCCTCTTGCGGGATTATAAGGTATGGTGCGGGATTACATCCTCATCCACATCGGATTACTTGTCGTACCTTACATTTCCCCAAATGAGATGCATCCTCATCCTGCATGACGTTAAACTGCATCTTAAGAACTACGTGTGGCTTGATTCCCATCTTCATGGGATACGTAGGAACTCTTGGACGCCTCGTCTTGAGCCTAGCCCCAAGCTTTTATCTTTCACTATCCCCCCTGGGAATAGTTTCCTTGGAGGATCTCTTTGTAGTGTGGGGTAGGCTTTTTTATCCCCTCTCATAGAACCCCACTCACACAAGGATTTTAAGGGTCGCACCATGTGCCCACTCCCGTTCTTCTATCCTCCCACGTCCTCACCGCTTGACGCTAAACTGCATGGCCTTCAAGAACTACGTATGGCTTGATTCTCATTCTCATGAGATACGTAGGAATGCCTGGACATTTTGTCTGTTGGCCCAGCCCAAAATCCAACATCTTCCCCTCAGGTCAAGACATATGGAAGGGAGCACACTTTTTCCCCAACTCACATCGAGCAAGCCTCGACCCAGCTGCACATCCCCATGGAGATGTTTGCCTCATTCGTGGATGGATACAGCCATGCTTCACCCACTCCATGACTGGGATTCCATCATTTTTTTCACACCTAGAGGGACCCCCAAGAACGGCTTGGATACTATTCCCAAGGGTTCTCCTACCGATACTGGCCAACGCCCCCTGAGGTTTTTAATGTAACAAGCCGATACAAGTCCCGCATTGCGAATTTGGTCAGTGGTCGACACTCATTTGTTGCTCCCATATCGGGTCACCATAGGAACGCTGTGTTTCGAACATGGTAAACAGTGTCGTAGATCTTCGGGCCCACCCCAAGATGTCCCAGACAGCAAGTGCAATGATTCGTTCTGCCCCATCCCGAAGTGACAAAATTCCCCCTGGGTGGTTCTAGCGATCGGGCCCACGACCCTGATTCCCCATAGGGGTGTACAGTGTGGTGTGGGACTATGTCCTCATTTACGTAGGGATCATGTACCATGTTGTACACCTTCCCTTACGAGGCCCAGCCTCAGGTACCATGGCCTTCTTGGGTCCCCAACCCCTGTCCTCATGTAAGACGTTAAACTGCAGACCCGTTTGGCCTTCCTGATTGATGCCTGACCTTAGGCCCCTTGGCCTTCTCGGGCCCCTCCACCCAACCTCTTACCCGGGGGGTACGGTGTGGCGTGGGACTACGTCCTCCTTCACGTCGGGATCATGTACCATTCCATACGCCTTCCCTTACGAGGCCCAGCCTTAGGCCCCTTGGCCTCCTCAGGTCCCCGACCCTCATCCTCATTGCAAGACGTTAAACTACAAGAAGGTCAGGCCTTCCTGACCAATGCCTAACAATCAGGCCCCTTGGCCTTTCCGGGCCACGACCCATGTCCTATCTTATGGGAGTGTATGGTGTGGCGTGAGGTTATTACCTCATTCACATCGGTCTCGTAATGACCATGTCGTGTAACTCTCCCTCCTGAGCTGTTTCGTCGATCCCTTTTCGGCAGTTCACTGATGTGCCTATGAGTACTCCGTTTTATTACCTGGAATTCCAAGCGTTACTCAGACATGTCCGCACCCGTTTTCCAGGCTTTGTGTATCCCTGCATCAGGACTTCCATCATCTTTCACACCCGTAGGGACCCCCATGAACGGCCTGGATACTACGCCCAAGGGCTCTCCTACCATTACGGGCCAACGCCCCTGAGGATTTCGGACAACAAATCGACAAAATCACGCGTTGGGAATGTGGTCAGCGGTCGATGCTCATTTGATGTTTCCACCTCAGGCTAACACGATATGGATGCTGTGTTTCCACCATGGTTAATAGTTTTCCTCTATCGCCACGCCAATCCATTAAGCCCAAAATTTCGGGTACACAATTCACACCCTTCATCACTTCACCATGTCCAAGTAGAATCTCGGAACTCTTGGTACTTTTCCTCCAAGCACGTCTGCGCATTGGGGGAACAAGCCGCGTCAAAGGTGTCCTTCGGGGCTCTCTACCTACTCCCCTTCGATGGGCGCCCCAAGTATTGCGATAAGGATCTTCCCCCCTTGTTCCCCACACCGAGTTTAGCTCACATGGGATTAGGGATCAGGTTGACATCTGCGCTTACTCAGGAAGTTTCCACCATCATTGGTCCGACCTCCATGACCATAAACTAAGATCCTCTCAGAACTACGCTCAGCTTGATTCCCATCCTAATGGGATATGTAGGAATGCCTAGAACTACTTCCTCTAGGTCCAGCTTGAGTTCAGCTAATTCGACTCTCTGGTCCTGCCTTCAGGATCCCAAGTACGGGACCGCGTGGTGTAGTGCGGGATTTTGTCCTCATTCACGTCGGGTTTGCAATAGCTACACCACGCACACCCCCGTTCTGAGAGTTATCCCTCTTATTCCTTGTCCTGTATGACATTAAAAGGCACCCTCCAGAACTACGTATGGCTTGATTACCATACTCATGGGATACATAGGACCACCTGAATGTCAAGGATTCAGGTCGAGTCCTACCTCTTAGAGATCTCCTGATCTCCCGGTCACCTAGGCCACTTGGTCTATCCCTCTCCAGGAGGGGGATATGTAGGTATGATACAAGGTTTTGGGCACCATTCGCCCTTCCCCCAGGAACCCGCCATATCTTGGTTACCCTCATGTTGAGTCTCTTGACCCCATGAAGTGGTTCACCCATGTGTTAAGAGTACTCTGGTCTAGGACCAAGAGTGTCAGATTCAACTTGATCAAGTTCCATACACTTTTCAAGCTTTGTGTTCCCCTCCATTCGGGCTTCCGTTACCTTTCACACCCGGAGGGACCCCCAAGAACGGCATGGATACAACGCCCAAGGGCTCACCTACCATTACGGGCCAACGCCCCCGAGGGTTTTGGACAAAAAATCGATAAAATCCCGCGTTGAGAATACGGTCAGCGGTCGATTCTCATTTGTTTGTCCCCATTTCAGGCTAACGCAACAGGATGCTGTGTTGCGAACATGGTCAACAGTAATCCTCTGTCGTCACGCCAGCCCCATCAGTCCTCGAATTTTGGTTGCATGATTCACATAATTTTCCACACCATCATGTCCAGATGGAATCTCGACACTTTTGGCACTATCCCTCAGTGCACCTTTGCATGTGAGGGGGACAAAGCTGCAATATGGCGTCTTTCGGGGCTCCCATGGTCCGAGCTCTAAGACCATAAACTAAGATCCATCCGGGACTACGTTCAACTTTATTCGCATCCTCATGGGATACGTAGGACCGCCCGGATTCCCTTTCTTCGGGTACAGCCCATCTACGGAACCAGTCTCTCCCCGTGTTTCACCTTTTACCCCTATATAGGCCCCTCGGCCTAAGGTCTCCCTCTCTGATTGGTGTACAATGTGATGTGGGATCATGTCTCTGTCAATTTTGTTTTATAACAATGTGCACATTCCCCGCCTAGCATCGTCTCTGATATGTCTGCGCTGCATGACGATAAAATGCATGATTGGTCTTATCATACAACCCTAAACTGTGACATTATCGTCCTGGCCGCACGACGAAAAATGGCACTGCATTGTGGTGACCTCGTTGTAGAGGACATCACGTTGGGTATTGGTCACGTGCCATGCCATTTGTCAATGCCCATCATGGCTTGATCCTTGTGGAGACACCACGACCTACTACTCTAGGTCTGTCACTTCACAACAAAAAACCACTCCCCTTAAAGAACAAACAAGATTTATCAAATTCCGCTCCTTTTAGTGCAAGGGCCACAGCCGCACTCCCCTCTTCCCCTGGCACTTGTGCCTTACCGTTCCGCCTTTCAGAACTATGTATTGCTTGATTCTCATCCTTATGAGATATGTAGGAGCGCCCGGACACTTCCCCACGGGCCCAACCTAACCTTTGTGATCAGTCCATCGACTCGAGCATTTCCCCAGAGAATGCATGGTAAGTAGGGCTTAGGTCCTCCTTCACGTCGGGTCTTGATGCCATGTGACCCCTACTCCTTTTACAAATTCAAGGTCTAAGGTACATGAAGTACTACGTGAGGCTTGATTCTCATCCTTATGAGATACGTAGGAGCGCCCGAGAACTTCCCCCCGGGCCCAGCCTAACTTTCTATTTCGGTCCCTTGACAAAAAACCACTCCAAAAGGGGTCGTGCGATATGATATGGGATTATGTCCTCATTCACATCAGGTTTTTCATCGCACCGCACACACCCCCTATTCCCATTTACGCCAAGTGTTTGGGTTACTCCACCATGTGCCTCTAATGTCTCCTCTCAACCATGGTCCGAATTCTACGACCCGAAACTAAGATCTCACTATTTGAAAGGAATCTTCTCCCTCTATCTAATATGTCTCGTTGTCGTATTCAGATGTGTTTTGACAAAGAGCCCGACGTGTGGGATTTTCACAGGGACATCCTCCTCATCCCATGACCATGCTTCGTGAGCTTGCTATTTGGATCCTCATCCTCTACCACATCTAAAAGGACCCTCAGATGACATGGATACTAGGCTTAAGGGATCTCCATGAATGTTGGTCCTAAGGGCCCTCAAATCATTTCGGGCCGACGTCCCAACAGATATCTGACAACATTATTGACATGGTCCCGTGTTTCAAACATGGTCAACGGTCAACCCTCATTTTTTGTCCCCATTCTAGCCTAACACGATATGGATGCTGGTTTTCCGCCACAGTCAATAGTCATCCTCCATCGTCACGCCGCCATCATCGTGATCTAAATCTCGAGCGCCATGATTCACACATTTCCACTTCCTCATGTTCATGTGTAATTCCATCATACTCGGCTCTTTCTATTTGCACATCTAGGTGCGCTAAATGATCGTGTTAGTGTCATTGGTCCGGTATTCACCGAGCGTCCCTTTTCCCTAACCTGCCCCTTTTTGTCGGGAAATTCCAACCACTACTTCTTATTTCCCACACCGAGCACGACTCACGTGGGCTTAGTAGTTTTGGCAAGATGTGTACCAACACGGCCATGTTTCTCATCGTCCCGCAAGATGTTAAACTGCGCTTTCAGAACTACGTTCTTCTTGATTCACATCCTCATGGGATACGTAGGAACGCCCGACCACTCTGCTTTGGGCCTAGCCTGATCCTCACTCTTGGTCCCTCGACCTGACAAGTTTCCTCCGGGGGTACGTGGTGTGATTTGGACTCCAGGTCCTCATTCATGTCGGTTTCATATCTACCGCACCACACGCTCCCTGGGATCTTCCCTTTTATTCCATGTCCTATCGTATGACGTTAAACTACAGGAGTCCATGTGTCCTCCACGCATAAAACTAAATTACGATTCTACCCTGAACAAGTTCAAGATGCCCTGTGTCAATCATGGGATGCACGAGAGACTCTGCCAAAGAGTATTTCACCTGTCAGTGTTGGTCTATGACTGCACTGTGACTCCAGAACTACGTATGGATTGATTCCCTTCCTCATGGGATACGTAGACACACCCGGGCATTTCACCTAGGGTCCAGCATCAGGAATCACAAAATCCCATTCCTCCCCATTTCTGGCCCTCTGACCTGACTCCTCGGGGGGAACTATGTAGCTATTTTTTCCCTGAACAAGTTCAAGATGACCCAAGATCCCATTGGGAAGTGACAGACCCCCTCACCAGAGAGGCCTTGTCTGAAGGAAGGAATGATCCATGATCAAACAAATGCACCCATATTCCATGCTTTTCATGCCCCTTATTCGGACCCTCGTCCCCTTTCATGTCTCACGGGACCCCCTAATGGCCTGGTCTCATGCCGCATCGGCTCACATACCATCCTGGGCCAATGTTCTGGAGGAGTGGTCATGTTTGGAAGGACCCCCTAATAGTACGGATGTTTAACCTATGGACCGCCAACTGTCCTGGGTCAATGTCCCGAAATATTGACCGACAATATTTGTGACATGGTCCCGTGTTTTGAACATGGTCAATGGTTGACCCTCATTTTTATCCCCATTACAGGCTAACACGGTAAGGATACCGCTTCTCCACCATGGTTAATGGTAGTCCTTTATTGTCACGCCATCCCCACAGTGCTCCGAATCTTGGGTATCATGATTCACACATCCCATTTTCATCAGTTTGGACCGATTTCAGTGCCCCTGGAGTTGCGTTGTTCATGCATAACAGCACGCTGAAGAAACGATAATTTGGCTGTCCTGGAAACCTCCTTCTCCGGTCAAGCCTCTCCCATCTTTCGGAAATCCGGACTAGCAATCCGAATCCCGGATGCCCAGAGCATGGTCTCTACTCCTATGTTAGGTGGGACGAGAAGGCAACTATCTCCTGTTTCTCACAACGAGATCGACCCACGTGGTCTTGGGGAATTGCCTCCGAACATCCCGAAAACATTTTAGTGATGTAACAAGGTGATTCAAACAGTGGAAATCGTGCGCGCTACGGCATTCAAAACAAAGAAAGAAAAAATTGAAGCACGAAAGTACCAATAAAAGGTTTTTGGTTTGTTATAATACCCGGGGGTTGACTCCCCCCATGGATAGGTTGACCCCGTCAAAAGAGCGTTGCAGCTCCACCCCCCGTTGGATTGTGGCGTCCAAGGCTTGCTGCCGCTGACTTAGCTCCCGCTCCACCTTAGCAGCGGCGGGGCACAGTTCGTCAGCCTTGGCATTGGCCCTCTCTACGTCGGCTTGAACGACATCCATCTTTCCAGAGGCCTGCCTCATATGCTCTTCTGCCTCTGCCAGCTGGGCCTTCAACCGTGAGACCAGCTCAGATTGTGCATTTAGAGAGGCTGAATTCTCATCTGCCGGGGTCTTCATCTGTTGGACCTCGCCTTCAGCCTCCTGGAGCTTCTTGATGTTGGTCTCCTTCCTCCGCTGCCAGCCCACACTGAGCCCATGATCATTCTCCAGGATCATCTCAGCCATAAGATCTCGAATGAGTGTGTGAGGATGTTGGTCATCCACTCCCTAGCTCATAGTTCGCGCAACCGTGAGCGGAGTCTATCTATTTCAGTCGGACATTGCGCTTGGGGGTGTCCTTGATAAAGTGCTTGATTAGCTTCCACGACCGGCGGAAATCTATGCTTTTGTCTTCCTCGTCAGAGGTCGTTTCGTCCCAGTCTGCGTGATTGGTAGGCTCATATGAGGGATACGCCTGCAAGAAATCCTCGACAGGATCTACATCTGGTGTTGAATCTAGTACGACACCATGCGCCGAAGCAGGCGTGACAGGAATGGGACCGACCGGTTGATCCTCTTCATCGGTGTCCACCTCGATGACCTCAGGCATGACCCTGCTGGTGGTCCCGCCAGTGATTATTTGTGTCGTAGCTTTAGGAGATGGGGGGACTATCGCCACCATCACCGGCATGCCCCTAGGAGGGATGCCACCAGACATCCCGACTAGTCTTTCCGCAACAGCCCACGCCAGTCGAAGAACTGTACGACGGAGAGGGACATAAACGTTAATTGGCATAGTCTACATGTGACGGCAAGGAAACCGGTAGAGGAAACTTACAGAGATCGACCTCCTGGCGCTTCTCTTGAGCCGGTACTAACGGAACCCCGAGGAGAGGCCCTCCGTATACTGTTGGAAGGTCTGGAGATTCCGGAAGAGCCTCCTCAGGTGCTCTGGTCCCACCAGACGCGGAACTGGATGCAACAATAGGCACAGGTTCTGAAGGTCCCGCATCATCACCCGCCGAGGGGCGAGAACGAGGTCTGCAAACAAGTTTCTCTTGCATGGCTCAAACATCGGTGAGAAGTCCATAGGGACCCAAGAACAGATCGTAAGGAAAGATGTTCAAAGTGCTACCTCGAGAGCCTCCACAAAATCGTCGGAATCTGATCCTTGATCTCCGACCTCACCCTCCTCCAACGAACTCCCTCCTCCAGCCTCATCCTCCCGAGAGGAGTCCTCTGATTCATCCGGCAGGGTGAAGCGCTCCCTCAGATCGGCAGCCGATAACTGTGGAGGGAACGTTTGATACAACATTACCCTCACCCGGTCTATCATTGGGCGAGGGACACCATTGGAGTGGACGTAATCCTCCAGATCATCCAAGTATTGTTCTGCCTCCTCAAGAGATTCCATAAATACAGCCTGAACTGGGCCTATGCCCGATAATTCTATCCCAAGGTGATTCAGGTGGGCCCATATCCTAGGTGGGCTGAGGAATTTCTGGTTGACATCCCAAATGTCCCAGGCTTCCGGGAAGAAGACATCCTCTTCCATGTCGATATGACACAGGCTCTTCCCCGAAGCCTGAGTGGATATTCTACGGAATCCCCTCAGTGGCTGCCCCTGCGAATAGCCCTGCTCTTCCGGAATCACCAAATCCACCGCTGTTGCCATACCCTCGGCCGGTGCGGGTCTCGCCGCCATGGCAGCCCCACTACCACGAGTGGCCCTAGACGCCCTCCGACCCCGACCCTGAGATAGAGGAGGCCCACCGTAACCGACCCGAATAGTGGGTTGTTTCAGCATCTCCCCTGGGTAAGCATCCTCCCAACTAATGGCGTACTCCCTCACCAATCCAAAAGCGGCGGTGGATGGAGGCAATGTAATTCGCATCTTCCCATCTTCCCGTGTGAACATGAGTCACAACTGCCTCATCACACACGGGTGCTCCTCGTGACGCACCCCCCAGTAGACCTGTGGGGTTAGCCACAGGAGGTACCGGAACTGCCTCGCAAACCTATGCGGGGGGTACGGTTCGTAGAGTGGATCACGATATACTCGTGCCACCAAAACTCCACCTCTAAAGGCCAGGAGGTAAGCCCGATGTTCATCCATTCCCTGCCCGTCATCAGTATGTATCCCTACCGGCAATGGGAAGGGGTGGAAATTAAACTCATCCGCCCTCCACAACAGATTCTGCACCATCGACACGGCTAGTTTGAATGGGAAGCTCCCAACTGCATTCAGGATGGAGGGGCGAATGTTTGATCCCGACAGCGAAATGGGGATTGGATACTCATAAATCCCCCTGATGTGCACTTCAATCCACCCATACAGAAGGTGGAAGGGCCCACATATCCTTGGTGACTTCTTGCCCTCACTAATGTGCCGCAGTATTCTGTACAGTTTGGTGAGCATCGGAATCCCTAGATTAATCTGATACCCCATGGCCAACATGGACGCCATAATAAACGAGCTGGGCCACACCCCCAAGCTTGTATCCCTCACCGGTAGGATCCAACCGCAGATGAGAGCCGTGATGAACGCCGCCAGCATGACTATCAGCTGTTGTTCAGTACTAACACTGAAAACCCAAGTCTTCCATTGGTTGTCCTCCAAGACCTTCCAATATGAGTGCCCCTTTCCCCGTTGGGCCACCCTCGTACAAGTTTGAGGCCACAGAGGGAACTCTCGATTCTCTAGGAAATTCATGAAGCACATGAACCATCTCCTAATGTGGACATCCCTCACTGCCTCCTTGTCCTCTCCAGGGACGAGCGCCATCAACGCTGACGCTAGTCGCGACATTTGATATGTATCCTCCCACGCACTCATGATATGGAGGAACTCATCATACATGGCCCCCAAGATCGGAACCCCAGAAATCTGGTGGACATCACACAGGCTGATGCCCACCTCCCCATGATGCAGGTGAAAGGTATTGGTCCTAGATGACCATCTTCTAAGAAATTCCGGCATCAGTTTCATTGGTTGGTAAATATGTAATTGGGAGGCCCATGCCGCCTCAACCAACCCCAATCTCCTCAGCTCTTCCCCAAACTCCTCGCATGAGGCGCCTACCCAGTAGGCCCAGGCCCAGTCATCAGTAAAGTTGCCGCCTTGGCGCAGGTCCCACTCATCAGACCATCCCTTGTTCGAAACTGCAAATCCGCCGTCAGCATGGTGCGGTAGAGAGGAGGGGACATCTCCGGTTGCAGTGGCTTCCTATCAATATCGTTCAAATGGTTGTAGAGATAGTCAGCGGTAATGGGTGTGAAGTCCTCCTGCGCATGACCATCGGCCGCCCTGAACCATTGGTGTTGGCATGATGTGCTCCTGAACCAACAAGCCGGTTCGTCTCTACTCGCCTCAGGGGTGAAGACGTCATCCCTCAACCTGAAGCCATACAACGACAGTTTCTTGCACTGCGGATAAGCCTTCTGACCCTTCGATAGAAGATCTGTCAAAGAAGCGTGGTCCGAATGGCTTCAGACCAACTACCCCAAGCCTGGACAGTTGGCCATCTCATCCCGACGAGCGGCATCTGCAAGTACTCCCAATAAAACTTCTTGATCTTCCATTTCAATTACGACACTTAGAAAAGAAATGTTTTAGAACAGATCGTGATGCTGAATCATGGAGGTCGGTCACAAGACCAAGACGCAAAGTCTGGCCTAGGCCAGAAAATAGGAGTTCGCTTGGCGCGGTCGCTAGGTCAGAGACCCGCGGTTCGCTGCGAAGCTCGATTCACGGAGGGTTGTCGTGAAGTATGTGGAGCTTCACGACGACGAGAGCACAAAAACACAAGGATGTCACGTGAAGACAAAAGCGGTCGACCCCCCTATTTATAGGCGGTGACCCCAGAGCATCGCGGTGCACCTCACCCGCAGGGAGCATCGTGGTGCGTACGGATTCATGGCCCCGGTCATCACCGTGGGCCCCCTTCGCGAAGCTGCATCGCGAACGACCGACAATTTTGGATCTTTTCCCTCAGAATTCGAGCCTCCACCCTCCATGGCTCCAAGTCTTAGGGGGGGCATTTGTTGGAGCCAAAATATTGCATGAATGGAAGGGACGAAAAAGACGGCTGGCACGTTTCCTCGTGAAGCACCGATGCGAAGCACCGACACGAAGCACCGACGCGAAGCACCCCGAGCATTGAGAACCCACCACGAAGCTCCAGAGGTGGTAACTCTTCGCAAACGCATTTGAAGTTTGCGACCCGCCGCGAAGCTCCAGAGGTAGTAACTCTCGGCGAACGCATTTGTCGTTTGCGACCCGCCGCGAAGCTCCAGAGGTGGTAACTCTCCATGAACGCATTTGACGTTCGCAAGCCCACTGCGAAGCTCCAGAGGCGGTAACTCTTCGCGGATGCTGTTGACATTCACGAGTGCGCCGCAAAGCACCTGAGGCGGCGCGTGAGTTCTGCTTCACGGCGCCCCTTCCCTATAAATAATGGACTCCCCCTGAGTCCCAAGGACGGACGATCCGTCCTTTCAGCCTCTCCTCTCCCGAATCGTGAAGCACCATTTTCACTCGAGAATCATGAGCTAAGCGAGGTACTTCTACTTAGCGTGACACCTTCGCTTTGAATCGTTATGATCCCCTGTTCCGAGAGGGATTCCCTTCGCAAAGTTCAAGGGCATTCGCGTAGGAGGGGGATTCCCAAGGGAACCCGGGCAGCCGCGGATCATTTTTGCTTCGCAAAACACCCAACCTGTTCTAGTGATCCCTATGCTAAGGCAGGGTCTCTACACATCGCAAAGAACACTACTTCGCAGCACCCTGCTTCACGAGGCACCTCTTCTTTGTGAGGCAGTGCTCCGCGAACACTATTCCACTTCGTGAAGCTCCCTCCACTCATACATATGCCCCGTGATAAGGCCAAGGCACTCCACTTCGTGAAGCACGCTCCTTTTCTTGGCAATTCCTCTTCCCATGAAACCCTCCAGGTTTGCACGATGTGATTTCAAAGTCCCATGGACAATACCACCCTTAGAGTTTCTTCGCCTAATGCTTCCTCGCATAGGCACGCTAATGGCTGTTGCTTATTCGCATAGCCATGCTAACGTGGACCCCATAATGGTTCACTCCACAACCCCCCTAGACCACGGCCTTAATGGTACCTTCCCTCCCCCAAGGATCAAAGGGTACCAGTTATGTATGTCCTAGGGGTGCAGAGTGACCCCACCTCATCCAAGCTGCAGGACGTTAAACTGCCAAGCACCACATCCTCAACACATGACGTTAAACTATGACCCAACCTCGTGCCTCTCATGAAGGGACCCCCCAGCTCGAACAATTTTTACGCCACTCGTCTCCATGGGAGTGGAATCACCCATCCACAAGGGATGATATCCTTCTTATTGGAGTGGCGTATGTTCTCAGGAGATGGGCAACCCTAGTTCCCCAACGGATGGCTTCACCCCTGCATCTCCATACTTCCCCACTACCAAGGTCAGTGGAGGGCGTGATAGGGAAAGAGGAACCTCCCATCATTGGTCCCAAATCCCTCTTTCTCTGTTCTTTTTCGCACTCTGGGCCTCCATCCTGGTGTAAGTACCAGCACCATGGGCCGCCTAACGCATAAGCCACTCTTTGCTTCTCACGGACGCATCCTTCACGACGTGATCGTCAGGTCCTTGCAAACTCTTGTTTCTCACACCGAGCATGACTCATGTGGGCTTAGAGTGAGAACCGACCCTGACCCCTACCTCCGGCGAACTACGAGGACTTTGATCCGTGTTAAGGCATGGTACGTAGGAAGCCTCCATGAGGTTCAAGCCACATTACTCGGTTATTCATTCACGTCGAGTTTCTCCCTCGTCCATCATGACGTTAAACTGCACGCCTCGTCCAGCATGATGTTAAACTGCACGCGCCGTCCAGCATGACGTTAAACTGTATGCCCTTTGTCCCGCATGACGATAAACTGCACACCCATTTGAACTACGAGGTCTTTGATCCATGTCAAGGCATGGTACGTAGGAAGCCTCCACGAGGTTCAAGCCCACCCATCATCCAATTCACGTCGAGTTCCACCCTCATCCAGCATGACATTAAACTGCATTCCATTCCGATGGAAAGCCGTTGTGACCAACCCAAACTACGAGGACTTTGATCTGTGTCAAGGCATGGTACGTAAGAAGCCTCCCTGAGGTTCAGGCCCAAAAATCATTGGACCAGACCGTCTCCTTGCTGGTGTGCCAAGCCCCTCCCAATTTTCACCCAAACTACGAGGACTTTGATCCATTCCAAGGCATGGTACGTAGGAAGCCTCCCCGGGGTTCAAGCCCATCATTCATCGGACCATGTTCCATCAATTACGTCGGTTCTCCAACACCCACTGCCCGTCGTTTATTCGCGTCCGGGTTCACTACCGTCCCGCATGACGTTAAACTGTATTCCATCAATATTTTGAACTACTGGGACTTTGATCCACGTCAAGGCATGGTACGTAGTAAACCTTCCTAAGGTTCAAGCCCACCACTAGTGGTCCCACAGGTCTACTTTCACGTCAGTTCACCGATGAAAACCTTTGAACTACGAGGTCTTTGATCCATTTCAAGGCATGATACGTAGGAAGCCTCCCCAAGGTTCAAGCCCACCACCCATCGGACCAAGGTCCACCTTCACGTCGGTTCGCTGAAAATGCCCATCGGACCAAGGTCCACCTCCACGTCGGTTCAACGACGCATCGGACCAAGGTCCACCTTTACGTTGGTTCGCTGACAACATCCATCGGGCCAAGGTCCACCTTCACGTCAGTTCACAGGCACCATCCCAAACAACACAAACTTTGATTCCCCGCCACAGGGATATGTAGGATGCCTCTTCAAGGCTCAAGCCCAACTTCAATGTCGCCCTTGCGATGGTCCCATTTCATTCCCCCTCCACTCAATTCATCCATCTATCACCCATCCTGATTCTCGCCCGGATCTTCATATCCCGGTGAGACCATGTCGGTACACTCCTCTTCACAGTCGCCCATGGGCTGGCCCCGATATCGGCATCCCTTCAAGGGAAATCCCTCAATCTGATCTATTCTAGCTAATGCTCTGATTGGGCTGATCCATCTCCGTTGGACGTTAAACTCGTGGCGTACCTTGTGTTAAAACACGAGAAGCTGAGGAAAACATCAGATATGTGTCTATGGCATATAATTTCCCGCGCTCGATGTGGGATGCCTCGGGCTTCCACGCCCTCGAGAAGCCCTATGACCAGGGACAATAGATAGACATGCCAGGTTCCCCAGCATCCAGACACGCTACTGATGTCTCAACGTGACTACTCCCCCGACTGAAGGTTTCTGCCCTTACCGGACCCTTTGCAATGTCCCGACAGAAGCAGTGTAATTAACCGGCATCAATGGAAACATGGCACTGGGATGAGTTTCATGAACAATGTATTAAATCTATGAGGGAGAACCGGACTAGGTGATGAGTTCTGAAGAGGAATCCACAGAAGGAAGAACCAAAATCCCATCATCCCGTTTCTATCAAGGAGCAGACGTCCCTGAATAAGGAGCAAATGCCGCCCGCCTTTGGAAAGTCGGAGCGCGGGGTAACAAGTGCAGCGCGTCCTCCTCCACGGACGGACGAATGCGCGCGCCCCTGCGAAAGCGTCGGAAACAATTATTTTATGATAATTTGGGAATTATAAAACATTACTTACCACCATTACATAATGATAATTGGAAAATTAAAATTTTACCCATCGAAATGTATGACATACAATCTCTATGATTGTACATACTTATCTTTTATAATAATTATTCAGGATTTTATAAAGATTATTGTTGACATAAATTATGATAGTAATTTTACTATTATTATTAATATTATATATCTATATAATATATAAATAACTAGATCATTAATGGAGAATTACACATGAAAAAATAGGAAATTAACACACAAAACAGTGAAAATAATAAAATTAGATATATTAACGATAGATAAAGTGTTATTAAAATGATTATATCTGATATTAAGAATATTAATATGGTTTGGGAATAAGTTAATAACAAAATTAATTCAAATATATATCAGTTTAAATCATGTCTAACCAAAATAAATTGTGATGTAAGGTATTGTGCCTCAACTTCATTTCATTGAGGAATATTTCAATGATATTTACCTAATTTATTGTTTATGGATTATATGTAACTCATATTTCAAGTATCAAAATAAAATATTCATTATTAATGGTATTTTTATTATGAAATTTGAATTATATCCTCAATGTGGATTTTAGTTAAATGTTACATTTTTTAATAATTTCTATAACAAAATTTCCTTTCATTAGATTATACTACTTATTCATTTTCACGACCCATACTCAAGGCCCATGCTGTGACTACACCAAGCCCGCCTTCTATAGGCCAGTGGCTGGAGACTAGCACCAAAGGCGAATCCCTGATAAAAAAGGGAGGTTATTGCTTTTAAACCTATAACACACACAGTCTGGACACAAGTAGTAGAAGAAACATGTACTAATATAGAAAACAAAGGTGTGATCAAAGTATGTGGGTCAGTATACAAACCTAACTGAACAACAAGTACTAGTACAAGTAAAAAAGGGAAAACATCTTCTGGATCGTTCACTGGGGAATCCTACCTGAAGGGTAGGTACAGAACTCGAACAACTCATCTCTGAGGTATGTCCCATCTAGTCCAGCTCTGATTAGCCTCCCGTCTGTCACCCTCATCCTCGATCACAGCTGAACATCGTCTGCACAAAACACAACAAGGTGCGGGTGAAGCCCGTGCAAGGGTGAGTATAACAATACCAAGTAGGGGACCCCGAGTCCTCTCAAAGGTCTCCCAGAATCCACTAAGGATAAACCACAATAGTAAGTTACAATAAAAAAGTATCAACAAACCTTGAATAGGTATATACCCATACATATACCTATGTTACCAATCACAAACTGGTGCCAACCCTTGAACCCTACCACATACCGTTCCACAAGTGTAGAAAACACTCCACAAAAAATGTACAACACATGGTGTATCCCATAGGTACAACTCATAGAAGAAATCCATGTGGGATTCACCACAACACATCCATGATGAATGATCAGGAAGAAACACCCACCCTTACATAGGTATATGCCCATTAATATATCTATGTTTTCAAGAGTAAACATCTCATACATGTGGTAAACATGATTGTAATGACTCAGCTCACACCAGGTATACAAAACTTAAAAGAGAGTAAGAGATTATTTTTTGTATCCACTAAAACATCTTCCACTGTCGAACAACAGATATATATAGAAACCTAGAACAACAATCTGTCAAAGCTATCGATCGTACGTGGGATCTCGGTATAAACTTCATTGTTGTCAAACCCATGGAGGATCCAGGTCTAGTCTCATCGTTGTCGAACTAACGGAGGATCTCGGTCCAGTCTCATATTTGTCGAACCCACGAACGATCTAGGTCCTATCTTACCCCTGTGGAACCCATGGAGGATCCAGGTCCAGTCTCATCACTGTCGAACCCATGGTGGATCCAGGTCCTGTCTCGTCACTATCGAACCCATGGAGGATCCAGGTCCAGTCTCGTCAATGTCGAACCCATGGAGTATCCATGTCCAGTCATAACCTTGTTGAACCTACGGAGGATCCATGTCTAGTCTCCCCACTATCAAACCCATGGAGTATCCAAGTCCAGTCATGTCACTTTAAAACCTAACGCAACTAACAGCGCGTCAATCGGACACCCAGTCTCTGAGTTATTGTAATTCCTGTTCCTAGGGCACTGTGGGTTATTAGATTCAAAAAAACCCTATCGTGCCCCAATTGCGTCCATACCTCATGTCGGGTGTTCCAAAAGAACTGTCTTTCTCTAATCCTTCCGTCGCCACAGATGGTTCGTTGTTCGGATACCCGTAGCCCAAAATGCTGGCTAAAAGGTGTAATCGGGCCATAGCAGGTCTGTGTCCGGTCTGACCCAGTCGGCCCAACCCAGCCCAACCCGGTCCGAACTGGGTTCTGACCTAGACTGTGGGTCTGACCCGTTCGAAGGGGGTGGCCCGACTCGAGTGGTTGGGCTGGCCTGAGTGGACGACCCAACCCAAGTGGTCGGCCAGACCTGAGTGTGCGGCCCGAAGCGAGGGAGCGACCCATCCCAAAGGTGCAGCCCGACCTGATGTCGTGACCTTGCCCGAGGGGCACCTAGCCCGACGGCAGCTTGGCTCGAGGCGGCCCATCCTATGGCGGCTCGACCTAAGGCGTCCCGACCCTTGGTGGCCCGGCTGGCCTATCTGCATTGCCTGGCTAGCCACATGCCGGACAGGGGTGTCACGCCCCTTTTTTCCATTCCGAAGGGACAAGCACTAGGCGCCGGTTTTGGTGAGTTGCGGGACCCGGGTGGTCCCTCTTCATTCAGCTGGCCGAGTGACCAGCTGGTTTCGTGTCGCTGGTGGCTGGACCGACTCCGGCCACTCTTGGACCCTCCACTCCAGCGTGACGGCGCCGCTGTTCTTCTCCACTACCGCGTCCTGCCCTCACCGTGGCCCCCTAATGCTCTGCACGGTGCGACGACGCCATGACTCCTCTGTTGCTGCTCGGCCTGGCCGTTGCCGGATGAATTCCCGCGAGGCGTGATGGCATCACGCTCCTTCCACCATGGCCCACCATAGCTACGGCTCTCCTTCTCAGTGCGGCATAGTGGTTCCACAACCTTGTGGTGACTGGGCGGGCTTGCGCCGCCAGTTTCGTCAGGGTCCGCCTCCATCGTAAAAAAACAAGAACAACCAAAGGGTAGGGTCGGGCTGTGTTTGTGTGGTCCAAGATCTCCTCATCATGGTGATAACAATTGGAATTATATAATCTAGAAATTGAACTATAGAGGTTATCACAAATAAATAAAATAACTCAAATCCCATTACCTCGATCGTCGATGATCGTTGACGGAGTCGCAGGAACAAGGCATGAATCGATTCGTCGTTCGCCGCATTCAACACACACTCCCAATTCTCATGCCTGTGCATCAGAAAGTGCTCGGGGGATACGAGGTTGAGAAAAATCTTTGTGTTATTCGTGGGAGACAGATTCTCTTTTGGCATGGTTGAAGATAGAATATGGCATTCTTCGATGAAGAGGGGCATTCTTCATTGGAAGAATAATGTTCTCCAAGAGTCTCCCAAAAAATGTATGAAGCTTTCCAACCAATTGAAATAATATAATATCTATTATTTTAATGGTTGGAAATAAATCAAAAATAATTGAAAACAGTTCCAATTAATTAAGAGATAGATTTTAGTTAATAAATTTAATGGGTTGGAACACTAAATTGATGGGGGAAGGTGGATAGTTTCACCACTTCAATGGGGTGTTAATATGGGTTAGATGCTCGGGTGTCCCCCAAGTTAATTATCCACCAAAAGGAGGTTTTTCTCAGGTGGTCCCCACCACCATAACCTCCCATGGGTGGTTAGGGTGTGGTGGCCCCCAACTCCAACATCCCCTTGGTGGTTTCAACAACAAAAATAAAAATAAATTTACCACTATATTTTTATTCAATTTAATTAAAAACCCCTAA
Organism: Viscum album; assembly: GCA_963277665.1. Lineage (NCBI taxonomy): Eukaryota > Viridiplantae > Streptophyta > Magnoliopsida > Santalales > Viscaceae > Viscum > Viscum album. The sequence goes on from OY728128.1 coordinate 494,140,392, forward strand.
AATATATCATCCTTTCTCATTAGAATGCAACTGCGGTGAAGGTCTTACAATGCAATCATCGATGCTATGAGTTCAACAGTGCCCTTGGATTTCTCATCTAATTAATCATTTAAGAGTTAATCCACTTTTTCAGAAAAACTACATGCACACGTTAATTTAAGCAGAGCAAAACTTCAACGAATCATTCCAGGATATCTGGGCCTCGAAATCACACACCATCAGAAACAGCGGACTTGTAAAATTCCCATGAATTAAAAGAAATACACAGAAATCCAGGGTCTTTAATTTCTGACCACCTCAGGGCATTATGTCCCCGAAAGCCACAACTCACACTAAGTGAACAAATGGGGGTACTGAGTATGCATCTGAGCCTCCTGCTCCCACATCCTCTCCTGGAGGTTACTGTGCTGCCATAAAATGTGCATCAGATGTATTAAATATACATGAAGTACTCACTCCAATCAATCCTCAATCTCTACTGGAACGCTCAAGAAAGTCTCCCCGTTATTTATATATATCTCCCCATGGTCAATGATGTGATAAGGGTCATGCACGTATCTCATCAGCTGAGATACATGGAAGAATTCATGCACCCGGTGCAACTGAGGTGGAAGAGACTAGCGGTAAGTCACCTCGCCTACTCTACTGATGACATGGAATGGTCCGATGAATCGAGGAGATAACTTTACACCATGGCCAAATCTCTGTATACTTCATCGAGGTGAGACCAATAGAAATTCATGGTCGCCATCCTCAAACTCCAGCGGTCTCCATCTCCTATCATCATAGGACTTCTTCCTGCCTTGTTTAGTCTTGACCCACTTCTAGATGTTATACACTTTATTGGTCATAGCGTGCACCATCTCTGGTCCCATAAGTGCTGACTACCCTGGGTAAGTCTAGCTCAGAGGCGATCTGCATGGTTGGCCGTAAAGTACATCTAAATGTTTCATCCTGATGGTGTAGTGGTAGAAATTGTTATAAACAAACTCTATCATGGGTAAGTGATCCTCCCAGAAACGACCGAAGTCAAGGACGCATGCACAGATCATGTCCTCAAGAGTCTGAATGGTCCTCTCAGTCTGACAATATGTCTGAGGATGGAAGGCGGTGCTCAAGCGATGTTGTGTCCCGAAAGCCTCTTGCAACCCCTTCCATAGTCGATAAGTGAAACGAGCATCTCGATCGGAGACGATCGTCGATGGAATCCCATGAAGCCGTATGATCTCCCATTCATAGAGGCATCCCAAGCTCTCTACTGAACCCTGCTCTCTGATCAGTAGGAAGTGGTCCGACTTGGGGACTCGGTCAACCATCACCCATATTGAGTCATTTCCTCTGGATGTACATGGAAGTTCCATCACAAAATCTATGGATATCTCATCCCACTTTCAATATGGGACCTCTAATTGTTGAACTAATCCTGCTGGATCTTGGAGCTCCGCCTTCACGTGCAGACAAGTGAGGAATTGTGAGACAAAATCTGCTACTTCTTTCTTCATACCTGGCCACCAGTGCTATCGTCGGAGGTCCCGATACATTTTCACCACTCCTGGATGTACCACTAATAGAGATGTGTGGATCTCCCTCAACATTTCCACCTAAAGTGCAACTGGTTCCATAGTACGTCCTCTGAAGAGAATGATGTGATCCCCACCTTCAGAAAATCTATCAGGTGACTTCCTTATGGATATCTAATCACATCGCCTCTCACAGTCAACGTCCCCACCCTTTGCCCCCTCGAATCACTGAAGAAATGGAGGAGTTACTGTGAGAGAATGTTGAAAGGCAGCTCTATCTCTATCCACAAGGGATATCTGCAATGCGGCCAGCCACTCTCTCGCCTCTCCTAGAAGGTGAATGCCAAATCTCCTACTGATTGTATCTTCTACAGAGTTCCCCTTTCCTGGAGTATTGACTATCTCAATGTCATAGTCCTAGAGGAACTCTATCCAATTTTTCTATCTTAGGTTCAGGTCCTTCTATAAGAAGACGCACCAGAGACTATTGAGATTAGAGTAAACCGTAAATTTTTCACTCAATAATCTATGAGTGAGACTATCCAACTGTAAAGAACTCAAGTACACCCTTCTTCACCTACGTCCTACAAGAGAAGCTAAGATTTCTCCTTTTTCGAAAGGAAAAATTGGGTCTCATCCACTGGATGAACCGTGTCTTTTGGCTAATACTGTCAATCCTGACATGAACGGTACAAATTCATGCCATGGACAACGTCGTAAGGCCTAGACGCTACTACCAAGAGATACAACTATTACTCTCACCTCCAAGGGTTGTGTCACACTGTCAGCATCAGTGTGTGGTCACTAGGTATCCTCCAGTAGGAATATCAAATGTGAGGGTCAAGTCAATGGTTTTAACTGGAACCTATCAGTATCAACCACACAAAAGGGAAGGAAAGAAAACGTCACAATGACAAGTCTCTTTTATTACTACAACTCAAAATAAAAATACACAAAGCTACCACAAACAACGACATCAACGAAGATAGATGAATCATGAAAAAAGGTCTCTATTCCTGGAGCTTGTCCCTCTCTTATCTACCTTCTCCCGGAGCTAGAGGTGAACTGACAATGGGTAGTGGTAGTAGTGCTCGATGACTCTTACCACCATCCGCTGAAGGACATGCTCCTCTGCCTCATCCACTGCTCAGGTGATGCTCATGCTCCGGCTACTGCATCTACCTCGGTGGCTCCTCTAACGCTTGTTGATCATCTATTTAGGCAGTCGAATAGTCACATGTCTGTGACCACGTTTCCTGCAGGAATAACATACCATTCTCCGTTCAAATCTCCCTTGGCCTCGGGTCCCCCCACCCCCGATGCCCCATATTAGAGTTGTATAACAGTAAATCTACCCATCTTGTGCCCTCTTTTCATCTTCCTACTAGCTTCTACAAATAATTCAGCTATTATCGGATAGCCCTGGCCCAAGAGTAGCAACTCCTGAGCACGCACAGAGCATAGAGTCGATGGTACAAAATCCACCCTGAAAAGTCCCTCGAAGTTCCCCCAGGTGAGGGTCACCTCATCGTAAAACTGGACCATCAGGATCTACCACCACATAGATGCTCCCTGAAAGAGACTAATATCTACGTGCAACATCAAGTCAGCGGGTGTCCCAACTATGTAGAAAACTCATGCTACAAACTCCAGCCAGTACCCAGCCGTCTGAAAATGTGTCTCGCTTCGAAACCTTGGAGGCCTCTATCGCAGGAACGTGTGAAACGCACTCAGCTGGCACTAACACTCTACTTCTAGGTCTAGTAGAAATGGTATCCCAACTGTTAGTGGTGCCACATGTGCCTCCTCTATGATGGGGACCTACCCTGAGGCCTCATCGCTCGGTGGGCAACTGTAGCACTCTCCACTCGGAACAGGCATAGAATGACTAGGTGAAGGAATCCTAAAAAGAATCAGTTGTTCCATGGTTAAAAAAATATACCTGGTGATCTGAAAGATAGTAATCACGAAGAAATTTTTCAATGGAAATACACACACAATCAGTGTTTTCGTGCATTGAGTCAGAAATTAGAAGTCAGAGTCCAAGAGTATGGATATTTCAGCTACCTCACTAACACTGGTTTCCCTAAACATATAACCACACTGAAAAAACATAACACTATTTCCATTAAAGGAATCAGAGTCCATGTTCTATTGTAGAACCGATCCCTCTAGTACGAATTTTTCACGACCCGTCCTCGGTTCCCATGCCGTGACTACCCTATGTCTGCCTTCCATAGGCCAATGGCTGGCAACTAGCACAAAAGGGGAATCCTTGACAAAAAGGGGGTGGAATTGTCTTTAAACCTGTAACACACACAGTCTGTACACTGGTAGTAGAAGCAATAAGTACTAATATTTAAATTAATGGTGTGTTGAATGTAAGTGGTCCAGTATACAAACCCAACTGAACAACAAGTACTTGTACATGTATAAAGGGAAAACAACTCCTGGATCATCCATCGGAGAATCCTACATGAAGTGTAGGTATAGAACTCGAACCACTCATATCTGAGGTATGTCCTATCTAGTATAGCTTCGAGAAGCCTCCCATCCATCACCCTAATCGTCAATCACAGCTGACCATCATCTGCACAAAACAAAATAAGGTGAGGGCGAAGCCCGCGCATGGTTGAGTATAACAATACTTAGTAGGGGACCCCGAGACCTCTTGAAGGTCTCCCAGAATCCACTAAAGATAAACCACAGTAGTAAGATACAATCAAAAAGTATAAACCAACCATACTTAGGTATATTCCCATAAAAATACCTATGTTACCAATCACAAATCGGCTCCAACTATTGAGCCCAACCACATACCTTCCACAAGTGTAGAAAACACTCGAAAAAGAAAGTACAACACAAGTTTTATCCCATAGGTATAGCTCACAGAAGAACGCCATGTGGGCTTCACCATAACACATCAATGAAGAAAAATCATGAAGAAACACCCACACTTTCTTAGGTATATGCCCACACATATACCTAAGTCATGAAGAGTAAACATCTCATACATAAGGCAAAAACGAAGGTAATGACTCATCTCACACCATGTATACACAACTTAAAAGAGAGTAAGAGATGATTAGTTGTTTCCACTGAATCATCTTTCACTGTCGAATGATAGTTATCCGTAGAAACCTAGAACAACAGACTGTCAAAGATGTAAATCCAACGTGGGATCTCAGTACAAATGTCATCGATGTCAAACCCACAGAGGATCTAGGTCCAGTCTCGTCATTATCGAACCAATGGAGGATTTAGGTCCTTTCTCGTCACTATCGAACCCATGGATGATCATGATCCAGTATTATCACTGTCGAATCCAGAGAATATCCAGGTCCAGTCTTGTCACTTTCGACCCCAACCCGACAGACAATGCATCAATCAGATTCCTAGTTTGTGAGTTATTGGCATTTCCATTCCTGGGGAATGTTTTTTTTTGGTTCAAACCAACCTGGTCATACCCCAAATATTTCAAAACGTCAAGTGGGGTATGCCTAAAGAACCATATTGTTCTGTGCCTTCTGTCACCGTAGACGGTTCTTCGTTCGGACACACGTTGACCAAAATGTGGGCGAAAAGGTGTAATCGGGCCATATCGGGTCCGGGTCCAGTCCGACCCAGTGGGTCTGACCCAGCCAGACCTAGTCTGAACCAGGGTCTCACCTGGTTTGTGGGTCTGCCCAGGTCCAAGGAGGCGGCCTGACCCGAGTGGTCATCCCAACCCGAGTGGGTCGCACAACATGAGTGCGCGGGCCGACCTGAGTGGGTGGTTGGGCCCGAGTGGGCGTCCCAGAGCAAGGGAGCGGCATGTCCCGAGGGCGGGCCGGCCCTGTGGCAGCCCGGCTGGCCAGCCTGCATGGACTGGCTGGCCACACACTATAGGGGGGGTGTCATTCCCCCTGTTTCCAATCTGAAGGGACCAACGCTATGTGCCGGTTTTGGTGACCCGCGAGACCTGGGTGGTCCTGCTTTTTCTGGTTGGCTGAGCGACCAGCCGGTTTTGTGACGCCGATAGATGGCATGATGGCCGCCACTCCTGGTCCCTCCACCTTGGCGCAACGAATCCACTGTTCTGCTCTACCACTGCGGCCATTGCGTAGCCGCGGCCAGGGTGCGGCCCGATGCTTTCCTGCGTGGCGCGACGGTGCCGCGCTCCTTCCGCTGCAGCCCACCCCTACCGCGTCTCTCCTGCTCTGTCTGGCATGGTGGTTCCGCACCCTTGTAGTAACCCAGTGGCCTTGCGATGCCGGTTTCATTGCGGTCTACCTCCATCATCAACAAACCATAACAACCAAAGGGGATGGTCGGGCCGTGTTCATGCGGTCAGAACTCTCCTCGTCATGGCGATAAAAATTGTCATTACTTAATCCCGAAATTGAATGACGAAGGTTATCACCCATAAGTAAAATATCTCAAATCCCCCTACCTCGATCGTCGATGATAGTTGGCGGAGTAGCAGGAAAAAGGAGGGAATCGATCCATCATTCGCCACATTCTCCACGAACTCTAAATTCTCATGATTGTACATCGGAATGTGATCGGAGTAGACGAGGTCGAGAATGATGTTGATGTTATTTGTGGGCGACGCCTTCTCTTTTGGCATGGTTGAAGATCAAATATGGGGTTCTTTGGTGAAAAGGGGCGTTCTTCGTTGGAAGAATGAATTTCTCCAAGGGTCTCCAAACAAAAGTATGAAGCTTTCCAACCAAATTAAATAATATACTATCTATTATTTTAATGGTTGGAAATAATTAAAAGTAACTCAAAAGGCTGCCAATTAATTAAGAGATAGAGTTCAGTTAATTAATAGTGTGGGTTGGAACACATAATTGATGTGGGAAGGTGGAGAGTTTCACCACTTAAATGGGGTGTCAAAAGGTGTTAGACGATCGGGTAGACCCCATATTAATTATCCACCCAAGGGAGGTTTTTATCGAGTGGGCCCCACCACCATAACCTCCCATGGGAGGTTAGGGCGTGGTGGCCCCCACCTCCAACTTCCCCTTGGAGTTTTAAACCACCAAAATAAAAATAAATTTTACACATCATTTTTATTCAATTTGATTAAAAACCCCCAAAATCTAACATCCATTCTAATTAATATGCAACTGCGGTGAAGGCCTCATTATGCAATCACCGACTCTATGAGTTCAATAGTTCCCTCTAATTTTTGATCCGAGTAACTGTTTATGATTTATTCAACTTTTTTAGGAAAAGTGCATAGGCCCGTTAATTTATGCTTTACAAAATTTTGACAGATCATTTCGGGCACTCCGGGCCTTGGAATCACGCATCTTCAGAAACTACGGACTCGTAAAATTCACATGAATTTTAAAAAACAATTCCACAAAATTCATGGTTCTTTACATTAATTATCATTGATAATATAAGATTATTTTTATAGTGACTTATTATTATCATATGATGTCTGTAAAATACTTTATGTGGATTTAATATTGATACCTATAATCAATTCATTTATTTATTGTCACATCAACAATATGATCCTTGTATGGATTTATTTTAAAATCTCATTATAATTGATTTTATTTATTCTTTTGTTTTAGTTAATGTATATTATTTGATAAATTTATAATAAACCCATAATATATTATTATGATCTATTTATTCTTGATATTTTCAATTAATAATATCATTTTTTACTCATTGGAACATATAAAGTTTTATATAATATTTTTATGAATAACTCATATAATTTCTCTATTCTCTAATAAATATACATTCTTCCAAAATGATGTTATCGTATAATGTTTTCAAAAAAATTTGTAACCTTTTGGAAAATAATTATTAAATAATTTTTATCATTTCTATAATTTTTAAAATATTTTATAAAATACTTTTTAAAATAAACAGTCTTGTAATTTTCCAAACAATGAACTTTTCAAACATTTCTATATTGTAAAACTAATTTTAATTTTAATAGGTATGACCTGTACAAAATAAACCACTAAAATGACTGTCATTTCACTAAACTGCCATTTTAAATTTTACAACATCACATTATATAATTTGATTCCTAATATTCTTGAAATTTAATGTTATTTCAGTTGATTTCCAAATAATAGTATTTTCGAAATATTTTCTACTTATAAATGTGATTTCAAAAATAAATTATGTTTCAAAAAATCCATTCAAAAGGAAAATGATATATTCTTCAATATTTGTTTAATATATTTCACTAGATTTTATTTTCATAAATGAAAAGTACGCTTTATTATTACAACAATATTTTCATTTATTATTGATTCTTGTATTATTCATCCTTTGGATGAGTAATGACTATTTTGTTCAAGGTTTATATTGAAATTCAATACCTTGTTTCATTTATCTAGAGTTTAACACCCCCATTAATTGTTCACATTTAGGTGATACTTGGAAATAATATCTCCCCAAATATATCGATATTATTTATCATTTATGTGTTTATTTTATAATCTATATATTATCATTACATATATTGTTTAAAATGTATGTTATATTATTTAATGATGATATATTTATAAATAAAACTTATTTTCTCTATATAGATATTTGAGGACATGGAATATTATTATTAAATTAATGAGATCATTGGATATATGAATAATGATTAGGAAATAATATCATTTTTAGGGTATAAATATTATATATAATAATAAATGAATCAATATATCTCATGAGAAAATTTATTAAGACAGAAATAAATAAGATTCAACTTATAGTTTTAAATTACCTTGTAGATAGATCATAAATGTAGAGGTTTTCATGTTCTTGGGACATGAAATCCTATAAACAATCCTTTCCTACAATAATATTTATTTTTTAATCGATCATATTTTAGATTTTATATTATATATGTATGCATTTCACTATAATTTTACTTATTATATCTCATTTTTTCAGTTATTTCCCTTTCCATTTTTACTCCAAAATATGAAACCATTAATTTCAAGTTATTTAAATGGTATTCTTGATATTATATTTATCATTTAATATTGATTATGATTATTTTATAATGTCACCTTTAACTATAATTAACCATTAAATATCATTTGAAGATCACTCTGATTTTGTTTCCATTGACATTAATCCATTATGTGTAAGACATTTTATATACAAATATATTCTATAAGAAACTTTTTTACTCTGTAAAATATTATTTCATAATTTATATATTCAAATGATATATGGTAATCATGTATATATATTTTTTACCAAGACCACAAAACAATGTGGTCATTTGGGAAGCAAATTATTTTATCTATTTTAAATATATTAAATAAGCCACAAGCTCTTGGCTACTGTGGTTGGGGTCACTATAGATGGAACTATATAAGAATCAATATAATCCATAGGGAACTTTATTTCTGAAAAAAATAATTATTTAACATAACAATATAATATACTTTCATGATAAGTATAGAAGAACATGTTATGGTACATATTATGTGGTCTACTCAGAAAATACATACATTTATTGATATGATAAGTGGATTTGGTCTAAAATAGATGTACCTAGGGGTAATAACCTAAAAAAGGACCATTTGGCTTAACGTAATCATTACCTCTTTCATTATAATGGTCCTTTATATAGAACAAGTCTGACACACAAAGCATATATGCTTTGGAGAATAAAATTTTTCTTTTAAAAACATTATGAAGTGATTGAGCCGATGAGGAGAATGAATGAGTTAGATTAAAACTATGTATTATTAAATTGAAAATAATATTTCCTGTTTTTTTTTATCCTGTAAATAATTATATGGTTTTTTAATTATGTTAATTTTTTCATAGGATACACATTTGTTGGTAAATTAATAGAATCTGATGAAATAATGATATCATTGAACATTAATGATATTGTGGTAACTATGAGAAAAAAATGGTACAATTATATGAGTCAATTATATGATAAATATCCCATATCAGTTATCCAAATATATATTTAACATACTATACCTTAAAAAACTATTGGACGCACCGAATATGAGAAGGATGGAGTTCTCTAAGACCTTCAGTTATAGTGACCATGAATGTATGAATGCTCCATATCATTCATATAAAAAATTTGGATGGAGACACCAATGAATGTTTCCCAATGGGAGAAGAAAATTCATTTTCTGTGGAAATTAATGGAATAGAAAAATAAATCAGAAGATAAAATGAAGAGTATGATGGAAGGAAACAAATATCATCATAAGGATCCATCTATATTTTTTGTATTAATTTTGGTTAACCTGGGAAATATCTACAAAAATATCCTCTTCAAACGGTTAATACATAGATCATATAAGGTCTTATGTTCCAATAAACTTTTTGATGAATTCATGTATTTTAATTATATTATTAAACAGGTGAATTATATTATTGATTTTTTTGGTCATATGAATCATGAAAAATCATTACATTAAAATAACTTTTAAACTCATATATGACCTAATTAACGTATGTGTTATGGATACCATCATGGTTTTGTAAAAATAATATTTACCCTAATTTTACTATCATAAAATCCAATTTTTTATTTATGATATGGGGATCTGACAAAAATATTGATATTTTATAGAAATTTGTAACAATGTTATGTTTTAGTGGATATTTTTTTTTGAGGATTAATGAATTCTCATTGTATAAAAATAATTATAAATGTATTGATAATCATTATGTTCAATAATAGTAATAATTATACTATATTAATAATATAATTAGACAATAATAATTTTTTGGCAATAATAAAATTGTATTTTAAATCATATAAAAAATTATATATAATGATTTATTTTTTATCAGGGATTTCATTTGTACTATTTGGAACATTATATTAACAATAGTGTTAATGTTTTTCAAAAGGAAATCCTACATTATATGTTAAAACGTGAGACATCCATTAATGTCATGGAGCTCGATCCCATGATAGATGGATGATCTGGGTTTATCACTGAGCACTAGCCTTTGGGATATCCTGATGAATATGTCATTATTTCTTGTTAAATGATATTATTAATAAATACTAGTGATATACTGTTGGTTTTACCATTTATGTTTAGATATTAATATTTTATATCGGGCATGATGTGGTAACCATATTAGTTTTGTAAAATAGTTATAGATATGAGTAATTATTTTCACTCTTTTATTGATCTTACTATACGTAAAAATTAAATTTTAGTGATTCATGCATAATAAATTCAAATTTTGAAGATTCAGTTCATGGAGGAAGTGGTAAATTGGATATTGAGGGACTTACAACATAAGGATACATTTTTTTAGGAAATAGAATAGTATCGTTTATATATATTTCTATAAAATCATACACAGTAAAATAATTTCTCAACATTAAGAAAATGGATCTTGAAATAAAATTTTAACATGTTACCTTTATTTATAATGATTTCAATGACCTTTTTCTCACATGTCCTATTTATAGTTTTTACTTCCATAAAATTACATTGATTTTTCACTTATTTCTGATTAATGAACTTAATCATCCTCTATAAACATTTAACATTTCTTCCATGTTAATATCTTCTCCTTCCACAAATGTTATCCTATGTGGAAAATTAGTTATCTGTTATTCAATATTACCTTTGTAATTATCCTTAACCCTTACCTAGAGGGTACTTTATTAACCCTCTAAATATGTTGTTTTTCAATAATGGAGTTTCTATGGGTAAAACCCTTTATTATATAAATAATTTTAACATTTTGAGACCTCAATTTATTTACACTAGGGATAATTAAACACCCCTAAATTTTAAAAGAAATATATTTTATACATTTGAGTATGTAAAATCCACCATCAAAATTATAATATAATATAATATCCCAAGTAATTAAAATATATATCTTTTAGAATAAAAAAAATTTCATAGAAATATTTTTATACAAACATAAATTAGATTCTTCAATAGCTTTTTTTAAATCTCAACTATGTTTTAATGTGAAAAAAATATTATTATTATTTTATATGACAAGAAACTCATTATTAATTTTAATGTTTAGTAATAATATGATTATATATCATGTGAAAATATATATTTTAGGCACATTTATGAGTTATATATGGCTTAATAATAAAATAAGAGTCATTTAAATTAAAAAAATTTGTTTTCTAAAAATATTATTTTTTAAATGATTGTTTAGTGAAGCCTCGTTTCGATAAGTTAAAAATATTTTTTTCATAATTTCGAAAGATTATTTAAAAAACAAAATTTCTTAATTTCATGTTACTAATATTATCTTTTGGTTATTTTATTTCTAAAAAGTAATATTTAATTAATGAATAATTAAAAATAATAAATTTTAATTAAAAATGTCCTTTTTGGTCAAATTATTTATAATGACAAAATATATTTCGAAATTATTTGAAATATGAATTAGAGAAATAATTTATCAATTAAACATAATTAGGTCCTCAAAATAATTTTATGATGAATATGGTTATATATACACTATAAGCTTTTAATTATTTTTTAATTAAAAACTCAACTCTCTCCTCACATTAGTGGTTTTTATTTTCAATAATTTTTATACTATTACGTTAAAATAATTATTAAAAATATATTAACTTTTAGTAATATTAATAATTTATAATTTATAATAAGGTTAGAATAATTTTTTCTTGAAATTAATAGTGAAATTGTAAAAAATAATTTCATTTTTTAAAGAAAAAGACAACTTACCTTGGAGTTTTAATGAGATGATACATGTAATGAATTACATAAAAACATATCCAAAAAATATTGTATGGACATAATTCATCCGTATATATTTAGAGTGTGACAAATTATATTTTTTGAAGCTTTTGAATTTACAAAAACGTATGTATGCTTGAATCATTTCAAAAAATTACAAGTATCCACTCACCACACTTATAAATGCTTACCCATTCCCCTCTATTCATCAAAAATAGAAATATAATTTTTTGGAAAATACCTAAAAAATAACATTAAATGCTCCATCCACTAATCGAATAAGAATTTTATTTGTCATAATCCATTATATAAATTATTAAGTGGAAGCATAATGGGGATACATGAAGAAGAGTTAATGTTCTTCAATGAGATTCTTTATTTTATTTTATTAAAAAACATATTAAATTATTATTAAATCATTATGGTATAATAAAAATAGTATCATACATATAACGGTATATTTTTCCAATATTTTTATGAACTATAACAATATCCAATTTTATATAATGGGTAATAAGATTATCATTCACGTTTACGGTGGACTACCACTTCATGATCCAATTCCATTCATTATTTCATTAAAACATTTCAGGTTTAGGTATCATGGTGCATCTAAAGTGTATATATATAATAAATAAAATATTTATAACTAGTTTTTCATTATATCATATATATATATATTTTTAAATTTCATTCCAAAGAGGAAAAAAAACATTTTTCATGTGTACGGCAGACTACTTCCTTACGATGAGATGTGAATATACATTCAATAACACATTACATGGAATATAATAATGTTAATTGTAATAATTATATGTAGTATAAATGGAATAATTATGATATTAATGAAATGGTATACCATTATGAAATGTTAACATAAATCATTGAATCTCTTACATTTCCACCCACTTAACGGTGATAACATTGTTCCTATATGAGTGGACTATGTCCTTCTTAAAGCAATGTCACTCTTTTTTCATCACCAAAACAACAATTTGATATATATATATATATATATATAATATTTTACTTATTATATTATGATAATTATAATTTATTATAAAATATATACAATCTTCGAATAATGGTATGTGAAAATGGAAATGTTACTCAGGCGTATATATAGTGTTCCATCTCCATGATTGAAAGGTAACTAATTTTTCATAACCATATTCCATAATTTTTTTTAAATATAATTCATTTGAAAAAAATTATATTTATGTAATTATTAATTTTCATTATATAATTGAACAAAATATTATGTATTGGAACTATATCTTATAGGATGAAACACGCCCGAGAATACAATGTAATTAACACCTAAAACATTGAAAATAAGAATAATTCTTATTAAATGGTTGATAAGGAATTATAAAATATGTCATAAATGATATTATAAATATTAATATCAATCATTAATAATCTAATATCATTTATAAATACATTATTCAAGAGTTCAAATCATGTTTAACCAAAAAGATGCCTGGGGTAAGGGATTTCATCTCGATTTCATTACATTTAAAAAAAATTTAATCATATACACCTAATTTTATTTAAATGGGGTATATAATTCTAATTTTTCATATAATTTCCTTATTTATTTATTCCTAATGTTATATTATGTTTAAATTTTTAATATTTCATCCAATAGTATTTTAGTTATATTTACCTTCTCGAAAAGAATTTAACAACTCAATTTAATTTTTTTGGTTATTTTTTTGTCTTTGAAATTATATAATTATATGAATAAATAATTATGATTATCATATATTTTATTTTAACTAATTTTATAGGGATTTGGAATTTATATAGATAATCTATTAATTGATTAATTTTTACCTCAATGTTATGATCATTGTAAATGTCTATTTCAAAATATCATTATAATTAATCTTATTCATTCATACATTTCAACTAAAATATTATATGATTAGTTTATAATAAAGACATATGACATTCTTTTACACTTTTTATTAATGATTTTTAAAAATAATATAAAAATTTTCCATCTCTTTATATTATAAAATATTTTAAATTTTTTAAGAATATCCTAAATTATTTCTCTCCTATTTTAGAAATACTGATTCATACAAAAAAATTTAAATTATTTTAAAAATATTCTAATAACCTCTTCCAGATGATTTTAATAATAGTTTTGCCCATATTTTCATTTAAAAAACATCAATGTAATATAAATTTTTTCCATTGAAAGTACATTTTTAGCCATTTAAATTTTCAAGAAGAATGTTCAATCTAACTTGTACTACATGCGTTTAATTACCTTCTTATATGGCCTCCATTTAATTTAATATTTATTTCAGGTTAACATGTTCAGTTTCATTAAAATATTTTTTTGATATTTAGGAAAAAAATTTAAAACATTCATTCCCAAAAAAATTAATTTCAATATTATTTAAGATTCAAAATTTTATTTTAAAAATGAAATGAATAATATAATTGAGAATGCTTTCAAATAAAATTTTCAGTACCTCTCTTCATCAATGATTAAAACACTTATTTATTACTACAATTGTTATATTTTTATTGATTCCAACATCTCTATTCCATTATATGGTTTGTGATTATTTTACAAATGTATTGTTTCTGCATTCACATCCTTGTTTCATTTTTTTATTCATTAACTTCCCCATAAAATATTAAATTTCCTGTGAGAATTAGATAATAATGTTTTCAATAAATATCCATATTGTTTATCATGGATATATAATTTTATTAAATAATATATCAGTGTTCCAAACATTTTTTACATTAAATTTTATTTAATAGATTGTGTAATAATTGATAAATATTTATTCTTTAATAAATACTAATATTTGAGGAAATGGCTCATTATTCATAAATTAAATCTTCCTTTTGATATATGTGGAAAGATATTTAATTGTACTGCATGGTGGGGTTCTACCATTATATTTCACCTAAATACATTAATAGGTCTTATGAGGAAAATTATTTATCGAATATTAAATGGGATACATCCTAGAGTTTTGTACTCTCAAGAGGATTGATCTTGAATGTTGAGGATTTTATGTTATTTCTACATGACATCCCATTAAAAATAATTTATTTAATTTAGAATTAAATTATAATTATTATCCTATATATTTTCACTATTTTATTATCTATGGATTCATTTCTTTCTAACTTTAATTATTAAATGACATTTCATTGTAGTTTTTTACCTTTCCATATTGATTCTTCTTTATCATTACATGAATATCATTTTTTTAAATATAATGTGTGATCAATTATTTACATTTAAATATTCATCATGCTTATTTATTGATGATATATTCTTCATTAAAAAGCCTTACTGAAAAATTGTGATCACACATCTTTTTTTCTTTATAAGGGAATCCACGAACCACACTATGATTGATTTGAAAGGATCTACTATAGGGAATAATTTAATTGTTGGGAATCAATTATGTTCTAATTTTGGAATCTAATTTTATGTTGAATCATGTATATAAACATTTTACCAAGACTAATAAAATATTTGTTCCATCAGGATGTGATTCCTTATATCTTACAAAATTGTAATAAATTACACAACAATGTTGGGAAAGTGGGGTTATGGTCTCAACATTGGATCTATTTGATTTACCATCAAAACTGGTCCAAAATATAATATACCGTAGAGGATTTATTTGAATGAAATATTTCCATGATGGTGTGACTTATGATCTACTGGAAGGGGAGATAATTAATACAGTAACTACGACAAACGTGATCTAGAATCCTATGTATTTGAATCCATATTAAATTGATATCTATAGAAAAAATAGTTATAAGGGACCATATAATTTTAGAAAGGGAAATCCAAATTCATTTGATCTCCAAATGATAGGAATATCAAAAATTGTATCCTCAATTTATTATTACATAACTATCCTTTCCCTCATGATATTGAACAATGTAACACAATATGGATTTGTTTTTCAGAGTTGGTAGTGGTTTAAATTTAGCATCAATGTTTTTATCTTATTTATCTTTCGAATTTTATCATGATTTTGTCATTGTCTAATACTTGATATTAATCAACTAATTATAAAATTTTAATGATTTTTAAAAAGTGGAATATGGGGAAAATAAAAAAACATATACACTTTTGTAATTAGTGATTATTTGACTCATTACAATGCTTTTCTATGAATATAATCAAAAATAATATTTTGGGGAATTTTTCATTTATAGAATAGATTAAATTATTACAAATATTTGAGAAGTATCAAACTGTATCATTCTCATGTTTTTCTTATTTTTTGAGTTTATAAAGTACTATCACAATCCGATGTGAGATGAAATAAAATATAAAACAATGGTGGATGTATTCTAACAATTTCATTGATTTATACAACGTATTTTTATACTTGGAAATTGGTATTCCATTTAGAATAATAAAAATTAATATAATCATAGGATAATATTTATATATGAGGGTTCCCATCATGAAATTATATAATGATGCAAATTCTATCTGTTTCATCATTGGGGCCCTAGTTTCAATTATGATTTCAAAAGTTTATTATATAATTCTAGATAGATGTGGGGTAATGTACTATAAATTTGGGTATTTTTTTCTAGATGAACTAATATAGGTTGATCATTCATATCATCCACTCAAGATATCATATATATTTTTACATTCAATGAGTTATGGTATGTTGTTTGGCTGTATGGAAACATATACAGAAGAAAATGTTATTACCTATTGTTGTTAACAAACATATGATTATTTTTTATAACCATTAAGGATTTTATTGTGGTTGATTTCTTAACATATTTCTAGATACTACCCCAAAATATGAAAATCATGATATTTTTTACCCACCATGATGATTTATATAGGTTTTTTGAATTGAGAGTGTCTACTAATTTAATTCTATTCACATCGATAGATCTACACCCTCTAAATTCTGGTAGATTTACTAGGATTAAAACATTATTAATTTCATTAGATCTATACACATAGAAAATATTATTCATGTGTACCATAACAATGATTCATGTTAACATATTTATCTCTACTTCATATTATTTGAAAATTTATTTTCATGTTGGAGGCACAATTTTTTTAGGTAATGTGAGGGTTTCAACTTAACCAATCAGTTTCACATTTACAAAGACATGTCATGGATGTTACATAGAGTTATATGTAATTCATTGACTTCAGGAATATATCATATATTGAGTACTCACACCTTCTATTAAAATATCATTATTGGTATTTTTTGGGAATACAGATATGTACTCCACTCTTCATTATTAGAATCATGATCCATATTTTCTTTTATTCTTGAAGTTAATAATATTCACTAGTTCATGTCCTGTGGATGGAATTATTCTCTCATTAGAAGGGTATGATAATTGATTTCCACTTCAATATCAATCAATAAGAAAGTCATAATTACCCATGTTATTCCATTTACTAGAATAAAATTTTTACATTTAAAACAAATGTGAATTTTACATTTACATCTAATTCTTCCCACAAAATGTTTCATAGAGGGTTAATATTATAGAATATCTTGACACTCTTGATGTGTATGACCCCAAAGAGAAATATGGTTCGTGTGATGAGAGAAATGTTAAGGATATTTCATATTTAACATCACGACATCTGGAGAAGACTTACGTCACTTGGGGAGGAGGAGGAGGTTGTGATAAAATTTCCCCCATCACAATGGGATGGGATTGAGTTGATTTTCCACCATGATATCATGAACCCATATGTTTTTTGAGAACACGGATGGTGTTAAATATGGTAAAAATTCTCCAATACCTATAGGATGTAGTTAATTTGTTTATTTTATATTTTTTTTCAACTACCACATTGACATATTGAACCCATAATCAACTCTAAGGTTCCTTAAGCCACGTTGGGGACATGTACTTAAGGAAATTTCCTCGAATACTACTGGTTGTCGACTTGAAGTGATGAACTAGGAAGTTTCTAAGGGATGAATATTAGATCATTAATAAATTTTATAATTACATAAAAAATATAATAGTACTGAAATAGAGCATGTAGAATATTAAATAGATATTGCAAGAGAAGCTGATAGAAATAATAACAACATAAGAAACTGATAATCGTACACAAAATCTGATGATATATTTCTTGTATAATTAAAACCAGAAAACATATTTACAAGTCACAAATAAAAAATTACAATATAATAGATGATATAAGAACTAAAATAAAATTCAAGCATCCCAATCTCTCGTTGGTTCATCTGTTACCCTAATACGGCCTAATGAAAGCAGGAAATCAACTATATAAAGTGGGACACATCCCATTCTCAACACCTACATAAATGTAACCTACATATTTTCCAATTGATATCATATAGTTTAGGATAAATTTTTTTAAAGGAAACCACCAATCATTTTTAAAACATACAATTTGTGTAATATATTCTAAAATCATGTGATAGCCGACCCATTTAGTAATAATGTAGTACAATAATGTAAATACCCAAGTAAAATCTTGATCTTCAGGTGGTGTATGAACAAGTTCCAATTTCATTAATAAATTATTTACATGTTTATAAAAGTCGTGTGAGGTATAAACAACAATGACATACTGACAAGATAATAATAATGATAATGGATCCATGATATAACATGGAATCCATGAGGATGAGAATAATCAAAAGGATCCAAGGTAATAACCAGTGCATCCATAACCATAGGGGTTAAGCCAACTTATTAAAAATATTCTGTCTTGATAAAGGGGTAAGAATGTAATCCAATGGGAATCACCCCATAAATTCTACAATACTGTAATTCTATCAGAGTTTTTGGAATTTAGAAAATGAAAAATGTGATAGGAAATGACTATGAACAACGGTGTGTTTGATGATCCATATATATGTATAAATCATCCTCGATAGATGGATTGTATCCATCACATCTTGTAATGATAATGAATGGATCATATGGATTTATACTGGGAATCATTAAGTATAAAATATCTGGTTCCTAGGTGTGTCTTAACCTTAGAAACTGTCATCCTTGAATTGGAATGTCTTCCACAAGTGTTCAATGCATTCCCTCAGGGAATCCCATGATATATCAAGTCTAACCTCTCCTAAAATAATGACTAGTTCTACATTATATAGAAAACATAAAATTTATTGATTTAACTAGTTAATTCCAAGTTACACATATATTTATCTAGTTCATCTCACCGCTAACATGAATGGTGTTGTAAGTAGTATTAACATGATAATAAACGAATAGATAAGAAATAACCCATAATTTGGTTATCGAAATTAAGGATGTAAACTTCAATGATGGATAATATTTTTAAAAGGGTATTATAACACAATTATAATCACTAAAATAACCTAAAACAAATTGGGTAGTCCAAACCCAATGAAATCAGTGTGGATACAATAATTTTAATCGATTGAGGAAACTCACGGGATGAGTTATAAACCTCATAACTAAGGCATATACGATTATACTCATCCTATATCAAACATTTTTGGACTAGATTTGATGTGATCTAAATAATGGATCAACAACCAGAAATAGGGTTTATATGACTACATTTAAATATCATCGTCGATACAATGAAGAATTGAAAATTGATCAACATGAATTGGGAACTTAGTAATGTGAACCCAACATAGAGAACGACACTCGAATTGGGCTTCATATCAGAGATTTGGTGTAAAAATTTGAAATTTTCCTTTAGGTATACAAAATTAGATAAAATAAGCATTATTCAACTAGAATTAATAATGGAATAAGAAATAATAGTTTTAAACATTACATTAAATTAAAAATGTAAATTCCAAAACATGATTTTGGGTCACACATTCGGTTCCCACGATTGGCCAAACTATGATCCAATGAGTCACTATATGAATTATGGAGGGTAAACATGTATGGGTTGCCTACATAGCTAGATAAATAATGATACAATATTGGAAAACAATAATGAACAAAAGTGTTTAGTTTTTACATAGGTGTGTAGCCCCTAGAGCATGGTTCAGAAAAACTATATACCCTACATTCTAATATATCAATCCCCACACTATCATGTTTAACCATGTAGACATCCCCCATGTTTTAAACTAGTCATGCTGGAATTATTTTTTCTGAGAGAAATGTATTGTAGGATCCAAATAGGCTACACAAACCCTTGAGAAACCCAGTAACAAATAATGAATTACTACTATTAATAAAATAAAAAATTATAACAAATTTAAAAACTATCCATAAACAATATTAAAATATGATTCATTCCATATTTTCAAATTAATGGAACTCTTTTCAGATTATACATTTTAGGGATGGATAATATTATCTATGAAAAACACTATCACTAGGCATGTACTTCATCTTGCTACTACCAACTCTCATCATTTACACGGACCTTCTAACATAGAAGCAGATCTAAAAGGAATGACTCTCCTGAGATATTATTTGGGCTCTAGTAAATGATGCATTGATGATACTCCTAAAATGTGTTATTAATATCTAACTCAATCTATTGAGATCAAATGTATGATGCATGTCAGTATGTTAAAGTTGATGCTATGAAATTTGGAAGACGTAATGCATGTATTGGTACCTCATAGGTAGTATAAATTGATAGGTTACTAGTCCAAAACACTCTAGAATCATAAATATCCGTACATTATAATGAGACAACATCCGCTACCCTAGTATCCATCTATTCCAAATCCATGGTGAATCCCTAAGAAAAACATGATCCCAAATTAAATTTTTAGATTTTTTCAATGGAAATAATCACATGATCTCTGTATATACTAAGTAGTATGCATACCCTTCTTGATTAGCAATACCTATGTTGAATATTCGGGCATGAGATAAAGACAAAATTTTGTAAACTAACATACCTCTTCCCATAATATGTGGGAATGAAATGGAATAAATAGAATTCCTATAATTGATCCATTTGAATTATATCCTAATTTCATTTATTGTATACAAACTCAATGAGATGGATATGATTATTGCATGAACCACCAAAAGAAAGGATGTATTCCCAGATCATGTCTTCTAGAAAATGTATAATCTCTTATGAATAACTATCGGTCTAAGGATGAATTTAAATTCTCTGAATCACCTTGTAAAACATATAATTCTAAACCCCCATGTATAACTATTACATTATGTTAGCACACATATCAAAAAATATAGTATGAGAGAGACTAGGTAGTCCTTTTTTTTATTAACATAAAATCATCCTATATCAACTATTAAGAGTCTTCTTGAGATGAATTAATTAGGATATGATGGTCATTCGGTGAAAAAACTACGCGTACAACATCACTAAATGTAGCTTACCTAAGTATACTAGCAATATCTTCAACAAAAAATTATAACCACTTTGTTTTTGCGAATGAAAGTGAATGTAACGAGATTTCTAGTCTCTCGTGATCTTTCATCACCAACTGAAAAGTGGAACACTAAGTGATAAAATCTATTACCTGAAATTTCATCCTAAGAATCCAGTACTTGAGTCACATATGTCACAAAATGTTTGAGATTAATTAATGAACTATCCATGATAAACATGGGACTCTTTCATCAGTTCCTTTTTCATGTTTTTACGAACCCCAACATACACCTTTTTACATAGGATGTCAAATATAACCATAGAATAATGCATAGGTAGGTCATGTCCATCAATGTTATCTCGGAGAACCAAGCCATATGTATTTGAATATTTCATAATCAATACCATATTAAGTGGAGAAGATATATCTTTCAAGGATAAGAGGTAATACTAATCATGTATTTCATGAAAATGAAGAAGAAAATCAAATAATAGATATCTTAATTTCTTCAGATCACTTGTTTTCCATATGGTCGGTGGTTGATTTTTGGACTCAACACATCCACTAAAGATTTACCTTTTCGAGGTATATGAGTAAGCTCAAAATGTAATGACATAAGATATTCAACCCATATATGCTATCTAAGATTATTTTCAAACTATGTCCATATATATATTTGAGTATTCATTGGTAATTTTTCAAAATAAAATAATAACCCTACAGATACTGTCTCCTGCAAAATAAGGCATGTAAAACTACTTCTTGCTCGAGGAAATGTTTTGGGTAATTTCTCTCATGAGTCCTCATCTGTGGACATATGTATGTAAAATCTAAATCTCCCTACATAATCGCTACTTCATGTATAATTCCTAATGCATCATTGAACATTTTATGTCCTCTTCCAAGCTCATAAATATCCTAATTGATGTCTAGAAAATCCTTCCATTCAGCTATTGAATGGATTTATCTCACTCTACTGACCAAAAGAACTTGACATCATTCATTATAATCATAAAAAGAGGTTCATAATTGTTTTATAACTCTTATATTAAATTCATGAAATATCATTACAATCCCAATAAACATCTTATATCAAAAATATTCATGAGATGATCCTTGAAGACCACAACCAAACATTCTCAATGTAAAAAAATAATCTTGATTCAATGATAATTTAAAACAAGAAGTGAAAATTATCCTTATTGAAGTAGAACATATAAGGATTTTCATAATGTTGATTCCCTCTCAACGTATTATGAATGACCTCAAGGCTATTTTCATGGTAACATAAAGCGTGAGAATACATCAGGATACTATCCACAATGACAAAAAAAACAAAATCCAAATATAGGTGGAACACCCTATTCATCAAATACCTAAAAATAGTAGGTGCATTTGTAATATCAAATAACATAAAAAGATACTCATACAAACCATAACATCTAGTGAATGTTGATGAAGGTATATATTATGACCTGAATTAAAAATTATGATATAATGATCTTAGTTTTGTCATAGAGAAGTCCCTTCCATATTATAGATGGTAAAGGAGATCATCTATTCGATATATTGGATACTGATTCAAGACCAAAATATTGTTAAAACGTTTGTAATCCATTCACGAATAAAGGGTACAATCCACCTTCACAATGAAAATCATGGGTGAACCCTATGAGGGATTGTTGGGTCCAATATATCCATGGGCCTCTAAATCCTCCAACTACCTCTTAATCATATGGATCTCAATATGTTTCATCATATATTGATGAATTAACAAGGGAGTTACACCTGGAATGAATTTAGTGGTAAAATATACCACTCTCTCATGAGGTAATCCAGAAAAATCAATTGGAATGAAATCCATGAAAAAAATCTATTACCAAAATAAAATCAGCTTAATATAAACACTTATATTCTATTATATGATTAGAAATCATTCTGGTCACTCCACCTAACCCATGATGCTCTAGTCTAGTTCTAATAGTTTGGAAATCTGAAAAATTCTTACAAAATTAACTATTACACACTAGTTAAGTAAATGATAACATATTGTGATAATGTATATAAATGTGTGATACATAACCAACCAATATATCTGGATAAAGTCCTTATATCCCATCATCATTAAAAAAAATTGGTCCCACAAAATAGTGTAATCACCTACCTCAATGGGATAGTTTCTATATTTGTGTATACCCTATGAACCTAATCCCAACAGTTTATCTGGGGTCATTACACAACAACACAACATTAATTAAAACCCAATTAATTCCATGATACATAATGATATATATAGATGTGAATAAACTATAAAAAATAGACAATTTACTTCAGTGGAAGATACTATAATAGTCCCTATATATATATACATCCAATCACTATTATATTTTTCTATCAACTATGTAACTTGATATTATTCTGATCCACTTCCAATTAATATAGCTAGACTACCCTGAGTATGAAATCCCTGCTAGTTATGATGATCTGGAGTATACCTACCACTACCACTACCTCATCCTCATCCAATCATGTCGATGCTACTCAAATTCTATACATGAAGCGGTGTAATAGAACATTCCTCTAAAGGAAGATCTAGTGTGGAGCTTCTTCCACATTAATCATATGGAAATACCTGAGAGAATCAATGATGATATACCATATGACCAAAAAAATGATACCCCATTAGATAAATATTACAATTAGGCTTTATATGGTCATAGACTCCAAAATAATGGTTTACAATGAAGCTACAAAATTTCATTTATCTGACCTCGACTACTCAGAAAACCTCAAACGAACTCATACTACTACTGAAACAACTATTGTTCTTCCTTAAAACATACCCTCAATTCCTGGTAATATGTCACAACACATCCCCTTGTGTTCATGATTTGACTACCCCAAACCCACCTTCCATATGCATGCAGTTGGAGACTACAGCCAAGTAGGCATATCCCAAATGGGAGGGAATTTCCCATTAAACTTGTATGCACACAAAAATATCTAACTAAGGAATGTAAACAAATTATAAAACACTACAGTCAATGATACAACTAATAAGAGAACTGTAGAAACTGAAAGTACAAAGGGGCTAGAATACAAGCCCAAAATAATTAAGGAATGTAAAACAACCACGACCCGTCTTCTCGAGACCCAACCTGAAGGGTAGGTGAATGGTAGATGCATGTATCCATGATGTAAGACCATGTGTCCCATCGCATTGAAGAAAAAATGGTCTTGGACCACCATGGTCTCTTCTGTATTGTCATACACCTGCATGAGACACGACACCTGCGGGAGAAATCATGAAGGGGTGATTAAAAAAATAATCATCAGGGACTCCAATCCAAAAAGAGAAGGTCACAATGAAAGACAATAATGAAAGACTACAAAAAAGACCACAAAAAAATGAAGACTCACACCTAGTATAATTTGAGGTCTATAAAGTAACATTATCAGTTGTAAAGTAGAATCATCATGTACTATTGAGGGACTCATCACTGATGAGTTACAGAGTTATTCATGGATATTGGACCCCTATGGTCCACTCCGCTACTAGATCACTGAGGTATAATAGGCTATTGGACCACTAATCTATGTTCTTCTACTTGACTACTATAGTCTGCTCAATTAAAGGACCGCTAAGGACTACTAGGCTACTGGACCACTAAGGTCCACTCGGCTATTGTACCACTCAGTTCTTCTTGGTAGCTGGTCCACTAATGTATGCTAGAATGCTAGAATACACATGTATTCTCTTTATATCCTTCATGTCACAGCTAGTCATAGAATTCCTTCTCTCTAGAGAAATTGGCTATGGAATATTCTATTCCTCATGTCATGGGTTGTATCTCAAATAGCATGAAAACTACCATAGATTATACCCAATAGACCATCTCATTGAAAGGATCGCAATGATAGAGAAAGCATACCGATCAGATGCACGGTCTGAATGTTATAGATTTTTTAGTAAAAATATGTTGTATGCATCCGGGCCCAGTCCAACTTGTTCATACTAACCCAACCAACCTGGCCCTGCGGTCCCACATCACTCGACCCGGTCCGACCCGAACTGACCCGATTCACTGGTGCGTCCAGCCCGCCAGGTCGCCAAGCCACTCGATTCACATTCTCCAGCCTGGTCTGACTTAATTGGACTCATTTATTTATAGCCAGGCTATGCAATGTCCCAGTGTACTACCTATCTGAGCCCATGTCGGTGGGCCGACTCTTCTACCTATTGGGAAACCATATGGCCTAGTTAAAGTAACCAGCACATCCAAAGTAAGTGGGTTGTTTTGGGTCCAGACCTGAAGCCATACTCCCTCTACACATGGTATATCATGGACCACCTACATGTGCATACTATGGAATTACCCATGGGCCTCTCCCATTGACACATCTAAAAAATGGTGCCACACACCTGCACCACCATGGAAGCAGCTGGTCACATCCTTCACCACCATGGTGATCCACCTCCCATCCACAGAGCTCACCGCTGGCCACCGTAATATTTTTTAGGCACACTGATGGTTCTATCTGTGGGCCACAAAAATTCCACCGGTGGTCTGTTTTCCATCCCACAAGCACCTTCAGGACCCTAGGATCATCGACATCACTACAATGAGGTCAAGGATTCATCGTTGTCGATCTACGGGTTTTTTAACAAAGAACACAAGAATTCCCACAACAAAGGGATCCATGCCTTGTTTGTGTCAGCCTTATCCCCCTATGTTAGAATGAATAAACATATTTGAAGGACGATTACGAATCTAACATTGATCTAATTTAGCATAATTCCCCACATTAAAATATCCACGTCTAGTAAAGGAAACTGATCGATGTGTAAATATTTTATTACATTTAACATGAATTCGTCATTTAGGAAGATGAATGGGAGATAGGTAATCACCTGGAAAAAAACACCCATTATGAGAAAAGGGAGATTGGTCGAGGATTATAATTCATCATCGTCTGTCAATCTTCGTTTCCAAATCCTCCCTCTGTGGGTATCATCCTCACATTATGATTCATCAACGTTCATCATTGTATAGGTTTACTTCAATGTTTGTCAGAGAATTATATTTTTGTTTTTCATCATTGAATCCCTATTTAATTAAATATGGAATACATGATATGCATTGAAGCATCAACTCACTGATTCATTAAAGCATTGTATTAATGAGTTTATATATCATCACATCGTCACATAATAGCGATGTTGTGTCACTTCAAAATGATAAAATAAATAAAAAAACCATTTTTTGATTATTTTATTTTCAATTAAAACGTCCAAAAATTTACATTCACCATTGACCCGAAATAGTCGAGTTTATACTCCACCTAAAGCAAGCACACCCTCACGAGCTCAAACGTACTTCCTGATTCCCAATCCATGTTTCCATTTATTAGTTCAAAGGATTTGATAATAAAATAACCCTAATTTAATTATTTAATTTATTTACAAAAACAACTTTCCACTATTGGCCTATGTAGGCCAATGTTAAGACCCTCCTAGGAGAATCCTGATGCTCTATATTCGATGGTGACATAATATTTTTGATTTGGGAACCATATTAATAGTCTGTAAAACCTGCTCATATAGTTATTTAATTAACATTATAAAAATATTTATAAAATACATTACTCCCCCTTGAGGAATCAAAATTACATTTTATCTCCAAGTCTGGCCACGAAATAATCAATTTTAATTTTCAAAAAAAATCCATGGAATTCTAGGGATTTACATTATCCCCAGCTTTAGAGATTTTTGAACTCATAAGAAAAAACATGGGATGTGAACCAAAATGGGTGTACTATGCATGAATATGATTCTCCATCTCCCATATTCCCTCATGGAAATTCATGTACTTGTACTGAACACACATTAGAGGAATGGGCTCTACATGATGGATCATATCACATTGATTCTCAATCACCACCAGGTACTCTGTAAATGTCACCCCGTCGTCAATATCCTCCTTCCTGTGGTTGATAATGTGAGAATGGAAATTCACATATCTTCTGAGCCCGGATATATAGAAGATGTATTCCTACCTCTCTAACTGTAGTTTTTGAGTCGAGCAGTACGCCGCCTAACCCACTGTACGTAGTATTAGGAATATTTTGATTTACCTCTGAGATAACATTCTTCCACATCCAATTATACGTATCCCTCATCGAGGAGAGACCTGTATGAATATGTGGTCCCTCCCCTTGAACTCAAATTGTCTTGGTTGCCTATCAGAATTGGATATTTATCAGCTCTGTGTAGACTTCATCTACTATTGGATGACCTATACATTCTTAGGGGTTGCATGCACCATCTATAGACCTATGAGGGCTAACTACCTGGGTCTATCATGCATTAACGTGACTAACATGGTAATCCATATTATTCTTCAAATAGTTCCACACTGATGGTGGAGTTCTGTATTTAGTTTTACTCAAACTCCCTTAATGGCAGTTTTTTCTCCAAACGGCGACCAAACTCAAGAATGAAAGCATGAATCATGTCCTCCATGGTTTATATGGCCTGCTCCGTCTAACCAAATTTGTGTAGGTGAATGTTTTCTCTCATGGGTAGCTAAGACCCAAATTCTTCATGCAATTCCATCCACAATCGAGATGTAATGTTTTCATCGTGATTCGAGACTATCGTATATGGGACTCTATGGATTCGAACTATCTCCTGGACATAGAGGCATACCATGATCTCTTCTGAACCCTACTCTTGAATGGGTAGGATGTGGGCCGATTTGTTGAGTTGGTCTACGATCACTGATACGATATCTTGCCCTCGTGACTCACAGGGTAAGACTATCATAAATTACATCGATATCCCATCCTACATAAACCCTAGTACACGAAGGGTTATGTTAGACATGTTGGAACCTAGAGCACTACCTTCACTTTTTGACAAGTGAGTCACCTTGAGACAAACTCTTCCTCTACATTTTTCATCATCAGCCACCTGTAATTACATCATAGGTCCTGGTACATCTTTGGCCCATATGTATTTAACCCCAATGAGGCTGAATGATGATCTCTCAAAACCTCCTCCTGCAACATGACTGGTACTAATAAGTGTCCTCTGAAATGGATCATGTTATCTCCACATTCTTAATATCCAATAGGGGATTTCCCTGTGGATATAATGGTACAAGTTGTCTCATAACTAGAATATCTGATTTTCACCTCACTGACGCATTATAAGAGTGGAGGGGAAAATACCATTGACTGAGGAAAATGTTTCTCTTATCTATAGATGATGGATATATGAAGCAAGGCTAACTTCTTTGAGGATTTTTTCAATAACTATGAACCTGATCTCTTACTGAGATAATCTTCTATCACATTCCCCTTCCCCTGATTATACAATATCTTGAATTCATAGTTCAAGGGGAACTATAGCCGATGTTTCTATCTCAGATTATGATCTTTTTGAGAGATGATATACATGAGAATCTTCTGTTCAGAGTAGATGAAGAATCGTTCTCCCATAAGGTAGTGTTGTGAAATATTGATGGCGAAGACTACCACTACCAAGTCATGTTGATGATTCAAATAGTTTTTCTCATGTGGTCTCAATTTTCATGAGCTATAAGAGAATGCTAATTTTCCCTACATTTGGAGACAACCAAGTCTAGTTCGTGATGCATTGCACAACACCACGTAGTTGGAGGCCTACTCTAGAATCCTCATGAAATGATCACTCTTCATGATCTGCCTATTTTTTTGAAAGCTCACTAAAATAATTTTGTCCTCATGATCGGTTTTCCCTTTTTCATTATTGCCATAACGGGTGCTTCACCCTAGATAATTAAGTTAAAACCTCAGATAGTGCTCATCCAACACATGTAATCTCCACTCTACAATGTCACTCTTGGGTGGTTCCCATCCAAGAACTGCATTGATCTTCAATGGATCCACCACAACTTTTACCTCTAAGATTACATGTACCATAAAGTGGATCATTCATATCCGGAACACACACTTCAAGTGATTTTAGGAAAACTGGTTATCTTATAGTCTGTCAAAAACCATCCTCAGATGTATCGCATGGTCCTCCTTGAACTCTAAATACACTATAATGTCATCAATGAAGACAACAAAAAACCGGTATATCTACAGTTGGATGATCCTTTTCTTGAGTCCCATGAACACTTATAAGTCATTATCCATTCCAAATTACATCACTATGTACTCTTAGTGCCCATAGAGACAACTAGAAGCATTCTTAGAGTTGTTGTCATATAGTACTCGAAGTTGGAGAAAACCTGATCTGAGGTCTACCTTTGATAACCATATCATTTCCATTAGCTGATCGAAGAGGTTAAAAATACTACATAGATGATAAATGTTCTTCATGGTCTCTTGGTTCAAGCACCAGAAGACCATGCATGAAAAAAATCTTCTAAAAACATTCATAGAAAACTACACTGGAGAAACACTTGATGAAATAATGGGAATTAAGAACCCCTGCATCTACAAGTCCTCCATCCTTACCCTCAAGTCTCATACTTCTATAAGACCCATCTGAGGTGTCGGTGCAGACATTGGTGTCATCCCAGGGTAAAGATCAATGCAGATGTCTACCTCTCTGTGATGAGGTAGTCCATGAACATTATCTTGAAAGACGTCCATGTACTCATCCATCACTGTAGGAAATCATGGACTCATATCATCCACTACATTAAGAGTCATTATATCCAACTAGTACGCGATCAAATGCACCCTCCTCTGAGAAGTCTTATCCTGTTCTTCATGTGTTCCCTCTTCACTGGTAAAGAAGAACCTAGTTCCATTTTTGCAGAAACACCGCACTATGAACCAAAAATATCAATATGGGCATGGAATGTGGATAACAAGTCTATAACCAGAATGACGTCACACGACCACGATGTCGCTAATAGGAGATTCTAGACAATGATGTCACATCCAACAGAAATATGTCACTACAGGAACAAATGTGTTATCATAAAATTCCCTCCTATGTGAGTTTGTAATCCTAAGGATTATACTAATTTGTTGACCAGAATATTAGAGTTCTAAACAAGGTAAGGGGAAAGGAAAGAGAAACTGGTACAAGTTTCTATATGATCTACATATAATGTTTATAAGACACAGATCCTACCTCGTATCATCTCTGTGACATTGGTCCAATAGGCCTCCATTGGATTAAGCTGAGATCGTCGTTGTAAAACTGCTCTTGGAGCACATAGTGGACCACTTGCTGGTTTTGGTGGTAGTACCTCAGACCTAATCACACCTACTTCCCTCATCCATCTCCGCCACCACGTCACCACCTAAATAAATACCTTGTTCCAGTCTCTTCCACATCCTTGGTGGTCCATAGACATTCTAATAGTCCTCTACGTAGTGATTCTAGAAATCCTAATCCATTTTCCCTGCCCAAT
Organism: Viscum album; assembly: GCA_963277665.1. Classification (NCBI taxonomy): domain Eukaryota; kingdom Viridiplantae; phylum Streptophyta; class Magnoliopsida; order Santalales; family Viscaceae; genus Viscum; species Viscum album. The sequence continues at coordinate 494,171,372 of OY728128.1, forward strand.
GCACGCTTATCATTATTATCTCTTTAGATGACTCATTGGGCCCTGGGAGTCTTGAACTGCAATAATTGAGTCATGGTATTGAATTACGAACGTTCCAGCACATTTGAGAATCTATGTCATATGTTTCCTACCCGCCATGGATGAATCAGCTACCTATCTCTTAGCAGTACATCCCTCTATCGGTGCCTTCCATATGAGTTATCTCTCCACTAGTAGAGATCTCCCCAAAAACCATTTGGTGTATGGATGCTGAGGGAAATCATCTCTTCCTTGATCTCCTATCGGAGTCCCTTCATAATGGTCTAGGCCCTAATGAAAGGGACATGTACCATATTCGTAGAGTAAAAGGAGAGTTCAGTGAACCTCGCAGAGTACTAATCCATTGTTAGGATGGCCTGTTGTAGGAGAAGAAGCTTCTATATGCGTACTGAGTATAAATTCATGAGAAAGAACTCCTCCCTCAAACATTGATCAATGTCAAACCTAGTGTGGGTCACCCACACATGCATATGGATCATCAAACTCCACCATATACCTTTCCAGACCTGGAGATGGCTCATTACTAGAAAAAAAATCTGGTCAAGTAGAATACTAACGATGAAAAAGACTCACGTCACAACCTCCATCCAATCCTTAGTGACTTTAGGGTTTTTCTCTACCTTGAAACAAGGAGGTCTCAATCTCCAGAACTTATATAAGGAACATAGAATATGTGTATCCTCTCTCAGTAGAATCGGAAGAAACTACTAGCCAACTGGAATTTGTATTGCTGTGAAACCACCCAAAGGTACCATCTCTGGAAATGATCCTTGTACCAAAGCCTCATCACTATGTGTATCATCCTTGTAGTCACACACTGAAATCCTAGCTGGATTTCTCCATATAGGCATCCAGAAATAGATCAAGATGAATAATGATTAATAGATTATATCTATTGGGATGACTATGACTCAGAAAGATCATGAGAAAACATTCAATGAAGCATATACCTACTGTTTTCAAGTAACGAGTTAGAAATATGTATTTAGGGTCATGGTGTATGGATAAGTCAACTACCACACCAACACTAGACTCCTTGTCCTAAAATATGAACATAAGAAACATAACAATTTTTCCCCAAAAAAAAGTCAGAATCATGGTTATTATGGTTGAACCAACCTCCAATTATACCCCTTGTAATAACTGGTCCCCCAGGGCCTATGTTGTGAAAACCCCATTCCGTCCTTCCATAAGCATGGGGATTGAAATTAGTATCACGTAGGATTATCCCAAAAATGAATGGCATATTAATTTAAACATATAAACATGACCAATTCTCAAACGGAAGAATGTATACACAAAGTAAAACACAACTATTAGTAAGAAAACTACCAAATTTATAGTTGAAACTAAAAGTACTAGGGTCCAGAACACAAGACCAAAACCACAAAGGAATGTATGAATACCATAGTTCGCCTACATGAGACCCTAACTGAATTGTAGGTCAGTGGTAGATGCATTTAGTCATGGATGTATGCCCATATATCCCATATCCCTGGCCACCACCTAGTCTCGAACCACCAAGGTCTCTATCAACGAGTTGATCACTTATGTGAGACCCGACACATGTACGTGATGACTTTGTAGGGGTGAGTAACAAAATACTCAGTAGGGAACCCAAACCCCATTGTAATGAAAACAATGGAATACCACAATAAAAGACCATATAACAATTACAAATCATGCCAGGTATAACTCAACCTATTGAATGAGAAATTACCAGTCATAATGATGAATCATCTAGTACATTTGAGGGAGTCATCGTTGATGAGTCACTGAGCTTCACTCGGCTACTGGACCAAAAATGTCCACTTTTATATTAGACCACTATGGTCTTCTCGGCGATTGGGCCACTAAGATATGCTCAACTACTTGAATTATGTGTTCTGCTCGACTACTAGACCACTGAGGTCCGCTCAGCTACTAGGAAACTGAGGTATGCTCGGCTACAAGATCTCTAAGATCCACTCATCTTCTGGAACATTGATGTCTTCTAGACTACTGAACTGCTGAGGTCCTCTCATTATATTCATTGTGGGACATCCAACTATAGTATTCCCTCTATCTGGTTCACTTGAATGTAGTAGAATATACATCCCATTCCATTAGTCGTATAATGACAACCGTGAAAACACACTTATTATATACCCAAAGGACCTCCTCATCACTATGGTCCTAGTTAAATAGACATCACATAAATTAGATGATCAGAATGAAATATATTTTTGTTATAGTAAACTAGGGCTGATTGCATCTGTTCCTGGTTTGACTTGGTTGGATGGAACCAGCCAACCCGATCCGTGGATCCCGCATGAAGAATCCTCATTTGGCCGACCCGACCCAACCCTGTTGGGTCCGGGCCGACTAGGTTCAGTCGTGGGTCCTTCCCACTAGGTCACCCCATGTCCCTGTCTAAATTCTGTGTCCTAGTCCCTATTAATCAGACCGTTTTATTTACCATCTGGTCGTACAACTTCCAGGTTTCCTATCCAGCCTGCCCCACATCGATGGGTCGGTGCTTTCCCTACATAGGACTCCCAGCGGCCCAGTTTACTGATCCATCCCTGTACGTTTCAATGGTCTGGTTTAGGACCAATAAAATTCTAGATGGCATCCGGTTTGGAACAACAATGCATTCGAATGAGGCCAGCAACATCCCTACACACTCGGTCTACCATGGACCATGTACCTGTTCATGCCTCGTAACTCCCCATGGGCCACTCCCCTTGATTTAGTACCCGATCGGCGACACCCCCAAGCATCTCTGCTGGCTGGGGCCACTGCTACAAGGGCACGCCACCTCCTGCCCGCTGCTAGTGCACCGATGGTTACTTATGTAGGCCACTAGACTATCAATAATGGTCAGTTTTCTAACCGGCTAACCCCTCGAATATCATGGAATCATTTTCAGCACTAATATGGGTTAAAAAATGTCCCACATTTTATTTTGGGGTTCGGTCATAGATAACACAAGAAATATGACAATGGAGGGTTATGGGCATTGTTTGGGTCATCATATTCCCTCTACGTGAGACTTCATTTACATATTTGAAGGAGGTTTAAGAATCTATCATGGATCTAATTTCCCATAACTCATTGCATGAAGATTCTCATGTCCTTCATAGATAACTGATCCATGGGTAAATTTATCAGTGGATTTATCCCACATTATTCATTTAGGATGAAGAATGGGGGGGGTGTAATCACATTGAAAAAAATAATCTCCTTCCTAGGAAAAAGGATATTGGTTGAGTAGGATCATCTACAATTGTCTGTCGATATATGGTCTGAAATACACTCTCCAAGGGTGTCATTACAGCTTTTATAATCACTAAAGTTCATCATTGAAGAGGATAACTTGGTCATTCTTTAATGAAATTCTAGTATTGACTGTCAACCCTGCATCCCTATTTAATTAAATAAGGCTAAAACATTATACATTGCAGTGTCACCACTCTGATTTATTAATACATTGTATTGATGAGTTTGAGATTCATCACTTCGTTTCATTGGAGCAATTCTGGGACACTACAAAAACATAATATAAATAAGATACACATTTTCTATGTTTATTTTATTTTCCATTAAAATGTCCAAAAATTAATAGTCACCCTAGACCTGTGCCGGTACAGGTTCAGGTCCGCCTAAGGGAAGAACTCCCACATGAGTTCAATGATACTATCATATTTCCAATCTAAGATTCTATTTTTGAATTATATGAATTTTAAAATAAAATAATATTTATTCTATTATTTTATTTACAGTTAAAAACTACTTTCAACGGTTGGACCATGCCAGCCAATGTTAGACCCTTCCTATGCAAATTATGATGCTATAATTTCAATAATGCCCTCAGATTTTTGATCCAAGAACTGGTTGAAATGTTATAAAAACCTGCTCTGATGATTATTTAGTGAAATTTTAAAAAAATATTGAATATATATTTCGGCCACTTCCATCCTTAGAATAATGTTCCATCTTAGAGCCTGGTCTTAAAATAATCCCATATAATTTTCCAAAAAAATCTATTGAATTCAGAGGTATTATATACTATATCATTCTCTAAGGCTACAATGAGTTATAAGAGCCTAATTTTTGATCTCATAGAATTTATGTTGGAATAACTATTTTTACTGAGTGTGGATAGAAAAATGGAGTCTATCCACTATATGTTTATCTATAAAAATTCATTAGAGACTAGAATCAATGAAATGTGATTCAACTTAGTAAAATATGATGAATAATCCCTGAATAAAATAGAACCCTTCTCTAGATTCATGAACTCTTCTATTTAGACACCCATAAGGTTTTGAGAATACATTTAATCATAGAAATTAGTATGAATTTCATATCATTTCAAAACATGATGGCGATCAACCTAGAAAATCACATCACACTAGTTCTTTGGTGAATCACATTATAGGTATGCAACATGATTCACCCAACACTCGCATTCTATATAGATATGCTCAAATATATAAAGGTAGGATTTCATACAACATGTATTAGATTGTGTAATTACATCCCACAAAAATGTAATAGGATGATGCTGCAAGATATATAATGTTAAATCATCCATCATGGGTGTAGGTCATAGAGCACCTTTCATGGACTACTTGAGACATAGGAAAGTCTCGTGACACTGAGAATTAGTTCCCAAATCATATATAAGAGGTTATTCCTCAAGTGCAACTCCTAGTTGTATGACTAGAAGTTCATGGACCACTACATCTAGAGCATGGTCACTGACACCCTCCCGGAACATGAAAAAATAATGTCATGGTGTAATTGTCTATAAATAAAAAGCATATACCTTAGAACAATATTATTAGTAGATAGAATCACTAGAAGAAGAATAACATATAGAGAAGGGCTCACTATCAATGGTATATTACGCAAACATACCACATTGAATAAAAATTATTGGTGAGTGTTAATGATTTAATTATTGTCGATTCTATATATTATGGGTCAATAGATTATTTCTTCATAATTTACAAGAAAACATTTATTTTTTAAGTCATGTTTTCCATCTATGTTTAATTTTCTTATAAAATAATATGAATATATGATTAAAATGAATTTTCATTCCATGGGAATTATACCCAATAAACCATATCCCTAAAATCAACAACATTTGGATTTCTAATTATCCATGTCTGCTTCATGTATCAAATTATAACATGTTATATAAAATGGATTGAATCAGTAAACTACCCATTCCAACCAACAACAGACCATTCACCTCATGAATTGATAATGTAAATATCTCAATCAAGGCCAATGATTAGGACATATATATGTTTTTTTATAATCATGGAACACTCAAAAATCATAAATAAATAGGAAATTCATGTAATGAAATTATACCATATGGCATGGAATATGCTTGGAAATTGATTTCTATGTTCCTAAGAAGATTCGTGTGAAAATGATATTTCATCGCATGTCATCAGGCCAAAGATAAAATGATGTACTCAATAAGATTAATAATAATGACCACAATGAAACATCTTTGTCACCCAATGGTGAAATAATATAAAAAATAATAGAAAAAATCATAACCATAATTATTATTTCATGAAACATGGTATTTAACCTACACAAGGGTCAGCTACACCAAATAATAGATTACATCCATGTTCAAATGCTTTCAAATATCATGACTATTTCCTCATTATATTAATGAAATTAAATAACATTTGATACAGCTTTATGATGTCCTAAACCTATATGCCACTCATTGTAGCATCGAGCATGGTTGGCCATAAGGACCCATGTTCATATCCCCAAACCCTAGAGGTAACCGATAATGTGAAATGGCCTAGGGAATGTCCATTGCGACAATTTTCCATAATTACAGGAGTGAAGATAAATGGTAAAGATTTTATAAAAGGTAATCAATATAAGAATTATAATAAAATTATGGAAATGAAGAAAACGAAAAGAATAATAACTATTACAACAACTAATAATCATATAAAAGTGTCCATGACACATTCCATGTATCCATAAAACAAGAAAAAAATTATTCATAGAAGTAGGAATGATATGATATGAAAAAGAAGAAAAATGTATCCAAAAACTATCCATGAATCTTATTTAACATATCGGTCATCTACACTACACATCCATCCAAAAGAATGAATGAAATCATTTTTCCCAAATCAGACACTTCCTTTTTTCAACACCTACAAATATGTAATCTTCTTGGGTACCAATGTCGGCATAGATAGGGTGCGTGATAAATCTCAGTAGGCCACAACCAAAGGTGTGTACAACATCCAATCCCTGTAATATATAATAACATAGTTTGAAAACATGAATATATAAAAGTAAACAAGTATAATAATGTAAAGACCTTGGTACCATATTTACCCTTACTTAGTGTGTCAACATGTAATAATTTCATTAGTTATTTATGTTCCCTTTTTTATAGGAACGTGAGTTATAACCAACACTAACATACTAAAGATATAATAATTATGATAATGTATCCATGATATAACTATACACCCATGTTGATGATAATAATGAATGTTATCCAAGTTAATAATCATTGAAATATTTATGTTAGGGGTCGATCCAACATAGTAATTATGATTATCATGGATAATGTTTTGTGAGTGTAATAAAAGGGTCACATCCCAATGCATTCATCAATAATGTTTTTCTAATCGAGCCAAATGAATTTATACAAGGTAAATCAGAAAATTAAATACTAGGACTAATGTTTTATCTATGGACCCTCATGTACATAAACATCATTATAGATTTTAGGAGTGTATCCATGTAATTCAATAATTATAATAGAAGTATCTAATTATATCATAATAGATATCCACAAGCTGACAAGGATCATGATCCAATGTCTGTCACACCATCGGAATCCAAAATCATTGTCTTAGAATGGCACCCACAAGTTCTCAAGTCGTTCCCTTGGGGATCCAAGGCTTTCTCGAGTAAGACCACTCATAAAATAATGTTTACTTCCATATTCATCAGACAACATAAAATTTATTCACTTAATTAGTTGATTCCATTTAATATTATTTCTATTTGATAATTATTTTTCCATTCAATTTAACTTTATACAACTGATATGAATAATGGGACATGGAACCACTAGTTGGGTATATAATTTAGAGTAAATTAATTAAGTTTACTATGTCTCCTTCCATTATACATGGCATAGTGTCGTACATACATGAAACCAAAATATTCCATTACATTTATATATTTCAACTAAATCATATAAATATACAATCAAATTACAATTGATAATAGTTAATTACATTGAGTCAAATACCATATAAGGGTCAAGTGTTTATAATAAATGTTCTTGAAATTCTCATTTCATTTATTTAATCATCACATACCATTATCAAGGCAAAGTCACAGCTAAACTGAACGGTATTGAAACCATGGTTAATAAGATATAAAATTAATAGTAATGGTGCACACCTATCTTTGGTGGTCTAAATTGAGAATATATCTTCTAATAGTGGATTACATATTTATTAGGGGTTTTAGAACACATATTTAAGATTATATGAAATAAACATGTTTTGATTAATCCATTCCTAATAAAATATGGGTCCACAAATCGAAATTTATAAAATAGCGAAACATGAGGGATGAGATATAGATCAATAATCATAGGATTTTACCACACTAAAAATCTAGTATCATTTTGTCACACCCCGACCTCACGGACTTTCTATTATTAATTACTTTAATTATTACTTTGGGTTTTAGACAATTTTCCACTGTTGCATGATCACACCACGTGGTTAGAAGTAACAGCGCGGTGCCTGCACGGACTCCCGGGTGTGTCAGAGTTATGGCGCGCGACTCACGCGCAATTTCTAGAACAGCGCGGTAAGCACGTGACATGACCCTACAAGCGAGTAGTACCGGGTTGCACGGTCTGAGCGTGGTTTGCTCAAATGCGCGCTTAGCGACACACGAGCCGTGCAATTGGCCAAATTTTAAAATGAATGAATTTGGTTTTTATTATTCACACTTGTTACTATTATCCTTTATATGTTAATATTTATATTATTTATATTGTTATTTATATTACTATTATAATTATTTTTAATATTATATTATTATCATTTATATTATCAATATTATTATTGTATGTTTATTTAGAATATTAATGATTTTAATGACATTAGTATTATTAATGAATTATTAGTGTTTTCATTGTTATTATTATCTTAATTTTTGTAATTTATATTATTATTATTATTCTCGTATGTTATTGTTATTATTATCTTATTGCTATTTTTATTATTTTATTATTATTATGTTATAATGAAATGCAAAAAAAACCCCATCAAACCCTAATCCCCGTAGCCGGCTAGCCCCCACCCCCCATTCTCTCTTTCCTGTTCCGCCGCGGGCCGCCTCCCACCCTGTTCTCTGCGTGAATCACCTCCCTCGCCCATCTTTCCAGCGCCCTCGCTGTTGCCTCCCTGCAGCGCGCCGCGCCTCAGCGCTCTCCTCCCTGCGAACCGGCCGTCCGTCGCCGCTCTGCCCTACGCACCCCCCCTTCCGGTGACCCGCACCAAGCCCCTCCCGGTATCCCTCCGCCTCACCCAGCCGCTGCGCCATGTGCTCCTCTTCTCCTCCGGCACAACCGCCCCGCGCGACCCCCTCTTCCTCCCGGCTTCGCCGCCGCACCCCCCCCCCCCCCCCCTGCCGGCTTCCCATCACCGCCCGCCTACTTCCCTCCCTCGCCGCGTCGAAGCCCTCACCCCACCTCCGGAAGCCCCGCCTCCTTCACCTGCCACGATTCGGCACCCAGCGACCAGCCTACCCCCTTCCACTTCCATTTTTCCCCAACCCTCCTTCCGGTAGACTTCTTCCTTAGTTTTGGGGTTTTGGTTTCGAACACACACACACGATATTAGTTTTGGTATAAATTCTTGGTTATTTTCTTTTTCCGTGGTTTGTCTTAGGCCCCTTGCAGTGCGTTTGAAGTGCGGCGGAGTTTGCGCCCTGAGTTTATGGTGTTTCGACATCGAAGGTAGGTGTTTCTATGTATAACTTTTGTTTAACGAATTAATTTGTGAGTTTAATTATTTTAGCATGTTATTTATTAGTTGCGTGCTGTGAATCTGGTATTGTTTGATATTTAATATGTATTTGTTTTGCTAGGTAGCATGTTTGTGCGTTTAGCGATTGTTTATGAATTAATTTTCATCTTAAATTAGTTTAGCGATTATATTAATTAGTTTGTTTGATACAGATAATGTTTTTAATTGAAGTTGATATGTATTTATGCTATGGACGTGTTTTCTGTGAACAACCGTGCAGAATTGTTTATTTGCATTTCAAAAATACTGCAGTTTGTGTCTTGGTTTAGCGTCATTGTGCAGTGAGTCATAAAAGAGATATATATATATACATATATTTTTTTTTGAACAGGTTTTGGTGTGTGTAAACTGAAAAGTGAGTTTTTATAAAAAGCGGTGATGTTTTGGTTGTGCAAATGGGTGCGTTGTTTTATAAAATGTTTTATAAGTAATTCAAATGGTTTATTGCTTAAATCATGTGGTGTGTATGATTTTTTAAAAGTGGTTAGTGTGTCTAAAGGTCGCGATTAGATTCAAATATAGTGTTTGGTTGTGTTTTAATACGTGCTTTGGATGTGATATTTTCAAAACGTGTCGACCTGGTTATTTTGCGTTGTTTGTTCATTTGGATTGTTTTAAGTCGGTGTTTACGTATTTCAGTTATCTTTGCGGTTGCAGCGTGTTGGCAAGGTTTTTACACACTCTTTCGATCGTCATCTGGCGCGCACGCTTGCGCACCCTTGCGAGGCGCGTTGCGCCGTTGTGTTTGGACAACGAGCCGAGGTAGGTCCCCCATTGCACTTATCTTTAGATTTAGAATTTATTAATTGCTTGTTGTTTTATTAATTTTTAATGAATTAGAAATAATATTAGATAATAAAACTTTAAATTATTATTTAGTGCGAAAAGAGCTGTTTATTTTATACCGAACACTTGTGACATTTTCTTGACGGGCGGGCACCCAGTTTTGAAAGAATGCTCGTTTGGCCTTTAAACATAATTCACGGAACTTCAAATGTGCTTCTAGTTTTAAAGATAAATAATTTCTTCTGAACAAGCGTTTTGAGTTTTTTTGAGAAATGAGGTTTTACTTTAAAATTGCTGAAGGCCCGTTTGGCACTTTAATGAAATGGATTATCTTGGAAATCCCACTCGGGGGTGATCTTTGGTGTGCGTTGTTTGCGTGAGCTGTACGTGATGTTTGTGCATCGTGACTGATTTATTTACATTGTAGACGCACCCCCTTTTTATTGCTTGTGATGACATGGGAACCTGGCATATTGAGTGAATTTTCTGAGAACGATTGCTGCACTAGTTTAGACCACGCACTGGCTAGTGGCCCCATAGCAGGGGAATACTGAGTTAGTGCTGCTATGGGGATTGGGCCCCTCGGGTAGGCCATGCAGGGCTATGCCGGGTAGTATTATGGGCGTTATAACGTCATCGAGTTATGGCATGCCTCCAGGATGAGTCGCATGTATAGTACGTTCTGGATTGTTCACGATATCCTAGGTTCGACCCATGTTTCTTTTATTGTTTAGTTGTGTGTGGCGGACGATTGAGAGGTCGAGTTCGGTTGCTGACCCTTTTGTGCCACTTTACCGTTGCCCTTAGTGTGTGTTGTGTGTGATTCTCATTTTGACTAACAACTAATGTTTGATTTCTAAATCGCTCATAAAATGTTCTGAAAATGCAATGCACCTATTCTTTCATCATTAAACTTGTTCTAAATTAAAAAGGGCAATGGACTGTTACTTGTTTTATAAATGAAAGTGTGTGGAAAACCTAATTTTATATAATTTAGTTCAAACCTGGAATTGATAAACTCTTTATTTATTGGTATGTGCATTGGGATAGAATTAGTCGGGCCTACCTACTGAGTTTTAATACTCACGCCTATAGTGTTTTTCTTGTTTTTAGCTTTGTTTCAGGTTCCAGATTCAGTTGTTCGCCTTGAGCGATGTTGGTTGTGGTACTGGAGAGTTACCCATGGCGTTACCTAGAGTTTGGATCGTGGTCAGGTTAGTAGTGTTGTTGGTTTCGCTTTCTTTATTAATTTTTGTTCTATTTTATTTTCCGCTGTTTAGTTTATTTTCCTTTGGGCCAAATCATTCCCAACTGCTTAATTTTGATTCCCGGCACTAGTTGCCAGCCCGTGGGGATCAGGAACGCCCTTCGAGCCATGTCGCAGACCAGCTCGAGTGACCGGTTCAGGGTCGACCCGGGTTGGTTCGTGACAAAATGGTATCAGCGGTGGTCCTTGTTATTTGGGATGTCCGGTAGATGGAGATTAGGTGTGTCGGGACTCGAGAGGTAGGTACGGTAAGGACGTCATGACCCCTCGCCCGTTCCGCACCTCGAGTCGCCAGGGATAGTTCGGGGATTGAGTCCTTGTTTCGTTCTGGTTTGTTTTGGATTGAGGGATGACAACGGAGGTAAACCGATGTTACATCGTGATCTCGCATGGAGTAGTGACCCATGTGGAGATGTCTGGGTACACTGTTTGAATTCCTCCTAGTGGTTGAAGCTTACTTGGGGCATGACCCACTATCATGTCGCCATGTTAAGTGTGACCGCTGGTCCCTCACCCTGATGGTTTGATGCGAGTTGAGTGTCGTTTTCGTTTTGGATAGTGTAAGTGTGTTTTTGGAAGTGAAAAAGGGGTTTTTGGAAATGAGACTGATTTCTTTTAAAGTACTTTAAATTTGTGAAATGAGTTTTAAAACTGAATGATTTTGGATTAATAAAACTGGTGTTTGCTTGAAAATTGGTCGAGAGTAGTTTGGAGGGAAACCTTAGGTACTCCTTATGAACGTTTGCACAGGTGAGATGATGCATGGAAAGTGCGTGTTGGTGTGTGTATGAATGGAATGTGGATAACGACATGTGCAACGGGTCATGGGATTACCTGGGTGTGTATTTGAAATTAAAGGCTTGGCCTTGTCCTCTAAATTGGTTTTTAAATGGGGAAGTGGTTTTGGGAAGTGACTTTTCGTTTGGAAGTGGATTGGTTTTGGTCTTGAAAAAGGAAGTTTTGAAATTTTAAAATGAAAAGGGGATTTTAAAAAGAGGGGAATTTTGTTTTGAATTGTGTTTGTATTTGATTGGCCTTTGTGATGATTACTTTTTATGAAAGCGCTTTCTTTGATGTTGCTTCGATTGATATTGGTTTGGTCTTGGTGTTATATATCTTGTTCTGAAATGCTGCCCAGAAAGATCCCTGGTTTTTTGATGAGTCATGCCCAGTTTTTGGACTTTCTCGGACGTTGTCTGTCCTTCATGGTGATTAAAGTCTGTTAGAGGCAGTATAGTGGCTTGAAGAAGTCAAGCGTGTCTTTGGGGTATTGGGAACTCCCAAAGAAATCTGAGTGCGTATTGTTTTGGGTCTGTTTGAAGGTCCAGCTCTGGATGAGTAGGAGTTGTACGCTCGTCGTTTCTGCAATTTGGGATGATGTGGCATTTTTTTTAATGTCGTCTTCATTCAATGGTTTATACTTGTGGAGGTGAGGATGAAGGAAATAGAAGAGCTCATGTGTGCTCAACATGGCTAGCAGACGGTGAAAGCGTATGTCGACCATTTCAAGGATCTTGTGTCTCTTTTTCCAGGGGTAGAGTCGTAGGACTGGATGAAGACTCCTCCCTTCATCAGGGGTCCTCGTCCAGAGATCAAGGAACGATTCCTCTCTTTTTGGGAGCATCACTTTTGAGAAGTTGGTGCATGAGGTGTTCTTAGGTGAGTTGGTTTCTAAAGCGCAAACGGTTGACAATCCACCGTATTCAGTTGCTCGTGAAGGTCTCCCATCTGATGAGAAGAGTGTGTCAGGTAAAATTCTTTCTAAAGAGTTCATTGTGGTGGCTCTAACATCCACTTTCGTCGGACCGTCTAATGGTGTACCGTCAGTATGGACGGTTAGGGAATACGAGCCGCTATGTCACACCTCCCGAAAACGTGCCATCATTGCAGGTTTCTGGATCATCTAGAGAAGCTTTGCAGGAAGCGTCGCCAGAGAAATACACTGTGACTAGAAGATTCTAGTGCTTGGCTGTGAGGCAGAAGATGCTTCAACCATCAGAGCCCCAACCACAGGACTTGGGGTGAAGCTCGCGCGCAGTCAGGAGTTGACGGGGGTGTGAAGCCTCAGTTCGGGTTTGGGTGTTTAGTGTTTACAACGAAAAATTTAATGCCCTTCTGTTCTCGTTCTTTCAATGTTAAAGTTTTGGCGTTGTTGTCGGTTCATTGTGTCGTCGTGAGCTTGGGATGAACGTTTTCGTTTGAAATCCAAACAGTCTCGTTTGTCGGATTATGGTGTTTAGGATCGTGCGTTTTTCTTAGAGGTATGTTTGGACCTTGCGTGGGTTAACCTTGGTTTGGCGATGTTCGTTTGGAGATATAAGTGCCTGCGGTGGAGTCCATGCTTGCTGTTATGCTCGGGTTTACTGCTTGGATTAAGTTCTGCTTGGAGATTTTTCTATCGTCTTCGGGATTTCTTTGGTATGAGTCGAGAGTTCCAAGTTTTGCCGGAGGTGTTGTTTCGCTCGTGCTATAGAGGTTAGTCTGGATCGGTTGTGAGTTTCCGTGTCTCCCCCCCTTCCCGAGGTGGTATGTTTAGGTGTTAATTTCAGCGCTAGTTGAGTTCTTGTGGTGGGGAGAACCCTCTTGTGTTCTCCCATTTTCTTATGTTGCGGTTTCTGTTAGTTTTATTTGGGCATGGATTCTTGTTTGGTCCATCGTTCGGCTGAGTGACTTTCTGGGGGCAGAAAGTGTCTGTGGTGGGGAGAATTGTCACACCCCGACCTCACGAACTTTCTATTATTAATTACTTTAATTATTACTTTGGGTTTTAGACAATTTTCCACTGTTTCATGATCACACCACGTGGTTAGAAGTAACAGCGCGGTGCCTGCACGGACTCCCGGGTGTGTCAGAGTTATGGCGCGCGACTCACGCGCAATTTCTAGAACCGCGCGGTAAGCATGTGAGATGACCCTGCAAGCGAGTAGTACCGGGTGGCACGGTCTGAGCGTGGTTTGCTCAAATGCGCGCTTAGCGACACACAAGCCGTGCAATTGGCCAAATTTTAAAATGAATGAATTTGGTTTTTATTATTCACACTTGTTACTATTATCCATTATATGTTAATATTTATATTATTTATATTGTTATTTATATTACTATTATAATTATTTTTAATATTATATTATTATCATTTATATTATCAATATTATTATTGTATGTTTATTTAGAATATTAATGATTTTAATGACATTAGTATTATTAATGAATTATTAGTGTTTTCATTGTTATTATTATCTTAATTTTTGTAATTTATATTATTATTATTATTCTCGTATGTTATTGTTATTATTATCTTATTGCTATTTTTATTATTTTATTATTATTATGTTATAATGAAATGCAAAAAAAACCCCATCAAACCCTAATCCCCGTAGCCGGCTAGCCCCCACCCCCCATTCTCTCTTTCCTGTTCCGTCGCGGGCCGCCTCCCACCCTGTTCTCTGCGTGAATTGCCTCCCTCGCCCATCTTTCCAGTGCCCTCGCTGTTGCCTCCCTGCAGCGCGCCGCGCCTCAGCGCTCTCCTCCCTACGAACCGGCCTTCCGTCGCCGCACTGCCCTACGCACCCCCCTTCCGGTGACCCGCACCAAGCCCCTCCCGGTATCCCTCCGCCTCACCCAGCCGCTGCGCCAGGTGCTCCTCTTATCCTCCGGCACAACCGCCCCGCGTGACCCCCTCTTCCTCCCGTCGTCGCCGCCACCCCCCCCCCCCCCCCCCTGCCGGCTTCCCATCACCACCCGCCTACTTCCCTCCCTCGCCGCGTCGAAGCCCTCACCCCACCTCCGGAAGCCCCGCCTCCTTCACCTGCCGCAATTCGGCACCCAGGGACCAGCCTACCCCCTTCCACTTCCATTTTTCCCCAACCCTCCTTGCGGTATACTTCTTCCTTAGTTTTGGGGTTTTGGTTTCGAACACACACACACGCTATTAGTTTTGGTATAAATTCTTGGTTATTTTCTTTTTCCTTGGTTTGTCTTAGGCCCCTTGCAGTGCGTTTGAAGTGCGGCGGAGTTTGCGCACTGCGTTTATGGTGTTTCGACATCGAAGGTAGGTGTTTCTGTGTATAACTTTTGTTTAATGAATTAATTTGTGAGTTTAACTATTTTATCATGTTATTTATTAGTTGCGTGCTGTGAATCTGGTATTGTTTGATATTTAATATGTATTTGTTTTTCTAGGTAGCATGTTTGTGCGTTTAGCGATTCTTTATGAATTAATTTTCATCTTAAATTAGTTTAGCGATTATATTAATTAGTTTGTTTGATACAGATAATGTTTTTAATTGAAGTTGATATGTATTTATGCTATGGACGTGTTTTCTGTGAACAACCGTGCAGAATTGTTTATTTGCATTTCACAAACACTGCAGTTTGGGTCTTGGTTTAGCATCGTTGTGCAGTGAGTCATAAAAGATATATATATATACATATATTTTTTTAACAGGTTTTGGTGTGTGTAAACTGAAAAGTGAGTTTTTATAAAAAGCGGTGATGTTTTGTTTGTGCAAATGGGTGCGTTGTTTTATAAAATGTTTTATAAGTTATTCAAATGGTTTATTGATTAAATCATGTGGTGTGTATGATTTTTGAAAAGTGGTTAGTGTGTCTAAAGGTCGCGATTAGATTCAAATATAGAGTTTGGTTGTGTTTTAATACGTGCTTTGGATGTGATATTTTCAAAACGTGTCGAGCTAGTTATTTTGCGTTGTTTGTTCATTTGGATTGTTTTAAGTTGGTGTTTACGTATTTCGGTTATCTTTACGGTTGCAGCGTGTTGGCAAGGTTTTTCCACACTCTTTCGATCGTCATCTGGCGCGCACGCTTGCGCGCCCTTTCGAGGCGCGTTGCGCCGTTGTGTTTGGACAACGAGCCGAGGTAGGTCCCCCATTGCACTTATCTTTAGATTTAGAATTTATTAATTTCTTGTTGTTTTATTAATTTTTAATGAATTAAAAATAATATTAGATAATAAAACTTTAAATTATTATTTAGTGCGAAAAGAGCTGTTTATTTTATACCGAACACTTGTGACATTTTCTTGACGGGCGGACACCCAGTTTTGAAAGAATGCTCGTTTGGCCTTTAAACATAATTCAAGGAACTTCAAATGTGCTTCTAGTTTTAAAGATAAATAATTTCTTCTGAACAAGCGTTTTGAGTTTTTTTGAGAAATGAGGTTTTACTTTAAAATTGCTGAAGGCCCGTTTGGCACTTTAATGAAATGTATTATCTTGGAAATCCCACTCGGGGGTGATCTTTGGTGTGCGTTCTTTGTGTGAGCTGTACGTGATGTTTGTGCATCGTGACTGATTTATTTACATAGTATACGCACCCCCTTTTTATTGCTTGTGATGACATGGGAACCTGGAATATTGAGTGAATTTTCTGAGAACGATTGCTGCACTAGTTTAGACCACGCACTGGCTAGTGTCCCCATAGCAGGGGAATACTGAGTTATTGCTGCTATGGGGATTGGGCCCCTCGGTTAGGCCATGCAGGGCTATGCCGGGTAGTATTATGGGCGTAATGACGTCATCGAGTTATGGCATGCCTCCAGGATGAGTCACATGTATAGTACGTTCTGGATTGTTCACGATCTCCTAGGTTCGACCCATGTTTCTTTTATTGTTTAGTTGTGTGTGGCGGACGATTGAGAGGTCGTGTTCGGTTGCTGACCCTTTTGTACCACTTTACCATTGCCCTTAGTGTGTGTTGTGTGTGATTCTCATTTTGACTAACAACTAAAGTTTGATTTCTAAATCGCTCATAAAATGTTTTGAAAATGCAATGCACCTGTTCTTTCAACATTAAACTTGTTCTAAATTAAAAAGGGCAATGGACTCTTACTTGTTTTAGAAATGAAAGTGTGTGGAAAACCTAATTTTATATAATTTAGTTCAAACCTGGAATTGATAAACTCTTTATTTATTAGTATGTGCTTTGGGATAGAATTATTCGGGCCTACCTACTGAGTTTTAATACTCACGCCTATAGTGTTTTTCTTGTTTTTAGCTTTGTTGAGGGTTCCAGATTCAGTTGTTCGCCTTGAGCGATGTTGGTTGTGGTACTGGAGAGTGACCCATGGGGTTACCTGGAGTTTGGATAGTGGCCAGGTTAGTAGTGTTGTTGGTTGCTCTTTCTTTATTCATTTTTGTTCTATTTTATTTTCCGATGTTTAGTTTATTTTCCTTTGGGACAAATCGTTCCCACCTGCTTAATTTTGATGCCCGGCACTAGTTGCCAGCCCGTGGGGATCAGGAACGCCCTTCGGGCCATGTCGCAGACCAGCTCGGGTGACCGGTTCAGGCTCGACCCGGGTTGGTTCGTGACACATTCTTTATTTTAGCTTATAATGGATTATAACTGATGAATTGATCAATTCAATGAAAACATGGAATATGAAACAACATCTAAATAGCATCAATTATAGAATGCATAGTTGAAAAATGATCTTGGTGAATCTAGTACTTATCGAGGTGCATTCAATGTCGCAAATGATTTAAACATTGTCTTTGTATCTGCACTCGAGATCAAAAGATATGAAAGAAGGCTTAAAGGGACCAATGATCAAATGGGGAATAAAAAAATGTTTTAAATTTATATTAATGGAAAAGGGTAATTTCACCGAAAATTCCATGAGTAATATGGTTCAGTCTCATAGTTTCCCAAAACATGCTCCAAGAATTCCCAATATTCATTAAGGAGGGGAACCTAAAATGGTTAGGTCGCATGTTTAGAGAAAATGTGCGACAACAAAGAACAACACCTCATATAAAAAGTTTGTTGTTTTTTACATTTGATTTTGACCACAAACAAAAATTTAGGTAAAATAGTACTCCCTTCATTTTCTTTTTTTTATTCTAATAAGGATAGTTTTAAACATGTGTCATGCCTCATATAGTTTCTACTTACCATGTGGTAAGCCTGTTTCTTTGAAAATGATTGGTTCCAGACTCTAAACAAGCCCATAAAATCATCGAGACACCCCTTAACTCATTAGGAATAAATATTAGGTCCAAATTAAAGAATTATAATATATATAAAAGGATCCATATATTATATGAAAACTAGGATATTAAAAAGAATTCTATTGTGACATTATTGGATTTTCTTAACACGGGATGATTCTAGTTTGTGGTCCCAATATGATCTTCCCTCCTCTTAGGGATGTTATTTTACGATGGATTTTTCTATTATCAAATGAGAATAATGCTCTATACTTTTAGATTCCTAATGAAAGGCCCCTTGTATGATAAATCCTAATAACTTGTTCATTTCATAGATTTAGTGTATCACCCCATTGATATTTGAATTTAATTTATTTAAATAATATTTTTTTGTCAAGGTGTTTATGAAACACTAATCATAAGAGGAACCATGATATATAATTATGAAATTATTATTAATATTATTTGGCATGACATACCAATTAGTTTAGTGGGTATCAATAGGAATAACCATGAAATGAAATAAATGTTGATTTTTTTTATTTCCTAAAACAAAAAAATCCTTGCATAATTATTAAATAGTTTGAAATTTTTATTATATATTATGAAGGTAAAAATTATTTTTTTCATAAAATAGATTTTATGTCTATATTGTATTTTTCTCTTAATTGAATAAATTAATAACTATTAATAATTAAATACAATGAAATAGTATATTATATGTTTTATTTCATAAAATATAATTTCTTAAAAAAAATTTAATTAGTATATTAATGATAATAATTTCATCTCATAAATTATAATATATATATATATAAATTGTGTAATCGATTTTTTTGTTGATATTATAATCAATTTCTGACAAATTTTCAAATTATTTTTGAAAAAATAACTCATTTTTTTGCGATTTGATTATTTTATTTTAATGAAATTTTGGGATTTTTCGAAGTGATATATTTTATAAAGAATATAGAAAATTATAAAAAAAATTAAAAAAATAATTTCTTATCATTAAAGTGGGAAATTTAAAATTTATATTCATTTTTTTAATACCAAATTTGGTAATGTTTATTAGAAGTAAAATATTTTAATATAAAGTAATCAAAATAATATTTTATTTTTGAATAATATTGTATTTATGAATAAAATAAAATAAAATGAATTTTATTTTGTTTCATTTTTCAATAATATATGAAAATTTATTTTATACAATTATATGAATTGAATCTTCTAAAATTAATTTCAAAATATTAACTGTTTTTTAAAAAATTATACAAAGGATGAATTTAATTATTTTCATATCAATATGTTATAGAGATAAGAAAATTTTATATAAAAAAAAATATAAATTAACATATAAAATGAAATTACGTAGAAATGGCCCAAAATTGTTCCAAAAATATGACATATTTTAGTGTATTAGTCGTTTATTTCCCTTAAGTACTTAACTATTTATTTTTTGGTTTCATCCATTCAAATTATTGTTGGATTACTATTATAAAAATGGTTGTATTTAATAAATTATGATTTCTTGTAGTTATATATCTAAAATGTGAATTTGATGATTTGTATAAGAGTTATTATTTAGTATGAATAATAAAATAGGGTCAAAATAATGTATAATAAATTAATTTTATTTATATGTTACATTTTTTATTTTTAAATACATTATAATTATTTAAAAATATATTCATCATTTATACAATGGTTTTGTGGGAACAAAAAACCAAATGACTGGTTTAGAAAATTATATAGTGGATAAAATTTTGATTATTTACAGTATTTCATGAATTTTATAGAAATTTATCAACTATATGTTATGATTTATGTATTAAATTTATATGTACAAAATTATCATTTTTTCAGTTATGTTAATTAGCTCAATGTGTAATGAAATTGACAATGAATGATATTAACAATTTAAATATCATATTGAGATCATTTAAAATTTATAAAAATAAAATTATAACAAAATTTATGGTATATTTTTTATGATATCAGTAATGATACTTTTATTTTGATCATTTAATTTTTAAATTAATTTTCAAGCCCCATAGAGATTGAAAATTTTATGACAATGGGTAAGGATATTTATGGTTAATAAGGTGTATAAACCAAAATATACTGTAAAAATGAACCCTAAAACAATATAAATTTTATTATTTATTTCAATTTAGACTTATAAATCATTATCATTGAATATATGAATCTTTAGATCCATTTTACCTGAGGTTGAAAAATATTATAAGTTATTATATCTTTTATTTAGTGGATTTATCCCCACCTCACGAATAAAGGAGTACCTCCCTTCCTCTCATACTCAAAAATCATGATCCTTTATTCTAACCCAATGCCTAAGTAAATAAATTCTAAAAATTGATATATTTTTTTTTAATAATCTCTTGTCTCACTAAAATACATACCTAAAAGGGTTAAGTTATAAGCCAAATTTGGTTTTCATAAATAGTGTAAAAAAATTTAAAGGGGTGTTTCATTTTTATCTGGTCTTTTATCTCATTCACATAATCATTGACACTAATAATATAATTTCCCCAATATAATTATTATAATATAAATTTATTATTTTGACGTAAAAACCTTTTTAAATCTCTTTTTCCATCCTATGATAATTTCCAAAATCACTTGTTCATATATGTGGGCTACCACCTCCACGATGTGTTAAGTTGTGTTCTCGTCACCATTTCATATGATTGGTTAGAAATTTAGATAAAAATAATGTATAATATATATATTAAATAATTATTTTTCATTAAATATAATATATTACTTATATTTATTCCATTATATGTTTTGGATTAGAATGGTATCACTAATGTGTACCTGTTGGAGACCACATCCCTGATGTGATTTGATTTTTTAGTTACACCTGTTAAGTCCCCATCCCTCATAACTCTGAGTTGGTGGATACATTATTTCATTAGTAAAACGTGAAATCAAATATATCCAAAAGGGCCAAATATTTTTTTATCCATAGAAAAATAGATACAAACATTAGTATTACATTGCAATATAAAAATAAATATAATATAGTAACTCTATTCTAAACACCCATATTCACCTATGTTTTACGTTCATATCAATAATAATATACATCATGGAGTCTTGGGGAAAAATAAAGCATACTAAATGGGTGATCTCAGCCGCTCTGAAATATAAATAATATATTAGAAGGTATCATAAGGATACGAAAACAGTAAGTCTAGGTGAACAACTAAAAACACGTTCCCTTAAAACATAATATAGTCCTTCATATGTTTGGAATAAAATATCATAAAATAATTCCATATAAATAGTGATAGGACAAGAAAACATAATTATCTATTTTATAATATTAAATTAATTTCATGGAATATTAATAAATAATCACATAATTAGGTAATGTATAATGTTGAAAATCACAAACATATCATAATAACATCATCCAAACATCATACGTAATCAGGTAAGACAACACCTCATGCCCAAAATAGTTATTCTCATGTGACGTACTAATGCATCGAGGGGTTGTAGTGGGCTCTTACCATATAATTACTAATATCAATTCATTACCCATGTGAATGGTGTGAATCATATCATAAATATAAATTCATATTCATATTATCATTTCAATTAACATTCCACTAATAATGAAAATAATAATAAACCATCTAGTGTAATACAATTAATAATATTCACTTATCACATTCCTAACCAAACTAATCCAAAAAATTAATTATAATATAGTATATGGAATTATAACATTAAACTCAATTAATAATGTAATCCAAAAAGGTTGTTCACATTGAATAAAATACTCTAATAAAATCAATTAAAATTTTTATGGAGCAATAATAAATTACATTTATATATTATATTTTTATATTATTGAAATTATATGAGATAAAATTTTATTTTAAAATAACCTCATATACTTTAAAAATATTCATAATGATATTAAGAAATCATGAATTTGAGAAAATACAATAATTCTATAAAAGATAAAAAACATTCCATTTAAATTTTCAAAAAAGATAAATGTAAAATACAATTTAAAAAAAATGTGTGAAAAATAAACAAATTATTTGATTATTATTATCATATTTAAATTAAAAAAAAGGGTGAAAATACAACATTAGTTATTCAAATTTAGTTTCAAACATAATCATAGAATGACATAGTCAATGTAGTAAAATTACAACCGATATAATAAAATTATGTTAAAAATTGACTTAACACATATTTATCAGGCGAACCATATGCCCCATAAAATTAAGGATAATAAAAAACTAACTATCAGAATATTATTATATTTCTGATATGATATATTAAAGGGCTATATGTTAGTCAAACATTATAAATAATGGATTAATGAAGAACATTTCTCACATAATTAAATGGGAAACGAGAAACCCTTACCTTATATTTGATATAATTGTGAACATTTACTGAATTTCATGGATAATAAAATTATATTCAATAATTATATAATTTATAACCTCTTAAACATATATTTTATTTTATTTTATAATTTTATTAACTTCATTTATTCCCATTTTGAGGATATATTATGTTAAATTTTGTTATTATAAAAGAATTCATTTTATTGTTTTATGATTGGTTCTTTAGAGTATAAATATGGTATTTCGTATCAAATGGTTATAACATCATTAGTAGTGAAATTATTTAGTATTAATGAACATATAGTTATATATATTGTATCATATATTATTTTTTATATGGTTTGAGGATGACTCCTTATATAAAATGTTGATGAAAATTTCTTAATTTATTTTTGGTCTTTTTATAATAATCATGAAATTGAATATTATTATTTAATTCTATGTTAATATATTCATTCACAAACATGATAAAACATATAAAATGTATATTAAAATATAATTAAACCATAATAATGTTTTCATATAATGAAATTAAGATGGTAATGGAAAATGAATCGTGGTCATCCTCGAAGGCATTGTACTGACATGTCACGGGTGATGATTTCATTTTAAATAAGGGGAGGTGAATTCATTTGATGATTAATAAAACATTATCACATTAAAAATATATCATATATATATATATTTCAATTTATTAACCATGAAACCTCTTATTGGGTAGGTGAGGTGAGGATAAAAAATGAAATAAAATTAAATGAGAAACTGGGAGGATTTTACCTATTGAATATTATCTACTTTGGAACCTTCTTAACACACTTGTATTTGGTCATTTGGTATGAGAAATGGTCATGGTAGAAGTGTATATTATTTTTATATTTAATAATTTATAATATTTACACTAATATTTCAAAAGAGATGCACTAAGATGGCATGACATTTGAAGGCCCAACTTGTGAGAAATTATTTTTTGTAATATATTTAACATATTAAATATTACATGGATTATGTTTTCAAGAAAAAGTGAAATAATTATTGAAATTATTCATATATAAATAAATTATGGAATAATTGATTTCCTAACAGAAAATTACATTACGTGGGATATAATGTTGGTCGAGCTAGGTCATTTTTAAAAAAAAATTCAATGCAGGAATAATTGAAAAAAAATAAAAATAAAAAAAATTATTTTATTCCATTGGATCAACAACAGACATACCTCTATTTATACACTGTTATAACCTATTTTTAGGGTTACCCATATAACCTAGATAATTAAGTTGAGAGAATTGTAATTGGATAGTGTACATCTGGATCATTGAACGAGACTATAATATCATTTGGATTGTCAAAAACTATAATGTATTCTGTTTTATTCAATGAAAATTATGTGAGAACATTAATCATGGATATTAATCCAAATTTATATAGGATTTTTTTTGGATTTATCCCCATTTTTATTACCCTTGAAGAACTCGTGTTAATCCCTTAACAAATTAATTTTCATATCGATACTTGGATTTAGGTAAATGATTTATCATTGTGTGGTATATTATTTTATATTTTATTTGATTATTTATTTATATTTTTTCATAATTCTAATTAAAAAACATTTTATCCCATAGAACATGGTGTGTGGTTAATTCATTTAGTTTTATCATGTTTTTAATCTGTCATTATTTACTGTCCGTCACCAGTATATATTTTGGAAAATAGATTAATGAATACATGAAAATAAATCTTTTATCAATAGATATTTGATAGAATAATTTGATTTCATAACGACATATTTTAGATCGACTTTTAGATCATGGTGCGATGTCAATGACCACCAATAAAGTATGGATCAATGATAATCATGGGTTGTTCCATGTGACCGTTCAGGTAGTGAGGACTAGGCACATGACAGGGATAATGAAATATTTTGGGGGAAGATCTTTCTTATGACATTGGATGATTAGTGCTAGACCAGGGGTCAATCGGTGTCCATGAATGTGATGGGATTACACATGATGGATATATCTAGCCAGGGTTACATAATTTTTAATTGGGGAATATTACATGTAAAACAAACAAGATTATAGTATGAAATTATCATTAATGAGTGTGATATTTAAATTTCATTAATGTGTATAAAACAAAATGATAATAATAAAAAATTTGTACAAATTTTTTAGAGGTGAATGCAAGGGTTTCCATGTGATCGAGGGTGTTGTGATCCATAGATCCCTTACCAATATAATCATATAATCATATAATTATATCATTTTATTAAATATTCTAAAAATAAGATTAATTCATAATGATTGAAAATATGTGATGGCATGTAGTATAGCCTGGTGGAATTGGGGTGATCGATGTGAAAATATCCCCCACTATATTAAATTTACATTGTTTTCATAAATTTGTGTTATTATTATTTGTAAACCCATTTTTTTGGTTATATCATCTTAATTTAATGATTGATAGATGATTCGTCTACGGAAATGCATTAATTGTACATAAGTGGTCAATTAAAATATGATTTTGGATATTTATTTTGGTTTCCTATGTCACATCCATGAAGCACCTAGTGATAGTTATATTATATTAATTATTATTATTATTATTATTATTATGGAATATATTATATCGTGTAACAACCTTATACCTTGTCAGATTGATGATTTATTAGTGAGATCATGACTCTAAAATTATTGAAGACTTTTAAATAAATATATCATTTATTTAATTTGGATTCATGTCCCAGTCGCATGAAGCACCTATAATGAATTATATTGTGAAATGTAGCTTTTTCACAAACTGTCTATTTAGTGAAAATAAATAGTATATTTCAAGTATTATTCCATAAGGATTTAAATTGTGTGATTTATTTTCATATCATGGGTTGTTTTCAGAGGAATATCATTAGAGTTAGATTTTAACCCTTCGGTCCAATGACGTTCCTCGTGACTTCATTATGATTTTGGCAGACCTATACATGGGTAGCAATAGACTTTTTAAGACATTGTGTGTACCCCCATAGACATGAAATTTAATCAATTGAGGATATATTGGATTCTTCTTTCTCCTTAGATCATCTCTATTGAGTGGTTTTCTAGGCTTCCATGGACCAGTATTTGTTCAATGTGTTCATATGGTCTATTCCAAGAAGTGTGTGATGACATATCAAATTCTCATCATAGAGGGTGATCCCACTGTAGATTCTTTTCATTAGGGTAAATATGGGTTGACTTAGACATATTTGAATGCTGATTAAAAAATTGGGAGTGTGTATCCATCTAAGAGTCATGTAGTGACTTTCATTTTCATTCATGATTCCTTATATATTGTTTCTTGTAATTGAAGTGTCCAACACTACACAGGCATCCATCTCCTATCTAAGAGAATTTTTCCAATGGGGTTTGGGTTCCCCTAGTGATCCATATGCATTGACCCCCTAAATATTTATCAATATAATAAAATTTTGATGTGTTGTATTCTAGTCAAGATTTTTTCATGGATGAACAGTCTCAGTTCCTTATTGTTGACACCTACAGAGCATGACCTCTCAGATGAGTGTTGTAAATGTATGTATAGCTCCTAGAGTGTGTTCTCAAAGACAAGTGTCATTTGTAACTATCAAGTATGGATCCTTATATGGGCATTCAATTGAGATATTTACCATTAGATTATTTGTATTGTTTGAGTATATATGGGAATTTTTGTTATATTTTTTGTAGACATATACCTATATATTCATGACTATTACTCTTGATTATTTGAGATATGTGATTTTGGGGTGTCTTACTCCATATTGTTATAAGCAACCATGCATGGTGTCTGCCTGCACATTTCATGTGCTAGGCAGATGAATGATCTTTTTGTTTAGTCTGTGGTTGACGATAAGTAGGCAGAGCTCAATTTGGCTAGAAATAATATTTTCTCTACCAGTGTTGCTATTGAAATGACTTCCCTCAATGTGAACACATTGAAAATTATTTATCAATTTTTTTGGACTTCTATTTAGAACATTTTTTGGTTTTCCCTCACTTTTTTCATACAATGGTTGTGATATTATTGCATTATGAATCCATTTTTTAATTTTATTTCACATTTATTCCTTGTATGCTATTGGATATGTTTGTGTGTTCATATAGGTACCTAATGATAATGTCTACCATGTGTGTGATATTCCTTCTTAGTATTAGTCTCCAATCCATGCACTATTGGATGTGGGATTGGTGTAGCAGCATATTGAGTCCCATTGGGTCTGGTCATGATATAATGGGGGCAGAGCATACCCAGTCTGTTGTATTATTTCACTACCATTGATTGGGATTAGATATTAAAATTATTTTTTATGTGAGCTTTTTTTGAGAATTAGGATTATATTTTTAATGTGGTTTGATATTGGATCTTAGGAAAGGGGTCTATCATTTGTATGAATACCAACATATCCATTCACAAATACCTTGATAACCGACTTTTTGGCTCGATGTATGTAAGGAATTAATTATGAGAAAAAATTGGTATATGCATCATATATGAATGGGTTCTAGATTACATGTCCTTTATTCAGCTCTCCAAATATACTCATTGACTGTGATACATCTGTATTGTAGTAAAGATGCATCTCATATGATATCTAGTTACGATTCCGAGATAGTTTTTTTGAAGATGATATGAGTGGTAGTTTTTCTATTTGGAGACCAACTAATGTGATGTACTTCTCTATATGGGAACACATCTACACTAACCCCTATCGAGTTATACACAAATATATTTTTTGTATTGGGTAGATGATCATCCATGTGATGAATAGTTGTTTTCATCTATAGGACATGAATATTGGACAAGAAGTACTAACATGTTATGTTCATTCTAGTGATAGAGATTTTTTGGGATCTATGATGAGATATGATTGTAGGTGTTTGTGGACTGACATAAAGAAATGGTCTGGAAATCTAACAAGTTCATATCTAGACTAAATTAATGGTTGAACATGAGACTCATTTTATCCACGTGGCATCAGATAGATCTTTTTGTACTATATGACTAATCACCTACGTTCAGTCTATTTCATCAGTTCCAGATTTAGAGACCACATTGGTTTCATGGTGTTCCATACCCACCTTCTCGGTGTGTCAAGATCTAGTGTAAACAAGTGGTTCCTGAGTCATGAATCAATGATATCAATATATGATGGTGCTCCTGATGGGACATATTTTCTAGGGTGATTTGGGGAATCATTTGATCCGTATGTTAGAGATGAGTTTATCTAGCTTGTGTGGTTGAGTTTATTGTGGTAATAATGGTTCAGAGCATGTTTGGGTTTTTGTAAATATGTGAGGTATGATAAGAATGATATAAAAGTTATATATGTTCATGATTCATATGATCCAGATCAATAAAAATTCATAGAATAGTTTCTGGTATAATTCTACGAAGATACCCTCAAGAATGTGGTGTTGGCGTTGGGGAACCTGAGTAACATGATGATGCTTATAAACATGCTCCGAGAGTGTTATTATTAAAAAAATAATTGTGGAGTCAATTATCAAAATATGTATTATCCTTTATGATAATGATAGGGAACCCTATAGTGTATGAGGCAGCATTATCTTGAGGGCCACCCAATGTGTTGTCATTGAAGAAGATGCTCAAAGTAAGGATTTTTATGCATCATTGTCAAGTGAGGTAACAAAGTAGTTAACCAATTTGATGTTGAGCCCTTCATTGGTTATCGATGATGTAGTGTACCTCCAATTGATGGTTGATTCCACTTTTATTTTTAAAAATGATAGGAATTAATTACATTGGAATATAAAATTGGTGATATTTTAGGATAGTGTATCCATTCGAGAAATCTTGGAAATGAATTCATTGATGGAGGGAATCACATCATCCTTTTTTCAGTAACAGATAGTTATTCTGGTCATTAAGTGAGATTATATGCTATGGAGGGTTTCCCAATAGCAGTGTATCTGGTTGAGGTGAAGATGTATGGGGATATCTGTGTATCCATGGGGAAGCAAAGGGATTACAAGGAGTTTATGAGTAACACTATTTTTTCTTCTATCTTTTGGTGATGACTAACATAATTTTTTGGAGAGTTCTGCGCACCTGTGAGTATATGAAGTAGCAAATATCTGAAGAGTTTTCTCAATGATAATTATTTATGAAAATGATTATTTCAAATCATTATTGAGGATAAGATGTTGGAATCTATTATGGAGTTAGTTGAAGTTGGGCACAATGTTTTACTATAAACAGTTTCCCATGTTGAGTATATCATTCAGGTTCTAGTGAACACGCCCTAGGTATGAATGATGGGTTTTGGCCATTGATGGGATAATAATCCACATATGGTGTGGTTTTTTTGTATCATGATAATTAAAAATCAACTCTAGTATTTTCACTTGTTTGAATCCATGTGTGATTGACCTTACAAAAAAATGTAATTTTTGTAAATGGGAGTGGGTATTAGCACATGGGTCCCAGTTTTCATATTATTGTAGGTTATAAAATGGAACACAACATTGATTCAATTTTGAGTAATTTCCAATAACCATCATGATTTCATAGTACTGTAAAAACCGATTTTTATATGGTGGGATAGTTATAGAGTTTTAACTAGGTAAGTTGGCTGTTTTTAGGAATCGTAGGAGATATCGATTCTTAATGTCGTGTTAGCATAGTGAGGAGGTGTTCCCCTTAACGCCAATTGGATATTAGTTTTGGATTTGTTTTTTTTTCTCTACATCTCATAGTTGACATATTTTTTTATGACATATTGTAAGATATTGAACTATGTTAGTTGGGTAATGATTCTGGATTATACATTTCAATTTTTCATAAATGTTTAGAACCAAGAGAAAAAATACCCTTTTCAGTGAGTAAATTCCTTGGGTGTGTATTTTTTGAAAACAATGGATGTATTTTCACAATTAAATGTGAGGGAGATACCTAGTGGAGAATTAAAAGTTCTAAATTTTTTTATTTATTTTGGTTTCATGAATGAATATCATTGGAGGTAATAATGTTTGTGTCCCAAAATTTTCAGAGTAATACTTTGGAATATCTCTGTGACCATTTCTTGAGTGAGGTGTGCATATGTTGTGCGATTATGACACCCAATGTTCTTGAAATTTATTTTTTAATTATAATAATAATAATAAATATTATTTGAAATCTATTTAATTGAAAAAGTGGAATAAAATTTAAATGAAGTCATGTGTTGTAAAATTGAAAAAATCACTGTGTAAAAAATGTGGGGTTTACTCTAGACATGACATGATCTTGTTCGGGAGGGTGTATTTTTGAAAAATTATAAATAGGAAGAATTTATAAAATAAAAAAATAATAATTTATTTATTTTTTTAGTTGTTGTAATGAAATATTATATCTATAAATATTCCATTATATCCAATTTGAAGATATATGATCGTTAACAAGAGAATTTAGTGCATAGTGTGGAGGAAATTTTTCAGACATCAGAATAATTTTTCATTGATTATAGTACTATAAAGATCACCAATGAAAATAAATTCTGTGGATATCATCAATGATAATAATGTGGTTTCATTCCCTGTGATAAATTGATCCAAATTAAGGTATGAAGTTTGTTTTTTTGGATATATCCATATTTTCTTTACTCATGAATAGTGTGACTAAATCACCTAACCAATTAATTTGAGGATCAATCACATGATTAGGGTATTTTGTTTGACATTCTGTGGTTTCAAAATAGATAGTTTTTTTTATTTTTAATAATCCATTGTTATAATGGGAATGAATCAAATCCAATAAAACAATGGGTGAGGTTCATTCCTCAATTTTTAATCATTTTTTCATCACCCATTTTTTATTTTTCTTTAACAATGATTATTTTGGACAACATTTTGATGAATTTTCAAAAATAATTCGTTTCACAAATGATATTTGGTACAATGGTTTATTCCACATACCATTATTATAGATCAACTATGAGGTCAAGGGGAAATGTAAATGACCACTCGTCGAGGAATGATCAATGTTTTTTTGGTTGGTCATTCCTTCCATTTGCGATATGATGATGAGGTAAGATATCAGGCTAGCTCCACATGTCATGGGTGGACCATGGAGATGAGAGAAGTTGATCGGTGCCAGAACATGGGTTGATGAGTGCTAAATCCTGTGTTGGGATTCCATGTTATAGAAATCTCCATCTTTGGTTTTAGCAATTTTCAAAAGGAAATTATATCTGTAAGAAAACATAATAATATTCTAGTTATAATTAATGATTAAGATAATTAAATACCAAAGAAGAAAATAAAATTAATTGATATTAATAATATAGTGGTTATAATTGATGATTGAGGAACAAAATGGTAGCCACATGATTTATAAAGGAATGATGCCTCAATCCCATAACAAATTATACATATATTTCAATATTTTTCTTATTTGAATAATTAATATATGAAGAAGGAAAATGATTAAATATTGTGAAGATGGTGATGGAATATTGTATGGCCATACAAAATGAGGGGAATCCATATCAAACCATCCCACATCAATTACTATAGAAAAGAGATATATTGATCATTCACCTCTTAGAAGAGTGTTATAAATGTAAATAGACATCATGGGGTGTGTTCTACTAGAAAAGGGACATATTGATCCTTCAATTAGGGATACTAGTCTAACATTACATGTGTGATCATTAACGTGATATAGTGAGTCACTATTGAGTATATCTGGATATTACTGTTATATGTGTTATAAAAATATTTCCATATAGAGAATCATGTTACTCTTGATGCTTTTTGATTTTTTATTTTGTGGTTCCCTACTGGGAATTATTATACTCACCCATATGTGGTATCTTCCCACACATATCACATTTTATGAAGATCAATGTTATTTTTATTGGATTTCTTGATGGTTTAGTTGAAGGTGGGGCTAGGTTGAGATAGAATGTCCATGGTGTATAATGGTGTTTCTTTTTATAACATTCTCCTCTATGTTAGAATGTCGAAAATTAATTTTCAATATTGGTTGGGTTTGTATTTATCCCCTCATTTAGTTTTCCATTTCTTTTTTATAAAATTATTGTGGGTTTGTTGATGTAAGAATGAATTTTTTCAGTTTTCATTACAAATCATAACATTATGGTCATGGAGAAGAGTGTGAGAATAAATGTACATAAGGAAAATTCCTCACATGTGTGTGATATTACTTCTTAGCACATGTTTGTATCCACTGGAATATTGGAGGTGGTTTGGGGTAGTTGTGTCTAGATACTTGTCAGGTAATGTCTTGACATTGGATGAGGGGAAGAGGTTTCTAAATGGAATCATTTTGAATTTATATTTGATTGGTGTCTTAGACGGTGTGAGGAGTATGGGTTCTAGGGTTGTATTTATAGGGGACAAGAGGGGTGTCTTTTGATTATTGTATTAATTTATTTATTATTTTGGAGAAATACATTCAATGGTGTTAATTTTCGTGACTATGGTGGGTGATTTCATCATAAATGACTCAAAAAATCATTTATTTCACATAAAACTCAAAATACAATAAATTGTTGTATTTCACTATTAATCAAAATTTAACTATTTTAGAAATATAAAAAAATTTATCTTGGACAATTTTTTGATGTGAGGGTTTCTAATGTAGACTATATTTTTTAAAAATGGTTTCCCAAATATGTGAAATTTAATTTTTGAATAAAATCATCATTTTTTTAAAAAAAATGTCAATTTTAATATGTAACTGATATTACCAGACTTTGAATAATTAAATATTGTCTCATAAATTTATTTTTAAATTATAGTTGAATGATGTAATAATTTTTCAAAATTTTTTATTAAAATAAATGTTTTTTAAATCAATATATTAAAAAATTGTAAATAAACTCCCTAATTTCAGAAAAATTCCAATTCATAATTTACCATTTTTTAATCATTTATTTCAATATATCATTATATAAAGCTGACACATTTTCAATTATGAGATACCTAAATTTTTTATACTTTAAAAGGTGATGTTATTATTATAATGTCTAGCATACTATTCTTGACGATCATATTACTATTCCAATGGCCATGTTAATATTTAATATTATATAATTATTCAATTTATATCATTGTTTTTGTAACATATGAAATCGAATAAATTATACATACTTAAGAAGATTCATACTGTTATATGATGGGGGTGTTATATTCTTCCCTCTTTTGAAATTTTTTTCCACAATATTTTCTGTATATTATGGTCTAAACATTAGAGGGTGGCCTTTCTTCATAGAATCCTCAGGATCCCACATTTCTTATTCCATTTTTTGGTTTCTATAATTAGAATTTTCATGCAGATTCATCAAATATCACAATAAATTCCTTCTTCTGTCAAGAAACTCAATCGAACCTTCACTGTAAAACAAATTATGATCCACTTCTATTTCATTATTTGTGAGTAAATGCATTGGGTCAGGAATGTACATCCTTATCAATCATATAGGAAAAGCATCATATTTATTAGGATGTATATGTGGAATCACCAAATGATAAGACATAGCTCTAATTCATTATAGAATTCAAAATAGTCTTACTTACATGGGGTTCAATTTCCATTTCATACCAAATATAATGACACCGTTACTTGAAAATAATTTTATAAAGACATGACCTCTCATATGAAACTCCAAATCCATTCTATGGTGGTCCTTATAACTTATTTTATTACTTTCAGATTTGTTAATATATTCAAAAATAGTATTTTCAATTGATTTTTTCTATTAAATATGTTATGGGACTACAATATTCCTCTCATAAATTATAAAACTAGTATGTTTGTTTACGGAATATATTACCATATAATGTTTTATATATATCCATTTGAAGACTAGATTATAAACTATTATTGTATAAAAACTCCACCAATGATAAATACTAATCCTATATACCATGGATTTCAAGGAATAATGATCTAAAAATTCTCTTAAAATTTGAATAGTTTATTCATATTGTTCATCAGTTTGACGGTGATAAGAAGTACTCAAACGAAGTGTAGTATCCAAACCCTTCTAAAGAAAATTGAATTTTTTTATGATAAATAGTGATATTGATCATACAAAATCAATTTCGGTGCACAATGATTCTTTAAAACATCATTAATTAATAGTTGTCTCGTTTTCTCTTACGGATAGTCCCCCCTATATCATGGAAATGTGCATATTTTGTATGTTAGTCAATAATTTCCCAAATTGAATCATTATTTCATAGAGTCATTGGAAATCCTATTAGAAAATACATGGAAATGTCTTCTTTTTTCATATAGAAATAGGTAGTGGTTTCTGGATTCCTCTTGGATATTGTCTTTTATCCTTCACACGTTGACTAATTAAATGTCATGATACAATATCCGAAATTTTCAACATCATATTATCATCCAAAAATGGGAATTAAAATCATTATATATACTATTACTATTATGTTTTATAGAAAAATTTCAGCTATGAGCATCATTTAGTAAAACTCTTTTTAGTTGGAGTTTAGATAGAACAAAAATCCTCTTCCCATATATCATAATTAAACCTTCATATACAAATTATAAAAACATTTCCATCATTCTAAAAATTAATTTTAAATTGTTAAATCTCTTCTTTAGAATAATATCTTTTTTCCTGTTTTTAATAATATGGTTTGGAAACTATTTTAAAAATTAGTGATGTTTCACCTTCATTTTAAATTAAAATGTCCATATTTAATAGATCCATTTATAAGGAATCTCTATAAAAACTCATTTAATTCATAAATCCATGATCCTTCCTAATAAATGAATCCAATACCATATTTTCCATCCCTTGGTTTTAGTGTATTGAACAATAATAATCCTTGTCTTTATCGGTCAATCACATTTTTCCCTTGTTAATTTCATTCTATGAGATGATATATTTGAAACCCTAATGATCTATATATATCTCAAATCATTCACTCTATATATACTATCTCATTATTTTCAGAGAACATTGTATACCTCCTAACTAAATTTTATGAGTTAGATATATATATTCATCATTATTTAACTTCCAAGATACATTGTGAATAATTATCATTCTTTATAATGAAACAATCATGTCCATTCTTTGATGCATCACTATAAATAAAAAAACCCACCATTTCCTGATTGTGGTGTCATGATTGGAGTTGTAAATAATCTCCAATTTTATTCTTCAAATCATTATTCATATTATTTTATCCAAATATTCTTATCCACTTTTTTAGTTCGATTGGTAAATGCTTTAGATAATCAAAAAAAAATCTGATGAAAACGCAAATGGTATCATTCTAATCCAATCAAACTATATACCTTAGTTTGTTTCATTGATTTAATCCATTCCTAGTATTCCATTGTTTTTAGAAAATCATGTTAGATTCCATCCTAGGAAAAATATGTGCATGAAAATGAAAATGATTTAAACAAGAATTCTGACTTCCTATCATCACATATAAATATTTTTTTAAACCCTCTAGAAAAATTTATAGTTGTTCTGATTGTCCTGATTGGTTTTGGAGTACACCATGATATGTTAAATAATTTTCAAAAAAAATATCATGATATTCATTAATTACACTATTCAACAGATCGATAAAAATAATGAAGTTATTGTAAAATTGTAATGTCAATACATTATTGGATGTGATGTATTATGAATTTTATCATTTTTTACACGCAATTTATGATATCCATAATGATGATAAATCATTGAAAATTAATATGCCTCATGAATCTATTAAAATTATTCATCAATGTGAGGAATGAGATAATTTTTTTATCATAATATAATTTATCACCCTATAGTCAATGCATATCCTCATAGATCTATCATTATTCATAACAAAATGAACATAAACATTCCAAGGTGAAATACTAGAGAGTATAAACCCCTTACCTCTAAATTTCTTTAGTGGTTTCATTAAATATATTAATTACATTATGGAAATTTCATAACTATTAATTGATTTAGTTCTTTCATTATAGATTATTCAATATAAAATTCAACTTCCCACTATAAATAATATTTTAGGAATTCCTCATGAAATACATAATTTACTATTTTATAACAGGAACATCCCCAATTCGATGATCACCATTTAATGAGAATGTTTTATCATCACATAGTCTTTAAGAATATCATTTAGAAAATCCAAAAGAGGTGGATCCTTATTTTAAATAGATGATTAATTCCCCCTCTACTGATATGAAATTCCATATCTTCATCCGAAATCATAATTTACATTGTTTTATAATAACCTTTTTCATTGTATTTTGAAATATAGTAAATACGAAGGATTATTTCAAAATAATCAAGATTTATGATAATAAAAACAATAATTATAGAACATTAATGTATTATAATTGGAACTACATGACACATGTTTTTTTTCAAATAGAATTATTCTAGGTGATTTGAATAACAAATCCCTTGTTATGGTGAATTGGATATAACTAATAAATATAGAAAACTGTGAATATATAAAAAACATGATGATATAGAATTTTTTAATTTTCAGTTAAATTTCATGTTATGAATAACGTACCTACCACCACATAAATATAATCTTTAACCTCAATCGGTGTGACTGAAAATGATGTAATTTTTCCATAGTAATCCTCTTAGGAAATATTGCTTGATATATAAAAAAATTATATTAATGGTCTCCCATATCCCTAAAACTGAAGAATTTCACTTTTCTTATATCATTCTTACCCTTGAAATCACGGGCATGGGGGTCTTTTTCCCCACAAATAGGTCAATATACCTTTCCCAGAAGTCATGTTCCAATATGTTTACATCTAAATTTATTACATGTTGGGTGTTATGTTATAAATTTATTCCCTTTTACCTTATTTTCTTTTAGAGTGTACTCAGATTACATATTAATGTCATGATTACCTTTGAGTCCATATGTCTTGGAAACATTATTTCTCAACCGTGATGGAACCTGATATTGTATCCTCGTACAGTTAGACATTGTAGGATATTAGTTCCCTACATTTAATTTTCTAAATACCAT
Source organism: Viscum album (assembly GCA_963277665.1). Taxonomy (NCBI): domain Eukaryota; kingdom Viridiplantae; phylum Streptophyta; class Magnoliopsida; order Santalales; family Viscaceae; genus Viscum; species Viscum album. The sequence continues at coordinate 494,207,957 of OY728128.1, forward strand.
TATTGAAATTTCAAATATTTCTCCTTGGAATATATTTTGAGCCTTCCACAATCTTTGATATACTTATCAAGTTGATGCATACATAGATACAATTTCACCCTCTTTCTATCCTAGATTGAAGAATTGTCTCTCCACATACTATAACTATTTGTGATGGAATTATTTTACCAGAAAAATACATAAATTACCCGTGTTTCATATTTCCCATTTCCTCATACTCCTTTGTGTTTTAAATAAATAATACCCACTAATATACTTCTCCTAATGGATGATATATTCCAATGATCACCTTCTCCCAATCATTATATCTCGATGTGATAAATATATTTTCTAAATAAATTTTCAATTTCTCAGCTAAACATAGTTTTGTAGTCCCATTGAATGTGTTGGTGCCATAAATCGGAAGGGATAAGGATAATAAGAAAGGCATTGAAGCTACCTGACGATGGCCTTTTACAGAGCGCCAAGTCTTTGTGGGCCCACCGCGAATCCAAGAGGTGTGATGCTCCATGAGCCTAGATGACATTCGCGAGCCTGTTGCGAAGCTAAGAGGGGGGATGATACACGATCCCCTCTAATATTCGTTAGCCCGCCATGAAGCCAGGAGGCGGGATACCCCATAAGACCCTCTCACATTCATGATCCCTTTGCAAAGCCAGGAGGTAGGATGCCCTACGAGCCCCATTGACGTACCAGAGCATGCCGCGGAGCGGAATCCATCTACACGTCGAGCGATAACTACTCAGCGGTGCCTATTGCATATAAATATCGGCCTCCCCCAAGCCCAATGCACGGATCATCCGACCATTCCTCATCTTATCCCTCAAATCGTGAAGCACTTTCTTTGCTGTGAACCATGAGCTACTCAAGGTACTTTTTCTCTGTGAAGTGCCTCCCCTTTTCCTTGTTTTCAGCCCCTCTTTTGAGAGGGGTGCCTTTCACAAAGCCCATGGGACTTCGCGAGGGAAGGAGATTTCAATGGGGACTCGGATCATCTCGGATCATTTGTGCTTCATGAATGACCCCCATGCACACGTGACTCAAATTCTAATGTAGAGTCACTATGACTCAGAAAATACTTTACTTTAAAAGACATTTTTTCGTGAGGCACCCATGCTTCGTATTGTTCTGCTTTGAGAATTCCCTTCCACTTCGCGAAGCACCTCTTGTATGATTCTATTCCCTATGCTTCAGCTAGGCCACTTCACTCCGCGAAGCCCGAACCATTGATAAGTCCTTCCATTGCATGGAACACTGGATCACTACGAGGAATCTACTCATAAACCCCTTTTCTATACAACTCCACCCCCCATACAACCTATTAGGTTCACACGCAGTAATTTCAATGTTCCTTGGAGACACTGCCCATTGCGTTGCTTCGAATCATGCTTCTTCTCATATGCATGCTAATGGCTATTGATTCTTCTCATAACCATGCTAACATGGACCCAAAATGGTTCACTCTATAACACCTCCATACAACGGAGTTGGTTATTCTTTCACTTCCCCAAGGGGTGGGAGGTACCAGTCATGTATGTCCTAGGGGTGCAGAGTAAACCCACCACGTCCATGCTGTGGGATGTTAAACTGCCAAGTGCCATTGTCCTCAGCACATGACATTAAACTGTGACTTCCTCTAATGCATCCTAAGCAGGGAGAGGGCCTCCACACTCGAGTAAGTCCGAATCTCCATCTTCCTGAGCACCATCCATGCGTAAGTCCATTCACACTGAGCATGACTCGCAAGGTCTTAGAGAAAGCACCGACAATGAAAAACACCTTGGGAAGCCTAGAGTGTAAGCCCCACACCATCCTGAACTACATGGTCTTTAATCCCTACCTAGGAAGGGTATGTAGAAAGCCTCCCTGAGGTTGAATCGCATCATCCATTGGTCGCTCTAACCCCCCTTCTCGTCGGTTCACCAACACTTGGGAAGCCTGGAGTATAAGCCCCGCACCATCCTAAACTACATGGCCTTTGATACCTACCATGGCAGTGTACATAGGAAGCCTCTCCAAGGTTCAAGCCCACCATCCATTGATCGCTCCCACACCCTTCAGGTTGGTTCACCAACACCTTGGGCAGCCTAGAGTATAATCCCCACACCATCTTGAACTATGTGGTCTTTGATCCCTGCCAAAGCAGGGTACGTAGGAATCCTACATGAGGTTCAATACCAACAACCATTAGACCCCAGGTCATCCATCACATTGGTTCACCGACCCCCATGAACTCTGTGGACTTTGAACTTTGATTAGGTAAGGTAAGTAGGAAGCCTCCATGAGGTTCAATATCAAGACCCAGCAGTTCTGACCCCCCATTACGTTGGTTCGCCCTTGTATTGAATGATGTTAAACTTTGTACCTCATTCAGCGGTAAGCCGTTATGACCCCTTCCAGTGGTAAGATGTTGTCATCACCATTCAGCGGTATGCTGTTTCCAACCCCATTCAGCGGTAAGCCATTTTCATCCCCAGCTAGCAATAAGCCTTTGCGACCCCATCCAGCATTAATCCATTGAAAACCCCAATCGGCAGTAATCTGTCATAAAATGAACTATGCGGACATTGATTCATTGCCAAGGGGATACGTAGGAAGCCTCTTGGAGACTCAATCCCAAAACCACCTTCATCCTCATGATGGTTCCATCCCAGTCACCTTCCACTTCACAAAACCTTCCATCATCCATCGTGATTCTTACCACGGACGCCACATCCCAGTGGAATCATGCCACTCCATTCTCCATTCCTATTAATGGAATTCAGGAATCCCACCACACGTTGGCCCCAATATCGGTGTTCCCTCCAGGGGGTTTAACCCATCTGATCCACTCTAGTTGGTGTTCTGATCATCCTGATCCATCTCTAATGGACGTTAAACATGTGGCATACCCAGTGTTAAACATGGGAAGATGAGGAAGATCTCAGATACATGCCCCTGGCATACGATTCCCCACATTCGATGTGGGATTCCTCAGTCTTTTTCACCCTTGGGAAGCCATATAATAAGTGGAAGAAACCCAAACACACCAATGACCCAACATCTAGACATACCAGGGAGGCCAAACATGCCTACTCTTATGACTGAAGGTTACTGCCCTGGCTAGACGCTTTGGAATGTCCTGCTAGAAGCAATGTAATTATCTAGAATCCATAAAGATATGGAACCATTAATAGTTTCACAAACAACCTCTTATGTCTATAAGGGAGACCTAGAATTGGTGACAAATTCCAAGGAGGAATCTGATGAAGGATGAACCGAAATCCCATCATCTTGTTTTGATGAAGGAGCAGACATCCCTGAACAAGGAGTGAATGTCACCCGCCTTTGGAATGAGGGAATTCGGGGTAACAAAATTCTTCCTTTTGCACTCAAGTAGATGTAATTGTCTGCCCCAATGAAAGAATCAGTATGAGAAATGGTGAAACTGAAGTGAATATGGTCTTCTCCTCAATATGGAGATTAGTAGTGATTGGGGAATCAGTGGATTGACATGTCACCGAATCTGGTTATCTGTAACTGAGTCCCGCCAGGCAAAATAGCAGGCCTGGCACGAAACATACCAGAGGTTGGGGAAGTAGAACGTTGGTCATCCTGTTCTAAGATGATGTAAGTGTGGATACCTCTTACCAGCAATGGAAGATAGAACGGAGCTGGGGTATTGGTTGTAAAATATTGTTTTATTCACTAGTGGTGAGTTAATATCCCTACTTCTAATGATTAATGTAGCTACATCTAGGAAACAGTCACCTCCTGATCACCAACACCAGGCAGGGGCTACCCCAACACGACAGTCCCACATGGCTCCACTACATCCATGCTGACCTCCACATCCATGGTCTCTTGGCATCCATGCCCCATCTCCCCATTCGAATTTATCCAAGGAATTGTAATCAATGACCTCATATGCCGATACGAGGTGGAGGCCATAATCCCGACTAGGGATATGGCCTGCCTGGATCTGGAGGTCCTTGCGCTTCATTGCCAACACTGCCCCAGAGGGCCGTGCAAGGAGCCGCCTCTCCTTAGGCTAACATAAAACTGTTTCAGGAGCCTCTCCCTAGAACTCTTTGAAGACTCCATGACATATGATAATGAGGTAGGTGACGTTCAGCCCAGCCCGGTCAGAGTCACATTTCAGGGGCTACCAGTGAGGACTTCTACTCGGCCACATCAATGCCGCCGCCCTATCTTGCTGGTTGAGGAGAAGGTAAGCCACATACCTGCACCAACGACTCTGGTTAATCTAACCTGAATCCAATGTTGGGTGAAAGCTGAGGACACCCACCACGGGGCATCAACATCGATGACTACTGTTGCCCAATCCACCACCGACGTATATCATCAGTTCCCTATATACACTAAGCAGAGGAATTATACAACCAACCAAGATCGAGTCCCCAACTGCCCCACGGGAGGGCTATGTCGACATTATTGGTCGCTGGCACAGGCAGTGGATGCCACGGATCATCCTGCACCGATGCCACCCAGTAAGTTGGTCCTCCCTGTACCACTACCATGGAGAACACATGCCTTCCCCGCTTCGAGTCTTGACATGTAGTCCCACCCCACACCACCTTCATTCTATGTGAAGTTATTCCCTATGGTGTTGACTATCAATATAGAAGCCTCTCCGATGCTCACTACACTGGGTATGGAGTCGTTCCTCCTGCCCACGACCGCCGGTGCAGGGAACTTATCCATCCGTTTTATCTTCGACATGGGGACCCTCCCCTTGTCTTCTCTATAGATGGAGAAGGTTTTACAAACCTTGGGAAACCAAGGGGTGAAGGCCAACCTCTCCCCATTATCTCCCAACATGGAGGTCCTACCCGGGTTCAGCTAGATCGGTATAAGGACCCTCCTCATACTTAGGTCACGAGGGGAAATAAGTATGAAGGTCCTCCCCATGTTCCAGCCAATTATATAGGAGCTCATACCCACTCCATCCCGATTCAAGGAGGTCCTCCCCATTTCCCCTTTGACATTTTTCCCGGTTCTCCTCACACCCCAGCTTACCTAGGCGGAAACCCTCTCCGCCTCAACAATAGTGCACCTGAAGGACCCCATGTCTGAAATCATCCCTGTCCTGAGGAGTCACCTAGGTGAAGGAAGGCGGGTCTTCCCCACCATAAGAAGAACTCTGGGAAGTTCTAGATAGAGATTAATCCATTCCACTACTCAGACTCTGAAGCGGAGTATGACACAACATGGGAACCATTATCTAGCTCATCCGAGTTAAGGGTGGGGGTAGGAACGAGGTGAATCAGCTAAGAACTCCATGAATGTGAGGTCCATCAGATTATCTCCTACATCCTTCATTATATCTAGGAGGATGATGTTCTGGAAACCCCGCATGTCACGGTCGTTCAATCACCACTATCGTCACCAAAAGTGTTCTCTACCTCGACAAGGGATCTCGTAGAACTATTTTGGGGACCAATGGCAGTCTAGAAGCAACACAACCTATCACCAGTGGCCCTAGACCCTAGTCTAGGGACTGCGGGTGTCAAACAGTATTACTGTGTCATAGTGGCCAGGTCACTACACTCATCAAAGAACATCCCGAGATTCAGTAGCCAGACAGCCTGTTCGCTGTACTCTACACCAGCCAGCCTGTCATCCTAGTGGTTTGCCTCAGGACTACTGCCAGTTCCTCATCCACCCTAGTGTATGAGTTGGGTCATTTAGGGCTAGACCCCAAATCCGAGCCGTGGGGATTATAGAACATCCCCGCAGCGGACCACTTCCCAGAGATTTTCTAGCCCGTGGTAGCGCTGAATATTCGCAAACTAGAATCCCTCACCCCAGAGGAGATTGAATGTTTCCACCAAACCCTATAGGCGACACACTTCTACCTTAATCATCATCGAGTGGTTTATCCAAGGATCCATGTGAATTTTCAGGACATTGGTGAGAAATGTCGTCTAGTCGATCTGGCCGAACTCCCTGTGTCCCAACGACCTAAGTTACCAAGCCACCGTAAGGCCCTACAACAACAATGCGTTCATAGTTTCTTAGTACTCTGCCAAATTATCAAGGTTGCTTCCCCCCATGCACATGTATTTGTATGGGGGGTATACACCACCATTGTCTTCAGTCCAATCTGGAAGTAGCCCAACATGCTAATCATTATCGAGGACATGCCTCCAGGAAGGGTCAATGTCATCATGGCTGACATAGTGGACGAGGCGGATGAGTTGTATCATAATTATGGGGACATACCCCCCGATGGTGTTAAACCACTATTGGATCCAATGGGGAGGGTAACTCCCCAGAAGTGGAACCTACAAGGTCTCATTGGACCCACTGAGGCATTAGTACTGACCTGTAATTCTAGTAAGGTTAAAGAGCACGTCGAAGCTGCCAAGCACTCCAACCCATCCACCTCAGTGAATAATACAGGGTAAGACCCTGAGAAGGCCGTATTGCACCAAAAAATGTGGAGAAAAAGAATTTGGTCGATAATCTATTGGTTGAATGTGATGCAGAGCGATGGACGGACTACGGTGATCCTTGGAAAGGGCAGCAGGAGTAGGGGCAACTTCCCCTTGGCCTACTGCCTCTAGGAAACCCTGACCATCCTGCCCCCACCGACAGGGTTGAGGATGGACCATATGGAAAGAGGGAACAACATGTCTCACCAAATCCACATGAGCAGTTTAACAATCCAAGGGCCCCAGCTCAGGCTCCCCCAACCGCCCCAAGGTTCATGCCACCAGCCGCTCCATGAGCAGTTGGGCCTGCTCACTATGTTGATGAACCCTCCTTCACACTCATGGTTATGGATCCCCATCAATACCAGGTCTCCTACCTAGATGATCTAATGGCGAAACTCATTGCCTGCCTGGAGGAATTTGAAACACGACAGGTGGAAATCCTGCCTGATGGAAAGCCATATCCTACATGGGTGGATGATATGTCGGCACCTCCTTGTTTCAAGAATCCCACCTTCTCCCCCTCTAATGGGATGGGAGACCTGTCGCAACACCTAGACCACTTCAACTAATGGTGTGGGACCATATTAGGGACTCCAGCGCTGCAGGAGGCTGCCATGAACTGCTTCTTTGTTCAGACATTGTAGGGGCCTGCATTTGTCTGGTACAACTAGCTTCATGTCAGATCTGTAACCAGCTAGGAAAACCTTCACAGGAAATTCCCCTACCAGTTCACCTCCACCAGATGGAAAACGAGCATCGTAGACCTCTTCAAGTGAAATAAAAGGCCTGATTAACGTGTCACGTACTTTATCACCCAGTGGAAAGGGCATAAATATTCCCATGACATGCCACTGACTCAGAAACAATTACTGAGGGTATGTGTAGGAAATTTCAAGATGGATCTGGTTCCCTCTCTAATAACCTTGAACTAACCTGAGGGATTTCAAGACTTCTATGATAAGTCCCAGTGCCTAGAAGAATCCCTGAAACAGACCAGCCAGGCATGCTCGTTGCCTCCTGTAATTCCTGAAAGGAGGGATATCAGAGCGGAGCCCATTTTGGTTTCCCAAATAGAGGCCCCAAGGTTTCTGGAGTTATTACCAAAATAGTCACCTCTATAAAATTGTAGACTCCCGCCACCATAGGTGCTGCCTCTGGCCCAGCAGCAGCATCTTCATAATCTGCAGGTGCCCTGGCGAAATGTGCCACCACCTCCTAGGAGAGACAACTAGATCCTACCTCCGCAATAGTTTTCTCGATCTCCTCGTCAGGTCCGATCCCCAGGGCCCCCATTTCTAGTTAGAAGAAATCATACACACTTGTTCAATGAGAATCAGGTTCCTCTCTACATCTTATGTTCTGTGGAACATGGTATTGTGCGTTTTCCTGAGTGAATAAGGCCAGAAAAGTTGAACCTCATAGATCGCCCCAACTACTGTCCCAATTTGAAGATCTTGGGGCACACCATAAAATAGTGTAATGTGTCCAAAGACTAGCTTCAAGACGAAGTCAATAACAACTTATCCAGGCTAGGACTGGCCCCAGCACAAGTGGCAGGTGTCTTTGTAATGCCAAATAGCAGCAACAATGACGAAGGTGAGTGGCTTCAGGATTGTAACAGTGTGTCGCAGAAGAATGATGACTGGATAGATCACAAAAAGGATTCTCTTTCCCATGGTATCATGCATACCCTCCCAAATCTGCTGGAACCTTTAGAGGCTGCAGCCGCCACTTCTACATCGTCATCTTAGCCACCCTCTTCCTAGAATAGCAAGCATTAGTGGCACAAGGGAAAGCAATGTGCCCCACCCATTCCATCATCGTCCCACATTATCAGCGACTACATGCCTCCTAAGATGGGGATTAATCCCAGAATCCTCCCAGTAGTGGAAGAATATTCAATTTATAGTCAGGGGTACGTTTCGTTTAATACCATGTAGTTGGTAAATCCATATATGACTCTTGAAGATGAGGAGTGCCAGTAGAACCTCCCCAACATCCCCACTTAATGCAACGCCGGGGGAGCCGCGACAACATGGGTCATCGAGGAACATCAGTGGCCACCTCCAGTGAGGTCGTGCATGCTGACAAGACCAGAAAGTATGCCCAACGTAGAGTTCAGCAAGCACAACCTCCTCATCCGGTGTCATCAGGCTTTCCTCCACCACCGTTTGTGTTTTTGGATCAGGCAGAGCCAGTTCGACCATGTCGCGACTGGCCTCGCCCAGATATATGCCGATCTCAGTCATTTGACCCTCATATGATAGCTACTCTATGATATTTGACTAGTGAGTAGCAGGATATGTCCAGCACCAGTAAGCCACTGGCCCAGCCGGCAGGGCCCGCTATGACTCCTATCACAGAGCGGCCTCCTGCAAGCAGAAGTTCGTGCCTGGCGTGGAAGTACGATGTTCTCAAGAATATTTCCAGCATCCCAGCGAGGATTTACATCCTCTAGACCCTTTGTATAACTTCATATATGCGTGAGCCCCTCACTGAGGCTTTAAAAAGCCCCCTCCAGACTGAGACAGAGGTAGGAGTTGCAGAAGCCTTTCATGGTGAAGTAGTCGAGAATGTTGAATGTATGGCCATCATTTCGTTCTCTATAGAAGATGAAGGCTCTCCAATACAGGGGTACATCCGCCCAATGTAAATCACCGACCAGTTTAACGGTGTGGAGGGTCACCACAATCTTGTTGAAACTAGATCCAGGATTAACCATTTCCCAACACAGACACTGCATAGGATGATATTGTCCGAAGATGACCTCACTCCCTCCGATTTAAGAAATTAGGGATACAATATGACATATTAGACCCCAGTCGGTACGATCTATTTGAAGACCCTGTTCGGTGGACTTGTATCTGTCATCAAGTTTATGGTTCTCTCCCAGGATGCTGCGTACAATGCATTGATGGGCAGACCATGTCTCCACCTGCACACGGTGGTTCCATCACTGTAGCACTAGTGCCTCAATTACAACATTAATGGTCGATTAGGTTTACTACAAGGAGATGCATCTCCTTTTGAATTTTTTGAAGCCCTCTTCCTAGACTATGACTATTACAAGTGCAATGACAAGCAGATTCAGGCCAGTGAGGTTGACCTCATCGCTCTTTCAACATACCCTTGAGTAGGTCTAGATGACACCTACATCTTCCTGCTCCATCAATTGGAGGCCACAAACCTCAACATGGGAAAATGGTTTGTTTTCTATGGTACTAGGGGGAATCATATTCCCAATTCCAAGAGATGGAATAAAATAAACTCGTACTCCTACACAAATCAGTTACTGGTGATCCCGGATCCCCCAACCCCCGTAAGGTATCAGGATGTCAGCCCCATTGAAACAACAGTACGTCATAGTTGCATGTTTCACTGGGATGGATTCAATCGGCTCAGGTCAACATGCCACTATTTCTTTGATATCAATAAGTGTGGCCCCTTGGTCCGAAGACTAAATGGGATCATATTGACAAACATCATTGATACTGTTTCAGCAGCATCTCAATCTCTCGATTTACTGTCCACTACTACCCAGGCTAGCACCTGCCTCTCATAGGAGGCTTTCGACCTATAGGAAGCTTCTCCCGCTAGTGATCACTCCACTGGAAGCGAATAAGAGGATTTGGAGGATGCTCCAGCAGCCATTGATGGGGGTGTCTCCGTGACGGTCGATAAACTGGAAGAGGTGAAGCTTGATAGTGAGGAATATCCAAGATCCACATTGATAAATTCCACTATGCCCCCCCAAGGAGCAGCAACAGTATGTGTAATTCTTTAAACATCACCGTGATGTGTTTTTCTAGAGTTACATGTAGATGCCAGGACTAGATCCTCATGTAGTCATCCACCGCCTCGGTCTTCCAAAAAATCATTGTGGGTTCAAGAAGCCTCCCAGGAAGATGCTCCCTTCTCATAATTCTATGTTCGAGGATGATGTTGACAACCTCATCAAGGAAAACATCATTATAGAGGTTTATTACCCCAAATGGCTAGACAACTTTATGCCAGTCAGGAAGAAGAATAGACAGATCAGAGTCTGAATTGACTTCCATGATCTCAACTGCCACTACACGAATAGATGATTTTACACATCCTGTGACATAATTGTTGATCAATGCTATGGTTGGGTTCCGTGACCTCTCCTTCATGGAAGGTAACTCCATATACAATCAAATCTGAATGGCCCCTGAGTACGAGGAGCCCACATCTTTAAGGGCACCGCAAGTTAAATTTTGTTTCCAATCATACATTTAGGCTTAATGAATGCATCTTCCACCTATTAGCAGGCCATGCATCGTATATTAAATCCAATCATCGAAAAATTGGTGTAATGGTATTTGGATGATGTGGTGGTCAAATCTCACTAGTGCCAAGACCATCTTAATGAACATGATAAAGTGTTCGGCTTCATCCATTCCCACCACTGGAAGATGAATCTGTTGAAATGTACCTTCAGGGTAACATTTGGGAAGATCCTTGGATTTGATGTTTGGTACTGGGGCATTGAGATCGACCCAGAGAAGATCAAGACAATCATCCAGATGCCTCCCCCATCAATATTTGGAGGCTTCGAGGTTTCCAAGGCCACTGATCCTCCATATGCCAATTCATTACGAATCATGCTGGCATGTGTAAGCCCATTTCACGGCTCATGAAGAAAGGAACCGATTACGAATGGGACGAAAAGTGATAGACCGTGTTCGAGTAAATCAAGCAGTATCTTCTCCAGCCTTCAGTCTTGATGCCACCCATCTCTGGAAAACCATTTATCCATAATGTGACCATCCTGGAATGATCTCTCCATAACCTTATCTCTCAGAAGAACAATGAGGGGATGGAGAACAACTTCTAATACATCAGTCGTATGCTCATAGATATAGAGACTAGATACTCCCCCATCAAAATGAGCTGCCTTGCATTTGTATTTGCTGTGCAGAAGTTGTGACACTACTTGAAGCACCACAATCTACAACGGGTGTCCCGAGTAGAGATGCTGATGTATATCCTAAGCCATCCTATGCTAACAGGCCGACTAGAATGGTGGGCGGTAATCCTCAAGCTGTTTGACATCAGGTTCATGCCTCAAAAGGCTATCAAGGTACAAACATTGGATGATTTTCTTGCTTCCCATGTAACCCCCACGGACCTGCCCCTGGACCTGGAATTTCTCGACGAGGAAATCCTCTCGGTATATCAGGCCACCCCATGTCGGAAAATTCACTTCGATGCCACCTCCCAGATTCCCACTGGTACGAGGCTCAATGATCCCACACTCAACAAAGTTGTCCATGGTATTATCTTTATTACCCTGAATCAAGCCATTCTATCATACTCAATAATGTTGTCCAAAGGCTGCACCAATAATGAAGCAGAGTATCACTCTCTTATCACTGGCCTTGAGCTGGCCTCAAGATCGATGTGCACCATTTTCATGTCAATGGGGATTCAGAACTAGTCATCCAGAAAATCAATGGGGACTACATCATCAGAAAGCCAGATCTTGTAACATTATTGGAACACACTCTCCCTCTAATAGCCCATTTCTCATCCCAGCCTAATGTTACTCATGTCCCTCGATCTTAGAACGATCGAGTTGATTCCTTGGTCGTCCTGGGAACCTCACTTATAGATCCAAACCAGGATGACCTGATAATACGTGTGACACATCAGAGAGTCATTCCTCCCGTTACCCCAGATGATTAGCACGACCTACGGGTACTCCATCTTAACATTGGAGCCTCTATGTTCGGACACCGCAGTTCCTTAGATGTAGTGGTGAAAGTGACTCCTGACTGGAGAGCCCCCTTTTTGAGTATCTCCAAAATTTATACCTCCCGGCTGAACAGTCCGAGTGCGAGTGTATTGTTGGATCGAATATGTAGATGTATGTGTATATTATATGGAACAATACAAAAGGGGGGGGGGGGGTGAAATGTAGGTTTAAAAATTTTGTGTTTAAAAACTTATGAAATTAGTTTAAATGATCATAAACTAATACAATTAACAACAACAAAAACAACCAAAATTGTATTGAATATAATGGTATGATATGATGTAATAATATAAGAAAAGTAAAGAAATTGTATTTAAGATGAATACAGTAATCATAGTAATAAAATAGTGAAGGATTCTACCATAAAGAGTATAGAATAAATCGAAACAATATGTAACAATATGATTGTAATTGAAACAATTACAAATGAATATGAAATGAAGAATGGAAAACAATACAATTACGTTTCTTAAAACTAACAGCACAATAAATGTAAAAGTATTACAATTCTTTTGAACCAAAGAGAAGGTTTATCCTTTCACCCAGGATAAGAGGTCTGTCTTACCACCACCTTGGTAAGCCCTTGATACAATGATCGGTAGGTCTGTCTTGCTGTCCTTGCAAGCCCTAGATTTTGTAGGTAATCGACACCTCTGTCATTCAATCACTTAAAAACCCTCGATATGATGATCGATACGCCTGTCTTGTTATCCCCACAAGGCCTCAATTTTGTAGGTAATCCACACCCTTGTCTTACAATCACATGAAAGCCCTCGATATGATGATCGGTAGCACCGTCTTCCTATCCTCGGCAGCCCTCGATCGTTATCCCTAGATTGGTCTCACAAAGCAAAACAAAGAACTTACTAAAATACAAAAACTAAGAACAAGTCGTTCACGTTTTGTAGTTTCAAGGCTTTCGCACGAAGCAGGAGAGAAGTCACATTGTCTCTCTCTAGAACATGATATAAGAAATGTCTCACAGTTATATTCTTGGCTTCAAATGACCTCTTATTTATAGGCCTTAGGTTCCAATGGTCATATTTCCACCAATGGTCATATTTCACTAGAAAACTAGGAGGGACTTGGACACCTGTCTTTATAACGGTCATATTGAAATAGAAAAAACGACATTGTTTTGATTAGTTTAAAACTAACTCCACGAAAATGTTTTGGTTAAAACAAAAGATATATGAAGATGATAAACATGAGTACGATTAATATGAAACATGTGTTTTTGATAAATGACTAAAACAAGAATGTAATGAATGTAAAGTATGAGTACTATAAGTATTACTCAGTGTAATGTATTGATACGATACAAACTGAGTATTATTCATAAAACTCAGTACGATTAATAGAGTCAATACAATTACCAGAGTTAGTACGATCAGCATAGTCAGTACAATCAGTATAGTCAGTACGATCAGTATAGTCAATATGATCAGCATAGTCAGTACGATCAGCATAGTCAGTACGATCACCATTGTCAGTACGATCAACATAGTCACTACGATCAGCATAGTCAGTACGATCAGCATAGTCAGTACAATCAGCATAGTCAGTACGATCAGCAATGTCATTACAATCAACATAGTCAGTACGATCGGCATAGTCAGTACGATCGTCATAGTCAGTACGATCAGCATAGTCAGTACGATCAGCATAGTCAGTATGACCAGCATAGTAAAAGACATTTTTGATTTCCAAAACAAGATGTAAAATTCAAAAGAGAACTTTGACTCAACATTCTCCCCCTTTTTGGAATGCAAAAAACACAATGTAAAAATAAAAAGAAATACTTATCTCACACTAAGTTATTGGAACCTATTCTAAATATGAAATTGAATACAACTAACACCCCCTTCGGTATGTATTTTCCAAAGGATTGTATTCATAGATTTTCAGGATTCAGAAGTACTTGATTAAAACAATATCCCTTTATAAAACATTATCCCCTTTATAAAACATTATCCCCATTTTTGGTTTACAAAAATAATTGGGTAATCTTGATTTGCCTAATAGAGTTATAGAAATGAAACACAATGCAATGGGAAAGGTAACATAAATATCACTGAGATAACAAAAGTCTATAGAATTATAGTGATGATCATAGAATGATACAACAATATTCACTTGTTTACAGAAAGATACAACAACACTCATTCTTACGAAGTCTTATAGAAAAGGGGCAGAGCATCATCATGAATTCTTATAAACCAGTGTGGGTTTTGGAAGGGGAGGGGTATATTTATAGGAGAAAAAAGGATGACCATTGATCTTCTAAGATTTCTATTAGATGAAAATAAAATCAACGGATATGATTTAAGGGGTTTTGTTTAAAAAACAAGAAAAAATATAATGTAAAAACAATACAAGGTAAGGAATGTATGTACATTCCAGAGATTGTAATGTAATTATTGTTTTAATAGTATCAACATTGTATAATACGATACATGAGTTCAAGGAAAAATAATATGATCGGTTGTGAGACCGATGATAAAAAAATTCATTTCCAAAGGTTGTCATGTTGATGGGAGAAAAAGTCATTACCACAGGTTGTCAAGCTGATGGAAAAAAAGTCATTACCATAGGTTGACTTGCCGATGAAAAAAAAAGTCATTACCATAGGTTGTCATGCCGATGGAATACAAAGTCATTACCATAGGTTGTCATGTCAATGGAATACAAATTCATTACTATAGGTTGTCATGCTGATGGAATAAAAAGTCATTACCATAGGTTTTCATGCCTATGGAAAACAAATTCATTACTATAGGTTGATGTGCTGATGGAAAACAAAAGTCATTACCATAGGTTGACATGCCGATGGTAAACTAAGTTGTTACCATAGGTTGACATGCCGATGGAAGACAAACTTGTTACCATAGGTTGACTTTCTGATGGAAAACAAAATCAATACCATAGAATGATGTGCCAATGGAAAACAAAGTTGTTACCATATACTGACGTGCCGATGGAAAAAAAAGTCGTTACCAAAGACTGAAGTTCCGTTTGAAAACAAAGTAGTTACCATAGACTGATGTGCCGATGGAAAACAAAGTCATTACCATAGTCTGACATGCTGATGGAAAATAAAGACATTACCATAGACTGGCGTTCTGAGGGAAGAAAAACTCAATACGGTAACCAGGCAGAAAAACAACCAGAAGGTAAAAACTTTTACTAAACAATCAATACGAGAAACTGAAAGACAAAATAACAAACCAAGAGAAACAAAACATAAAAAAAACATCAAGTAAAATGTTCTAACCCTTTATAAGAGTAGTTTCTTAATGTAATTAGAGGTGAAAAACATGAAGTAGACATGAATTATTACTTTAATGTAATCATTCCTAGATTATGTTTTATAAATTCAAATCAATCAGAAGGTAACAGTTTTGTAGAAATGTTAGCAAGTTTTTCATGCATTCTGATGAATTGTAAATTAATATCTCTTTTTTTCCGATAATATTTTTAATTAAATCTTTGTTTCTGGTCATGTGTCGAGAAAAACCACTATCCATGTACCAAATATTCTTGTTGTTGGTACGCTTCTTATTTTCCTAAAAAAGAAACAAATAGTTTTTCGGAATCCAAACTTGTTTGGATCCGGAAGGGTTAGATAAAAGAATTTTAGGAATCCACTTTTGTTTTTCAAAATGAGCTTTATTATTTCCTAAACACTGAGTTCTATTAAGAGAAAAATCTCTTTTCCAGTGTCCACCACATTGACACTTCGAAAAAATGGGTACTTTGAGGAACAATATAGTTATTCCTAAAAATCAGTTTGGAAAGAGTATAAACAATACCAGAATGATTTCTCAAGGGTCGAATTTGAGAATGCATTTTATCAAAGTTTTCCATCCCATTTGTAATGTTTGAAAAACAATTTTTCAAGGAAAAACTTTCTGAATTTAGTTTTAAAATTATATTTTTATCCTCCAAAACATTTGACTTTGAACTAGAGTTAGGCTCAAAAACATTTTTCATGGAAATTAAATTTTCAAGATACTTAAAATGTTTATCCTTATCAGATTTGACTTTCTCAAGGGTTTTTAAAATAAATTTAAAATCAGAAGTTTTCATATCAAGATCATTAGAAAAATCTGATACTTCTTAGGTTAAAATTGAAATTCTAGAATTTGCATTATCAATATTTTTCTTGTGTTTAGAATTTTCAATCTCAAGTAATTTAGAAAACCTAGACACTTCTTCAAAAGAAGGTAATTTATTATCTTTTGATAATGAATACTCATCTGAAGATTTATAATACGTATTATTAGTATAATTCACATTCAAAGAAGAATTTGTAATGGCTTCAGCATTGTGTACCATAGCCATGAGTCAATTATATTCAGTTGGTAATATGGTTATAATTCCAATATTCTTCTATCCCAAGGATTCATATTCTGAAGAATTATCTGATGAATCGCTACCACTTTCACTCCATGTATCATTTTCCTTCAAGAAATTCTTTGTCTTTTTCTGGTAATACTTTTTCTTATTTATTTCAGAATGTTTCTCTTTTCTATCTTTTCTCTTTAGTGAAGGACAATCTGACCTTATATGTCCTACATTCATACATTCATAACATGTTACCTCTGAATCTTTCTTATCTATCCCATCTTTTTTTTTGAATCTGTATTGGAAGTGATTCTTTCCCACAATCTTCTGCATCCTTCGGGCAAGATTGGGTAACTCATTATCTGAAAGATCACAATCACTTGAATCAGACATAACAAATTTCATAGCATTGGATCTTGTATTCCTTTCATGATTTTTAGCTTTAGATGTTGTAGTAAAAGCTACACATCCATTTCCAATTTTCTTCTTGTTGAAATCAACATCCCTCTTCATTCTTGTCTCGTGTTGTAATAGATTTCCAAAGAGTTCTTCAAGAGTAATCTGGGAAACTTTCCTATTTTCATCAATAGTGGTCCTTATGCACTCCCATTCATTTGGCATTATATCAGTAATATTATCTACCCGAGCTTCATCATCAAGACCAATTTCTCCCATAGATTGTAAGATGTTGAAAATTTTCATCAATCTTTGTTGGACATTACATACTGGCTCTCCATAAGGAAAAAATAAATCCATGATACTCTACTCGAAGCATTTCTCTTCTTATTTCTATAACCTTGGATGTACCAAAATGTGTGACTTCTAATTTCTTCTATATAAAGTTGGTTGCTTCACGAGAAGTTATCTGGCTGTATATATTCCTGGTAATAGAACATAGCAATTTATTGCACACCTTGTAATTCAGTTGACATTTTATCTTCTCTTGATTAGTGAAAGTACTGACTTCTTTGTTAGGTATTTTGTAACCTCCAGTAATCATAATAAAATTGATTACACTAGTATTGATAATGAATGTATTCATTCTATCTCTCCATTACTCATAATCATTCCAATAAAAGATAGGTAGTCTAGAAGGATTTAGATTGTCAATTGAACTAATATTTGTTCCTACCATCTAATAAAACAAAAAACTTTTCTACTCCACATCTTAGTGCAGTAAATAGTTGAAATAGATATTTGAAAGAAAATAGATGTTAGTATAAATCAGTGGAAGCCTCCTCTGATACCAATTTTTGGATCGAATATGTAGATGTATATGAATATTAGATAGAAAAATATATGAGGGGGGTGAATTGTAGGATTAAAAACATTGTCTATAAACACTTAAGAAATTAGGTTAAATGATCTTAAACTAATACAATTCACAACAAAAACAAACGACCACAATTTGTATTGAATATAATTGTATGATATGATGCAATACTATAAGAAAATTGATGCAATTGTATTCAAGATGAATACAATAATTAGAGTAATACAATAGTAAAGGATTCTACCCTAAAGCTTATAGAATCAATCGATACAATATGTAACAATATGCATGTAATTGAAACAATTACAAATGAATATAAAATGAAGAATTGGAAAAAATACAATTCCCTTTCTTAAAACAGATAGTAGCATAAATGTAAAATATTATAATTATTTTGACCCAAAGAGAAGGGATATCCTTTCACCCATGATAGAAGGTCTATCTTACCACCACCTTGGTAATCCCTCGATACGATGATCAATACATCTGTCTTGATATCCCCGCAAGACCTCTATTTTGTAGGTAATCGGCACCTCAGTCTTTCAATACCTTGAAATCCCTCGATACGATGATCACTACGTCTATATTGTTATCCCCGAAAGCCCTCAATTTTTTAGGTAATCATCACCTATGTCTTTCAATCACTTGAAATCCCTCGATATGATGATCGGTAGCACCATCTGCCTATCCCCAGCAGCCCTCGATCATTATCACCTGATCGGTCTCACAAAGAAAAACAAAGCACATATTGAAATACAAAAACAAAGAATGAGCCAATCATTTTTTGTAGTTTCAAGGCTTTCACACGAAGCAGGAGATAAGTCACATCATCTCTCTCTAGAACATTATATATGTAAAGTCTCACAGTTATGTTCTTGGATTCAAATGACCTATTATTTATAGGCCTCAGGTTCCAATAGTCATATTTCCTCCAATGGTTATATTTCTCCGGAAAACTCGGAGGGACATGGACAGCTGGCATTATAACGGTAATAATGAAACATAAAACACGAAATCATTTTGATTATTTAATAACTAACTCCACAACAACTTTTAGGTTAAAAAAAAGATATATGAAGATGATAAAAATGAGTACGATTAATATGAAACATGTTTTTTTGAGAAAGGACCAAAACAAGTAAGTTATGAAAGTGAATTATGAGTACAATATGTTTTACTTAGTGTAATGTATTGATATGATACAAACTGAGTATGATTCATAAATCTCAGTAAGATTAACAGAGTCAATACAATTTCAAGATTCAGTACGATAAGAATAGTCAGTACGATCAGCATAGTCAGTACGGTCATCATAGTCAGTATGATCAGCATAGTCAGTATGATCAGCATAGTCAGTATGATCAACATAGTCAGTACTATGAGCATAGTCATTATGATCAGCATAGTCAATATGATCAACATAGTCACTGGTTGCGCCCAAATTTACCCTACTGGTAAAAGCGGTCGTTGAAGTACAAGTAGGGATCGAATCCACAGGGACCGAAGAAGTAACCTTGAGACGCTATGATTTATTGATGGATTGGCTATGAAGTGGCCAACTTTGAGGTAGATTTTAATTGAAGAACTAAAGATATAATTTAAATAATATATAATAAAAAATGATTTGAACTAAACAATTATTGATGGTGGGTTGATCTTAGGGTTTTTCTTGGGGTGGATTGGATGAATTTCTTTTCTTAGAAAATTTCATGTCATTAATTCAAGACATATCCAAACAATGAGATAATTCTTCCAAATCATTCACCAATTTAATCCCTACACAATTCCAAGGCTAATCACCAATTCACTTTGAGGATCACTTTAATGAGCAGTCAAAGGAAATAGATCGTACTAGCACTCAAAATGTGTCATCATTAAAGTTGGAAAAGATGAGAAAGAATGTAACTCATCAAATGGAAATCCTAAAATAACGAATAGATTTAAATATTAAGTACATGAAATAACATTCATCCCTGACCTTGCTACTCCCTTGGATCAACCCTTAAGAGGTTAAACCTCCATTGATGCTATTCTACCAATGGAAGCGGGATGTAGACTTATGGGGGCAGAATTGAAGAAGAAGAAAATTATTAAAAGAACGAACACTCCACCGTTGTGTGATTGAAATCACAAGTGCGGGTGTGAATAAATTCACACCTAGATTCAACGATATCAACGTGTGAATAAAATAAAAAGAAAAAATAAAGAAGAAGAACAAATTTTATTAAGATTCTCAACGTGAAAGAAAAACTTACATGGGAAAAATTGACGATACGATTACAAAAGGAAAGCAGAAAATTACAATTGAAAGGAAAATATGGATTCAAAGAAAAATGTTAGATTCAAGGAAAAATGTTAGATGATCATTTCATTCACCACCATCTCCTTATATAGGCATATTAGGAGACTTAGGTCCACCCCCAACAATAAATTCACCCCCCAACAATTAAGAGAGTCAAAAGGAGGGTGAAGAATCAAAAGGAAATTGACGTTTCGAAGTTGACCCGGAAAACTGTCCAGATTCGTCCTCCATTTTGACGTGTGCGTTTGACACTTCATATGGCCGAATCCGAAGGTGTCATAAATATAAAATATCTGCTTCCATGTGTCTTCTAGAAGCTATAAAAATTTAAGGACATTTGGCTCAGCCGTTTGAATGTTATGGTCGAAATGGTTGGACGGATTTCTGTGCATTAATGACAAGTCCACCATTTAAATCTCAACTTCAGATCCCTTTATCATCATGAAAACTTCAGAATTAGCTCCGGATTCAGTTGAATAAAATGATCCTAAT
Source organism: Viscum album (assembly GCA_963277665.1). NCBI lineage: Eukaryota > Viridiplantae > Streptophyta > Magnoliopsida > Santalales > Viscaceae > Viscum > Viscum album. Next base: position 494,228,590 of record OY728128.1, read on the forward strand.
ATTTTTATCTTTATACTGTATAAATTTGAGATTCATTGGGCTTGGTTTCTGGGCCCCACATTTGTTTGATGGGCCTTAGGCCCATTATGCTTTTTCCAGCATGATTCTGCCTTCAGGCGCAAAATTCTCCATCTTCCTTTGGGATTCATCCATCGGACCTAAAAGATAAAATGTTCCAAACAAAGTGATCAATCATATCCCAATATTTCAAATTAAAATGATGAATATTGTAATTTACACAAGCAAATTATTGAGTGGGCCCAAATTGACATTTTATGCATGAATTGCACAATGATGGGAAATGAAGTTCAATTTCTGAATTGGACTAAAATTGATGTTTATGAACTTTTAAATACATTAATATTAAGATCTTAACAATGAATATTAGCCACTTTAAGTGACTAATCACACCCCCCAACTTGAGTTTTGCTAGTCCTGAGCAAAATAAATTACAAATATGAAATTCAAATCCCCTTTTCCAGAAACATTTAAATACACATTGCTCACTCAAAAGATCTCATACCAAAAAAATTATGGAACCCATCAAAATCATTTAAAACAAGCTAGGTGCATAAGCATATCCCAAGCCCAAGCCCATTCCTTTGTTCAAATTCATTGCCACATTTCATCCAATTCCAATTAAGCATGATAAAGTGTTGTGCATCATAAAAGATATGGGGCCCATTTTATTGTTCAAGGGGAAAAAATAGAAGCGCTAGGTGGGAATCACATTAAACCTTAAGATGAGTATCCATTTTTATTTTTTTTATTTTTATTTTTAACCACAATAGATATGAAAAGACTAACTCTGGGCAAGACAACTATGGAGTCACGATCCCCAAGTGCCGGACGCCACGCATTTTGTCAATTTCATGCTCTACAATAGAGATATAAAGCCTAACTCTGGGCAGGACAACTATGGAGTCACGATCCCCAAGTGCCGGACGCCACGCATTTGGACAAAACATTGCTCTATGTGGTCTTTTTTTGTTGTTTTTTTTTGTTTTTTTGTTTTTGTTTTTGTTTTTGTTTTTTTTTTTGGATACTCAAATTAAACTAAAAGTGACCCCAGAACCCTATGCTATAATGAAAGGGACCCAAGAACTCAAATTTACACCCAAAATCCAAAAGACGTGCATTGTGGCATTTTTATTAAGAGGATGAAAATGTAAACTTTGAAAAATCACATTGGACAACCGCACTTTCCAAAAACTATGCTCATGAACTTAAACATGCATTAAAATCAGAATCAAGGCATTCAAAATTTATTTGATATCCAATTTTAGATTTTGCAATGTGTGTTTATCATGTTTAAGGTTAATGGAATTTTTCTTTTCATGCATGTTTTTATTCAAAAAAAATCATTTTTATCCCCCCCCCCAACTTAGAATAACATTGTCCCAAGTGTTTAAAGAAAAAAAAAGTTAGAAGGGGGTAGGAGAGGAGTTCAATGAAGAAATTAAAAATGAAAATCATGGAATGAAGTCACCTGGTGGTGGATGATGATAGCGCATGCCATAGTCTCCCTTCAATCCTGGATTTGAGTCTCAGCGGCTTGGATGGTGGTGAATGGATTTTCCTTATGGATTTCAACATGTCCTTTTATTTTTTTTAACCTATAAAAAATTAAAACAAAACAAAATAAACTGATGATATATTGTCTTCTTTATATTTTCTGTGTAAGGTATTATTCAGAGATCACACCACATGACACGGATGAATATGGCGCTCCCCTTTCATACCCATCCTTACTCATAAAAGAAGAACAGGTCAACAGCTTATGGTAATTTATTATATGAAAAATGAAAATGATTCAAATTGATTAGAAAACATGAAAACCATGGGTTGCCTCCCATGTAGCACTTTTGTTTAACGTCGTTGGCTCGACTTTTACCCCCCAACTTATCCAATTCCAACTTTCAGCATTTTAATTAACCCATCTTTTTCCACTTCAATAAGATTGAGATTGATTATTTTTTTGAAATTTGTTTCATGTAAAATCCTATTTTCTACAATGAGCGGTAAAATCCATGTAATATCAGAAACGGTTGATTGAATTGAATATCTAGTATTTCCTAAGACATTAATAAACATTCCCAATTTTTTAGTTTCAAGAGGATAATAAATTGAAATTTCATGGTATTGGATAACCACATTTAAGAGTGGGGAAGAAGGGAGAAAATTTTTGAGTTCAGGTTGATAAAAATTTACAAAAGAAGAATGGGAATTTGAATCAAAAACAGTTTCTTCTCCATGAAATTTAGAAATAATTGGTTCCTTTTGAAATTTTGATTCCTCCCAAAAATTTTCCTTTTGAATGTCGGGAGTGGGTATAGACTCAATATTTTTCAACTCTCCCAATGGTTCAATGATTGGTGATTCTAAAAAATCATTTTTGGTGCAATATTCTGGACATTCAATCCTTGAAGAATAATTTCCCTCTTGTGAATTCATGAAATCAATTTCATCCAGATTTAAATACCCTTCAACATTTATTTGATCTTGTTCAGTTATCCCATATCCAAAGGTTAGTTCTTTTTTCAATTCTTGGGAGGTTTTTGGGATAAAAGATTCATCTATCAATGATGAGGAAAGAACATCTTGAGTGGGAACAGGTTCCTCAAAAGTCTTAAAGCTTTGTAATTCTAATCTGAAAGATGAAACTTCTGAATTCATTTTATCCATTTGTTCACACAATTGTTCAAGATTGTTTTCAGGATTAGGGTTTATATATGATTGTACATCATGGACTTCCTCATTATTTATCTTTTCAATCATTCTTGATAGGTATGGAAATTGATCTTGTAAACATTCAGCATCCCATTGATTGTACATGTTATCGGGTGTGGGGTAATCATTCAAGTGATGATCAAGGTAATTTTCTATCTGAGGGGATTCCCATTGTTGATTTTCTATTTGATTCCAGCCTGAGTTTATGAAAAGAAATTGTTGGTGATACTCCATTGGAGTTGAATGAAATTTCTATTTTTTTGGGCACACGAAAACAGAAAGGGGAAAAGAAAAGAGAAATATAGGTGAGAAAAGAGAAGTTAGGTGAGAATAGAAGGTGGGTGTCTAAGAAAACTTACTTGGGTCCCCGGAAACGGCGCCAAAATTTGGTTTCTCCCAAATTTACCCTACTGGTAAAAGCGGTCGTTGAAGTACAAGTAGGGATCGAATCCACATGGACCGAAGAAGTAACCTTGAGACGCTATGATTTATTGATGGATTGGCTATGAAGTGGCCAACTTTGAGGTAGATTTTAATTGAAGAACTAAAGATATAATTTAAATAATATATAATAAAAAATTATGTGAACTAAACAATTATTGATGGTGGGTTGATCTTAGGGTTTTGCTTGGTGTGGATTGGATGAATTTCTTTTCTTAGAAAATTTCATGTCATTAATTCAAGACATATCCAAACAAGGAGATAATTCTTCCAAATCATTCACCAATTTAATCCCTACACAATTCCAAGGCTAATCACAAATTCACTTTGAGGATCACTTTAATGAGCACTCAAAGGAAATAGATCGTACTATCACTCAAAATGTGTCATCATTAAAGTTGGAAAAGATGAGAAAGAATGTAACTCATCAAATGGAAATCCTAAAATAACGAATATATTTAAATATTAAGTACATGAAATAACATTCAATCCCAGACCTTGCTACTCCCTTGGATCAACCCTTAAGAGGTTAAACCTCCATTGATGCTATTCTACCAATGGAAGCGGGATGTAGACTTATGGGGGCAGAATTGAAGAAGAAAAAAATTATTAAAAGAACGAACACTCCACCGTTGTGTGATTGAAATCACAAGTGCGGGTGTGAATAAATTCACACCTAGATTCAACGATATCAACGTGTGAATAAAATAAAAAGAAAAAATAAAGAATAAGAACAAATTTTATTAAGATTCTCAACGTGAAAGAAAAACTTACATGGGAAAAATTGACGATACGATTACAAAAGGAAAGCAGAAAATTACAATTGAAAGGAAAATATGGATTCAAAGAAAAATGTTAGATTCAAGGAAAAATGTTATATGATCATTTCATTCACCACCATCTCCTTATATAGGCATATTAGGAGCCTTAGGTCCACCCCCAACAATAAATTCACCCCCCAACAATTAAGAGAGTCAAATGGAGGGTGAAGAATCAAAAGGAAATTGACGTTTCGAAGTTGACCCGGAAAACTGTCCAGATTCGTCCTCCATTTTGACGTATGCGTTTGACACTTCATATGGCCGAATCAGAAGGGGTCATAAATATAGACTATCTTCGTCCATGTGTCTTCTAGAAGCTCTAAAAATTACAGGACATTTGGCTCAGCCGTTTTAATGTTATGGTCGAAATGGTGGGACAGATTTATGTGCATTAATGACAAGTCCACCATTTAAATCTCAACTTCAGATCCCTTTATCATCATGAAAACATCAGAATTAGCTCCGGATTCAGTTGAATAAAATGATCCTCATATTTTTATCTTTCTACTGTATAAATTTGAGCTTCATTGGGCTTGGTTTCTGGGCCCCACATTTGTTTGATGGGCCTTAGGCCCATTATGCTTTTTCCAGCATGTTTCTGCCTTCAGGCGCAAAATTCTCCATCTTCCTTTGGGATTAATCCATCGGACCTAAAAGATAAAATGTTCCAAACAAAGTGATCAATCATATCCCAAAATGTCAAATTAAAATGATGAATATTGTAATTTCCACAAGAAAATTATTGAGTGGGCCCAAATTGACATTTTAAGCATGAATTGCACAATGATGGGAAATGAAGTTCAATTTCTGAATTGGACTAAAATTGATGTTTATGAACTTTTAAATACATTAATATTAAGATCTTAACAATGAATATTAGCCACTTTCAGTGACTAACCAGTCACTATGATAAGCATATTCAGTAGGATCAGCATATTTAGAACGATCAACATAGTCAGTATGATTAGCATAGTCAGTACGATTAGCATAGTCAGTACGATCAGTATAGTCAGTATGATAAGCATAGTCAGTACGATCATCATAGTCTGTACGATCAGCATAGTCAGTATAATCAGCATAGTAAAATACATTTTTGATTTATAAAACAAGATATAAAAGTCAAAATAGACCTTTTGACTCAACATGTATCTGAATCCCCGTGCTATAGTTTACCTTCCATAGTGGTCCCAGTCCTGATTAGATCCTCTGCAAGCATGGGATTGATGGTTTTATCCTCTGTTGCATCAATGGAGTTGAGATTTCTCAGGTCATGTTGGAGTTTTTTGCATGTTCCTACGATGCCCCCCAGATTGTGCGGAAGTTGTCCAATCCGATGCAGAGAATGGGGTACTTCTTGCTCTCCATGATCCACGATTACATCGAGTTCACGAAACGATGTCATGAATTCCAAATTCATTCTGACTTCATGCATCAGCCACCAAAACCTCTCCACTCCACCATGTTCTTTTGTCCATTTTTAGTGTGTGAACTCGATTTCATGGGACCATATCGACTGAAGACACCTTTCCAGTGTAGGTTCATCCGGACCACTACTGATTTCTTTTCGAAGTGGGTAGAGGCAGGTCTACTCATGGAGATCAAGGCATGTTTAATCATTGAATTTGTGAACTCCAACATCATCCATTGGTTTGGAGTCCCTCACACCGTCCTCCCCGATAATGGATCTAACTTCCGAGTTGTCGAGCTGAAGAAATTGTTCACCAAGTACAACATCTGTTCGAACTATACCTCCTGCTATCACGCCTTGGAAAATGGACAGATCGGGGCATTAAACAAAACCCTCTATATCATTTTGCAGGAAATGGTTGGTCATAACAATAATGGTTGTCTAGAAAAGATCCCCAACACTTTATGGTCTTATCAGATGATGGATTGTTATTCCGCCCAGGTGACCCCATATTCCCTGGTGTACGGAGCTGAGGTCATCCTGCCCATTGAGATCTAGCATCCTTCATTACGTAAAGCAGTCTATGACTAGAAGGTTCTAGATAAAGTAGCTGAAATTCATATGGCTATCTTGTAAGCACTTGATGAAAACAGACCTCCTACCCTCCACAATCTAGAAAGACACCAGAACAAGATAGTTAGGGAGTTCAACAAGAGAACTCATCTCTTATACTTCTTGCATGGTGACTTGGCATTGGTCCTTTAGACACCAATGATCCCTGGTAGGAAACAACCCATGATAGAGCCCAAATCGGAAATACCATACATAATTCAAATGGTTTACCCCAATGTTTCATACTCCCTAGTGACCATGGATGGTGAGCGTATAACTCCTCCCACAAATGCCAAGTTCCTCAACAAATACTTTTCCTCAGCCTTCGCGGTCCTGCATAACCTTAAACCACATGTTGTTCATGCATGAAGTTAAACTGTATGGTCCCGTAAGACACTAAACTCCATGATGGTCCTGCATGACCATAAATTATACAGTCTCACATGACTCTAAATTACATGATGGTCTTACATTAACCCAAACTATTTAGGTCCCACATGACCCTAAACTGCATCGTAAGGCATGACGTTAAACTGTATATCCTCCTGAAAGAAATTAAAATACACCCTTAGAACTATTTGTTGCTTGATTCCCATCCTCTTGGAATATGTAGGAATTCTCAGGCATTTCGTCTTTAGCCTAGACCCCAAAACGCTTTCTCTAACTATTCCCGCTGGGTTTTGTTCTCCTAGAGGACCATGGTGTAGTGCAGGCTTTCATATCCCCACTCATGTCATGATTATAATGATCGCACCATGTGAAAACTCCTCGTTCTTATAACATCCCATGTCCTCACCATAAGTCGCTAAACCGCATGGCCTTCAAGAACTATGTATGGCTTGATTACCATCCTCATGGGATACGTAGGAATTCCAAAACATGTCATCTATTGGCCCATCCCAAATTACAGAATCTCCCCTCGAATCAAGACATATCGTGTGGTGCATTCTTTTTCCCCAATTCACATCAAGATCGTCCCGATCTCGCCCTACGTCCCACTCCCCGGAGGTGTTTTCTCCATTCATATATGGGTACAACTTTTCTTCACCCACTCATTTTATTGGGACTCCATAATCTTTTCCATCTAGAAAATGACCCTGGAATGGAAGGGGTGTTTGACCAAAGGTCTCTCCTACTGCTTCCGGGCGACTCCCATGAAGATGTGGAGAAACAAATTGATACATGTCCCACGTTGCAAATACAGTCTGCAGTTGATGCTAATTTGTTGTTCCCAGTCCTGGTCACTATAGGGACAATGTGTTTTGAACAAGTTCAACAACAATCCTTTGTCGTTAGAGCCTCCCCAAGAGGTCCCAAACATTTAGTGTAGTGGTTAATTCTGCCTCGTTGTATATCAATGCAATGAACTCCCTTTGGGCGATTCCAACTATTAGACCATTATATGATAGGGAGAGATGATTTTGATTCCTTGTTTCCCACACCAGGCCCTGATCACATGGGATTAGGAGCTGTGATGAGGCGTTTACCACACAAGAGTTCATATGTCTACCATTGGTTGGGATGCCCAGCCTCAGGCCCCTTGGCCTTTTCTAGCTCATTGGCCTTTCCCAGCCCCTGGCCTAGGCTCTCACTTAGGGTTGTGTGGTGTGGAGAGAACATATGTCCCCATTCAGGTTGGGCTATTTATCCATGCCACACATATCCTCTTGATACAACCCTCCCATCATTTATTGTCCATACCGCGAGCACATGCCTTGCCACGCTTTGTGTGTCCAATATCGGGCCCCCGGCCCAAGTCTTAACTCTTACATGATTGTATGGTGTGGTATGGGATTATGTCTTCATTCATGTCGGGTTACTCGTCATTCCATACACATCCCAGGATGAGATATATTATCCATAATCATCCCCATTGGAAGACGTTAAACTGAAAACAGGCCAGAACATTCCATCAGAGGCCCAGCCTCAGGCCCCTTGGCCTTTTCGGGCCCCCGGCCAAGGTTCCCACTTAGGGTTGTACGGTGTGGTATGGGATCATATCCTCATTCACATTGGGTAACTCGTCGTTCCATACGCCACCTATTTGTGGGGTATCGTACACATTTGAAACCATACTTCATGATGATAAACTGCACATTACTCCCTTCAAGAACTAAGTGTGGCATGATTCCTATACTCATGGGATACGTAGGACCTTCTAAACATCTAGACATTAGGTCCATCCCCATATCTTAGAAATATTATTCATTTTGGCCCCTTGGGTTGCACTCGCCCATATAGAGGAATATATGGTGTGGTATGGGATTATTTCCTCATTCACGTTGGGTTTTGTATCAACTGCGCCATTTATCTCCCCCTCCAGAGAGTTTTCCATCCCCTTGTGCTACACTCGTCTTCTCAAATTTTCCACTCTAAAGATAATCCCCCCAATCATCCTCGTTAATTCACTAATGTGCCCATGGGTACTCTAGTTTATCACCTAGAATGTTGGATTCTACCTGGACATGATTTCACCAATTTTTCAGGATTCATGTTCCCCATTGTTATGGGTTCCATCACATTTCACGCCAAAAGGGATCCCCAAATGGCATGTATACTAGGACTAATTTCTCTTCAACCATTATGGTCCAATGTCCTCGAAGGTTTTAGAAAACAAATCGATACAAGTCCCGCATTATGAATATGATCAGCAGTTGATGCTCATTTTTTTGTCGCCATTTTTGGAAAGCATGATATGGATGTTGTGTTTCTAACATGATCAATAGTTATCCTCCATCGTCACACCAACCCCATTAAGCCCAAAATTTTGGTTACATGATTCACATACTTCCCCACCTCATCATGTCGAAGAAGGAGATCGAAGCTATAGGTACTATTCCTTAGTGAGCATCTGCACATTAGGTGGAGAAGTCATGATAAAGCAATCATTCAGGGATCCACTGATTTACCCTTTGCGAGTATTTTACGTATTGAACATACCTTATCTTCCATTGTTTCCTACACTAATTTCGACTCACGTAGGATTAAGGATCGGATTAAGGTCCGCACTTACTCAGAATAGTTCCTCTTTTCCATGGTTTGAGTTCTATGGCCTTAATATAAGATCTTTTCATATTTCCTTGTTGTGATAACTACGTACTATTTGATCCTCTTTCTTATGGGGTACTTAGGAACACCCAGACATCTCATTATTGGGCCTAGCTTAGTTCTACTAATTTATCTCTAATACTATAACTTTTAGGCCCCCACCCATATAGGGCCACGTGGTGTGGCATGTATAGGCTTCTACACTCGTTCATGTCAGTTTTTCAATAGCCATTCCACATAATCCCCCTCCATGGAACCAGTCCCTCCTACTTCCTTCCCGCTTACATCTTTTTGGCCCCATGGCATGAGGTTTCTTTCTCAGAATCGCACTCGGTGTGGTGTGGACCTCATCTCCATTAATGTTTATTATGCTTTATTATACCGTGCAATTTCTTCCTTCAGCCCTGTATCAACTATGTTTGTACCCCATAACTCTAAATGCATGGCTGGTCCCATCACATGAACCTAAATAAGGATGATATCATCCCGGCCATACGATGAAAAATGGAATTTCATTGTGGTGTCCTCACCCAAGGGAACATTATGTTTGGAATTGGTCAAAAACCACAACATTTTTCAATGCCTTCTTTGGATTTACTCTTTTTGTGATTCTTGGATTCTCTATTATAGGCCCATCACTTCGCAAAAAAAAACTCATTCATCCTAAAGGAATAAAAGATCTATCAAATACCGATTATTTTGTGTATGGGCCAGACCCACAAAACCTTATTATACCTAGCATTGGTACCCCACTATGACATCTCAATAAATATGTGTGGGTTGATCGTCAATTTCATTGGGTACATAGGAATGCCCGTGCACTTTTCCTCGAGCCCAGCTTAATTCTCATTTCTACTCCATCGACCTAAAACCATCCCAAGGAAAACATGGTGGTCAGAACCCCAGGTTCCCAGTCACGTTGGGTTTTATAATTACCCCATGACGTGTCTCCCACATTTCTTACCATCCATGGTCCATGCTCTATGACCATAAACTAGGAACACTCTGCACCCTTTCCACACGACGTAAAAATGCACGACATCTCCCAGAACTATGTATGGATTGATTCACATCCTCATGGGATACGTAGCAACCCCCAGACATCTTGTCACCAGGTCCAGCCCAAGGATTCATAATTCTCATTGCCACTCCTTTTTCAGTCCCTTGTCCATGGTCCTATGGGGAACCACAAAATTGCAGCTATACCCTAAACAAGTTTGTGATGCCCCATAATAACATCAGGATATGATTGTTTCCTCATCAAATAGGTCCTTTTTAAGAGACTGTTTGAACCCTGATCAGATCGAGGTACCCACCTAATGTGTTTCTACCACGGTGGCATAATATTAACAATGATGGACTCCAGTTAAACAACCCATCACTCCACTCACCGTGATTTTGCATACCCTTATTCAGTTCCTCAACCCCATTCACATCTATAAGTACCCCCTAACAGTATGGATGCTCAACCTATGGCTCACCTACTATCCTGGGCCAACATTCTGGAAGACTAATAGGTAGAATTTGGAGCCAGGCCCCATGTTTAGAACATGGTCAATGCTCAGCCCTCATTTTCAATTGCCATTTTAGGCTAATGCAATAAGGATACTGTGTTCAAAAGGTAGTCAATGGTTATACGTCATGGTCACACCACCCCCATAGTGTTCTGGATTTAGGGTGTTGTAATTTGAACTATCGGTTCCCTTATGTTTGGATTGGCTTCCAACTCCCCTGGTGTTACCCCACTCGTACACTAAATCTCATTGGGAACACATCACATCGACTGTTCTGAGGTCCTCATCCTCTGATCAGGCCTCTCCCTTTTCATCTCAGAAATCCATATTGGTTGTTCAAGGCCCTGGATGCCTGATTCTTGGTTTGCACTCCCAAATTTGAATGGAAAATCAAGGAGGTCTTCCCTTGTTTCTCACATCAGGACCGACCCAGTTGATCTTTGTGATTGACTGCTGGATTCTCCATGAATGTCACATGAATTCCAATAACCAAAGGAAATAACAGAACTCATGCATGCATTTTTTTTAAAATAATCAAAGCATGAATGTGCATTCAAAGGTTACAAGAATCACAACACCCTAGGATCGACCCCTCCTAGGGACTGTTTGACCTTTGCAAATGAGCGTAATAGCTCCTCCACTCTCTAGCTTGTGGATTCCAATATTTGATGTCTCCTGTTTAGTTCCTGCTCCCCCTTGGTAGCAATGGGGTTAAATTCATCATCAACAATCTGGGACAGCTCCACGCCGGTCCAGATGGCGATCTTTTTTTTGAAGGCCCTCTTCATGCCCTCTTCAGCCTCATCCAACTAGTACTTCCATCAAAATATTAGCTCAGATTGAACATTGAGGGAGGCCGAGTGCTCATCTGCCCGACTCTGCAGCAGCTGGACCACATCATCATCCTCCTAGAGCCTCTTGATGTTCACAGTTTTCCTATGTTTCCAACCCACACCGAGGCCACGATCATGCTCTCGAATCTTATCTTCCATAAGATCTCGGATGAGCATCTGAGGAAGTTTGGAATCCGCTACCCCAACACATATTTCACACTTTCGCGAGTGAATTTTATCCATCTCATCCACCCACATCACTTGGGGGGTGTCATAAATGAAGTGCTTGATCCACATCCTTGATCAGAGACATACTATTTTTCTCTCCTCTTCTTTAGAGGTCATCTCATCCAAATCATCATGGTTGGTAGGATCATATGCAGTGAATTTTCCCAGGAACTCGTTATCTAGGTCTGCATCCGGTGTTTGATCAGTCATGGTGGGACTTCGGTTGTCCGACAAATCCTCATCATCGGACCCCACCTCGATGATATCAGGCTCAGCCTCCCTGACTATCCAACTGGTGATCGGGAGCCCCACTGTTTGAGCAACATGGACATCCACCCCAACAGTCACCAGCATTCCCAAGGGAAAGGCGCTACCAGGTGTACCGAATGAACTCATCAAAGAAACCCAGACCATTTGTAAGATTTTGCATAGCAAAAAGGGATCATGCACGTCAGTTGACATGGTCAATTAATGATAGTATGCAATTTGGCAGAGGAGACTTAAAGAGATCAAATTCTCAATCTCGCTCCAAGGTTGATTCCATCGGAACCCCGAAGCATGGACCTCCATATATTGTTGGATTGTCTGAAGGATCGCGAGCCCTTCGGGTATTCCGGCCCCACAAGAGATGTCGATCTCCCTGATGGAAATCATGGACCATAAAGGTCCCACATCTGTATCTCTTGAAGGGCATGAATGAGAAATGTTCACAAGGCCCACCTGCACAATTTAGATGTTATTAGGATGTCCACAATGACCTGAAAGTGGTCCCTAAAGGAGGGTTTTGGAATCGTAACATCAAGTTCCTCGGAAAACTCTTCAGGACCCGATTCTTGATCCCAAACATCACCTATCTCCAATGGGATCCCTCTTCATGCCTCATCTACCCAGGAGGATTCATCTGATTCATCTGATATGGGAATCTGTTTCCTTAAGTCAGCTGTTTACAGCTGCATGGTTGTAGTTCGATCACAAAACACCCTGGCTCGATATGTCATCAGATGCGGGGTATCCTGAGAGTGTACGATGTCCTCCATATCAATCAGGTATTGCTCCACCTCCGCCTGAGATACTGAAAAGCAGCCCAGATAGGGCCTATCATTGGAAAGACCATCCCTAAACAATTCAGTTGATGTACCTTCTTCGACAGGCCGAGGAATTTCCGGTTAACGTCCCATATTACCCAGGCCTCAAAGAAGACAACATTCTAAGGCATATCAATGTGGTGCTACCGCTTCCATGGAGCCTTAGTGGATATTATAAAAACCCCCCAAGGTGGCCTCCACTCAGGATAACTCTACTCTTTGAGGACCACCAGGTCCGTTTCCACTACTGCCTCTCCCTCAACTATTGTGGGCCCCGCTGCTACAGTAGCCCCGCCATCACGAGATGCCCCTTCCACCTTATGACCTCATCCTAGAGGTTTGGTAGGCATGTCATCATCATCTCGAATGGTAGGTTTCATCAGTATTTCCCCCGAATCGGATGCTTCCCAACATTGGGCATATTCTTTCACTAACCCAACAACAGCGATTGGTGGAGGCACCTGGTTCCACTTTTTCATGTATTATCATGTAAACATGAGACACATATCCCTCATCACACATGGGTGTTACCCATATCACAACCCCGGATAGGCCTGTGGGGTCAGTCGCTGCATGCACCAGAATTGTCGAGCAAATTAGTGCGGGGTGTACGACTTATAGAGGAGAACACGATCCACCATTTCCACCAAAACTCCACCTAGAAGGGCAATGAGATACGAACAATGCTCCTTATTCCCCTGGAAATCATTAGTAAATACCCCCATCGTTAAGAGAATGGGTGGAACATGAACTTCTCCAGCTTCCACACTTGATTCATAACCGATAATTCTATTATCTTGGATGGAAAGCTCTCAATAGTGTTCAGGATAGATGTGTATAAGATAAGTTCCCTTGGGGAAATGGGGTTAGTTTATTCATAAAACCTCCTCACTTGTGCCGTTATCCAACCTTAGATATGGTGGAATGGCCCAGATATTTTATGCGGCCTCTTCCCATCACATATATGCCATAGTATCTTATACAGTTTGGGGGGCATCAGGATCCCGAGGTGGAACCACCCTCATGTCGCCAACACAGACACCATGATGAATGTTCCTGGTCGCAACCCCATGTAGGTGTCCCTCATTTGTAGAATCCAACCACAGATGGGAGTCGCGATGAACGCTTCCTGTCAGACTATTTGTTGTTGTTCGGTGATGACACTAAATCCCTACGTCTTCTACTGGTTGTCCTATAAATGTCTCATGTATAAGTGCTTCTTACTCCTGGAACCCTTTGGGCTAGTTTGAGGCCTCACTGAAAATATTATGTCCTTCAGAATGTTCAGGAACTATTGGAACCACTACCAGAATTGGACATCGCTCACTGCCTCCTTGTCCTCTCCCGGCTCGAGCTACATCAAATCCATCACTAGTGGCGGAATTTTCCTCGGGTCCTCCCACGCACTCATGACAGTGTGGAATTTTTCATGCATGGCCGGCAGTAACGGGACCCCTGAGATCAGGTGGAAAACCAATAAGATGATGTCGACTACCCCATGGTGAAAATGGAATGTGTTGGTCCTCGATGACCACATGCTCAACAACTCTGGAATCAGCTTCTTAGACTGGTGGATGTGAAACTGGGATGACCAAGCTTCCTCATACAAGACAACACTTCTATGCTCTACCCCAAACTCCTCACACGAGTCGCCTACCCAGCAGGCCCAGGCCCAATCATCTGTGAAGTTGCTGCCCTAGCACAGGTCCCACTCCTTAGACCACCCCTTCTCCAGGATCCGTAGAGATTCCTTCATTATCGTCCGATGCATGGGGGGAGACTTCTCCATCTCTAAATACTTCCTGTCCACATTATTCAGGAGGTTGTATAACTAGTCAACAATGATGGGTGTGAAGTCCTACCGGGCATGGTCGTCTGTCGCCCTAAACCATCAGTGCTGGAACAACGTGCTCTTGAACCAGTAAGCTAGTTCATCTCCCCATCATTCTAGTATGATGATGGCATCCCTCAGCCCGAAGCCATACAAAGGAATCCTTTTAAATAATGTGTAGTTCCTTTGGCTCTCCAATAGCAGCTCCACCATTGAACCATGGTGAAAATGGCTCCAGAATAGCTCTACTAAAACCATAATGTTCTCCATCTCATCCCTTCAGGAATAGTCGTAAAGGACCACCTAGTTAGCTTCATGACAAGACATTCAGTATTTTAGATTGTGGAATTTTTGGGCTCGTTTGTGATGCTCAATCGCAGAGCATGTTCACGATGTCTCTTCACGGAGCTCAGCCTCGGCCTTCGAACAAAGAGTCATGAAGTGCACTAACGTGAAATCAATGACTTGCAAGGCACCGCAAAGCCAAATCCCAATTTGTAGCGAGAATTCACGATGTGGATGTAGCATCACGAATCGAGAGCACTAATAGCCAAAATCACGAAAGGAGAGAATGTACAAAAGATATGTCTGCCCCTCTATTTATAGGTGACGACCCTCGGATCTTAGTGGCATGTCTTAGCCATGGTGAGCTTCGCGACACACCCAGCCGACCCGTCCCTTTCCTGCTCGGTGATCCCCATTCATGAGCCATCTTCGCGAAAGTGCTAAGTGATTTTGGCGATTGACCCTCAAACATTGACCCTTCATTTATCCAAGGATACAAGTCTATGGGGGACATTTTTTGGCACAAAAAATCAAAAGGGAGATGGGTAATAGGAAGGGAAGCGAAGCTGCCCTGCGAAGGCCTTCTGCAGAGCGCCATTGCCCCGTGGGCCTGCCGCATCTCTATGAGACTGGATGCTCCACGAGCCCTACTAATGTACGCAATCCCATAGAGAAACCAGATGGCAGGATGCTCTGCGAGCCCCTCTGACACTCACGATCCGGCCGCGAAGCTAGGAGGAGGGATGCAATGTGAGTCCCTCTAACATTCGCGAGCTCGTTCCGATGCCAGGAGGCGGGATGCACTATGAGCCCCGTTGATGTCTGCGAGCCCACCGTGGAGAAGAATTCGTCTTCGCATCAAGCAAGCACAGCCTCGTGGTGCATCATTCCAATAAATACCAGCCTCCCCCCAAACCCAATTTGTGGATCATCTGAACTTTCCTCTTCCTGGCTCTCAAATCACGAAGCACATTTTTCTCTGAAAACCATGAGCTGCTCTAGGTACTTTTTCTCCGCGAAGTTCCTCCCCTTTGCCTTTTTTTCACCCCCTCTTTTAAGAGGGATGCTTTTCGCAAAGCCCACTAGCCTTCGTAAATGAAGTAGATTCCCTCGGGGACTCGGGTCATCGCGGAGCATTTTTGCTTTGCAAAGCATCCACCATGAATACATGACACAAATGTTAAGGCAGGGTCACTTTGCCTCGCGAAGTACATTCCTTCACAAGACCTTTCTTCATGAGGCACCAATGCTTCTTAGGGGTTTGCTTCGCGAATTCCCTTATACATCACAAATCAGCTCTTGTATGCACCTATTCCCTATTCGAAGACTAGTCCACTTCACTTCACGAAGCCCAAACCTTAATGAATCCCTTCCATTGCATGGAGGACCAGAGCTCTACGAGGCCTCTACTCAAAAACCCATTTTCTCTGCAATTCTCTCCCCCGTGAAACCTCTTAGGTTCGCACAAAGCTATTTCAATGTCCCTTGGATTGCACTGCATATTACGTTGCATTGCCTCATGCTTCTTCTCAGAGCCACGCTAACATGGACCCTCCAATGGTTTTCTCCATAAAAACCCCTAACCACAGTGTTGCTGATGCATTCCCTTCTCCAAGGGGTGGGATGTACCAGTGATGTATGTCCAAGGGGTGTGGTGTAAACCCACCACGTCCGAGACACATGACGTTAAACTACCAAGCACCATCGTCCTCAGTACATGACTTCAAACTGTGACTTCCCACCATGCATCCTACTTGGGGAGAGGTCCTCCACATTGGAGTAAGTCCTACCCTCCATCTCCCCGGGTAGCTTCCAGGAATAAGCCCCATTCACCATTTCCCCTCCATAGTAGCACTAGGGCTGTTAACCACACATAATACCCTGTTTCCTGTTTGGGCATCGATCAGGTGTAAGCCCCACTTCACATCCCATGGATGCACCATTGGAAACGTGATCATCATTTCGTTACTGTCACTTGTTTTTCACACTGAGTATGACTCACATGGTATTAGAGAAAGCACCTACCATGAAAAACCCATTGGGAATCCTAGAGTGTATGTCCCACACCATCTTGAACTACGTGGTCTTTTATCCCTATGAAGGAAGGGTACAACGGTAGCCTCCATGAGGGTTCCATCCCATAATCCATTGGTTTCTCTATCCCCCTTCACATCGGTTCACCAATAGCTCGGCCAGCCTAGAGTATAATCCCCACACTTTCCTGAACTACATGGTCTTTGATCCCTACCAAGGCAAGGTACGTAGGAGGCCTCCCTGAGGTTCATGACCACCATCCATTGGTCGCTCCGACCCCTTTCATGTTGGTTCAACAATACCTAGGGCATCCTAGAATATAACCCCCACACCATCTTGAACTATGTAATCCTTGATCCCTCCCATGGAAGGGTACATATGAAGCCTCCCAGAGGTTGAATCCCAACAACCATAGGACCATATGTCCTCCATGATGTCGGTTCACGGACCCCCATGAACTATGTGGACTTTGATCTTTGTTAAGGTATGGTACGTAGGAAGCCTCCATGAGGTTCAATCCCAACACCCAACAATTCCAACCCTCCTTTACGTCGGTTCGCACCCATCCTGCATGACTTTCAACAGTGGACCCCATTCAGTGGTAAGGAATTATGTCCCCTTCCAGCGGTAACTAGTTATCATCCCTATTCAGTTGTAAGCTGATGTCAACCCCATTAAATGGTAATCCGTTGTCATCCCTACCCAGCGGTAAGCCGTTGCAACCCCATACGGCAGTAAGCCGTTGAAAACCCTAGTCGGTGGTAAGCCGTCTTTAGATGAACTACGTGGACTTTGGTTCCATGCCACATGATATGCATGAAGACTCTTTGAGACTCAATCCCAAAACCACCATCATCCTAATGATGGTTCCATCCCATTCACCATCCACCTCATGGAACATTCCCTCATCCATCCTGATTATTACCCCGGTCGCCACATCCCGATGGGATCATGCCACCCAATTCCCTATTCCATTTAACAACATTCGGGAATCCCACCACATGTTGGCCCCAATATCGGTGTTCGCTCTAGGTGGTTGCACCCATCAGATCCACTCTAGTCAGTGTTCTGATCAGCCCGATCCGTCTCTAGTGGACGTCAAACTTGCAGCATACCCTGAGTTAAGCATGTGAAGATGAGGAATACCTCAGATACATGCCCATGGAATATGATTCCCTGCGTTCGATGTGGGATTCCTCAGGGTTCCACACACATAAAAATCCCTATAATAAGGGGAAGAATCCCAGAAAGTCCAATTCCCCAGCATCCAAACATGCCAATGATGCCCAACATGACTACTCCCCTGACTGAAGGTTGCTGCCCTGACATGACCATTTGGAATGACATGGTAGAATCACTGTAATTCAGTGGAGTCAATAAAGATATGTAATTGGGAAGAGTTTCACAAAAATTTCCTAATTATATAAGGGAGACCCGAACTAGGTGACGAGTTCTAGGGAGGAATCTAAGGAAGGATGAACCGACATCCCATCATCCTGTTTTGATCTAGGTGAAAACGTACCTGAATAAGGAGTGAATGTTGCCCGCCATTGGAAAGAGGGAATGCATGGTAACAAAACCGCACCTTTTGTACTCAAGAAGATGGGTGTGTGCCACCTGGCAAAAGCATCAGAAACAAAATGAAAAAGGTAGTTTTCACACGATGTAGTGTAACATATTAACATGAAATTTTTTATCTTCATAATCGAAGGGTGTAAGGTTAATTATAATTACCTGAGTAAGTTTTTCCAGTATAGTAATAAATTGTTCAACTATTTTTTAGATCTAGACCCAACATCATAATATTTCCTAGGAGTTAAATCTATACATATAATTGATTCTTCGATGTGGGTTCTATTCCTTCAACCAGGAACCTTTTCAATATAATTTCATACAATAGATTTGATTATGAAATTTTAAAACAACATAACAAATTTAAAATATTATGTATATGTAATCTAAAAAAAATAAAATTGGTTACATATATTGATCCTTCAATTAGGTATACTAGGATAACATTACACTTGTGATCATTAACTTGATAAAGTGAGTCATTGTTGAGTATATCTGGATATTACATTTATATGTGTTATAAAAATATCTCCATATAGACATAATGTTACTCTTGATGCTTTTTGATTATCTATTTGGGGTTCCCTACTAAGAATTATTATACTAACCCATACAAGTTCTATTCCCACACATATCGTCTCTTATGCATATCAATGTTCTTTTTTTGGACTTCTTGGTGCACTAGTTGAAGGTGGATCTAGTTTGAGAAATAATATCCATGTTGTATAATGGTGTCTCTTTTTATAACATTCCCATTTGTGTCTGGATGTTAAAAATTATTTTTCAATTTTGGTTGCTCTTGTATTTGGCCCCTCATTAAGCTTTCCATTATTTTTTTTTCATACTCTTGTTGAGGGGTTATTGATGTAAGAATGATTTTTTTATTTTTCATTTTAATTCATAACATTATGATCATGGAGAAGTTTGTGAGAGTAAATGTACATTAGGAAAATTCCCCACATGTGTGTGATAATCATTCTTAGTAGAAGTTTGTATCCACTGGAATACTGGAGGTGGGATTGGGTAGTTCTGTCTCGATCCTCGTTAGGTCAAGTCATGACATTGGACAAGGGGAAGAGGCTTCCAAAGGGAATACTTTGGAATTTATATTAGATTCATGTCTTAGACGATGTGAGGAGTAGGGGTTCTAGGGTTATATTTATAGGGATGATGTTGGGTGTCTTTTGATTATTGTATTAATTTATTTATAATTATTGACTAAGACATTCAATGGTGTTAATTTTCGTGACTATGAACAATAACTAGTGCATGTTACTTTGATATAATGGGAGATTTAATCATTAATTACTGAAATAAATCATGAATTTCACATAAAATTAAAAATACAATAAATTACTATATTTTACTATTCATAAAAAATTTAACTAATTTAGAAATATATAAAAAAAAATTCCAAGCAATTTTTTGATGTGAGGATTTCCAATATAGACACAATTTTTTAAAAATTATTTTCCCAATATGTGAAATTTAATTTTTGAATAGAATCATCATTTATTAAAAAATGTCAATTTTAATATTCAACTAATATTACCATACTTTGAATAATTAATATTTGTCTCAAAAATTTATTTTCTAATTATATATGAATGATGTAATAATTGAACATGCTATTTTATTAAAATTAATATTCATTTAAATAAATATATTAACAAAAATTGTAAATAAAAACCTTAATTTCATAAAAACCACAGACATGAGTTAACATTTATTAATTATTTATTTCAATATATCATGATATAAAGCTGACACATTTTTCATTATGAGATAACTATAATTGTTTATACATTAATAGGTGATGTTATTATTATAATGTCTTTCATACTGTTATTAACTGTCATATTAATATTCCAATGGCCATATTAATATTTAATATTATATCATGATTCATTTTATATCATTTTTGTTGTAACAAATGTTGTCGAATAAATTGGACATACTTAAGAGGATACATACTACTCTATATTGGGGGCATTAAATTCGTCCCCCTTTTGAAATTTTGTATCCACTATATTTTCTGTATATTATGTTTAAACATTAGAGGGTGGATTTTCCCTTTAGAATCCTTAGGATCCTACATTTCTTATTCCACATTTTGGTATCTAAAATGAAATTTTTTCATGTAGATTCATCAAATATCTCAATACATTCTCTATATTGTCAAGAATATCAATTAACACTTCGTAGTAAAAAAAATTATGTACCACTTATATTTCATTATAGGAGAATAAATACATTGGTTCAGGCTTGTACATCCTTATCAAACATATAGTCAAATCATTATTTACTTTAGGAAGGATTGTTGGAATCACCAAATGATAAGACATAGCTCTAATTCATTATAGAATTTAAAATAGTCTTACGTACATGAGGCTCAATTTCCCTTTCATACCGAAGATAATGACTCCCTTACTTGAAAATAATCTTATAAAGACATGACCTCCCACCAGAATGTCCAAATCAATTCTATGGTGGTCCTTATATCTTATTTAGTACATTGAGATTCGTTAATATAATCCCAAAGAGTATTTTCAATTGATGTTTTCTATTATATATCACATGGGACTATACTATATATCTCATAAACTATAAACTGGTAAGTTTGGTTATGAAATATATTACCATATAATGTTTTATATATATCCATTTTAAGAATAGAATATAAACTATTATTTTAGGAAAAAAACACTAATTTTAAATAATGATCATATATACCATGAATGTCAATGAAGATTGATCTAAAAAAGTAACCTAATATTTGAATAGTCCATTCATATTGTCCATCAGTTTGACAGTGACAAGAAGTACTCAAATGAAGTGTAGTATCCAAATCATTCTAAAGAAAATTTCAATGTTTTGAGGATAAATAGGAATATTGAACATAATAAATCTATTTAGGTTCACTATGATTCCTTAAAAAATAATTAATTAAGACTTTTGAATTTCTATCTTGTGGATAATTCCCCCTATATCCTGGAAATGTGCATATTGTATATGTTAGAAAAAAATTTCCCATATTACCTTATTATTTCATAGATTCATTGGTAATCCTATTGGAAAATACATTGACATTTCATCCTTTTTCCTTATAGAAATAGGTACAGGTTTGTGGAATCCTCTTGCATATTGTCTTTTATTATTCACACTTTGAATAATTAAACATCATGATACATTATCAGAAATTTTCAACATCATATTATCCCAACAAACATGGGAATTAAAATCATTATACATATTAGTACTACTAGGTTGTATAGAAAACTTTCATATGTGAGCATCATCTAGTAACACTCTTTTTAGCTCGGGTATAGATAGAACATAAATCCTCTTCCCATATTTCAAAATTCCATCGTTATATATAAATTCTACAATAATTTCAATCATTTTCAAAATTAATTTTCAATTGATAATTCTCATCATTATAATAATAACTTTTTTTGTTTTTAATAAATATGGTTTGGAAACTATTTGAAAAATTTCTGATGTTTCACCTTTATTTAAATTTACTATTCCCATATTTAATAGATCCATGTATAAAGAATCTCTATCAAAACTCATTTAACTCATAACATCACGATCCTTCCTAATAAATGAATGTATTACCTTATTTTACATCCCCTGATTGTATTGTATTGAATAATAATAATCCTTGACTATCTCGGTCAATAATATTTTCCCCTTATTGATTTCATTCTATGTGAAGATATATTTGAAACTCTAATGATCTATATAAATCTCAAATCATTCAATATATATATACTATCTCATTATCATCATAGAAATTTGTCTTCCTCCTATAAAAATTTTATGAGTTAGGTATTTTTTTCATCATTATTGAACTTCCATGATACATTGTAAATAAATAACTTTCCTAATAAGGAAAAAATAATATCCATTCTTCAATGAATCAGTATAAATAAAAAATCCCACCATTTACTAATTGTGGTGTCATGATTGGAGCATTAAATAATCTCAAATTTAATTATTAAAATAATTATCCTGATTATTTTATCCAAATATCCTTATCCCATTGTTGAGTATGCTTTGTAAATGCTTTAGATAATCATGAAAAAATCATATTGTAATATTTATGGTATCTTTCTAATCCAATCAAACTATGTACCTTAGTTTTGTTCATGGATTTAAGATAATCCTGGTGTACCATTGCTTTTAAAAAATCAAGTTAGATTCCTTCTTAGTGGAAAATATGCCCATGAAAATGAAATTGATTTAATCAAGAATTTTGACTTCCTAACATCACATATAATTATTTTTTTATACAATTCTTTAGAACAATTTATAGTGGTTCTAATGGTCTTGATTCGTTTTAGAGTACCCTATGATATCATAAAAAATTATTATATAAATTATCATGTTATTCATTTATTACACTATTCAATAGATGGATAAAAACAAAGGGTCCATTAATCTATCCAAATAAAGTTATTGTAAAATTGTAATGTTAATAATTTGTTTTAAATGATGTATTATGAATATAAGCATTTTTACATGAAATTGATGATATCCATAATTATGATAAATCATTGAAAATTATTTGCTTCCTGAAGTTGTAAAAATTATTCATCAATGTGAGAAATGGGATAATTTTTCTTTATCATATTATAGTTGATCTACCTATAGTCAATTCATAGCCACATAGATCCATCTGTATTCGTAACAAAATAAACATCAACTCCCCAAGGTGAAATACTAGGGAGGATAAACCCCTTACCACTGAATTTCATTAGTAGTTTCAGTAAATATATTAACTACACTATGTACATTTCATAATGATTCAATGATTTAGTTCTTGCATGATATATTAATCAATAGAAAATTCAACTTCCCACTATAAAGGATATTTTTGGAATTCCTCATGAAATAAATAATGTATTCCATTATAATAAAAACATCCTCAATTTGACGATCACCATTTTCTTGAGAATGTTTTATCATCACTTAGTCACTAATAATCTCATTTAGAAAATCTACAAGTGGTAGAACCATATTTTAAATAGATGAAGAATTCTCACCTCCAAGGATATGAAATTCCATGTCTTCATACCAAATCCTAATTTAAATAGTTTTATAATTTATTTTTCATTATATTTTTAAATCTAGTTAATAAAAAAGATTATTTCAAAATAATCCACATTTATGATAATAAAAACATCAGTTATAGAACATTAATGTGTTATAATTGGTACTACATGAGACAAATTTTTTTCAAAATTAATTCTTCTATGTTTTTTGAATAACAACTCTCTTGTTATGGTGAACTGGATATAACTAATATTTATAGAAAAGTGTTAATATATAAATAAAATTGATGATATGGAATTATATAATTTTAAGCTAAATTTCATGTTATGAATAATGTATGTACCACCACATAAATAGAAACCTTAAACTCAACCGGTGTGACTGAAAATGATGGAATTTTTCCCTAGTAATCCTCTTAGGTAATATTCCTTGATGTATATGAAAATCATATTAATTATCTCAGATATCCTCAAAATAGAAGCATTTCACTTTTCATACATCTTTCTAACCCTTGAAATCATGGGTCTGGGGTCCTTTTTCTCCACAATTATGTCCAACTCCCTTTCCCAGTAGGCATGTTCCAATATATTTCCTTCTAAATTTTTTACATGGTGGATGTTATATTATAACATTATTCCATTTTTCCTTATTTCATTTTAGAGTGTACATAGATTCCCACTTCATGTCAAGATTACCTTCAAGTCCATATGTCTTGGAAACATTATTTCTCAACCATGATGGAACCTGATATTGTATCCTCGTACAATGAGAATTCATGGGATATTAGTTCCCTACATTGAATTTTATTAATACCGTCAATGAAATTTCAAATATTTCTCCATGGAATATATATTTTAGCCTACCAAAATCTTTTACAAACTTATCACGTTGATTCATACATATATACAAGTTTACCCTCTTTCTATCCCAGTCTGAAGAATTGTCTCTCCATATATGCAGACTATTAGTGATGGAATTATTTTCCCAAAAAATCCATAAATATCCTTGTTTCATATTTCCAATTTTTTCAACCTCCATAGTGTTTTAAATTAATTGCACCCAATAATATAATTCTCATAATAGATGATATATTTCCATGATAACCTTATTCCTTTAAATTATATTGATGTGATAAATATATTCTCTAAATAAATATTTTATTTCTCAGCTAAAAATAGATTTGTAGTTCCATTCAATGACCGAGGTTGTTTTCACTTGATGTAGATTAACATTTTTTCAAGAAATTTTGTATTAGCATAATCCATTGGAGTAAGGTTAATTCTCATTACATGAGTATGTTTTCCCAGTATAGTAATAAGTTTTTCGACTATAGTTCAGATCTATATACAACATCATAATATTTCATAGGAGTTTAATCCATACATATAATTGATGCTTTGATGTGGGTTCTATAAGATAAAGTATACACCTTTTAAAAATAAGTTTATACAATATATTTGATTATGAAATTTTAAAACAAGTAAATTTTTTTTTAAATATTATGTATAACTCATCTAAAAAAATTAAAATTGGTTACATTGGGAATATTATCAAATTTGTATATGGGGTTATATTTCCCGAATATATATTTTCCTAAATCAAGGTTGCAATGTTTCTAAAAACCCTACACTAATAAGAATTGTATATTCCCCATCCCTGATGGTTTAGAGATGGTGGTAACATTATTATATTGGTACAATGTACAAGAAAACACATCCAAAAAGACAAAATTATTTAGAATCTTTAGAAAACTAAAAAAATATATATTACATTACGTCATTATTTGAAATACCAAAAAGTAACTCCCTTATAAATACCCATATTCTCTTTTATTTTCCATATATGTGAACCATAATACACACAATGGAAAATTGGGGAAAAAATATAATGTAAGAGCTCATATCCCCATGGATCGAACCCTTGCATTTTTTCAAAGACCATGGTGCTTGCAGAAGGCTCAGATGAATTATTGAGGAGTTTGGTCACAAAAGGTTAGAAGCAATAGAGATACACAATGTGACCAAGAGGTATATGAAGTGTACCATTAGTGTTTTAGAATAATAAAATCGAATAACAAGGTGATGTGTTTTTTGGCATAATTAGGCCTCGAGGTAGTACACGACATGACCTGGAGCTACATATTGTGTACATACACACTACTGTGTATAATATAGACACTGGGCCCCTCAATGTATTCAAACCCTATAGATTTATAACACCACCACTCAACTCGAGATGGCCCAAACGCCTCCCACTTCATGGTTTGGGGATTCCTTCTCCTAGGAATTGTTTACTTCTTCCTTCTAAGATCCATCTTCAATTCAAGGTAAGATATACCCAGGTTCAATAGTTTTCTTCAATCCGTATTATCCCGTTTCACTTTCAGATTCTATGTATTTTTAGCTCTAAAGATATAAATGAGTTTTTTTGTTTTTGTGGATGTGGTTGTGTTGTGACATCCTCAAGTGGATGCAGTTGTTGTGGTAAAGGAGATATTGATCTGTTTCATTGATCCATTCTCGATCTATGAACATCGAAATCATTTAAAGGAAGTGATTCATTTCCTCTATGTTATTTTATCTGTATATATTGATTTATGTAGATTTATCCCATTGTATCACAATATAATTGACATAATAAATATTTTAACTGGATAAATCAATTGTTATTGATCGTATCTTATTTCCTATTGTTTTGGTAGATAGTGTGATATATTTTCCTTCCATGATTAGAATTCCCATCATAATGGAAATTGGTATAGAAAATAAACTGTGATTCATTATAATTATTATTAAATGATAAAGACACATATATATGAATCTTACTGTTTTTGTGGTAGGAATGTTTGATTTATTTGTGATAGCTATGATAGCTTACTGATTTTGTTTCCCAACGTTGGAACCTAATAATAATGAATCGGAAAATTCATGATTTATTGAAAATCTAGTTGATTGATAAAATTTAATTTCTTTTTGGGATATGATTCACCAAAATTCTATTAAGGTTGAGTTACTAAAGCTTTGGATTCATCATTACTCATTGCATGTGAAGGCATAATGACTTATTTAGGGCCAAGCACCCAGTTGCGTTGTTTTTAATGCTTCTTTTGATGTGTTATGATCCTGGTTGGAGGTTGTGAGATGTGTGGGTTTGGAGGTCAGGTGTTTGTTGTAGCATTTTATGCCTAGATCGGTGAAATGCATCTGTTTATGCATATGGTTGTTGGGGGGGACACCAGAGATGATGAAGCATGGTGGATATGAATGATTGGATTCATGATGAATGTTGTTGGTTGTTTATCTTATATAATTTTCCTACTTATTAAAGAATATTTTCTTACTACCCTCCTTTTAAAATAGGTAAAAACATAAATTTTATTCCACATGATTTCTATGTGTAGATTCTCGAGGATGGATGGGTTTTCTCTCTTGCTAAAGGTTGAAAGGACTCAACAGGGAGTTCCCCAACTCAACGTGTTAATACACATATTCTTGGTAGCATAGAATGATTTCTAGAATTCCTCACAATATGGGAAGGTAATAATGATATTAATATATTATTGAATAAATGATGTTAACATAGGCAGTTGGAACTTGGTGGAAGGAAACAATGAGGTTTCAATTTAAAGGAACTATGGATCTTGAAAGAAATTGTAATGAAATTTAATGTTGAATTGATAATGGTTAACTAATGTTTAAAAAATTAATTAATGTATTATTTCCTAGAAAAAAAGTTATCAAAGTAATATATTATATCTTTTTAAATTGTTGTGTCCTTATAGGATACCTAGTCTTAGTAGTAGATGACTGGAGTCTGAGAGACGTTAGTTCTAGTTGAGTTTAATACTATTTTATTACCATAGTGAGGTTGTGAAATGTAGTATATTCCATACTTTTTGTGTTTATATATTCTACTCCACCCCATTAGTTATGTAAACTAACACCCAGGGGATTCTAAGCCATGTGGACTGTTTTACATAACATTCAGTTTGGATGATGGATGGTTAACTACCCCGTTCGGCCCTATTGTCTTCTCCTGGTTATTTCTTGTTCTGGTAGGCACAATAGTTAGTTTCCTCATATATGTGTTTAGATTGTTGTAATGGCTTGAGGTAATTCACAAAAATATAATAGGGATATAGTTTCCTATGGAATATTATATGTCTAACTGGTATAGTTTGTGATGGCTTAATGATCATTAATTGGTATATGGGATGTAATTTGTTGACGTATAATTCCAGACGTCTGATACATGTTATGTGAGATGTGGCGGCTCTTTTAAACTACCAGGTTACTTTTTATACTTGGACTTAGTGGTTGTGATGCATGAAGAACATATTTTAGTGCTTTAACCAGGTGTTTATGGGAATGCCTTTTGGAGAGGGACGCTTAGGACGTGCAACATTGGGTAAAAGCAAAAAAACCAACGAGGAAGTGATAGTGGGGTACCCTTGATATTTCTTATTATGTTATATTCTCTTCTATTTGATACATTTTGAGAATATTCATGGTGAGGATGGGAATATAGTATATCATTTTAGGTGATGAGTTAGTATCACTTGTTGTTCACTATGCTTTATCATACATTATTTATTGTGGCATGAGAGGATCCAAGGATGATCCTACTAATTATACTATCATAAACAACATATATATATAAAGAATATTTTTCAGTTCACATGGAGAAGGCTCGAGATATTGGTGGTTACTACTATCTTGGGGTTACAAGAGCTATTCGGGATTCATTGTCTCTACTGTTTTCTCAGTCCTGTGGTTATCTCATTTTTCCCATTCAGATATAGTAGTTTTGAATGAAATTATATACATGTACATGGGATTTATTTTAATGTGTCTTATGAGTTGGGTTTGGTTGGTGTATGTCTTATCTCTATATTCTGCATGTTCTCTCTTAGAGGGTAATGCTTATATTGGATTGTTTAGTATACCCTTGGTGCTAGTCGCCCAATACGGGCCCACTAGTGGCAAAATCAGGGGGTCACTATCTAGATTATCACATACAGCCAAGGAGGGGTACACTGTTTTAGGAAGGTGACAATAAAAAGGGATATCAGATATTAGGTTATGGGACAGGATTATTTTTGGTGTTATGAACCAGTGAGGTTGCATGGGTGCATATGGAAACATTGTTAGAGAAATTTAACAAGTGATATAAAAACTAGTGATTAGCTGAGACAAATTCATTTAGGGACCCCTGTGATATGATGCATATACCTTTATATTTTTAGTGGGTAATAAACTTGGTGATACTAGTTTTAGGGTAGATTCCTAGGAATTGATCATGCATCATTCGTCATTGTGCCTATGGTTGAAAGGGTAGACCTTGTGATAAGTTATCCTAAAATGAATAAAAGAAAACAATTAATTAATTACTACTTAGTCTTCCATATTCTAGGTTTAGTAGATGTAAATGTTTTTTCATTTATCGTTCATGTTCTACGTCGTCATCAGGTCCCCACAAAATATGCATAGCTGGTCACGCCAGAAGATGACAACAATGTAGATATTGATGACAACTTCACATGGTGTAGTAAATTGTTGGATCAGGTTTTACAAAATTTGAACAAGAGGGGGGTGAATTATGTATTTGGTAAATTTTTCTCGAATCGTGATGATTTCCAAATTTGACCTTAATCTTTATTGGAATGGTTATGCTTTGGAAAATAAAAAGATTTTAAGAAATAGGAATTTATAATATTTCGGGGAATAGAGGGCCCCAATTCATCTCTAACAATGCTCTATTCCATGAGCTTGGTGAGATTCACTATCTGGCCCTCCTATCAACAAACCGTCCACAAATGAGTACAAGCAGTTAACAACTATACATGTTAAGGCTTGAACAGAGCCTTATATTTCACACATATAACTGAATACACAGCTTAGTATGAGATGTCAGTTACTCAAAATAAAAATTGTACTTGACTAAAAATACTATCCAGTTTTTCATTATAGCTACAGTAGTACACAACTGGCAGTAGATGAATCATTGTCTTCATAAGATATGTTCTTCATCTTAGTGAAGTTATGAGTTGATCTAGTTTTAATAGATATAAAATTAAATCTTGCAACTCCAACAACAATTGATTCATGATAAATCATTGATATAAGAAATTTTGAATTTTCAATGTATCTCTTATTCTTTATAAAATATAGTTTTGTCATACATTGTAACAACATATCTATATATCTTGAATACCTCTGTAAAAACTGAATCTGAGATACATGAGATCTTGTACATCTAATATTTTTCAAAATGATCCATCATACTAATTTTTTAATTCAAAATCACAAAGATATATAATTAATAAAGAGTGTTTTCCTTTCAAATTAAATCCTAAAATGTCACCTTATGAATCGTGATATTCTAATGTTCAAATAATAGAGCAGTTGTAACTTCCCTTAATAATTATCACAAAATCCTCCTCATAAATTGATCATTTGAATGATAAAT
The DNA here is from genome assembly GCA_963277665.1 of Viscum album. Lineage (NCBI taxonomy): Eukaryota > Viridiplantae > Streptophyta > Magnoliopsida > Santalales > Viscaceae > Viscum > Viscum album. Next base: position 494,258,561 of record OY728128.1, read on the forward strand.
TATCATATTTCAATCAGTCAAATACGTTCTTTAAAATTGGTCTTTTAATTAGGATGGAAATTAGTCGAATAATCTGTATAAAGACCCTTTCTTGATAATGTGAAGAGTTATATTCCTGATGCCAAGTGTAGCATTGAACATCATAGAATTCTTTTCTCAGAATGTATGGTTGAAAATGTAAGGATTATCTCAAATATAATGTTGATCTCAAACATAAGGTTGATCTCATACATAAGGTTTCTCACAAAATTAAGCTTGGTAATCTATACTTTTCTCTTCTATATTCAAATGTAGGGTATATTTTCCATACATTCCTCTTTAGAAAAACCTAAGATACATGATCCATACTTATTGACAGAACCTAGGGTACATAATAAAAGTACGGCTGATTAACCATACTTTTCAAAAAAACACAAATTTTCATACATACGTAGGGTTTTTCTTCCATGCTTTTTTAATATTACGAAATTTAGCTATCTTTTGATCATAGGGTTCAATTATCATAATTTTCACATAATGTTTGGTTGACTGACCATACATTTTCAATAATGTAAAAATTGATTTTTATTCTTATGCAAAACACTTCTATTTATTGTTTGAACAGTGTTTTCAGATCATGATAATATGTTAAAATGATTTCTGATCACATAGATCAGGAACAATGTTTCAAGAACATGCTAAAAAATATTTACAAACACATTTTCAAATATTCCACATAGATTAAATGATTTAATATTATTCCAAAATAGGGATATAAAGAATATTAATATTCCAAAATATTCTCAAGTTAAAATCATTAGAAAAAAACTAGTGTATTTGTGATCATCAAAATCATCATAAAAAGACAGGGAGTTATTCCGAACAATCTCCCCCTAATAATAATAAAATGGAGTATTGATGAAAACAACACTTTCTCAACAATCCCCCCATTTTTTGTGATCGCAAAACCCATGAAATTAACCAAAAAAATTAATATCTTATAATTTAGAATTCAAGAAGGATAAATATATTATTAAATTTCAACAAAATTACATCAAAAAGAAATATACTTTGTGTTATCCGAATTTTTATATATAAAAATAAACATTAAATTTTTAAAATTTCTCTTTCTTTTTGAAGTTCTACAAAAGAATATTTTATGTTTATCCTGATTTCTTGCCCTTGGTGTTTACCCATATTTCTACCCTTTAAGATAATAAATACAAAAAAAATTAATAAATTTATCCTTTTTAAATGAAATGATCTATGAGTAAATAATTTATATATAAAAACCCTAAAATAAAATGGTTTTTTTATCCATATTCATCCCCCTTTTGTGATATTAAAAATAATTATAGAATAATGAATATAACACATTTTAATGTAGCACTAATCTTTTATAAATTTTATGATAAACTATTTATCCATATTTGAATCTGGATTATAGGTATTCTAATACAGACAGTTCAGTTAAAATAAGTCGAAATATATGAAAATGAGATTATAATATATTTTATTGAAAATATATATACAAGTACAGAAATGAATACCGGAATCATGGTTGGGATAAAAATATTGTGAAATATGTTTCAGTGCCTCCGAATGACTTGTTCCCTTTCACCTGCATTCTCAACTTTTTCATCTATCCATCTCTTAACTGGACAACAAGATCACTTCCTTCCTAATTCAGATGATGATATTCAATGATATTGACACTGAAAAACCCATGTAATATTTTTTTCATTATCAATAAATTTATTTAGATTTTCAGTGATCTTGATTAGTAACTCTATTACTCTTAGTTAACCAAATGTAAGCTGGTCATTAAGATGCTTTTGGTTGTCCAACAGAACAGATAGTGGAGCATTTTTACACTATAAGTCATGCAATATGTCAATCATATTTCTCATTATAGTTGTATTATCCTAGAATAATTTGTTCAGATTTGGTAATGTACATGTTGTACATTCATGATTTCTCTTGATAATTGTGAATTGTCTCTCCATGAAAATTATAAATTCTTCCAAATATTCTTCAGTACAATTTCAAATTTAAATTTTCCAACTTCGGCTAACATCTCTTTCTTAAAATCATCAACTTCTCTTTTTGGAAATGAACATTCTTTCATTTTCTGAAACTTTTGTCTCTCCTATAATTTTCTTCTCAAGAAATCATTTTAAGCCTGATCATTATTGAATTTTCTAATTAACTCAGGCACATTATCATTTTCATAATCAGAGGAACCATGTTATTGATTCTAAACATGATTTATTAAGGTTAAATGCAATGATTGCGCATCAGATCTATGATATGTACCCTTCTCCACTGGTTTCTCAATATACTTTTCCACATAGTCAAGAACTAACTCATCCATAAAAAAATTATCATCTAAAACGTTACTATGATCATTTGAAACATTATCTTCTAGATTCACATCACTAAGATAGTTCTCCTCAAGAGAATCTTCTTCATGAATTTATTTTAAAATATGGTCTTCTTGAACAAATTCATTTTGTTGTGTAGACTATATTTAAACTGATTCAATTTGATCAACTTCAGTCTCTCCATGCACTACCTATATTTGAGGAATAATCTCTTTTCATGAAGTGTCACCACAATCTAGTAAACTATTTTTTGTTGTAATTTTTGTATATTAGAGTCTCTAAAAAATTTATAATTCAGTTGAGGATCAGTTACATCAGCATTTTCTAGAACAGACTCCCCACCAGATGGAGTTGCTCGATGTATATTCCTCTAAAGTCTCTATTGATATACCTCAACAACTGGTGGATCAATTGCTTTAAATTTTATTTTTGTTCATGTTTTTGAAACATCAAAAGTTCTGGATTCATCCATGAATTTTTTTGACTTTCCTTATTGCTCCCCCTAAGTCGATTCCTGGTATTCCTCAGCTCCAACAGGCATAATACTTCCTTTCACAGTAAACTAGAATAATCCATGCACTTATAGAGTTACAACATTAAAAACATTTATGTGGTGGCATATTAATATGGTATTTTCCAATATTATCATATTCTTCTAAAATAACAATTTTGAAATGAATTACCCAAATGGGTAGAAGTTCATTCTTTCTTCTAGTTGAAAAAAAAATTCAGATGCCCCACCATATATCTAGGAAATTTAGTTTGATGTCACTCAGAAGTAAAAACATCAAATAAATATCTGTATGTAAAATCCTTTCTATTTATGTCATTTTTGGTAAAATCCATGTTCACTCAAATATCAGAAAGATTTTTTGATCATGTTATAAATCCATGACAATCATTTTTCATAAATTAATAGAACCAAAATGAAATGAAATAATATCCTTTGACTTATTTACATTATCAAATATATTCTTTAGGTCAAAAAGATAAACTCCCCCATGAGGGCAGTTTAATATTTTTTCGATTTCCATAGTAGAGATAGAAAAATATCGATCTTAGATTGGTGCGATTAATATATCTTATACAATTCCATGACTAAATTTAATAGATTTAAAAAAAATAATGCATTTATACCTCATATAAAAATTATTTGTTTTCTTCATTGAATGAATATTCTAGATTTTGATAGCTGAGATCTTTCCTCCACAATAGATCAGTTTTGTAGAGTTATTCCAAGTCAATCAGTTTACCTTGTCGGATTTTACCTTTTGTTGAGAGTTGAATTTTGGTGTTATTGGTTTCTCTTTCATCGATTCAATTTGTCTTGGTCATTTATATCGATGATTTATAATGTCTCTAAGAGTTAGTGTTTTTAAGGTTCAGGTTTGGATAGAAAAGAGCAGTAATGATTTTTCAGTTTCAAATGTTTTTGAGAGAAATGGACGAGTTTAGAATTTGAAACAGCTTAGACATCCTTGATTCTCATGTCATATATTTATATAATAATTATTAAATTATTTAAATTAAAATAATACATATCCAAAAAAATTCAATACAAATAATTAAATTATTGGAAACAATGAAGATTACAATAAAATAGAAATTAATATAATCACATAAAAATTAAAATTAAAATTTCATTTAAAATTAAATAAACCTAGCTCCACAATAATAAAATAAAACCTTTAAGTGGGAAGTGGTTTTGTAAAAATAACAGCAATTTTAATTTCAGTGAATAAAAATTCTAAGAATAGATCCTTTTTATGAACATAAACACTTAAAAAATGATGCTTGATATCAATATTCTTAGTCCATGAACGATTAATAATATTTTGTGAAATATTTATTGCTCTTGTATTATAACATAAAAAATTTGTATTATTAAAACATATTCTATAGTATATAAGAGTTTTTTTCATCCACATAACTTGTACACAAAAACTACCTGCACACACATATTCTTCCTCGGCTGTTGACGAGCCAAATGAGTCTTGTTTCTTACTAGACCATGACACTAGATATTTTCATACAAAGAGAAAAGTCCCTGAGGTGATTTTTATATCTAAGATACATCATCCAATGTCAGCATCTGAATATGAAATTAAATTAAAATTGGATGATTTTGGATAGAGAAGAGAATGAAAGATAGTTCCTTTTAGATATCTAAATTTTTTTTACAGCACTTAGGTGTTATTATTTAAGATAAGATTGAAATATATTAAAAAGACCTACTGAGTACATTATATCTGGCCAACCATTAGTAAGATATAACAAACATCTAATCATACCTCCATATAAATTGTAGTAAAATGACATTCTAGTTTCATCCAAAACATGTTTTGTATTATTACACATAGGAGTTGTATATGTCTTTCTCTTTTCATGTCCATATTTCTTCAGTAAATATTTAATGTATTTTAATTGATTCAAAACATTTTCAAAATAATTTTTATCTATTCGATGTCCTAGAAAAAAAATAGAATTATCCCATCATACACATTTCAAATTATTTTTGCACTAAATATTAAAACGCATTGCAATTTTTTTTGTTTGTTTCACTAAAAAATACATCACCAAAAAAATATGAACCAAAAAAATATTAGAGTGTAGAGTTTTCTTAAATAATGTTGGATCTGTCATTCCAACATTAAAATCATTATTCAAAATAGAAGAACATAATAATTCATACCAATCTCTAGGTGCTTGTGTAAGGCCCTAAAGAGATTTTCTACGTTTAAAAACAGAATCTAGTCATTGTATATTTTCAAAACCAAGAGTTTCCTCAACATTAACTTCCTCTAATAAATAACCGTATAAAAATGAAAACATATCATCCATATAAAAAAATTTAAATTCATATGAGATGCATTGGCCAAAAGAATTTTAATATCTTTAAATATTCCTATAGGGGAAATGTTCTAAACATAATATATACCTTCTTCTTGATTATATCTTTCAGCTACTAGTCTATATTAATTTATAATAATTATTCCTTGATCATATTGTTTATTTCCAAAGACCCATTTAGATACTATAACTTGATAGTTCTTTGACCTTTCATCTAATTTCAAAACATCATTTCTCTTAAATGGTCTTAGTTCTTCTTTAATTACTATCATCAAGTATTTATCAACTAAGGCTTCTTCTAATTTCATATGTTCTGATTGTTATAGAAAATACAAAAACTCAACAAGATTTCCTATATTCCTTCAAGTTTTTAATTTTGGGTCTAGGTCTCTAATTACAGTTCTAAAGGGTGATCCATTAGGGTTCTATAATTTCTAGGTAAATCATTGTTAGGTTCATTAGTGTCATGTTCTTTTAAACTGGACTGAATTTTATTTATATCATTTTCAAAATCATCTTCCATGTTCTCAAGTCTCATGTTTTCATTATAGTCAAATTTAACAATTTGGCCATTCCTTTTCTCAAAGGGAATAGAATCATCAAATTTCACGTGAACTAATTCATCAACAATCCTTCACTTTTTATTAAAAATTCTATAAGCTTTAGAAGTTTCAAAATATCCTAATAAAATTCCTTCATGAAATTTTGGATCGAATTTACCATGTTTTTCCTTGGTGATCAAGATATAAACCTTGCATCAAAAAAACATTAATGTACTTTAATTTTAGTTTTCTATTAATATAAAGTTCATAGGGTGCCTTTTTGAAAATAGGTTTAATTAAAAAAAATCCATTATACAAATAGTTGTGTTTATATATTCTACCCAGAATAAGGTTTGAAGGTTGCATTCATTTATCATATTCCTTGAAATTTTCTAAATAGTTTAATTTCTTCTTTCCACAAATCCATTATGTTGAGGTGTTTTAGTTCAGAAAAGGTGTGTTTTATACTCATATTTGAGAAAAAAGGATTATATTCCAGATTATCAAATTCTCTACAATGATGACTTAAAAATTAAATTATTTGAAAACCTTTTTCATTTAGAACATCTCTTCAAAAACATTCAAATAGTTTAAAAGTTTCATTTTTTTATTTTAGAAGGAAAATACATGTAAATCTAGAATAGTCATCAACTAATACATATACATATAGTTTTCCTGCCAATAATGTTATTATTGACAGTCCAAACAAATCCATTTGGAAAAGTTCAGGAGGTTTAGATGTTGCTATTTTGTTAACAGATTTGATGGATGATTTGTGCTTCATGCCACGTGGACATGCATCATAGAATCTATCACTTTAATATTTGAGAATTAGAAAATCAGAAAATAGTTATCTCTTAGATAACAAATGAATAAAATTTATATTACAATTTCCAAGTCATCTATTTCAGATCCACGATTCATTTATCTTTGTGGTTATGTAGTTTACTCATTGTTTACACAAGGAATTTATGTCTAGGGTACAAACAATATATGTTCTTGGTGATCTAAATTTATGAAATTTATCATCAACAATAGAAAAACAGTTGTTAGAAAAATCAACATAATAACCTTCTTCACAATGTTGATAGATACATATTAGGTTTTATTTCAATCCTTCTACATAGAGAACTTTATTTATTCAAGCAACTTCTGGATCTCCAACCATTCCAATGCCAATAATTCTTCCTTTGGCATTGTCAACAAATGTGACTAAACCAACATCCTTTTGAGTTAGTGTTATAATTTTTGATGAGTTTCCACACATATGTCTGGAGAAACCACTGTGTATATTCCATATTCCAGTTTGGCTTCTGTGACCAGCTTCTTACAAAGGTATTCAAAAAAAAGTTTGTTTTGGTACCAATATTCTATTGGGTCTAGTAGTGTTAGCTAGAAATGACCTAGGAATCCAGACAAGAATTGTTTTTATATAATAAATAGAATTATATAAATTTTATTCAAGAAATTATTTATCAATATAACGTATTTTAAGTTCACTTAAATAAAAAAATTTAGATATATGATCTTTGGTTCCACAGTAGTTGAAAATTATTATTTTTTCACTTGGAAAAAAAAAATTTTATACAGTTTGTGTTTGTCACCTTTACTTACTTTTCCATATCTTTCCTTTTTAATCACATTCTTTCCCATAATTTCATTTAGTGTACTTTCTCCTTCTATAAAAATAAGAGCTACAATTTTGTATGATTCTACTTCACTATGTAGTGTTTTTATTTTTGTTTCATTATATGTACAGTTTGTGTCTTGATGAGTTATATTTTTCAATTAACTCTTGATGTTTTTTTCCGAATGTATCTTTCTCCAAAAACATCAGTGTGAATATTTTTTTATGTAGGTTTCATAAATAAATAATCATATATCTCTTCTTGTATAATATAGTAGGATTCATGTTTATTATTTGAGCAACTAAAACTAGAAACAAAATTAGATGAGTAATAAGATTGTACCTCATCATCTTCTTCCATAAAGTACATATTTTCTTTTAGAATAGATTCTTACTTTTCTGAGTCAGCCTTTGATGAGTGATGGAGTATTCAGAAACACTCCAAGTAGAATTTATTGATTTTTTTAATTCTTCTCATAATCATTGTTTTTATAAAAATTATTTTTCTTTTCACCTTTTTATTAAGGACAGTCAGGTCCTATGAGACCCATATTTTTTCATTCATAGAATTTGACTTCCTTTTATTCTTTTTCATCATTTTTAATGGATAATATAAATCATTTCATCTTTCTATTGAATTTACTAAAATTTATTGGCAAGTTGAGGTAGTTCCACTTCTGAAGTAGATGAATCAAAATTATCTGATTTCACTTTGATTTCATTCTTCATCTTTATGCTCTCCTTTTGGGATGTTACTTTCAAAGTGGTATTTTCTCTCTTTATCAAGACTATATGCACATTTTAATTATCTTCCTTCACAACATCATATATCATTAGTGTTCAATTTATTATCTCATAGTCTGATATTTTATTGGTGATGATTTCTTAATAGCTGATGAAATTCTCATCCATCTAGGTGGTAGTACTCTCATTTCTATCAGAGATTGTTATGCATGATTGATAGGATCTCCCAAGGTAGATATATTGTTTATAATATTGTTTAGACTTCCGTTCATCTGGATTATTCTTCGTCATTCAATCATTCTAAATGTGTCAAATTTCCATTTAGTTGTGTCGTACCACATTTTTCTAACATTTTCAGTTCCTTCATAAGCAACTGCATTTGTCATCCACAATTCATAAGTAGTAGGGAAATGATATACATTGTTTAATTCATATGTTCCTATAAAAAAATTGATTTCATTCAGAGATTTTGAATTTATATCATACTTTACTTTAGTAACTACATTCCATGTTTCAGGTTTCAAAATAATTTTATAAGGAGTAATAATTTTTGCGTAGACTCTGTATCCAAGATTTTTTAGACAGATGATCATCCTCTACTTCGAACATCCATAGTTTTCACAATTGTAGTAGGGAGATAGAACCATTAAACATATCTCACATATATTATACATTGAGACCTCTGAGTATAATCCTCTAAAACATTCATATTTTAACAACATTTTCATAAGCTCCACCCTTTGATACCAATTGTTGGATCATGTTATATCAAAAACGAACATGTGGGGGGTGAATTGTGCCTTTTGTATATTCTTCTTGAATCATGATGATTTCAATATCTATCCCTTATCTTTATCATAATGTTTATGTGGCAGAAAATAAACATATTTAAGGATTCAAAGATGTATTGTGTTTTGGGGAACAAAAGGCCCCTAATCCACTCCACCAACTCTCTACTCCATGATCTTGGTGATTTTTAATAACTATCCCTCTTATCAACCGACCAACCACTACTATGTTCAAGATATTGACACCTTTACATGTTAATGAAAAAATAGATCCTTTTGGTTCATACACAAAACCAAATACACAACTTAGTATGAGAATCTAGTTAGTCAAAATAAAAAGAGAATATGTTTGAAAATACATTCCAGTTGTTCTTCATAGTTGCAGTAGCACACAACTAACAGTAGATGAATCGTTGTCTTAATAAATTATTTTTTTCTATAAATTGAAGTTCTAAGTCAATCTACTTGAAAAAGATATAGAAATAAATCCATCAACTCCAAAAACAATGGATTCATGATAGTTCTTCGATGTAGAAATGGTGATTCTTCCACGTATTTCTTCTTCTTTAGAAAACAATGTTTTATCGTACATTGTAATAACAAATATTTATATCTCTAATACCTCTGTAAATACTGAAGTCGAGAAACTTGATATCTTTTAAATATAATATTATTCATAGTGATAAATATTAAACATTTTTTAATTCCAAATAAAACAGTTATATAAATAATAAGGAAGAGCGTTTTCCGTTCAAATGTAGATCCACAAAAGTCGCCTTAAAAATCGTGATATTAAAATGTTCAAATAAAATAGCATTCATAACATCCTTTAATAATCACACAAAATCATCCTCTTATATTGATCCTTAGAATCATAAATAAACTACATTGAATCTGTAAATTATGTGCATTAAAATTGGGCTTTTAATCTATCCTAAAATCAGGTGGATGATCCACATATAGATTGTTGCTCGATGAAGTCAAAATTAAAATTCACGACTCCAAACATTGGGTTAAACTAAATAGAATTCATTTATCAAAATTTATGGTTGAAAACATTAGTTAGATCTAAATTTTATGGTTGATATCAAAGGTAAGGTTGATCATCCATACTTTTTTCTTCTACTTTCAATCGTATGGTATATTATCTATACATTCCGATTTAGAAAAATGTATGAATCATGATACTTACATTTTGATAGAATGTAAAAATAATTATAAAATTAATGTTGATCGACAATACATATAAAAAACCAATACAATGTTCCATACTTATGAAAGGTTCGTCTTGAATACTTTTTTTATATTACAAGAATAATTTTTCTTCCAAATTTACATTACCTTTATCATACTTTTCATTTAGTATATGGTTGATTATCCATACTTTTCCAATAAATTAAACTTGGATTTATATCCTTACACTAAACTCTTCAACGTAGGGTATAAAAATTATTTCTAGAACATGCTAACCAGGTAAAATGATTTATAAACACGTAGATCATGAAGGCTTCCAATATCCATGAGTTACATACCCTTTGATTAGGGTGCTCCAGTGTGTGAGAGTTTAGGATCCATTTCTAGAACCTTCTATGATATTATTTGGATATGTTTTCAAAAGAGGAGGCTAGGGAGATGCATTTCAAGGAGTCTTTTCATCCAAAGATCCAATGTCAGGTCACCACGTTAATTCTGATGACATATCTTGAGGTGCATGGGAGGGTAGAGTTCATCAAGATAATATTAGCCAGAACCGAATAGTCATGAGAGGGGAGTAGTCAGTATTCCTCATGAAGTAGAAAAGTGGTACGGGTTCCCAGTTTTCTGGGAAGAAGATATTCTGTTAGGTCAGGGCTATGTCCGAGTACTAATTATCTCAATTTCAATGAGGGTACCATCGCTCAGGACTATTCCAATGGATTATGTACTTTTTTTCTTATGGAGTGAGTGGTCATCAAAAGCAAGAGTTCCCGAGCCTTTATAGTAGTTAGCGTGCATCAAGAGTTTCTCTTTAGGCATCTACATTGAGGTTGTTCTAGGTGATGTAATAGAATTAGGTTGCGTAATCATAGGATCAATAGGGAGTTGATAGGGTAGGAAAAGTATAGCCAAGAAATACTCCTCGTACTCATAGAGTAAAGTGAGTCCATGATAGTGGACTTTATTAGGGTCAAAGAGGTTATGCATCAGGTCGTGGACATATTCATTCTTTAGCATTCCCATTACCAGGTGACTAGACATCATTCAAGGTACTCTTTTCGTTTTTTCTAATTGGGTGTATGCCTTTTTTGATTTAGGAGTGACACAATCCTTCATATCTCTTTCCCTTCTCCATTATCTGTGACTTGAGGTAGAGAGGCTATAGGTTCCCTCCCCTTTGACTACCCTAGTTGGAAGTCAAGCTAAAGTGTTTGATGAATGTAGATGCTATGATCTAGTTATATGGAAGCACAACACTAGGGGATGTTTCCAATGTTTAATGATACAACCTTATGATGTGATCCTGATCATGGATTTTTTGTATTCAGTACAGGATATCATTAATTTCATAAAGAGGTAGGTTGTTTTCTTAGATGATGATAGAGTGCCAGTGGTGCTTGTTGGTGAACGATAACAACATATGGTTATATGGAATTTTCCACCCTTGTAAAACATGATGGCTAAGCTGATGCTATGTTATTTTAGATGTTCATTAGTTGGCATTACATAGTGTCATAGTAGTGTGCCCTGATGGCTTTCATGAAGAGGTTGTAGCATTACCCACTTGATGAAAAATTGAGTTTCAGATCATGTTATAGCCCGAAAAATCTCCAATCTAAATTTATCCATATTGGATGTCCCGTTCTATGTTATGGTAACTATTTATATAGGTCGATAGTCTATTATAGTGTGGTTTTTTTATGACTGTGTAACTACGAGGTGCACCAGTTTTGTTTATGAAGAAGTTTGATGATAGTTTTCTGTTTTTTATCAATTATCATCTCATAAACCAAGTGACATTTAAAAATTGACATCCCCTTCTATAGATTTATGATTTATCTTATCAACTTAAAGGGTGAAATTTGGTTATTGGAAATCTACTTGAAATTAGGATATCACCAGATGCCTGTGAAGGATGAAAATATCACAAAGACTTATTTCTGTTGTTCTCAGGGGAATTTACAGTTCATTATAATGATGTTCGGTGTGACAAATTATCACTTTCTGTTCATTGTATTGATTAAATTCATGTTCTGTGAGTTCATAGAAAAGATTGTGGTGGTTTTCATAGATTAAATCCTTATGTACTTCATGTCTGAGGAGGAGCTTGCAGAGCATCTGCATGTCTTTTTTGGATTCCTTCATCAACAGATGATGTTTGGGATATTGTCTAAGTGTGTGTTTTTGGATCGATAATTCCTTATTTTGGGATATTTTTTTATCCCAATATGTATTAATTGTGGATCCATCGAATATATAAGTATTTGTGTCATGGGAAACCTCCATGATAGTGGTATAAGTGTGAAATTTCATTGGACATACAGGATATTATAAGAGGTTCTTAGATGATTTATCTTTGGCTACGACTCCTCTAACAATGTTGACCAGAAATGATTAGGAATTTGTGTGGAAGGATCATTATCAAGAATAATTTGAGTATCTAAAGGATAATTTGGTTGGTGCTCTGGTTTTTTTTCTACCAGCATATGAAGTTCAATTAATGTTTTACGTGATGCTTCACATCTTATGTTAGGCTTTGTTCTGATGTAGTAGAGACTAGTCATTTTTTGGGGTATTGATAGTTACATCACATTGAACATAACTATGCCAAAAAAAATTGAGTAGGTTTCTGTAGTTTTTTCTATGATGATGTCGAGACCTTACATCATTAGAGAGTGATTTTTGGGTTATACCAATCCTAAGAGAATGAGGTATGTTTCCTCTCCACATGACATAAAAATACAACGACACCAGTGGATGGAATTCATAAAGGAATAAAACATTGAAATCTCTAATACACCTATAAAGGTGAATTTTGTAGCTGATGTACTGAGAAGGAAGTAATATAGTGACACATTGCATGAATCTAGTGATTTCTGTAGAGCGATGGAAGAACATTTAGTATTACATATCGATATGGAAGAAGATGGGGGAAGAGGTTGTCTTTTTCAGATGACTCAATAGTCATCTCTAGTGCAATGGTTAGAAGATTTCCAATTGGGAGATCATGAGGTAGTGGTCTGGATAGGCAGAGAAGTTTCTGGCGAGGCCCCTGATGGTTGTTCTTAGATGATCAACATCGAGCGCTGTTTCATGGAAGGACTTATTTCATTGGTGATATGGATGATGGTCCGTATGGAGTTCCATAGATCATAAGTAGCGGTAATTCATGGTATGTGGATGATATACCAATCCTTAAAGGGTTAGTTTTGGTGGCATGGGATGAAGAGTGCAGTTTGAGAGATTTTTTCTCGATGTTTTGTCTGCCAGAATGTGATGAACGAACACCATGTTCCCAGTGGTTTTATCCATCCATTAAGTGTTTTTCAATGGATGTGGGAGTAAATCTCAATGTAATTTGGTACTATATTACCTTTATCTTATGGAGTCCATGATCATATATTGGTGGTAGTGGATAGTTTAAAGAAATCTTCCCACTTCATAGAAATCAAGGAGTCGATTTCAATGGAATATTTGTTGATGCGGTATCATGAGGATGTGGTGGGAATCCACGAGTTCCCAAGGAGGATCAACTTCAATTGAGAACCTCATTTTACCTCTAGGGTCTGGAGTGGTTGACAACATTCATTCGGTTCTCATTTATTCCGTATCACTTAATTTCAACCATATATGAGCGGTCAGACAAAGTGAACCATCCAGACTCTTGAAGACATGTTGTGCTCTTGTGTCATGTATTTTGGTGGTTCATGTATGAGGAACATACCATTGGTGGAGATTTGGTACAACAATAGTTTTCACTACACCATCATTATGGCACAATCTGAAGCTATGTGCGGTCGACCGTAACATTCTCCTTTATGCTGGAATGGGGTCATAGATTCAGTAATTCTCACGCAAGAACTCATATAGAACACAGTTGATAAGGTTATAATGATTTGTTGGTTGATGAAGGCATCACAGGATAGTCAGAAATCATATTCCAATCTAAGGAGGATACCTTTGGAGTTTTTTTGGGTCACGTGTTTCTGAAGGTGACTCCCCATCATGGATAGTGATGGTTTGGTTATGGGAATAAACATTCTTCCCATATTTTTGGGCCTTTCAAGGTGTTTTCTTATATCTATGTAGTTGAATATTGAGTAGCACATTCCCCATAGATGAGAAAAATAAATAATGTTTTTTCATGTTACATATCTTTTGTTATATTTAGTATGACTCCAACTTCATCTATTGGGGTGAAAATGATGTTGAAAATGATGAGACCTTTGAAGAGTTTCCTTTAGTGATTTAATAAATTTATGATAAGGTGTTTTCCAAGTATTCAACCGCCTTGGTTTCTGTATTATGGGGGCACGATGGAGTGGAGAAGAGTATCTAGGAACATAATTCATTGATACACTCTTAGTATCCTAAGATGATTGATTTTTAGCTCCTTCCTTGTAACATTGTTAGTATTGTGGTTGTATACCATTAATGTCTATGATATGGCTTTAATTTTTTTTCTTGTAGTGTATTTTTCTCTTTGATATGTATCTCCCTCAGGGATAGAGTTTAGGAGATGGTTGTGATTTTCCTAAGAATTTGTGTTGTTCTATTGATGTCATTGATCTATTGTTGTGGTGAGATCCATGAGATGTATCTCACAGGGTGTTTGTTCAAACAACCCCTTTTCTGTTTTCAATATAGGTGTGTTTTGGTTTCTCTTTGACAGGAATATCTTTAGAGGTATCTGATGTATGGGCTTGGATCAATGGGGATCAAAACATTCCGTGTTTTTGAAGATAGTGGTCCTTGGGAAATTCTCAAAGGAATCCTAGTGGTGTTTGGTTGCGAGATGTTGGAAATAGAGGGGATACATGATGTTACCAAGGGGAAAAATGTGTATAGTTTGGGTTTCATAAAATTAAAATAGAGGTCCATGGAGACTTTGTTGTTGTTGTCATTCATCCTCAAGGCGGTACACGATCTGACAAGCAGTAAAAGTTCATGTAATTACCCACCACTTGGAATTTTAAAGTCCACTAGCTACTCAATGTCTTCATACCCTTTTTCTTGAGTGCACCCCCTCTCGACTCGAGACTACCTGGATGCCTCCCTCTTAAACGTTTGGAGATTCTGTTGTCTCGGATCAGTTCCATGCATCGTTTATTATTACATATTTAATTGTATGTAAGATGTACCTCCATTCAATTATTTTTATTGATCCATTTTCTCCTATTTCTATTTAACATAAAATGGCGTATGATCTCCATGGTTATAAGGGAGTTTTTGTTGTTGTTGTTGATGCAGTTGTTACACGACATCTTCAAGTGGATATAGTTCTTGTGGGGAAGGAGATCAAGATCTGTGTGGTTGATCCATTCACAATCAAAGAACATCAGAAAAATTTTGAGGTAGGGTATTAATTTCATCTCTATTATTTTACTTGAGACTCTAGATTTAGAATGATTTATCCCATGGGATCATAGTATAATTGAGGAAATAAATATTTGAACTAGATAAATAAATTGGTATCGATTGTATATCATTGCCTCTTGTTCTTCATGATAGTGAGATATAAATTCTTGCATTTATTAGCATGTAGTTCTTGATAGAATTTGATAATGAATGTAAAATATGATTAATTGTAATTATTTTTAAATGATGAAGACGAATATAAATTAATCTGGGTTTGATTCAATTGGAATGTTTAGTAAATTTGAGATAGCTATGATAGATTTCTATTTAGGTTTCGCATAGTCGGAACCTTATAATAATTAATCATCTAATTCATGATAGATTAATGATCCAATTGGTAGATAAAAGATAATTATTTTTAGGGATCTGAGTTACCCTCTTACTTGTAGGTCCGAGTGCCTTATTCATTAGAGCCATTAGAGATCATTGCGTGTGATGGTAGAATACCTTTTTTGGGCTGAGATCAAAGTTGTATTATTATTCCTTCTACTTGTGATATATTATGATCTTGGATCGATGTTGTAAGATATAGGGGCACGGAGGCCCAGTTTTTGTGGCATCTTTTGATGCCTAGAGTGAAAAAAATAACTTAGTATATGCATGTGGTTGTAAGGGAGGACACCAAAGATGATGAAATGTGTTGGATATGAATGATTGGATGCTTAGTGAATCTTGTGGGAGGTTTATCTACTTTATGTTAACCACTTCATAAGGTAGATAGTATTTATACCCTCCATTGAAAAATCCGTGAAGATGCATAAGGTATTCCATGAGATTTTTGTGTTTAACATTTCACGGATGGATGGGTCATCACTCTTGATCTTGGTGGAAAAGACTCGACAGGTAGTTCACCAACTCCACATATTGAGACCCTTGTGCTTGGTAGTATAGAATGTTTTCTATAATGATTTGCAATGTGTAAAAGTACTATTGTTGTTAATAAATTATTGAATAAATGATGTAACCCATTGGTTTGGAACATGGTTTAAAGAAATGATGAGGTTGAAATTTAATGGAACTATTGATCTTGGATGGAATGATAATGAAATGTAATATGGGATTGATAATGGTTGGTTAATTTTTAGAGATTATATTAGTGTAATGGGAAGTTGATAAAAATGGAATGATGAAATATAATAAATCTATTTAAATGGTTGTGTTATTATAGGAAACGTAGTTTTAAATGTTGAATCATGGAGTCTGAGAGACATTAGCTCCAATTTATTCTATGATTAGTTTTTACCCATAGTGTGGATGTGAGATATAGTGAATTTTGTACTTTTTAATTTCTATATGCTACAACACCACTTTATTTATGGAAACCGACACCCCCGGGATTTAGAGACATGGTGGTGTGTTTTCCCCGACATTCCTGTTGTAGGATGGCTGGATGACTACCACTTTTGGCCCCACTCTCATCTCACGGTAGTTGCTTGTGCTGGTATGAACAGTTTCTAGTTTCCCCATATATGTGTGTAGACATCTATAATGACTCATGGTTGTTCACACACATATATTCTTGGTATAGTTTTTTATGGACTAATATAGGTGTAACGTGTATATGTTGTGATGGCTTGAGGATCCTTATATGGTGTATGGGCTATAATAGATTGAGGTATAATTCCCGAAGTATGATACACATTATGTAAAAAGTGTTGGCTCCCATAATCTACATAGTTACATTTGATATGTGGACACAATGGTTTTTTTTGCACGAGGATCATGTTGGGGTTCTTTGCCCAGGTGTCTAAGGGAAATCCTTTTTAGGGAGAGATGCATAGGATGTGCGGTGTTAGGGAAAAGCAGCAACCCTGTGGAGATGTGCTAGCATTGTATCCTTGATATTAATTATTATATTTAATACAATTATAAGAGATACTTGGTGAGAGTATCAATGTTTTGGATAAGAAAATAATATACCTTTTTAGGTGATGAGTTTGTTTCACTTGTTGTTCATTATTTATTTGCATGCTTTCTATACTATTTCACGAGAGGCTCTAGGGATGATCGTACAGAGTATACAATTATACTCACCCTATGTATATATAAACAGTTTTCATGGTCACATGGTGTTAATTGGATATCAGCCTGGTTACTACTAGATTGGTGTTGTCGGAAATGTTCAGGACTAGTGGTCACTACCCTTTTTTACATTCCTTTGGTACATGTCATTTTCCCCTTCAATTGTAATAGTTTTGTATGAAATTACATATGTGTACAAGTTAGTTATATTATATTTTTGTATTATTTGGATTCGGTTTGAATATGTATTTTCTCTATCTTCTTCATGTGTTCTCTTATAGGATAATGCCTCACTTTTGGGTGTTTACTATACCCTTGGTGCTAGTCTCCACCATGGATCCTACTAGAGGTGGGACTCAGGGAGTCACTATATTGCCTCTCACATTACCAACTCAGGTTGGTTGGACCTTGTGGAGAGAGGATCGTGACATATAATAAATGAACGGGGTGATATCAGATTCTCAATATAGGTAAGCATATAGGAAAATATAACACAATGAAACATAATCAAATAGGAATTGTGTCTGAAAAAACACATTCCATAAAAACAAAAATCCAATGCATTAATTGGAATGAATTAATGTTGATCAAATAATCCCTTATAATTAATCACATGAAAATTATAAATAATCATGGATATTATTATTATAGAATAATCACATGGATTATCAGTAAATATTCTCATAATGTGGGAATTCATAATAAGGTATGTCATAAAAATACTATCATAGATTCATCCAATACACCTTTCATAATCATGTAAGGCATCATCTAATCACCACGCTAGTTTCTAATAAGACCTACAAATGCATCAACGGGAGATTTTGGGACCCTACCATCTATTACTAAACCCATTGAATTTATCATATTAATCGTGATAGAAAAATTAAATGTATATATTCATAATGAATATAGAATAAGAAATAACATTCCCCAAACAATAAATATAATCATAAACCATCTTCAATAATATGTTAACTGATATAAAAATAAAAAATTCATACTAAAAATGATAATAAATAATTATAAAAAATATTGTAGGTGGTATCACAAGAGATCAACATCAAATATGAAAAAATCTATCAAATCAGGATGGTATTGATGAAAATACTATAACAAAATTACTATGAAATTTTTGAGATAAATACCTCTTTACATTAAAATATTATATTTTAAATGAAATCACATTCCATGAATATAACCTTATATACATTTGATTAATAACATATTACATTATGAAATCATGAAATTAGTAATATATCAACATTTAATATATGTTATTAAAAGTAATACTTTTATTTTTTTGGAAAGGAAACATGAAAAACAGAATTTATGATGGAATGTTTTACCATTAACATAATGAATAGATAACATGTTTCATCTATAAAAACAAATTTAACCTTGTAAAATTTAATATGAGATAATAATATGTTCAATAACACATCATCATATAATGAAATAATCAATTTAGTATAATTTTAACATATGTAATGGAAATTTGATTAGGAATTATCTTACTAATATGTAAATAGTTAAACCATTTTCCCCATAAAATTAATGAAATAAAATGTAACATTTAATTGAATGAAGATAAATATATTAAATATATAATATATTAATTTTCATTATATATAGTACTCACAATTAATAAGGGCATAATATTGATTATATATCCTAGACGTAAAAGTTATATGATAAAACAGTACCTTATATGAAAAAGAATTTAGTACATGTAAATAATGTAATGGAAAATAAAATTATATTCATTAATTAGAATCCTATTTAATATGTTTTTTATTTTTTATAATATTATAAAATTAATTTATGGACATTTTAATGATTTAAAAAGATTAATTTTGTTTTTCCAAGAGTGTTCATTTAATTGTTTTTTGTTAGTTCACTTGCGCATAGATATGAGATTTCTAGTAAATGGGAAATAACTATTATAGATGTGAAATTATTTAGTATTATGGGAATTAAATAATATTAAATTACCTCATATAGAATTTATTTTAATGGTATGATGATGATTCATTATATAAAATGTTGATGAAAATGTTTTAATTTTTTTAGAAGTTTTTACGACCTTCACAACCTTGTGTCATTTTATTTAAAATTATATTTATATATTGCTTCCAATACATGATATAACTTATAATTTATATATTAAAATACATATTAACAATAATAATGATTTAATGTGAAATCATTAAGGATGTATTGAAAATTGAAAATGCATAGTCCATGAGGGTGGTGAATTCACACATCAGAAAAAATATTTCAATTTTAAAGAAATATTATATTAGAAGGGATTTTATAATTTATAATAAATTAGAAAAATAAAAATACTATATATATATTATACTTGAGTTACCATGACAAATTACATATGGGGGGTATGTATATGATAATAAAAGAAGACAATATAATATAGAAATAAGGAGGAACTTACCGCTTGAATATTTTCAATTGGGAACCTCCTAAGGACTATTCATATTGGTATTTTGGTAATTATATGTGTTATTAGATGTTATTATGTAAATTGAGAATGTAAATATATAGAATTTAGTTACAACTCAAGGATTTTAATGTATGAAAATAAGGGGTGGTATTTATATAGGATTATAGGGGTGTTTATTATTTTATTAATTTATTTTATAATTTAGATTAAAACTATAAATAGTATTGATTATTGTTAATAAGGATACTAAATATTTAATATGAGTTCTATTAAATGGTTTCATATATCATAAAATACAAAAAATTCTTTTATTTGACTTGTAATTATAAATTATGTAAATTATCGTATTTCACTATTTATCAAATAGTCAACTGTTTTAGAAAAATCCAATAAAGTCATCGTAATAATTTCTCTATCTCTATATTTTTTAAAATGAATCCATTTTATGATTTTTTTCAAATTATGATATACATAGTTATTAAATAAAGTTTTCACTTATTCGAAAAATACTGTTTTTAATATTATAATTTATTTTAAGATAGTTTAAAATTTAATTATGGTATATTAAAATTAACATATAATTACAATACAATATAATATTAATTTATGAAACTATTTAATGAAAATAATGTTTTTTTTGTAATTATTATATAAATGATATTAATTATAAATAGTTATTTTCAGTTCATAATAATACAAACTATGAAAGAATAATTTTTAAAACATTTACATAAGAATTCCATGATGTTCATATTTCTTATTATTGTATATGAGATACATATTTTCTATTTATACATTGATAAGAAATTTAATTATTAAAATGGATTGATTATTGTTCCAAAAGGTCATATTACTATTCAGATGGTCATAATAATATTTATTAATATTTCACCGTTCATTTAAGATTAGTGTTTCATATAGTGTAAGTTATCAAATAAAATGGATTTAATTAAGAAGATGCATACAGTACGATATCAGTGTATTTGAAAACCATAAAATGTTTTCATTTTTTATGTAATGTATAAATAATAAATTTATTAAATAATGGATATTTATAAAAACTAAAATATTTTCTACTCTATTTATCTCCTATATATTTAAAAAAATAACATTCATGTGTATGAAAAGAAAACCATATTCAAGAAACATCATAATTAAATTTCTATGACATATTTACAGTGATAGTTATAAAAGTACACTTTACTTTTGAAAATGAAAAATATTTTATGGATAGTATAGCAAAGATGATGGAATAAAGAATCATTTGACCATGTTCAATGTATCAATGTTTCATTTGGGATTACGTACCTAACAACCAAAACCATTTGATTTCAAATTAACTAATTTAGAAACAAATCAAGTCTAGGTAATAAATAAATTAAATTGAATAATGATAATATAATATTCCTTGTATTTTTTTAATCAACAAGAATAATTACAATTTTTTATTTAGGAATTAGATTATGTATAATGTAACATAGTCATAAGATAAGTTATTTTTTAAAAACATTTTTAAATGATCTCATTTTGAATATTTCACTTCCATTTTTGTATTTTTGTAAATATTTACCGAATAGTCCTGTTTATATATAAAATTTTATTTTTGTTCATTTTCAAATTCATATGAATTTTTTTAGAATTTATTAATAATATATTTTTTATCACTTCCTGTATGGGTCATTTTTTCAGTTATTCCTTACTATTCTAAAATGATTTTTAACATATACAACATGAGTGGAGTTTCCCACTACCAATAATTTAATTTTAATAAATCATCGTTTGCATATTTCTATATTTTATAAGGTAAATTAAATTCACATTGTTTTCATAATTTTGTTAAATATTCATTAATATAATGAGATAAGTATATTTATTTTATTATTAAATTGGAATGATAATTTGTCAATGGGTACAAATATTTTATACTTATTAAAGAATGTAAATTGAATTATTGAAAATGATTTTACATGTTATAGTAATGGAAGTTTTTATTTCATATGGGTGATCTCAATATATCTCGTGATGAATGTGGATCTTAATATATATCTTAAATGTATTGAGTAATGTTTTAGTCTTCGAATAAAACAATGAGTTAAAAAATTGGTAACATACTCTAATTGAATTAATTGGAATTTTGTCCTTCAAACAATAATTAATCAAGAGTGGAAATAGTATTTGAATATTATGATCCAAGATACATATTTTGATCTTTCAATCAACTTTATGTAAATAATTTTAATTCATAATTTATGTAATGTTTTTTAAAAATAATGTGAATTTTTTTTCAATGAAATGTTTTTAAAATGCATTCATGTTTTATCAATTTTTTATATTTGGATTCAAATTTTTATTTGATAAATGTTATATTTTATCATGTGGATATGTTTTATTTATGTTCTCATGGATTAATTTTTAAAAATTAATTGTAATAACAGGTTTTCATATTATTCAACTGACTAATAGGATTCTATTATTTTATATCAGTTAAGGATACTTCTTTTTTAGATCCCCCATTTATAAATATCATCTATAGGTAATAATGGTTATAAGTAAAAAATTTATAATTATATCTATGAATAAATTAAAATTTCATTGAATGATCAATGATTCTAATGAATAAAACATGGTTGTAAAACAAAGAATCTAATTTTTGTGAAAAAATGTAAATTATCTAGAAAAATACCCTATGTAATGTAATGGAATAAAAATTATATAATTATATGAACCTAAATAATAATGGTAATATAATAAATTCAATCCCATATTATAATTCCTAAAATCTTTGGATGATTATTATAAAAGATTTTATTTTTGGTATAATAGAACGAGTTTTGATTGCTTTTTAGATTATGAAGATTTAAATGATGTTATTTTAAATGTTTTATATTCAATAATGGGTTAATAACATTATCATTGATAGTATGTATTATGTATGATATACCCATTTCTGTTATATTATTCGAAGTTGTGATGATAATGATATTTTGGATGAGTTTTATGGGTAATACTAATCCTGGGGTTAGCTCTTGTTTATTGGAGAATGTAATTAGATGAAAAAATGATTTTTAGATTTTATAGAAATATATTGAAATGTATTGACAACTATAATGGATAATTTAATATTTGAAGTTGACATAAGTACAATTTGTTGGGATTAAAGTACTATTATAATTGGGAATGTATGATTTAACATATATATATCCAATAGACAAAAAATTAAATTGATGGCTATTTTATTAGAAATACTTTTCAATATGTTCACTATTTTAGAAATTATATAGGATTATGGTAAATATAAATTTTAATTTTAATAGAAAAATAATTTTGTGTTATATATTGGGGGAATAAATTATCCTTAATATTTATTGATGAGTGATTAATTTTATTAGGAGATAAATTTCATTTTGATATCATAGGATATATATGATGAAATCATTTTAATTTTATTTATTTTTAAGAAGTTCTGGAATATTTGTTATTATTTTATGTTTATTTATTTATGTAATTATTTAAGGTGAATTTTTATTATCATTGATGATGATTTAAAAATTAATATAGTTATTCTTTATATGAATGTTTATTCATCTTAATCATTTTATAAAAATGTGCTATAAATTTTTGTATTTGTTAATTTGAAAATATAGTGGAATAGATATTATCCATTTTTAATTTTATGATTGTTTAGATGTTTATTTTATTTCTTCATATGTCATAAATTCTAATGGAATAATTATTACTAGGATTGATATATTAGATATGGTGGAATATAGTGAAATCACAACCAATAGAAATATTATAACCCTAGAAAAGAATGAAATGAGGTCTGTAAATCATATCATAATTTATATCTCTATGTTAAAATTATACATTTACTATTAAAAGGGGAAGATAAGGCTATGAGATTTCATCACTCAAATATTATGGTATGATTTTTATAAACCCATTATCCTGTATGATCCCCATAATTCTAAAATCATGTTTTAATAAAATTTTTGGAAATGATGGGATTCTTAAGATTAAGGATTTAAATAAATTTATTTTGAAATAAAAATTTAACCAATGCTGGTTAATTAATAATTCATGCACCATTTTCTATTTCATTCCACTCTATGTAATTTACTATTTAAATGTTTTAAACCCTTTGTATAAGACACATGATAAAGATGTAATGAAACAATTTGATTTATTAGATGAATGTAACACCTCCATATCTTTAATTTTATTTTATTTAAATAATATAATGTTCAATAGTGTTTGGTATGCACCACACTGAGTACAAAAAAACGGAGATATACTATCAAAATATGAATTATTAAATATTACTAATTGGACATGGATGTTCAGTTATTGAAAATGAATATGAATAAATGTACTCAGAAAAAAAGTATAAATTTTTACATAATAAAATTAATAATAATTAATATAATAATTAAAATTTTTTATTGAATAATGTTAATGTCTTATGAAGTAAAATATGAATTTTATTCATAAAATTATTAGTATTTTCCTATTTAATTTTCATCTTGATGGATTAAATCATCACTATTATTAGATATTTATTTCTAAATATTTAAATTTTAATATCTAATTTAATGAACTAAAATTAACATAATTATGGTTATGAGTAATATAATACGATGAAATTCATTTTCTACATCAAAAATACATTTTCCAAAATAGTTTTGTAATCATTTTTGTGTTGTTATTATAATTAATTTCTTCCTAAATTATGAATTTTATATTTAATAAAATAATTACATCTTTCAATATTCATTTCATGACATTATTATGATGAAATTTTGGCATATTCATAAAAGATTCATTTTTCAGTGAATAGTTAAAATCCAGATTTTTGAAAAATAGCCATTTATTTTCATTAGATCATGTAAATAGAAATCCACATAATAATTACAATTTGGATGTAATGTAACATAATAACCATTTTATTGAGCCACAATTAATTACTTCCTCGCTAATATAAACTAAATTTTATTTTAGTATGATTATTTTTATGGTATAAACGCATTTTAAGAAAAACTATATTCTATTGTGTTTTACAGACATATATTAGTATATATTTCAAACAACTATTCC
Source organism: Viscum album (assembly GCA_963277665.1). Taxonomy (NCBI): domain Eukaryota; kingdom Viridiplantae; phylum Streptophyta; class Magnoliopsida; order Santalales; family Viscaceae; genus Viscum; species Viscum album. The sequence continues at coordinate 494,283,667 of OY728128.1, forward strand.
ATGAAATAATTGAATATGGATTTTTAATTTTCAATAATCATTTTTTTTATTTTTAGAAAGCATTAATGTTATTTTTTATTTCAAAAATAGGTTATCGAGTTATGAAATTGTGGTATTGTCTTAAAAATAAACATAGGTAATAATATAAATTAATTATAACATCAAAAAAGTACATTAAAACATGTAAATTATTCATATATATGAGAGTTGGATTGACTTGGCCTCTTTCCTAGACTATTTTTGGTGGCTTCCATTGAAATATTTGTTCTCTTCCAAGAGAGTGAAATGTTATATTTAATAAAATTTCATTTTATCTTTTTATTTATATTAAAAATATATTAAGGATTAGGATGATAGTAAATAGATTTTATTAACGAAATTATATCACTCTAATGGATTTTATTAATTTAATTACTTCTAAAATGTAATTTATAATTTATAAATACATTATAATATTTTAAATTGATTATAAACCTTGGAAATTTTGCTTTTTCAAGTATATAAAAATTCAAATAAATTTTTTAATAATATTAATAGAGATAAAATTTAGATCATTTATTGTATAAAATGAATTATATATATATATATATGAGTGACAGAAAATAATTTATTTGTATTAATACAATATAAATTTTTATATTGAGACCTTTAAAGTCCAATTCTGTTTAAAGGCCCAAAAAATATTGTAAATGGTTTTTTATTTAATGACCACATCTACTGTAACCTAGAGCCATTGTATCATTTATTATATTTTGATAATAAAAAAACCACATTATAAAGTACTGAATAAATTTGTCTTCTTGGAAAACAAGATACATAAATGATACCCATATTAGATTAGAATAAAGAAATACAACGTCGTTTTATCACGATAACAAAATTATTCCTTATAGAATATCATTGCATATCCTTCATAGTTAAAATCATTGAATATAGGGGAAAGGAAAAAAAATAATCATGACCATAAATTATCATTAAGGATTTAGTACAATGGAAGTAATCATGAATTAATAATGAATCATCAATATGGAATGAATAATACAAAAATGTAAATATATGGATAAACCTTTATTAAAAATAAGTGACCATCATAATAAAAATTAATGTAAATAATTAAAAAATTTAGGCATATAATCTATAAAATGTAACTTACAATTGGATATGGAATAATAGAAATGATAATGTAAATAATAAAAAACAAATACAATTATAAAATTAATTTGAATGAAATTCATCTAGTGACAATATCAATTTCAAAATATCATGGACAATGATAGAAAAACTATGAATGAATTAAATCCTTAAATATCATATTTCATGTTACATAGTCACATGATACAATTATAATAAATACCTTTTACAAGAAATTTTACAACATACTGGGTGAAATCCCATTTAATTATGGAAAGCCAACAGATTCGTTAGATATGAATACCGATTCATTTAGTGGATTTATATACACCATCCCCAATCTATTTCATGCATGTCCAATGTGTTCATCACATATGGAATAATAAATGAATTTCATAAATAATTTCCTATATCATCAAATATCATAATTTTATAAGGAATTTGGATTTATCAATATTTCCCCAGATAAAAAATGGACATTAAATATAGTACACCATATGTAGAAATTAAATACATATTAAATACTAAACATATCAATTATATATAATATATATATTTATGTGAAATGTAATTTACAATGATGACATTATTTTGAAATTTTCAAGGGAATGATAATGACTATAAATAAGAATAATGGAAGTACATGTTAACACCATGCATGGTCAACATGATCATAATCTATACAAGGAAATAATTATCATGGTATTAAAAAAATACAAACATTGGGATGAGAATAAATTATTTTTATTATTGATGAATATAAATACCACAAAAGATCATTAAAAACGTTATTGAAGAAAATATCCTTTTGATTATGAACCCAGTGATTAAAATATTATTATTTTCAAATTCCTATCAATTGAATGAAAACAAAAAAAATTATAAATTAATGTTTAAAACATTTTGTGGTCCTGACGTCAGGAAATTAGGCACATATCATATTCATTAAAATTAAGATTCTTCACCCGTTTTCAGTAAATTATAAACTATAATTTCATTATACAAGACATTAGATTTTTCTAAATGTATTAAAAGATTAAAAAAAGGTTATAAATAACTCATATACATTATTTGAAAAATTTTAAAAAATAGGAAACATTTTAAAAAAACATTATTTTTGATGAATATTGATTTTTGAATGTATAGTGAAATGAAGATGTATTTAGGAAATCCATTTAATGAATTATATTACATAAAAAACAGTTAAAAATGGTAAAATTATATGAAATTATCATTAAAAACTAATGGATAAGAAATTGAAATGTTTTATTATCCAAATATCACGTAGTTTACTTCAACTAAAATTTAGCAATAAAAAGTTTTGATTAAAATGATATTCTGAAATAAATCCATAAAAACAATATAATGTTTATGTGAGGATTAATAAATCTATATATTATGTGTATTAAATTTAAATTCACATAAAATATGTGGAAATAAAAAAATATATTGTAATATTTCACTAAAAAAATAATATTCTTCTATTAAAGGCAACAATGAAGGAATATAACCCAATGAAATGAAATTCTGATAAAAAATTCATAAACACTAAGTTAATTTTATTTTAAGTCCCCTTACATTATTTTATTGAAATTGAAACATAAAAAAAGGAAGGATATTTATTTTAGGATATTACATGTGAATTGTGATTATATACCACATTTAAATGATATTATTTGTCTAACAATAAATTATTCCCCAATTAAAATAAATTCAAACAAAATAAATTACCATACAATACATTTGTAATGAAGATAATTTTACCTCTTCTAATTTATTTTTAAATAATGTTTTAATTATTATATAACATTGTTAATTTTTATATTATAATAAATGATTATTTATAACATCTTATTAACATTCTATTAAAATTTATCTATTGTCATCATTTCATGTGTTAATTGCCTTGTTTTCCCTGGAATGTATAATTTTTAATCATCTTGTTATAACACAAATTATGTAGTATTATTATTATTAAAAATAATTATAATGATGTAATTATCATTTTTATAAATTATTTATACTTTAATGAAATCAAGAATGATGGTTATGAACCATTAAGTACATTAAATCACATGAAGAATGTATCCATTAGTAACATTTTTATTTTTGAACGATCATAATTGAAAGGTGATAAGTAAAATATTTACTTTACATAATTATCATAAAATATATATTAATATATTTAATACATATATATATATAATAAATTCTATTTGGTGTTGGAAATGAAGACACATCTCTTTGTGAAGACAGTATTTTATATGTAGATGAACTATTTTATCATATTCACAGGATTGAAAAAAAAATTATTATATTATATTTATATATTAATAAATATTTCATGAATATAAAAATTATTTCATTCATATCACATATAATCATTAAAATTATCTTTATCACCTTCTTTGTGAATCATTACTGAAAGACGATCCAATCACATCCTAAGGCAATAGTCCTCCGTACACACGAGCTACATTATTGTATCTACTATAGAATGGAAGAAATATATATATATATATATATGAAATATAGACTCATGTGGTATAAATACATTATACATATATTATATATACATTAAATCATCATCGTATCCATTGAACTGGGGTGAAAATGAAAAAACAAAAGCATATGTTCACAAGGTTGTAGCCTACCACACCCAAAAAATGACGAATTCAAAACACATTTGAGGGAAGTTGAGATAGTTTTATGATATTAACATACTATATAAACATCCAAATATATATAAGTGGATAGTTTAATACGATCATCATGGATGATTGAAAATTTAAATTGGTGGAGAATGATATAAAATGTAGATTCTCATTGAGGAAAAATTACTCCTCTTCTGGTATCCACCATAGTTGTACACTAAATACATAAAATATTATGCTAATTTAAGAAAAAATACATCTATAAAGAGGGTAGGTAACTAGGTATCTTATTTTAGTCTATATTTTTTAAGCCCAAATTTTGTGAAGGTGTGAAGAAGAGAGGAGATGGGGTGCCCTTTTCTATGCAGGGGAGAGAATAGACATGGTATTTTTGAAAAGAATTGCGTGAACCCAATTTTCTCACATTTAATAGGGGAAAACTGTACTATTATATAATATTATAGGATTAAAGGTCAGAATGTGGTTTGTAACATAATTTTTATTGATCTATTGGTCATTTTACCATTTTATTTTTTGGTTATCCCCTGGTAAAGACATTTTTACATTAATAATATTGGTTATTTTCTTTCGTGGACCTTTAATTTTGGAAAAAACTAAATTAAATCTTCAAAACATATTAATTTTTTTGATTAAAATATGAAATAAATATTTATAAATTCACTTTTCTGAGGTTTCTAGATTTAATCTAAAATTATTTCCATAAACATGATTAGAAAACTGTGTTTTAATGTCAAAATGTTCAAAGGTTTACAACATTTTTATTTTAAAATTAAATTTCAAATTGATTAAAATAAAAAAAATTTATAAAAATCTGATCCAATGTTACTTTAAAATAAATTAAATATATATTTTGAAATTATATGTTATTTAAATTAAGGGTCAATTTTCAATTAAAAGAAATTATTCAAAAATATTCAAAATAAATGAATTTTTTATGAAAAAACAAAAAATATAACCATATGATAATTTTTAATTATGATTATAAAAATGATTTTTTTTTAAATATAAATTTTATAATGCTGGTAAAATAAATAATTTTATATTATGTGCAAAACTTGTGAATAAATTATTATTTGTGAATATATTATCTTTGTGAAAAAAGTTATTATTCTTTTTAATGATATTAGTATTATTAATAATAATTAGAAAATTAATGAATGTGAGTAATAAATATATTTTCATAAGCTAGTAAACTCTATTCATACATCCCATTATAACTTGCTGGAGATAAATTTTATATTAACTAATAATAATAATAGTATGTAGATTTCATGTAAAAAATCATATTTTGTGTAATAAAACCTATTGAATAAAATTGTTATTTTTTTATTTGTATGTATTCATAGAAATTACAATTATTCTAAAAAATTTTATTTTTACATATTTGGGTCTAATATTCTATTATATGCAAGGTTTTGTGCATTAAATATGTTATTGAACAAAAATTCACTCTTTTTGAATTATGGGCTGTTAAATTCTCAATATATTAAATAAATTCTTTCATTGCAAGTTAATATTGATATATGCAATACAATGATTTATTTTATAAAGTATATTTTTTTAATCTGACATAATCAAAGGGTTAATAATATTTCAACTTAACACTATATAAAGGAATGTACAAAAGCCATAGGAAATAATCACATAATTAAAATTCCACATAGGATAAAATATGTCGGTTATGAAATCATTTACATGGAAGATAATAATAATTCCCTTAGTTTAATGGAGATTGATAGAGGAAATTGTTAAAAAGTAAGCAGGTGATCAATATATTTTTAAAAAAATTTATAAACAAAATATATGAAAAAAGGGTCAATAATATCTTAATAAATGATGTTAACATGATAAAATATTATTTCAACATCATTTTACTAGTGTTAATTAATTTCATTATACTATATAAACACTTTTTTTGATTACAATATATATGTTAAATATCATTTCATGGTTATGCCTTGATCTATCTTCATTCCCTCACTTACTCAGTGAATGGAATATCCAAAAATGAATTTCATTAACCATGATGTAATAACATTTATATTTAAGAGATTGAAACAACCATAATGGAATTACAATTTAATCCACTAGTCTTTACTTATTATTATGTAAAAATTGATAGTATAAGTTATCTAATATTCAAATATATATATATATGTGTGTGTGTGTGCGTGTTTTATAAATACTTTACCCTCTAAAACATCATCTATTGTTCAACAAAAACAATTTCATAAATGGTTATCCATTAGAAACTTCTAAAAAAGAAAATATAAAAAAATAGAAATAAGGTAATGGAAATTTATAAAATAAAAATCAATTAATCGATAAAAAAGATGGTGTCTCTCTATATACTCTAATAAAAAAATATTTCAAAACCTTCATCACGTATTATCTTGAAACGTTTTAATATAAAAAATTATTTTATATGTTTGTTGAAAATGTGCATGAATCCTTAATCCATTTTTAAAAAATTGAATATTACATAAAGATAGAAATTATATATACTCAATCAAAAATAAATAGTATAGACATGAGGTTTGTTGATGAAAAGAGAGTCACATATCTTCAGGAAGGTTGTAGTCCACATGTACATGAATGATGTTAACTTTCTTATTGGATTGAAAAGGGAAAATATAAAATCATACATAATATATTTCATGAATGATAAATATGACATGAATATAATTATTATTTCATTTATATCTAATATAATAATTAACATTATGGTTATCTCCATCCATTTGATGCATTAGGTAAAGACGTATCACATCTCTTTACGAGGTGGTAGGTCGCCGTACACACGATCGACATTACTGAATGTCATACAGAGTGGAAGGTTATATATATATATATATATATGATATATTGACTCTATAGGTACAAATATATTATCCATATTATTTATATTATTTATATCTATCATTGTACCCTATCGTGATAGGTATAAATAGAAATATGAATGACATCAGATCGCAATGAGATAGTCCACTGTATACAAGAATAATGTTTTCATAACATATTTGATGGAAGTGGAAATCATTTTAGAACATTAACATAATATAACAACATCTAAATATATGTAATATATTAATGATATTATATGTGTGTGGTTTAATGAATTTTTAATTTGTTGATTTTATAAATTAAATAAATATTTCCATCGAAGAATATTATATATTTTCAAGAATTCACCATCTGTTTTCACTAAATACATAAAAAAATGGAATTATTCCCAAAATATGTATCCTAAAAATAAGGGATGGATTTTAGAAATTTATTTGGTTAGTTATTGGATGAAAAAATGGATTGAATGTCTATAAAAAATAAGAGATGGTGGATTTTTATAAGGGGGAGAGGACATACTTGGTTTTTTTGGAATGAAATAAGTGATCCCAGGTTTCCAGTATGTAAAAACATCATAGAATGGACAATAATAGATCTATATTATAATTACGCTATAAATATGACCATACAATATTTTGTATGGAATGTTATAGGTAATTTCTACCCTTACTTTTTTAGTTAAACCCATGAAAATCTATTTTTACCCTTACTATGGAAATCAATTTATTGCATATTCACAGTAATTTTTTTAAAAAAAAATGATATAAAATTATTGTAAGATATAAATTATTCTATTTTCGAATATAGAATAATTTTTTTTTCTAAATTAAATTACCAGATGTGGGAAGATATAATTTACAATTAATCTAGTAGGGTTGACAAGATATTAGGCTGTTAAGGATTAATTATTAAAATACTTATAATGTATTTCTTTCCAAATTAAATATTAAAACCATAAAATTAACAAAAATTAATAAAAAAATAATCTAATTTAAATTTTTATCAAATTAAAAATAAAATATATCAATATAAATTTTTTAATCAGAAAACGAGGTTTTTATTAAACTTTTATATTATTGAGTATTCATCAACAAAAGAAATATCATAGAAAAAATATAAAAAATAAATATAATCTAATAATAGTATTCAGATTTCAATTTTTTTTATTTATTGATATAAATTTTCTATAATTATTAAATGTTTTGTTCAAATTAATGGTGCAATGCATGACTAAAAATATTTTTAGGGGAAATAATTATTTTCAAAAGAAAATAAATTTATTTGATACTTATTTTACTAATAATTTTATAATTTATAAAAAATTGAAAAATATAATTTTTCATATAATTTTTTCTCATATTTAGGCTCACCCGTAAATAATTTAGAAGTTAAATTTTATATTACATAAAATAATTAATTTTATATTAATTTTTTTAAAACTTAGTCATACGAATAATGGATGAAAATAAAGAAACTCATTATTGTGTGTTTCATAATCTATCATTGAAATAAAATTTATTTTAAGATAATTATATTTTAATTTATAGTGTTTTTATATTCTATTTTAGGAAGGTTTTCCAATGTCACATACCATATTGAATAAAATGTTGTTTTATTAGAATTTATTGGTGTTTCATTTAATGATTTGAGATAATATATAAATAATCTAAAAAAATTAATCATAAATCAACTATATTGGAAAAATATATTACATAAGGAAATATCCATTTATGTTATTGTGGAATTTTTAAAACTACTTTATTGATCCTTAGTGATTGGAAAATGTGTTACAACAGTTATGGTTAAACAGTGTTATGAAGAGGGATAAACCAAATAATAATGCGTAAAATGAAACCCAAACAAATATAAATTTTATTTTTAATTATATTTGGACCTTATAATCATTATCTTCATATATATAACCTTGAATACACATTATATATGTTTGAAATGTGTTATACATTAATATATAAATTATTTACATGATTCCTAGATAAATAACATATAAAATTGAACGTTCAATAATATCTTCCTCACACATTATGATTATAAGGGCCCAGCCTTAAACCTTACTTAATCTTGAGTTATTACAAGATTACACATTGAGGATCTTTTCGGGTTTAGATTTTTAGAGAATTAGATCATAAAACTATCATTACATTCCACATATAAACAAAGTGGTTATATAAAGATAGTATTCTTCATTCCCATCAATGGAAACATATTTAAAATAAAACATGGATTCTTTATTGACACTTCCTTGACACTATCATCATAACATGTACCTTTCCCGTGACCTGTGAAAAACATTTCAAAAAAACATGGGATGAGCATAAAAAGCTCAGTAAGGGATATAAAAATATGGAAAGGAAACATAGGTACATATATACATAAGGATGAGATCATACTTTACCCATAAAACATAGGCACTTTAACATACCTCATAAAATCATGAACAAATCATGGAAATCATAATACATAAAGGTAACTTGAGGCATTCATAACATTCTTACGTAGGGAGTAACCCTCTTGGTTACGTTTGGAATACCCATCACAGTATATTCCCTAAATCTCTTCGGAGAAACCTTAACGTTTCACTCCTTCGCGTTACCCAATGCATTGGAGAGCTATATCGGGCTCACCTGCCCATAGTTTATCACGGAACCACCCGTCTTCATAATAATGCCCAAGAACCTCAACATAATCATATCACGTAAAACATGCATCAAGGAGACATAACATTCCCACCTTTCAATCACAAGATATCAATACAACACATTGATATAAAGACATTATGAAAACCATTTTCGATACCAAAATAAAAGAAAAGTAAAACATGGTATTTATTTTTCTTTTAAAAAGAAGGTATGGCTTGTAGAGGAAGCCGATACTCAAATAACGGTCACGACGGCGGAGAAGTCGTTTTCGCCACATACGTACGACGAAAACATTCCCTTTTGTCGTTTAGTAAACTCTTCGTATAAAAAAGATTCCTTTTGAATAAATGTAAAAGTCAAAGGGGTTTGTACACTGTATAAAATAAAGTTGTGTAGAAAATAAAATATGCCTCAGTGAAAGGAGATTGAGAGGAAGTCCCATACCTCGTATTTGAATTGACCCGACCGTTCTTTAATCTCCTGAATAATAAACATGAATTAATTTCTACTTGCTTATGAACCTTTTTAAAGTTCATTATTCCTTTTATACCATGTTATGAACATCATTTAATCATTTAAGTTAATAATGTTCATTTTGTAGGTATTTGGTTCTTAAGTCAAAAATAGACTTCTTACACTTACATGTTGTTAATTTGGTCAAAGGTTCGTTATATCCAGAATGATATTAATGATTTGGATAACATATATATCATATATATTCATCTTATACATGTATTTATAATATTAAATCACATTTAGAGATAAGAAATGAAATTCACCGTTCATGGAGACGGTAAGCCGTACGTACGCATGAACGCTACTTCCATTTCTATTTCGTATTTTCTGGAATGGAATCATAATGATATAAGAGTATATTATAATTCCAGTATACTAACATATATAATATCATTAACTTTATCCTTTACACATCCCACATATGGTATTAACGAATCAAATCACTTTCAGGGGGCGGTAGTCCGCACTTCCTTAAATGAAGATATCGTGTTTACCCATAATGGAAACCATAAAGGTATTCCCAAAATGAAATAAGACAGTAGCTTAAGGAAAAAATAAACATATTATATATCATATATAAAAATAGTGACATCATAATGGCCACCTTTGAAGGTGTTAAACGAGTATTGAACAATCATCGTTTCAGGAGGCAGAATTTCGCCATCCACGGAAACTGTACGTTCTTTTACCATTTGATGTAGTTGTGTGAGAGTGTAGCTCAAATAAATGTTATAACAACATCCTAGTATATTGAAGATACTGGTGTTGTTACAAAAGAAGTAAATAAAAAGACTTTAGGGGGTTGGAGAAGAAAAATAAAAAAAATGAACATGAGAGAATGAATTACCTTTAAAAGTGTAACTCCTTTTGATTTGAGCCTAAAGGCTTCCTTTGAAAGGATTCTGCCCAAAGGTAATCCTCTAGGATGAGGATAGGGATGTGGATAGAGTAAATGGGCAGGGGTTGGCTGAGCTAAAATCTTGAGGAGTGTGTGAAATGAGGTAGATGTGGGGGCCTTTTATAAGAGGAGAGGAGGGGCACTTTTGGAAAGTAAAGATAAGTTACTTTATTTTAAAAATATTTTCAGATTCATATGGTCCCACATTGCTATAATTCAAGGATAAGGTGTTAAGACTTCGAAATCCACTCATCCAATTGGTTTTGGCCATGTGTAGGTTTTAGATTTTTCATTATCTTTCCATTTTATTTAAATCGTTAAATAATGAGGTCATCGCTGCATCATCATGATGTCAAAAATAATTTAATTTATTTAAAATCTGAAAATTAAAAAAAAATACTATTATGTAGGAAATATTTTTATCTTTCCAATGACTACTTATAATCAAAAATCCGATCTTTATAAACCCATGTAAAAATTGTTTTCGTAAAACATATTATGTTTGTGTCATTTTTACTTTTACATTAAATAAAATGTTATTTATGTCATTTCCCAACCAAAGTGGATCCATGGGGTCCCCAAGTTTACCCATGGCTTGTCTTGGTCGGCCATGACACAACCAATGAGGGTAGGACCTGTGTCAAGCTCATCTTATTTTATTAAAGCATTGTTTTTACCTTAAACTACATTAATTACCACTAATCACGATTAAAAACATAATAAGTTACTATTCACCAAAAAATTATTTTAATCTCATTGAACCACATTTTACTTCATTATGACAACCATGTATGTCGGATTTTCAAAATTCATTACACATTAGTGGTAAACATTCATTTAACTGAAAAATCAGTTTGCTTGATTACCACTTAGTGGTTTCACTATCCATCAAAAATTGGAGTTTTTAAGAAAATTACAAAAAATTCACTCTAAGATATATTTGATCTTCTGAATTCAAAAATGAAGTCTATTTTAAAAAATTCAAAACATATAAGCCACATTAATTAATTTAATAATTAATTCCCGCTGTCAGAGAAAATAGCGTGTTTTTATGAAACAATAAGTATCAAAATATTGACACCAGTTTAAGTCCAATTTCAAAGTGAAAATTGATTCCAATGACCACCATTGGATTAAATGGTAAAAATATATTCTAATTTCACTTCAAAACCAATTCAAAAGATAATATAATCATATAAATAATTTAGATTAAAAAGCATTTTTGATGTAAAATGCAGTATTTTTTACTATTCATAAAAAATGACCATTGGCAGAAAAATACCAAAAATTCACACAAAGTAAATTTTGATGTCCCAATCATAAAGAATAAGTTTATTTTGACAAACATAGTTTATAAAATTGTCAAAATATAGATTTAAAAAGGGTTTTCCATCATAAGGCAGTAAAACAATCTTTTAAGAATATTAGTGTATTCCATGCTTAAGATTTGATTTATTTTCATTTTAAGCCTCTAAAACACTATCTTAATTATTAAAAGACATAGATAAAAATATATATTATTCATTACTTAATTGGGATGTTACATCCTTCCCCCCTTTAGAAAATTGCGCCCCCGCAATTTATTTACTTATGGAATAAATGGGGGTACTAATCCCTCATTGCATTTTCAGATTCCCATGTTGCCTCTTCAATCATGTGGTTTTTCCACAAATCCTTTACCTGGTGAATCACGTTATTCCCTAACACTTGCTCTCCGTGGTCAAGAATCTGGACCGGTTGTTCCTCATAAGATAAGTTCTCTTCCAGCTGAACTACCACTGGACTCAAAACATGAGATGGATCTGGCATATACTTTCTCAACATCGAAACGTGAAAAACATTGTGTACCTGAGATAAACTCGGAGGTAAAGCCACTCGGTAAGAAACTCATCCAACTCTCTCCAGAATTTCATATGGTCCAATGAACCTTGGACTCAGCTTTCCTTTCTTACCAAATCGCATCACACTTTTCCATGATGATACTTTGAGAAAAACATGATCACCTACCTCAAAAGATAGATCCTTCCTCCGGTTATCCGCATAACTCTTCTGCCTGCTCTGAGCTGTTCTCATGTGCTTCTGAATCAGCTGAACTTTTTCTTCCATCTCTTCTACCAATTCTGGTCCCATCAACTTCCTTTCACCCACTTTATCCCAGAAAGCTGGAGTTCGACACTGCTTCCCATATAATGCCTGAAATGGTGCCATCTGTATACTGGAATGAAAACTGTTATTATATGAAAATTCAACCAAAGAAATATTTCGGTCCCAACTTCCCTGATAATCCATAGAACAATCTCGTAGCATATCCTCCAATGTCTGAATTGTTCGTTCTGACTGCCCATATGATTGAGGATGAAAAGCTGTACTAAAATTTAATTCAGTACCCGATGACTTCTGAAAGCCATTCCAAAAGTTAGATGTGAACCTGGGATCACGATCAGATACAATGGAGAGGGGAACTCCATGTAACCTGACTATCTCTTTAAGATACAAACAGGAAAGTTGATCAAGAGAGAAAGTATCTCATATAGCAAGGAAATGAGCAGATTTGGTCAAGTGATCAATAATAACCCAGATTGCATTATTACCTCGAGATGTCCTTGGTAATCCCACAACAAAGTCCATGGATATGTTTTCCCATTTCCACTCTGGAACTGGTAAAGGCTGAAGCATCCCTTTCGGTAACTGCTGCTCTGCTTTAACCTGCTGACAAGTCAAACACTTCACAGTAAAATCAGCAATATCTCTTTTCATTCCATCCCACCAGTAAAACTCCCGCAGATCTCTATACATCTTAGTACTGCCCGGATGAACTGAAAACAGAGAACTATGAGCTTCACATAACAACTCTCTCTTCAAATGTGAATCACAAGGCACACACAATCTCTTCCCAAATCTCAAAAAAAAATCATTAACAATGTTGAATTCAGGAAACTTACCTTTTTGAACCAGCTCTACCTTTTTCTGCAACTCACTATCTTGCTTCTGCGCTTGCTTGATTCTATCTGATAGAGAAGATCTAACTGATACTTGAAACAAAACAGAAGGACCTCCTGCACCAACAACTTCTATGCCAAATTTCATCAAATCCTTAACCAAAGGATCACGTTCCAAACACAACATTTTTAATGAAGAAATAATTTTTCGACTCAAAACATCATCCACTTTATTTTCTTTTCCCGGATGGTAATGAATTGTACAATCATAATCCTTGATTAATTCTAGCCATCTCCTCTGTCTAATGTTTAACTATTTCTGAGTGAATATATACTTTAAACTTTTGTGATCGGTATATATTTCACACTTTACTCCATACAAATGATGCCTCCAAAATTTTAAATCAAAAACAACAGCAGCTAATTCCAAATCATGTGTAGGGTAATTTACCTCATGAGTTTTCAACTGTCGTGAAGCATAAGCAATTACCTGATCATTCTGCATTAGGACGCAACCAAGTCCTTTCAATGAAGCATCACTGTATATAACAAACTCACCATTCCTGGAAGGTAGTGCCAAAACTAGAGCATTCACCAATCTTCTTTTCAATTCCTGAAAACAATCATCACATTCATTTGTCCAGATAAACTTAACACCCTTTCGAGTTAGCTTAGTCATTGGACTAGATAATCGTGAAAAATTTATAACAAACCTTCGTTAATAGCCCGCCAAACCAAGGAAGCTACGAATCTCGGTTACATTTGTGGGTATTGGCCATTCTTCCACAACTTTTGTTTTTGCAGTATCAACAGTTATTCCATCTTTAGAAACAATGTGACCAAGGAAACAAATTTGTTGAAACCAAAACTCACAATTACTGAATTTCCCATACAGTTTCTTTTCTTTTAAGGTCTGAAAGATATCCCTTAAATGTCTTTCATGCTCCTCTTTACATTTAGAAAACACCAATATATCGTCAATGAAAACCACCACAAACATATCCAAGAACTCATGGAAAATTCTATTCATTAAGTCCATGAATACAGCAGGTGCATTGGTTAGCCCAAAAGGCATTACTACAAATTCATAATGGCCATATCTCGTACGGAACGCGTTCTTCGGAATATCTGCCTCCTTTACCTTCAGCTGATGGTACCCTGATCTCAGATTAATCTTTGAAAAAAATTGAGCTCCCTGGAGCTGATCAAACAAATCATCAATATGAGGCAAAGGATATTTTTTCTTAACAGTGATGTTATTCAAGGCTCTATAATCAATGCAAAGTCTCATAGAACCATCTTTCTTTTTAACAAATAAAACAGGAGCACCCCCTGGTGATGTGCTAGGTCTAATGAAACCATTCTCTAATAAATCTTTAAATTGCTCCTTCAACTCTAAAAGTTCAATTTGAGCCATTCGATAAGGGGGTTTTGAAATTGGCTTAGCATCAGGAACTAAGTCAACAGTAAACTCAACTTCCCGATCTGGTATTATTCTAGGAAACTCATCAGGAAAAACATCAGGATACTCATTTACCACTGGCACATCATTAATCTGAACAGTTCCTTTATTTTCAATGACGTGTGCAAGGTAACATTCATTTCTATCTTTTACAAGTTTCTCGGCCTCTTGATATGTTATTAAAAGTAAGGGTTCAATCTTGTAAACAAACTGAAAGTCTTTCTGAAAAGACACTTCTTTAGCTCTACAGTAAATCTTAGCATGGTAAATTGAGAGCCAATCTATACCCAAGATAACATCAAACTCTACTAGAGGTAGAACAATAAGTTTTGCAAGTAGGTTCTTTCCACAGATAAGTATTGGAAGATTCTTATAAATTCTTTTTGCGTCAACATTTCCCCCCAGGTGTTTTTACCAAACGTTTAGGAGTCATTTCTTGAGATGGTATTCCCATTTTACTAGAAATGGTTTCAGATATGAAAGAATGTGTAGACCCCGAATCAAAAAACACACTGGCATAATCTGAAAAAACAAACAAAGTACCTGATACAACTTCATTTGATGGCCCGACATCTGCTAAAGTAGTTGCAAAGGATTTCACCACCCCTTTCTGCATGTAGTCTAACTGCTTCCCATCACTCAAGCTCTTTGTCAGACACTCGTTTGCATAGTGACCCATCTCATTCCACTTATAACATTTCACTAACCATAAATCAAATTTGTTCTTACCTTCACCTTGATCCTTTTCTGTGCAATCACTAGCCTTATGTCCCATATTACCACATTGGTAGCACTTTCCAGAATTCAGAAGACATTCCCCAGCATGCCTTTTTCCACATTTATCACAAACTGGAAACTTAGTTCTCTTACCATCAGACTTTTTTGAAGAATTCTTACCTTTCTCCTGCCACCTCGGTCTCTTCTTCTGCTAGTTGTTATAGAACACTTGGTCATCGGAAAACTCCATTTCCACCTTCTCAGCACATCGAACAAGATTTTCATAATGTTTAAACTCACAGGAAGCTAATGCCCTTCGATATTTTGGATTTAATCCTGAGTAAAAACGATTGATTTTACTATCAAGGACTCGGATAAAATTTGGAGCATACCTTTCCAATCGAGTGAACCTTTCTTCATAGGCAGCCACTGAGTCTTCCTCTTGCCTCAATTCCAAGAATTGTTTTTCCATCCTAAGTCTAACAGCCTTAGGAAAATACTTCTCAAGAAACATACCTTTGAATTCATCCCAGTCAAGAGCATCAATCTCATCGGCGTCCCTGATATTTTTAACCATAGACCACCACTGATCTGCTTCACCCTCCAAACGGTAAATAGAAAGACTAACATTTTGATTGTCTGAACACCCCAAGACATCAAAAATCTTCTCTAGTGCTTTAATCCACCTTTCAGCTAGCACAGGGTAATATGATCCTCTGAATTATGGGGGATGTTGCCTCATGAAATGTTCCACCACTGACATATTCCTCTGTGGTTGATCTGGATGATCTCGTGCATGGATACCACTGCCATTTATCGCTTGAGTCAACTGCACCATTACTACAACAAACTGTTCAGTTCCAATTCCGACCATCTCAGGATGCTGATTCGGAAGGTTATTTCCTTCTGTATTCCTTCCTAGCACTGCTTCCCTATTTCCTATGTGGAAAACCATTCTGAACAAACATGTCTTAGATGAAGCAACATGGTAATCTTAAAATTCTATATCACTTCAATTTGACCATAAAAAAAATATTTTTGGATAATCATTTAATATAATTCTAACTCCTAAAGTTATCTAAACCGACCGCTGATACGAACTATAAGGGCCCAGCGTTAAACCTTACTTAATCTTGAGTTATTAAAAGATTACACATTGAGGATATTTTCGGGTTTAGAGTTTTAGAGAATTAGGTCATAAAACATGCATTACATTCCACATATAAACAAAGTGGTTACATAAAGATAGTATTCTTCATTCCCATCAATGGAAACATATTTAAAATAAAACATGGATTCTTTCTTGACACTTCCTTGACCTGTGAAAAACATTTCAAAAAAACATGGGATGAGCATAAAAAGCTCAGTAAGGGATATAAAAATATGGAAAGGAAACATAGGTACATATATACATAACGATGAGATCATACTTAATCCATAAAACATAGGCACTTTAACATACCTCATAAAATCATGAACAAATCATAGAAATCATAAGACATAAAGGTAACTTGAGGCATTCATAACATTCTTACGTAGGGAGTAACCCTCTTGGTTACGTTTGGAATACCCATCATAGTATATTCCCTAAATCTCTTCAGAGAAACCTTAACGTTTCACTCCTTCGTGTTACCCAATGCATTGGAGAGCTATATCGGGCTCACCCGCCCTTAGTTTATCACGGAACCACCCATCTTCATAATAATGCCCAAGAACCTCAACATAATCATATCACGTAAAACATGCATAAAGGAAACATAACATTCCCACCTTTCAATCACAAGATATCAATACAACACATTGATATAAAGACATTATGAAAACCATTTTTGATACCAAAATAAAAGAAAAGTAAAACATGGTATTTATTTTTCTTTTAAAAATAAGGTATGGCTTGTAGAGGAAGCCGAAACTCAAATAACGGTCACGACGGCGGAGAAGTCGTTGTCGCCACATACGTACGACAAAAACATTCCCTTTTGTCATTTAGTAAACGTTTCGTATAAAAAAGATTCCTTTTGAATAATTGTAAAAGTCAAAGGGGTTTATACATCGTATAAAAGAAAGTTGTGTATAAAATAAAATATGCCTCAAAGAAAGGAGATTGAGACGAAGTCCCATACCTCATATCTGACTTGACCCGACCGTTCTTTAATCTCCTGAATTATAAACTTGAGTTAATCTATACTTGCTTATGAACCTTTTTCATGTTCATTATTCCTTTTATACCATGTTATGAACATCATGTAATCATTTAAGTTAATAATGTTCATTTTGTCGGTATTTGGTTCTTAAGTCAAAAATAGACTTCTTACACTTACATGTTGTTAATTTGGTCAAAGGTTCGTTATATCCAGAATTATATTAATGATTTGGATAACATATATATCATATATATTCATCTTATACATGTATTTATAATATTACATCACATTTAGAGGTAATAAATGAAAGGCACCGTTCATGGAGACGGTAAGCCGTACGTATGCATGAACGCTACTTCCATTTCTATTTCGTATATTCTGGAATGGAATCATAATGATATAAGAGTATATTATAATTCCAGTATAATAACATATATAATATCATTAACTTTATCCTTTACATATCCCACATATGGTATTAACGAATCAAATCACTTTCAGGGGGCGGTAGTCCGCACTTCCTAAAATGAAGATATCGTATTTACCCATAATGGAAACCATAAAGTTATGCCCAAAATGAAAAAAAAACAGAAGCTTATGGAAAAAATAAACATATTATATATCATATATAAAAATAGTGACATCATAATGTCCACCTTTTAAGGTGTTAAACGAGTATTGAAGAATCATCGTTTCGGGAGGCAGAATTTCGCCATCCACGGAAACCGTATGTTCTTTAACCATTTGATGTAGTTGTGTGAGAGTGTAGCTCAAATAAATCTTATAACAACATCCTCGTATATTTAATATACTGGTGTTGTTACAAAAGAAGTAAATAAAAAGAGTTTATGGGGTTGGAGAAGCAAAATAAAACAAATGAACATGAGAGAATGAATTACCTTTAAAAGTGTAACTCCTTTTGATTTGAGCCTAAAGGATTCCTTTGAAAGTATTCTGCCCAAAGGGAATCCTCTAGTATGAGGAGAGGGATGTGGAGAGAGTAAATGGGCAGGGGTTGGCCGAGCCAAAGGCTTGAGGAGTGTGTGAAATGAGGTAGAGGTGGGGGCCATTTATAAGAGGAGAGGAGGGGCACTTTTGGAAAGTAAAGATAAGTTACTTTATTTTAAAAAGAGTTTCGGATTCAAAAGGACCCACATTGCTATAATTCAAGGATAAGGTAATCAGGTTTCTAAATCCACTCATCCAATTGGTTTTGGCCATGTGTAGGTTTTATATTTTTCATTATCTTTCCATTTTATTTAAATCGTTAAATAATTAGGTCATCGTTGCATCATCATGATGTCATAAATAATTTAATTTATTTAAAGTCTAAAAATTATAAAACAAATACTATGATGTAGAAAATCTTTTTAGATTTCCAATTACTATTTATAATCAAATATCGGATCTTTATAACCCCATGTAAAAATTGTTTTCGTAAAACATATTATGTTTGTGTCATTTTTACTTTTACATTAAATAAAAAAGTTATTTATGTCATTTCCCAACCAAAGTGGATCCATGGGGTCCCAAAGTTGACCCATGGCTTTTCATGGTCGGCCATGACACAACCAATGAGGTTAGGACATGTTTCAAGCTCATCTTATTTTATTAAATCATTATTTTTACCTTAAACTACACTAATTACCATTAATCGCGATTAAAAACTTAATAAGTTACTATTCACCAAAAAATTATTTTTATCTCATTGAACCACATTTTACTTCTTAATGACAACCATGTATGTCGGATTTTAAAAATTAAATACACATTAGTGGTAAACATTCATTTAACTGAAAAATCATTTTGCTTGATTACCACTTAGTGGTTTCACTATTCATAAAAAATTGGAGTTTTTCAGAAAATTACCAAAAATTCACCCTAAGATATATTTGATATTCTGAATTAAAAAATGAAGTCTATTTTAAAAAATTCAAAACATATAAGTCACATTAATTAATTTAATAATTAATTCCCGTTGTCAGAGAAAATAGCGTGTTTTTATGAAACAATAAGTATCAAAAGATTGACACCAGTTTAAGTCCAATTTCAAAGTGAAATTGATTCAAATGACCACCATTGGAATAAATGGTAAAAATATATTCTAATTTCACTTCAAAACCAATTCAAAAGATAATCTAATCATATAAATAAATTATATTAAAAAGCATTTTTGATGTAAAATGCAGTATTTTTCACTATTCATAAAAAAATGAACATTGTCAGAAAAATACCAAAAATTCACAAAAAGTAAATTTTGATGTCCCAATCATAAAGAATAAGTTTATTTTGAAAAACATAGTTTATAAAATTGTCAAAAGATAGATTTAAAAAGGGTTTTCCATCATAAGGCAGTAAAACAATCTTTTAAGAATATTAGTGTATTCCATGCTTAAGATTGGATTTATTTTCATTTTAAGCCTCTAAAACACTATCTTAATCATTAATAGACATAGATAAAAATATCTATTATTCATTACTTACTTGGGATGTTACAATGATTGATTAATGTAATCTAATAATTAATCAGATACCATTAAAATGATATTCACGGTTTATTATAGGTTCTAGTTTCATAAAAATTCCACCACATAAGGATTAATGTATAATCTAATTGTGGGTATATGAAATATGAGGCCTAATTCTTAATCGAATGTATCATTAATGTATATTCTCATAATTCATTCAAATAAAATTTATCCATAATTATATCATAATATAATAATGTATAATATACAGAAAATATATTACTTTTATGTAATTTAAATTTTTTAACTTTTTTCATTCAAGTGGGAAATAAAAGCATTATTCGTTTGTACATGCAGACAACCAGTCCATGAAGCGATGTGTTTTGTTTTTCAACATTTTAAATTTGAGATGGACGAATAAAAAATTTAATACTAGAACTTAAATATATATATATATATATATTGTTATTTGAGAATAATATAGTACTTACCATCTTACCTTTCCATGTTTTTGGAAAATGATAACATCACTATTATGCACATGTTGTCTAACACCTCTATGAAGGTATTTGAATCAATTTTCATTTCCACTATAAATGTATAGTCATAATGAAATAAAAAATGATTAAATATGATGATTATAATCTATTTTTTACATATTAAACTAATTTCTGTTTTTTTCCTTTTCTATTTTGATGAAAAATGAAAACATCGTTTATACCTATATACGGACTACTGTCTCCATGAAATAATGTACTTAATTTTTTTTGAAAAAAATTATTGTTTTTTAAACTATATTTAATATATTAGAGTGATAATTATGTCATAAAAATAATATTTTATATGACGGATAAATATTGAATTTGATTATTTTCATCCTATAATTTCTTTTGGATTATAAAATTAATGTCTGCTAATCATCATACATAAACCAAATTTGTTTTTAAATAAATATGGAACTCTAATAAATTAAATAAAATTAATAATCAAAAGGTAATGAGGATGTTAATTATTATTAAGGAGGAATAAAATTATTATAATTTCATCAGTTTGAATTTATTGAATGTATAAATTCAAATGAGACTTAATGTAAGAGGATAATTTTAAAACCATGTTTTAATGTACTCCATATGAATATTTAGCTACCAGGTTAATGTAATGTTTTTTAATTGGATAATTTTATACATTATACTTAATTTATTTTAATAGTCATTTTAAAATACATTTTTACTTTCATTAGAGAGTTCTAAACGGAATATTTTTAACATTTATAATATGAGATTATTGATGTTTCTACAGAATTGTAAAATAGAATCCTTTTTAACATATATGAAATTGGTAAACATTCCATTTATCTTGTAATTTCATTATCATCATTCCTACTAATCAATTTTTAAAGGTTTTATAATGTAAATTGAATTCTTATTTCTTTTTAAAATTTTGTGTTTTGTAGGGTTTCTAAGATGAAGGGTTATTTCTCAATAATTTTATGTGAAATTTAAATTTTCTTCTATATCTATGTCCAAATGAGTTTTAAGGGTTTTATATCCATGATATGAAATATTTATACTATTTCGATCATGAAATAGTATATTATTATTATATATGATGAGGGATGATATTGAACTGCCTAATAACTATGTGTGAGAATAATGTATCACTCTAAAACATTGATAAATGATTTGGTTTTGGAAGTAGAATATGAGGGTGGAAGCCGAATAACTCAATTATAATTAAAAGATATTCAATTATTCATATAATGGTAAAAAATGGTTAATGTTTGTTATGAATATGATTCTCCAATATAACTATTTTACACATTGTATGGGTTTTACAAAAATTATTTTACTTCCAAATGTATTTAATATTTGGGAACATTTAATGTTGAAATTATTGTTTTCCAATGAAATTTGAATAATGATTCTTTCTTGTTTTCAATATTTTTTCAAATGGGTTACATGTGAAATCAATGAAAAATGATTAATTTTTTAATGTGTATATTTTTTTCATTATTTTATTATTATGTATAGGATAACCAATTTCATGGGTGATGATTATTTTGAAGGTACAGATTGGATTAAAAAAATTATATCCCATACTCACCTTTTCATTTTTCATCCAACATTTTCAATTGATTTCCATAAGGATTAAGGATGATTCTGTAATTTTTAGACATATAAGATATAATAATGGAATTTAGACATTATTGAAGAATGAATTTGATTAATAAATTTGGGATCATAACATATGAAACATATTTTTTTGGAATAAATCATAACTATTTGGTTGCATACCCTATAAAATCTAATGGATGCCATAATTCAATAAATAATAGAACAAACATATACACTAGAATTTAATATAGTGAAAAAATTATTATTATTCCTATAATATGGGTTAATTATGATTCAAGGAATAATATTTATCGATAATATGTCCACATTAAATGAGATGAAATGTGTGTGTCGATTATGGACATGGAACCTATCATGATGGGATGGATTTTCCTGATTCCAATTTCCAAATAATTTTTGGATCGTGGGGTGGATTTAATGGCTATTCTTAATGTTCATTCTTATATCATAAGTGTACATAAATGGTAGTATGATACTAATTATTTTATAATCACCAAATAATTAAAGAACAGTTATTGGAAAAATCATTTCTACCATCCAAAAATATGGTATTATGATATAAAATATGATGAAAAATTCAATTTGATGGTGAATATATTAAATTTCAATAATGTTGTTTTAATATTCCTCATAAGGTATAGGATTTAACCTCAAATTAAAGTAAATATATTCAATTTAATATGGTTTATTTTTTTCTTTTCTAATTTCTCTATATTATGATGTAGATACATAGATAAAGGTATCAACAATACTAGTATTTTTACTTTGAATAATACTTTTATAATAATCATGAAATCCACTACATATTTATTGATATATTTTGCTACATAATTTTACAAGAGTAGTAATTTACCATTTTTCTTAGTGAAGGAATTGGGATCTATCAAAATATTATCCATTAAAATAAAATAAATAATATTTAAGGGTGGTATAAATAATTACGACAATATCAGTCTCTCTTATAATTGACAAATAAAATTTATTTTTATAACAAGTTGTCATGGGGTAACTAGAAAAAATCACACATGTTCTTATTGATGCGAGGGATTTATCTTGGTTTCTTCTTGAAGGGGAGGACCTTATTAAAGAAATGACAACTCATTATGGGTAATTCCATCAAAATAGACACCGAAATGAAGAGTATTAACATTAGGTATCATTTCCCAACCACATGGAGTATTCGTATATATATATATATTCCATTACGAGTACCTTATAGGTGGATTAAAATGGATGCATCATGGGGAATTCATTATTTTCAATTTATTATTCAAATGAGGGGATATTTTATATAGTTATAATTCTAAAAAGTGTTCCTGTCACAATATATTATATCTTTATGGGGAGGAACATCAGGGTAGACACAATCATATGGTTATTAGGGATACTTCCAGTAATATATCACATAGAAACATCAAAACATCAACTACATACTCTAAATAATGATTAGTTTGAAAAATATTAG
This sequence comes from Viscum album, assembly GCA_963277665.1. Classification (NCBI taxonomy): domain Eukaryota; kingdom Viridiplantae; phylum Streptophyta; class Magnoliopsida; order Santalales; family Viscaceae; genus Viscum; species Viscum album. Next base: position 494,307,718 of record OY728128.1, read on the forward strand.
GCTATTATAAAATAATGCTTTTGGGACTATTGAATACTATAATTGAGTGTGGAAGTTATATGGGCCTTATCGTTTCATTTTTGTTCCCCAAAAAACATTCTCTCTTAGATAAATTATATAGGGTAACTAGTGTGGTTTGATTTCAACAATTACATTCATATATACAGCTATTATTACATGACACATATGTTTCTATCATAATCCATCCTTTTGATTTTTCATGGATGGTTTGAATATTATAATGTCCATTAATGTCACTAAAATGGTCCAATTATCTCTTATTGGAATGGTAATATATCCATGATTATATTTTATATTATTTTTTAGATACTTACAATACCCTTAAAAATGAGATATGGAAGTTGATCCATCACTTGAGTACATGTTTGATCAAGTGGATGAGATTCTCTGGTTACAATAGAATATGTATATTCTTACCCCATGATGGTTGTGGTGATAAGATATTGAAAAATAGATAATTCCAGTAGTATTATTGAATAAATAATTAGATTTATGTTGGTAGGGTTATATTTCCACCCATCCATTTACTCATAGAATTGTTTATAGGATTATATAGGGGTAATGCAGATATATTCTCATTAAATAATGAGAGTTGGAATACGATCACATTCATTTCACCAAGATTCATTCATGATATGATGAAAAACATTATGTGTTGGGAGATGAAGTCATTCTGAACCTATGATATTTACTAGGATATCTTTATTACCATATTTCGATTTTACTATTGTACAAAAGGAAAAATACTAAGTTGGAGTATGAATATAGGTCTGTTAAACAATGGATTTGTGAAAATAATAACAATTTTATTTTAGTTTATTAAATTTAAATTTGAAGAAATATGTAAAATTAAATGAAATACGAGCCCTCCCTTTCTGATTGATAATTCACTAATCCTTGAGTGCTCTCCAATACACTCAAACCTGGGTACCCGATATAGTGAACAACTGTGTGGAATCATCAGTTAGTTTTTGAGGTGTTGATATTGTATGGTACCTGTGATGATTTCAATTTCCATAAACCCTTGATGGTGACTCAAAAACACACAGTAAATACATAATACTTTTCATGTTTTCATCCTTATGATAGAGAATGTGATTTTTATTGTACATTGGTGAATGATACCCAATGAAGTTAAAAACATTTATTGGTTTCATATGATTTATTACAACCAATAAATATTATTAGAATGACTGGTGAAGCATCACATTAAAGAGGGTCTTACATATAACCTCAAATATCATCATAGTCCATTTTATGTGGTATTTATGAACTAAAAATATCACTGTTTTTCATTTAGAAATATGTACGCTAATATCCCTATTTGATTCAATTTTTTCCAATAAATTTCAGACATAGTTCCATATAACTACTAATTAGGTGATGCAATTAATTTGGATTGAATTGATTTCAATGAATTCCCTAGAAACATCGACAAAGTGATACCCAGAAACACATAAATTGAACTTTTCAAGAATAAATATTGAAAATTTTAATTCATAATAAAAGGATAAACAAATATTTTAACTATTTGTTTAATGGGGAACTCAAATATTCCCCAAAACACACTAGGTTTTGATTATGTTGTCATTATAAGCCTATATCCAAGAGGCATCACGTTTTTGGGGTTTTCTTCTAGTGACCCTTTAGAATTTGTTCCAAGAGGGTGGGAATTCATTATAATAAAACAATTTTTGGTGTTTATTACAAACTCATGGTATCTCATATATATTTGAACATTTTTATGATTCATATTCATGTCATGTTATGGGATGTGTTACTCATGTGCAAGTGACTAGTAATTAACATGTATCAATGTGAAAATATATATGTATAATAGGATCATACGATATTTTAGATACTAATTTTTATTCTAAATCTTATTTCATAGTGGTTTAAATATATAAAACTAAACACTATGGTGTTTATCACCCTCTTTAATGGTGGAATGTGTTGACAATGATTGGATGAGGACAATAAAAAATGGAATTTTATGTATCCTTTTCAAATGAATCAAAACCGAAATAATTCAACTCCATTTAATGGATCATGTAAATAATTATAATGTAATTTTAAATGTATATTTCCCTACTATATAACATAATATAATAAGGATTAGAAGGAGAATGATTCTTAGTGATTTTTTTTGTAGGGAACTTATGCCTGAGAATCGATTTTTAGCTATCTTGAAGGGAACATGTATGAAATATGTTTCATTTCCTGTGAACTTGAATGTAATATGTATCATTATTTGAGTAATAGTCTCATTGGTAAAATGGAATAAAGTGATTGATATGTTATTTCATTATAATGGTGTTGTCCCTTCCAAGGAACTATATTTTGAGAATCATGTCTTTGAAGAGTCATGGGAGGTCACAATGACTCATTTACAGAGTTTTTCAAAAATCAATTTTTCCAATGGTGGGTTAGGATAAGTAGGTTACAAAGGTAGGCCACATCAATCAAGTTCCCTATTAGGAATTAAATAGTGGTTTTTGAGGGTAGCTCGTGATGGTGACTCATACTGAATAGTGAGCCATCCACAGGTAGCTTGTAGTAGTGACACAATTAGGTAGGTAACCATCATTGAGTTGTGAATGTTTCTCAGAATGGCGAGTCATCCACTGGTAGCTCACAATAATAATTTATGAGAGGTTAGTTAAAATGGTGACTCGCACTGATGAATTTTATCGATAGATCACACTGGTGACCCACCTAATGCTGATGGATTTCCAAAAGTTTGTCAAAATTAAATATTTCTATAGTTTTTTCCAGTTTCACCCCTTTAACATTTTATTTGAAATAAACATAAATTTAATTCCATATTGAATTATTTTTTATACCATTTAAAATCATACATATAATATAAAAACATGAATCTTCTATGGTTATCCAAACTTGGTGGCCTTAGTCATGATCTTAATTTTATTTCATTTAAAAATAGTTTCTCCCATTGATACATGATCTACCCTTTCTAAAACTGAGGAAATTTATTCCATGTGTGATTACCTATACCATTGACACTGGATGTCCCCCAGAACCTTTCTTCCCAATGGAGTCGTGCAATTTAGTGCATCTTTATGGATCATGTTTTTCCCTGGAGGCTCCTGAGGTTGTGTGTGTGCCCCCATCTTCAGCGCATCTATAATGTTCTGATCATCATCAATTTGATGTAGGTATCCCTTCGTGTCTCATTTATTTTTGTATCATGTTGATTGGGTGTATCAATTCATCCATTGTGATAACATAAAAATACAAAATTATTATAGATATTTGATTATGTTTCAGGTCACCATGTGTGTATGGGAAAGTGAAATATTACTATACTATTTTCTTGATATTTTAATCTATATTTTTAACACTATAGGCTATATAACTATTGAAAATCGTGGTCATTGGGGTTATTTGTTTCTACATAGAGTAATGATTCATGAATTCATGTTTTCTTTTCAGTCAATCAATTATTATGAAATTAATAAACCATGTATATTGGGATAAATAATGGATGCCCCAAGAACAAACGTGATTAGTGAAAAACGTTGAGTTTACAAGTTGAAATTATGTACGGGTGACTTATTAAATATTTAAATTGTTCATTGTGTGGTTTCTATGGCGTTCCACTTGTGGGAATTGACTTTTTTTTATGGTCTGGTCATGCAGTAGAGCTACCCAGAATGTTTATGGTGTGAGTGTTATAGTTGTGATGAGATGTGTTGTTGGGTGTGGCAATGAGTAGGGGATTATATTTTTTGAGAGGATGTATTAGGTAGAATGAATTTTAATAATTATGATGTCGGTGAATGTTTTTGGTAATTATCCTAGTATTTCACTAATAGAATTATGTAGAAAGCATCACACCATGTCTAAGTATTTATGTTTGATATACCATGAATGGGTGTTAAATGGAATTGAAATGTGTAGTCGGTTAATTTATTATGGTTCTTCTTCCTCCGTGTGACTCTTTCTATGTTTCCTGTTGTGTGTTGTTCGTTGTTATTTCTATGTGTGTAAGGGAATAAATTAATTTTTTAAATAATCATGAGAATTTGTGAAATGAATTAAATAGGGGAAATATTTGAGTTGTGACTAGTTTTGTGGTTTTTCATTTAGAGGTTGATGTTTCATTGTATGTGTATTGGGATAGTTGTTGGTTGTGAACACGTAGGTTATGGTGAGTGTGTTTGAAAGAACACCGATCTTTTTTTTCAGGTATGGATCTAAATTTCGGGTTTTTTTTTTGAAAAAGGATGAATTAGGAAATTTTATAAGTACAGGTCGTGAACTCTGGAGTACACGATGTGTAGTCAGTTAATACATGTAGACAAGAACTGGACATGTAACGGCTGAGTACATGGCCGTGTGGAAAGCCTTTAGTGGGGACTGGTTGATGCTAGTATATGGAGTTTACAGTAAATGAGCATGCCATGTACATTCTTTTTATTTGATTAATTGGATTGGAGTTGCGTCTCCCCCCCCAGAACTCATTTTTTCTTCCCATTTCTCGTATAGGAGAGCGATGTATGGCCGAGAATCTTCTAGATCCTCATGTTCCTATATCTATGCTCCGATTGAGACACCGCTTAGTGAATTGGATTCCCAGTAGTGAAATATCTTTTTCTCTAGAGTCTCTCTTCATAAATTTACATATTTTGTGAGTTATCCATGGTTGAATGTTTTTGAACTTTTTTATATCTAAAACATTTTAGGCTAATTCAAAGATTTATGTTCAACTTTATCGATCGTACAATGTTGATGTAGGTGGTTTGTTTCCTTCCATATTATTTTTTGTTATATATGCCTTATTTCCGATTACACATGATTTGGTTATTTCATGTTAAGGAATTAAACAATTTTATCATCTTACTTAGATTTATTGATTGATTAAGGGTTTTCATTGATAAAAATTGTTGAATTTGATGATTAGGGGATAACCCATGGGTGTTTTTCCTTGATAGAATGTTTATGACCATTTGGTCTAGGTTTCATAAGAGGCAGACCTTGTTTACATGCCTTTCTTATTAGGTTGTAATTAATTACCTTTTTCTTCTTATTAAATGAATGTGTTATGCATTATAGCTTCTTAGAATTGTAGTAGTTGAGATTTCTTCCAAATGATGGATATAACTTTGGTATGATTGTATTACACATGGTTGTGAGAACCTCATGTAGTTATACCATAGGGGGAATTGATGTTGAGGGATTCCCCAGAGTGGCTGTTATATTTTACCGTTATGAGACTATAGGGGGGAATGACGGTGATTTATCCCTCAGAGTGTCTATAGTATACTATTATGAGACCGCAAGGGGAATTTACGTTGAATGTTTCCTCAATGTGTCTGTATTTTATCATTAAAATACCCCAGGGGGAATTAATGGTGAGTACTTCCTTATAAAGTCACTGTATTTTGAGACCAATGGGGTTAGACTATGTGAGCTTTCATCGAGGGGTATTAAATCATTATTTAATTGATTATATGTTTAACTATAGGTTTTAGGTTGTGAGAACATTAACAGTGGGATTATTGTGAATGATTGATTGATGGTGATGAGCCTGCCAAGCCAGAGCACAATCTTGGACATGATCTTAACTGATTATTATATGGTCTTATGAGACATTTGATTTTCTATTACATAAGGGATACATAACATAGGATGTATCCCATGATTTTATTATTCAATGGTTTGAAAAATTAATAAATATAAATGAATGTAATTGGAAACTGTAGGATTCATTACTTTTGAGTACAAACTTGTTTATTACATCATTTTTCATATTGTCAGCTATATATATATATATATATATTCACTAATAGTTTGGCACATATATTCATTTGGTGGCCTACTAGGATTCATCTCACACCATGGTTGGATGATTCTTTTCTATCCAAACAGATTATATGGTTGCAGATATAGATAAGGGATATTTCCCTTCTACATCAGGTACTTGATTGTCGAGGAGCTAGAGAGCATGGGACCAAGATGTTTCTTGAAATGCTATTGGAGTTAACATGTTTCTTTTCTATATTAGTTTACTATTGTCATTATATAATTAATAATTTTTTGGAAGCTCTTATTGAAATATGTGAAATACATCATTTATATATTTTCTCTTGTTGTTTATTCACAATCAGTCTTCAATTTTTTACTTATGTTTTATGCTATTAGTATTTGTGTTGTTGTTTATTATTGTTTTTATACTATGTTACTCTTCCAATGAGGGATTATTTTCCCCACAATCCCTCAATGGACCACTCTACAATTCGGTAGCCTCTAACATTCATGGAAATGCGTTTGAGGCCATGTGACCAATCAGTTATGGGTCATCTTTGGGTGGAACCCGGATCCGGGACATTACCAAGTTGTATCAAAGGGATTTATTTTCTAATTTTACTTATTTTTTGGAACCTATAAACATCGATATAAATGAATTAGTAGTTTTTAATAAGTTGTGTCTTGGTGTATCTAACCTGTGTATAGGGAAAAGCCATGTTATCTGAAATATTACAAATTTTTTAATTTTTCAATAGTTACAGTTTATTTGATATCACCGTTGGGTGATAAAAATGTTTTTTTATATTATGATTTATATAAATATAGTTATATTTTGATTTCATCTTGATGATATATGGTTATCCAATCTCATTCATCATATAACAACTATCTAAAGATCACATTTCATGCATTATTGTCATGCCAATTAGTGTCGATTATCGATTTCATGTTGTTTTGATAGATGTTGTGCTAAATTTCTATGTTGTTGTTATAAATTCCTGGATATAATTCCTACTATTTGATAAGGTATTACTAATATATAAATCCTCATTTGGATGGACACTAAACTTTGGTGCTTGAGGTGTTATGTGCATTCATGGATCTGAATTTGTTGGAACATGTAAGAATATTAAATTAATTTTTTCTAGTATGGGGTGAATAAGGATGAAAACATTGATTCATTGGTGTATGGGCTCTCACAGGTTATAATTTTTCATTCCAATGACACACTTTTATGTTTTTATGAGTTCCAAAGAATATTCAGAGGCCTACTATCTGGAAATCTAGACCACACTGCGAGTGATGTTATGAACACACGACATGTGTTCTTATGTTCTTGAGTAATCAAATTGTATTAATTAAACGCCATGTACTGTAAGTACCCACTGTGTAGTCTTTAATTGTTTGACTAACTTTGTGGGAAGAGACATGGATTGGTAACTATTTTGTTGAACATGCCGTGTATTGGGAGTACACACCATGTTTTAGAGGCCATCTATCCAGTCGGGTGACTAATGACATGGTTGAATGTTTTTCTAGTAGTACACACCTTGTCCAGCATGAACATGTCTGGTAGAATATGACAGTGTCTCCGACTATGTGACTAACGACATGTGTGGATAAGGATTATGTATTAAACATCCTCTATAGGGTTAACATATCATGTAGTGTTGACTAAGAGAAAACCATGTGGTTTATCTGCATAGAAGAACTCAGGAAGTAGGTGAAGATCATGTACACGCTGTGTCATTGAATGAACACGCCATGTGTATTGGTTTTACATGACCAGGATGGGAAGAGGTACACACCCATGTTGAAACCTATGGGAACATGCCGTGTGTAGGATAAAAATGTCTTGTAACCCTATTTTGATAAACATTAATGTTCTCATCTCCTATTCTTTTCTGGAACATTTATGTTTCATCCAATCATAAACATGAAGTGAGGAGTGTGATTTAATTTTCAGAGTCATACCACTGAGACGTCCTCTAGTTTAATTCCAGGTATAGGGAAAAGATCAGACACAAGAAACTATATATCATGGAATACCTACATATCCTCCTAACATGAACGTCTTGGCAACAGCTTTTATACCAGGCAGAGGTGATGATTCAATGTTCCAAGTATCCTTCATGAGGTTCTTGTAGACCTACCAGGGAGCACTATATCAGGCCTCATCTATGGCAGAGTTGACATGAGTTTATTAGCAGTATCATCCTCCTACATTATCATGGAATGGAAGACCTCAGGCTGTGGAGTCATCGTTAGAAGCCATGTGGTCTATGTTTGATCATCTTGAGACAGAACACCAGAGGAGTGTGAAGCTCACAATGTACATGCATATACTTTTCTCCAAGAGATGGTGGGATGTGATATCACAGGTAGGATTCCAATGAGTTATGGATTGGGATGATTTGAAGAGGACCTTATATTCCTATTTCTACCTCGGTACCATGAGTTTTGACTGAGCCCAAGAGTTCATTGGTCTAGAACATGGTACTCTTTCAATTATGGAGTATTATTCTTGATTAAAATTTCTACAGTACATCACACCATTTATTGGGGAGATTAGTTATTCCTGGATAGGGTGATTAAGGATCGTCTTGGACATGACATCTGATTCTATGTTAAAATCATCAGGATTTATTCCATTTATTCTATAGTCATGAATGCATTAATCACCGAATAGAATCTCTTGGAATCATGATCTGTGAGCCAGGGTAGTTCGATATCATGAGTTTGTACTCCTATGATATGTATAAAGAAGTGTTGTAGCTAGTCTATAAGTAGACATCCGAATAGGTAGGATACTCTTTTGGGAAGCCCCGTGGTATGCTACTAGTGCGGGATGAGTGTGAATATGAGTCCACATTGCCTGAGAGACCCAGTTCAGTGCCAATCTGGTGTAATGATGGGACATATTAAGTGTTTTTTGTTTTCTTTCTCACCAATAGCTGGTGGTATGGGTTTTTCTATGACTCCACCTTCAAGAGAAAGACCACCAATTTATCATCATCCAAGGAACAAGATTTCTTTAAGATTTTTTTGGCTATGGAGGTGTTTTTGGTCGTGGGAGTCATGGTATAGGTTTTCAACAATCGTAGGGTGGACCATATAAAAGTATCCATGGAGGGTCACAAGGCTACATTACAAGTAAGACCATTGCAGTGGAGTTGACCAAGTAAGAGTAGGATCTTAATCCCTTTTTTTATAAGTACTATTATAAATGCCTTATTTTTTGCATCTAATTTTTTTGATACATGGGAATACCATAGTTTAATACTTATTGCTATTGTGAAGATCCTTGTGCTATGTATCATTACTTCTGAGGATGTTATGATTTGAGACTCTATTGGGGATTTTAATGTAATCTTTACATCAGATAAAGGAGTTACCGCTTTAGGTTGGTGGGTGTGACTTCTTATGGGACCTCTATGTCTTAGAGAGGGCATGGTTCAATTTCTTTATCATGTTGGACTCATTAGACTATTTCTAGGACATTGATGATAGTTATCACCGAATGGTGAGAATCGGATACCAGAGTGTGGGCCTTTTCTGAAAAATGGTGAATGGGATGTCTAGTGGAGAAGAATAGGACTTGAGCATCTTGGGTTGGGAGGAATTACATCCCAGATTGTGAGTTAATATCAGGATAACGAGGGTACATCACTGATGGAATTTACTCTAGTGGTGGATCATTTCAAAATTGTATTTCAAGAAAACTTCTCAGGTTTATCTCTAGGGTGATAGGTATATTTATCTATTGATCTTGTGAGAGAGATGGAACTGGTGTCCATTCCTCCTTATAGGATGGCTACGTCAATTTTACAAGAGCTCAAAAAGCAGTTATAGGAGTTGCAGGAAAAGGGTTTCATATTACCGAGTACTTTTCATTGGGGTTCACCTTTTCTTTTCCTGAAGAAGGCGGACACTACCCACATACATTTCATGGATTACTAGAAGCTAAACCAATTGACTGTTAAGAACCTATATCCCTTCCCATTTATTTATGATCTCTTTGATCCACTTCGAGAAGCCCTAGTTTTCTCAAAGATTGAATTGAGATCCAGTTACCTTTAGTTGTGCATGAGACCACCAGATAGACATCTAGAAGCCTTTCAGAGCATGTATGGTCTATACGAGTATATGGTTTATGTTTTTCGGTCTCACAAATGTGCCTTCTGTTTTCCTGAAACTAATGAACCCATTGTTCCATCCTTAATAGTACTCATTTGAAGTAGTCTTCATGGATGATATCTTCTGTACTCTCACACTCGACAGGACCATGCCACCCATTTTGAGATCATTTTGAGTACACTGAGTGATCATCAGTTATATGCCATCCTCTCACAATTCTACTTTTGAATGGAAAAATTCACTTCTTGGGTCATCTTATATTAGAGACAAAAGTATATGCAGACCCATATAAATTTAGAGAAGTAGTTACCTGGGAGCAGCTAAAAAATGTCTTTGAGGTACGAATTATTTTTGTAAATGGATGCATACTAAAGATTATTTATATCAATTTATTAGTTAATTAATATTTAATCATTAATTATTTCATTATCATATATTATTAATTAAATTTTAATTAAATATTTATTTAATAATAATATATCAACTATTCATTAATCATTCCTTAATAATTATTTAACCATTACAAAATTAATAGATTTAAAAAATTAAATTTATTGGTAATTATTTGTTAATTAATAGATTATAATAATGTAATTAATAGTTATACATTGTTTAGTAATTGATAAATTACATGTTAATAAATAGATAATAATTATTAACTCGTTAGATAAACATCAGTTAATCTTATAATAATTATTCTTTCATCATTCATTACTTACTATTTAATCATTACTTAATTAATTGATATCAATTAGTTACTTCATAGTTATTTATTA